>CAWUFW010008004.1:0-600000 GCA_963921515.1 Calotriton arnoldi | reverse complement strand
AAATAATGGAATTAGAAAACCATATGCCTAGATATTTAATTTTTGAACTAGTCCAGGCAAATCCCGTGGAAGAAAAGGAATGGGGAAGACAGAATTTTGTAAGGGGAGAATCTCGGTCTTATCTGAATTAATTTTATAGCCAGAGACCTGGGAAAAAGAATCAAATTCAAGTAATAAAGGGGGAATAGAGGTCTTTGGAGCAGAAATGAATAAAAGAATATCGTCTGCATAAGCAGAAAGTTTCAATTGATGGTCACCATAAGAAAAACCGGAGATAGAATCATTATTACGAATAGAAGATAAAAAGGGTTCAAGAGCAAGGACAAAAAGAAGAGGGGATAAAGGGCAACCTTGACGAACGCCACGTTGGAGAGGAAAATAAGATGAGATTCGACCATTGACTAATACCGAAGCTTTGGGAGCAGAGTAAAGTAAAGAGATAAGTGAAATCAGTTTAGGACCAAAACCGTGCCATTGCAATGAGGCAAATAAAAAGGACCAATCTACTCTATCAAAGGCCTTCTCTGCGTCAACAGAGATAGCCGCCAGGGAGGTGGAGAGGGAGGGAACTTTATTTAAAACATTGAGGAAGAGACGGGAATTATCCGAGGTAAGTCTCCCCTTGACAAAACCGCACTGCTCCTTACCTATAAGGTGAGGCATGAGGGGATCTAAACGTAAAGCGAGCGATTTGGCAAATAACTTGTAGTCAACATTAATCAGGGAGATCGGACGATAATTCTTACAAAATTTTGGATCTCGACCTTCTTTAGGAATGAGGCAGATTGTAGCTTCCTGAAAGGAACCTTCTGTCTTACCAGTTAGATAAAAAGAATGAAAAAGTGTTAAGAGTTTTGGAAGTAATAACTCGGAGAAATGTGAATAAAATTCAACAGAAAATCCATCTGGTGCCAGGAGTTTTCCCTTTAGTGAGAGCATTTAAAGCAGTAGAAAGTTCATTAAGGGATAGGTCAGTTTCAAGATCAGAAAGATTAAGATGGGGGTTAGAAGGGGCAGGAATTTTATCAAGGTAGGCCTTAATCAGAGAGGAGGAGGGAGGAGACTCTGGAATATAAAGATTTTGATAAAAAAGTTTAAATTCATTAAGTATTTCTTGGTCTTTATGCAAAAGGGAATTATTAGAGGAATAAATAGATTCTATGAGGGTACGTTCTTTGCGCGTTTTGAGGTAATTTGCTAAAAGTTTCCCTGTTTTATTACGGCCTCCATAGAAACGGGCACTACTACGAAGAAGTACAGAGGACGCATTGTCAGTGGTGGATTTGTTAAAAGCGAGTTTGGCCTGTATCAAATCTGGTGAGATGGAATCTTTCGAAGAAGTGTAAAATTCATGTTCTAGAAGCTTAATATGTGCTAAAGTAGCTTTTCGTTGTTGCAAAAACGCTTCTTCTTTTTTGAGACGAAGTCTATGATAAAACCTCTTGCAGTGGCCTTAAAAGAGTCCCAAATGATATGGGGGAGAGATTGGGATCACAGTTAAGATCAAAGAATTCGTTAGCAAAGGAACGAAAGGAGGAAGAGAAGAGAGGGTCTAAAAGAAGAGAGTTATTAAAACGCCATCGAGAGGACCTGGGATGCGGAGGGAGTAAATCAAGATCTGTTACAATAGGGGCATGATCCGAAATGACTATAGGTTCAATAGAGGAAGACAGTAAATTTTGAGATAAGGATTGAGAAAGAAAGATATAATCTAGGCGAGAGAGAGAAGCATGAGGAGGAGAGAAAAAGGAGAAGTCCAAAGTATCAGGGTGAGAAAGTCTCCAAGAGTCAATGAGATGTGTCTGAGAGATAGTGTCAAGAAAGTGTCTATGGGTTTAGTGTGGGATAAAGCGAACCTTGGATTTACGGTCGAGAAATGGATCTACAACTTGATTGCAATCGCCTCCCAGTATAAAAAAATCATCTTGAAATTGGATACACTTTTGCGTAATCAGAGGCCAAAAAGAACAGTCAGATTGTGTAGGCCCATAAACATTAAAAACAGTTAAAGGAACAGTATTAATTAACAATTTAGCTAGTATCCATCTACCATCTGTGTCAATTTCTTGTGATAGGACTTTACAGTTCAATTTCTTATGACACAAAATTATGACACCATTTTTTTTATTAACAGATGGGGAGAATAAAACCGTACCCACCCAGCTCCTTTTTAATTTTAATGCCTCAATTTCTGTAAGATGGGTCTCTTGTAAAAAAACCAGATCAGGGTTATAAGAGGCAAGGTGGGGAAAGGATTCTCTGTCTTTTAATAGGGTTGATAAAACCTTTTACGTTCCAGGAGATAACTCTGAATGTAGAAACATTAAAGATTTAAACAAGCAAAATATGCAATGATAGAAACATAAAAAGAGGTACCAATGGGCAAGAAGAAAAAAGAGGTAAGAAAGGAAGGGGAAAAAGGACGAGGAGAAGGAAAAATACAAGAAGAGACAGTACATATCCAAAAGGACGACTGAGGAAACGTACCTGAGGGGGACAAGAACAAAAATAAGACTGGGGGAGTGGTGACGCGTGGAAGACGAACCATCCAAACCAGGAACTCCGGACCACACCAGAACAAACAAAAGTACGCAGGCGGACCGAATAAAGAAGAAAAATAGGAAACATTAGAAGATATATCTTTGACAAAATAGGAGGACACAAACAGATACGGATTACAGGGACAGCATGTAATCGAAGATAGAAAAAGGGGAATAAAGAGGAATTAACCGTAAAAGATGTTAACGAGAACTATATTGCGGCTGAGAGAAAGCATAGGCAAACTTTTCTTAAACATATTCAAATCGTAGGTTAATAGCATGGAAACTCTAGGCAAAATACATAAATGAATATAACATGTCAACCATTAGAAGGACCAGCAATATCCATGCCTGTTGAAGAGTGAGAGTGTATGAACTTCCTGAGTTCTGCAGGATCTTCAAAAGACTGGGTATGATTTTGGAAAGTCACCTTAAAAATGCAAGGGTGGAAGAGGCCATAGCGGGCTCCCAATGAGCGGAGTGGAGGTCGAAGACTAAGGAATTCTTTGCGTCTGCTTGCTGTAGCATTGGAGACATCTTGAGACAGAAAAACTCTCTGGCCAAGCCAAGAAAGTTGCCGCTTTGCTCTGGCTGCAGAAAGGACTGATAGCAAATCAGTAAATTTCAGGAAGAGGATAATGACTCCTTGGGGCCTAACCGAAGTTGAAGACAATGAAGGACGAGGACCAAGTCTGTGGGCTCTTTGAATACTAAGAGTGGAGGAAGTAGGCATGTCCAGTAATTTTGGCAAGAAGGAAGTGAAAAAAGCGACAGGATCATCACCTTCCAAAGCTTCAGGAAGACCATAAATTCGTAGGTTGTTCCTCCTATTGCGATTTTCCAAATCTTCTGTATGCTGCTGGAGTTTGCGAACCTCTTTCTCCAGGGAGGAAAGCCTTTGAGAATCAGCTTGAACAGTCGAAAGTTGTTGCTCCATTGTAGAGACCCTACCCTCCATTGAAGACCATTTTTCTTCCAAAAATTGCATTTTATTATTCGTCTCCTCCACAAACGGACGTAAGGCACGTATTTCTTCTAATAACAACTCCAAGGAGATGGAGGAGATGATGTCTTTTCTGGAGGTGGAGAGTCTTGCTTCAATCTTTTAGGTGTAGTCGTAGGCGGAGAAGATTTATGTGGGATTGATTGTGAATACTGATTACGAGCAGAAGTCACTCCAGCCATGTCTGTAGCGAGTGAAGAAGAACTAGATGACACAGGAGGCGTAGATGTCGCAATGGAAGAAGTTTTAGAGACAAAAATAAATTGAGGTTTGCGTATTCTACCCATACACAAATATTAATCCAGTAAAACAATGTTGAGTGGTAGCTGTGGGAGTAATGTTCCTTCAAAAGATGATGAGATGAGAAAAATATCCTCGAGGCCACAAGGAGAACCATGCAGTTTTAAGCGGACGAATTACTGATATCAAGAAGCAAAACCTCCGTAAAAATAGTCCAAAGGTATGAGATAAGGAGAGGAGTGGCTTAGATATTAGAGTTGACACGTAGATTGCATGAGGAAATCACCATAGGAAATATGTCAGCATAAGAAAAATTGTTAGCATATTGTTAATATTGTGAAAAGGTAAGACCTGAGAAACATCTTCAGTATCAAAAGGAACAATGAAGCTCAGCCGCCAGTTGAGGAATGCATGCTCAGTATCTGCTATGAGGAGAAAGTAGAAGGCCTCAGGGAGCAAAAATGGAAACAAAATGGCGGCCGTTCTGAGGCACCCTGAATTTCGGCGATGAAAAATGCCACGCATCAAAACGAAAAACGGCTCACCATGTTCTGGAGGTGTTCCGCCGTCATTTCCATGAAAGGCTGTATAACGAGGGTGTGCACCGCTAGAGGGTGATATCACAGCAATCCAGAAGGTGGGCTCGCTGAGGGGATCGTAATGAAGGCGAAAATGACGAGAAGCGCGATGCGCTCCGTATTCAGAAATCCCTCACCAGGCTCACCGCATCTTCCGGTTCACAAAACGTTGGAGTCCGCTCATGAGGGATGCGAAATAACGCACCCGCGGCTCATTATTCGTTCCGGCGCGGCGGAGCTCCCAGCTCAGGCAGCCATCTTGTGCGGCGCCGAAACCACGCCCCCCCAAATTTGTGTGCTTTTAATATTGTGATTTCACTGTTAGAGACACTTGGAGAAAAACCTTTCCAGAGAGAAGAGCTGTGCTTGTCTGATGATGTAAAACTTGCATCTAGATATTGAGGTATGAGGGTCCGCCTGACAAAGCCCAGAGGTCTTCTATTATTTATAATAAACTAGCTACTAGCACGGGGAGGGTGGTATGGTCATTTAGCCCTATATCCACTGCTTTATGAAATGCTTTCCCCGTTTATATTCTATGGAATTGTAACTATGCTTATTGTTTTATTCTTATGCATTATGCTGATAGTACTGGCACGTGTACTGCATCTCAGAGCACGGTAGTTGAAATAAACATTTTAAACTATACAGTGACTCTTCTTATGCACGTTGTGGACATGTATGAGTGAGTTATGAAAGGGTGTTCTTGCTCCTGCGAGTCCTGAGAGAGAGAGACCGTGTTCTGAGTTGTCTAATCATTGGTAGCATTGTTGCTAATGAGACGCTACTGCTAGTCGGGTTGGGATTGTGGGTACTAAGGTGTATTGTTGGCTCACCACTATACTCCGAGGTCCTATTATCCTGTGCATAGCTCTGTGTATGTGCAGAATCCCTACAACATGGTGAAGTGGGAGGATTTTTTAGATATTAGCATGCTTACACTCTCCTTTGCCGCTGCGTTGACCAAGAGAGCAAATATTTAAAATATTGTTTATTGCACACATAAATTGGTGCGAGTGGTATGGCAAAAGTAGATTAAGAAAGTTGAGGACAGCTTACTCAAACAGAAAAACAGGTACTATTTAAAAAAGCTCACACTTGCAATGTACATAAGCCTCTGTATTAGGAAAAGCAAAGGAAGAGAGGTGAAACTAGTTAAAGAATATGAAAAGGAAGTTAAAAAAAATATGGAAATGAAATTACAAGACAGCAGAGAGTATAAATTAGAAGAATAACAACTTTACAATAGTGACCATGACTATTTTATTGAGGTGTGGAACATCTGGAGTGTGATCATGCTCCATTTCGTGATCTAGTATGCAACAGTATGTAACTAGGCAAAATGGCCGTTAGACAGGTTACGACGTTGACATGTATATATGATGGGGGGGGGCTGCGGGAGGGGGGTTGAAGAAGGGAGCAAATCCAGGTTCAGCCTTGGGCAGTCCACACACAGGTGGAGGGGGTTGGGTATTCAGTACAATTTGTTGATTAGCTATTTACAGTGGCTTCGCTGGTATAATTGTTCCTGCTTGTTGAAAAGCTGGTGACTATTCAAGGTTGGTTGAAAGATGCTTGAGACTAGACTATAACATCTACAGTAGGGTCCTAGTCCCAACAGCAGTGTACACATACCGTCTCAGTTTTTTCAGTGCCATAGTACTATCTTGAAGGCAATCAAGTACAAACCCAAGCAGTGGTAGGTTATTTGTGTTGTGAGATTTGTGTGTTTGGTAACCCCTAAGTATGGATATATATCTTATTATCTTCTTTGTTTACATAGCAAAGCCATATTAAAACATATGTTTTTATAAAACACGAGGTTCAATGTGTTCTCCCAGCCAGACAATTAGGACGAGGGAGATCTGGCTTGCTGGTCTGGCTTAGACTGTACATAATTAGAAAGAGTACAATATTTCTACTTTCTGTGTAGGCCTCAGTTTCATAACTGTCATAAAAAGAACTGTACACCACATACAGTGATTCTGCCAGAATACAGTGATCTGCATTAACATTGCATAACTGATTGTGTGGACCAAGTTTCCTAGGAAAACAAGAGCTTTATTTGCACAATGATGAGTGTCGGTTCTCTAAGTATTGCTCAGAAAACCACAGTTGGCGCTATTAAATGTCAGTGGGCCCAATACCAGGGATGCGTAGTCATAAAACTACCGTAGGCCTCTTTAATCCATGGTCAGAAACTCCCCGCCCCTTTATCTCACTCATGCAGGTTCCTGCTTTTTCGTTTGGTGACGGGTTTCCTGTCTTTCTCTTCCTCCTTCTTTCCTGTTTGCTTGTTTTTTTTCTCTTGCGATCGGGAAAGATCTGATGAGGTTAAATGACTGCTGGTCCCCAGAAATGAGTGCCAGTGAACCCCACCATCAACCATCAGCTCAAATTAGGCACTAAGGAAAACCCACATATATTTGGCATGTCCAGAGTATGGACATCCAGGACATTTCCTTGGTTAGTGTTCCAGGATTTGTGTTTGTGCATTTGAAAACTGCAAACAAATAATAAGCAAATTTGTGAAAAACAATTAAACAAAAATCTCCACATTTTTCATTATATCTTAAAGGTAGAATGAGCTATTGATCTAGATGTTTCACCAATATATAGCCCTGAATGTGCTAAACAACAAATAGTTTGAGTGCACAAAAACAGCAGAGGTGGGCGGAACATGTGGAATTTGACTCGACTATATTTCCGTAGAGTTACATAAAAGCTCAGTGAGATTCCACGGAGTTCCGCCAATGGGCAGAAATATGCACATCGTGCTGCTCCCACTGTGACTTAGCGCCGGGAGTGCATTCTACGCTGAAAAATTAACATGAACTGCACCACGCTGCGCCAGAGGGAGCATATACTTGAGTTGATTTTGCTGCAGCTCGAGTAGATTTTCTACTTGAGCGGAAGCCTTCTGACTGAGAATGGCTGTAACCGCCCGTGTTAGAAAATCCAGCTGTAAGTCCTCCTAGCGACCGGAAATCGGACTAGGGCCAGCCAAATCTCGCTCGCCAACTTACAGTTCTGGAGCCACATGCGAGAGAAAAATCAGTCACGTGACAATTGGCAGAATTTGGCCGGAACTCCACGTTACAAGAGAAATGCGGAGTCACCAAAAGTCCGCCAATTCCGCCGGCAGAACAGAATATTTCGCCCACCCCTAAAAAAGACCAAGGAGGTACATATGTTTGAACAGCCTACCACCGAGTTTCAAATAGAACAAGCCGTGGCACATGGATTCAAAAACTCCTCAGCAGTGAAAGAATTACATGCTATAAAAAGTCGCTCCTTGTGTCCGAAATTTTACACTATGCTTGCATCCACATGATGACTCATCACAACAGTTGATTGAAGTATTCAGATTCCTTCCCAAGCCTAACTGTCAAACTAGTAATACAACAACTTCCTAGGCCTTCTGTGATAAATTTGCTATCTTTTTAATATGAAAAATACAGAACAGAGGAATTTCAGCTAACATGGCACAGTGTAGAAAGCCATTCCAGGAACTCCCATATGTGTCTCTGGGACTAATTCTCCCTTCTTCAGTCATTGACTCCTAAACCCTCAATTCTCATTTTGGAGCCCTGGGAGGTAAAAGTGTGATAAGTAGTGCTGATCACAATGTTCCACTAATTCTTACAGGCTGCTGCAGATTGAGTGCCATGTAGGATCTGGACAGCCAAGATGTTGGCAGTCGCTAGTGATGACAGTGCATAGAGAGGATTGCAGTGAGGAAGCACAGGTGGCCCTCTCCCACCTAAACTTGCAGCAGTCCAACAAATGTTCATCAGATCCTGTGGGTGTGACACAGGCTGCCTGATATTATGTCTGAGTGGTCCAGAAGCACCGAGGATCCATTCATCAACTGACAGGATCACATCAGGTCATCCTGCTAAATGGAAGCATAAGGAAAAACCCAAGTGGCTGAGAAGTGAAGCTGGGTGACCTGAAGTAGAAGCTCTCGGTGGGGACAGATATGATTCCACATGGCTGAGAGATAGACCATATGAAAGGGGCAGAGGGCCCTATTGCACCAAAAACTGAACGGAGGGACTGCTTTGGGGTATAACAATCCCAATGCAAGAGAAGACAGAGGGGCAGATTTACGAGCCCCCTGCGCCACCAGTACGTCACTTTTCGTGACGTACTGGTGGCGCAGGGGGCTGCTCCATATTTACAAGGAGAGGAAAAGCCACCCTGCGTGACTTTTCCTCTCCCTGTAAATACCGCCCCTTCACACGCAGCACTTTGCGGTGAAGGGGCGTTCCATGGGTGTTGCTGTGGGTGTTCCCACACAACACTCATGGAACAAGACACATCTCCAGAATTACGAGAAATCGTAACTCTGGAGATGCGTCTGAAAGCTACGCCACCCTAGAGGTGGCGTAGCGAGCGCACCGAGGAGAAATGTTTTCATTTCTCCTCGTTTTTCCTCTTTCAATGCGTGCTGCATTCTGCAGCACGCATTGAAAGAGGAAAATGGTTGTAGTGATTGTTTTTGTGCAGGAAGGTTCCCCTTCCTGCACAAAAACAATCTCCCACGACGCAGGCATCCTTGCACCATGGTGCAAGGGTGCCTGCGCCGGCGCATGGCTGCAGTTTGTGCGCCAGCGCAGGGGGAAGCACAAGGATGCAACATATTCTTGTAAATATGTCGCATCCCTGTGCTTCAAATCTAACGCAGCGCGGCGCAGCAAAATGACTTGCTGTACCCCGCTGCGTTAGTTCAACGTAAATCTGCCCCAGGGTGTTCTCATACACCTCTTACAGTGAGGCAATGGCGGTGAAAACATGATCTGCACTTATGAAGGAGAACCTCAAGGCCTGCTTGGCCAAACCGAAAGCAGACTTCAATTAATCCCTAATACAGAAAAAAGTACAGCTGCTGGCAGACATTGGCAGGGACATTGCAGCTATTAAAGTTGACATACAAAATCTGAACTTTAGAACGGAACCAGTAGAAAGTCAATTGAAGGTGGCCATGTACGCCAAGCAAGTGGCCATGCCATCATAGTCATCTTGGAAACACAAATCAAGGTCCTTATCGTAAAATATAAAGACCTCAAAAACCACTTAAAAATTAGAAACCTGCAGGAAGACACCAAAAGGAAAGATAAAGCAACATGTCTCATTGGGCTGTTGAATCTAATCCTGATGGACACCAAGATGCAGATCACCAATTAGATGTACTGCCAAAGAATACTTTGTTTCCAGTCAAGCAGCAAATTATTTAAATGGTGGAATGCCTTTCATGACTGCCAGATTACAATTTATCGGAGCTTGTCAGCAGCCCAGTTTTAAACCCGCAAGCCATATCACCCAGTGATGGCTGAATTGAATAAATGTCAAATATGATATTGATTACTCATCCTGGGGACCTTAAATTCAAGTTGGAAAGACAAAAAGGTAACAATATTGTCTCCAGCAAGGTCATGTTGATTACGGAAGAGGAACATGATTCTGATGCAATGCCAAACATCAAGAAATGATCTAGAAAAAGTAATAGAGGAGAATGGAAGATGAGGAGCAAGTAGAAATAAACAACCAAGTGGTAGAGGAGCTGTGAGGACTCAGTGGGTGATGGCTAGCCCATTGGGATCTGTCCTTGCTGTGAGGCTCCTATGAGGCTGGTGGCACACAAAATACCAGTCTATAGACTGAGTGCAAGAGCAATACTTAAGCAGGTGTAAAATGTGTTGCAGAGTGAGGTGTAAGACCACAGACAGAGATTCTATAACATATTTGCAGACTTGCATTTTATGGGGGATGTTAGAGGTGAGAAGCAGGGAATTATGCTAGGTGGTTTGGCAAGTTGGTGGGATTGGGGAGACTAAAGTGAGATATTCAGCTGAATTCGTTTTAATGAAAAGAGTGTGTATCACCTGTAACCAGGATATCAACCATAGTGTCTTGTGAGACAAGGTGTGGTCTATTTTGGTGACCTGAGAAACGAGTCTATTTTGAACCACACTGTCTTTCAAGGGTCAGGTGTTAGAAATATTGTCAGGGCCAAAGGGTAACTCTGTCTCTAGGTAAAAGAGAATGCGATCTGCTTGCACCATGGGGCAGTCAATTTTGAATTAAACTTGGATTCACGTTGATTTCCAAAATTGTAAAGGGCCTCAACTTGATATGGGTTTACTTGAAGGCTGGGAACCAAAAAATCATCATAATAAGAGACGCACACTTAGGACCATATTTATGATCCGATTTGCATCGCTCCTGCAACAAGCAACATGGTGCAAGAGCAAAGCAAACCTTAAATCTGATTTTTGAAGACACTCAAAGCCACTTTACGTGGCTTTGAGTGGCTCTAAAAATCTAAAGTAACGCAACACAGCACAAATCACTGCATTGCATTATTCTGCCTGGGTAGGCGTCCATGGGCATTGCATGAGTGTTCTCACTGAACTCCCATGGTTTTTGGCACATTCCCAAATTTACAAGACCTTGTAAACATGGGAATGCAGCAAAAAGATACGCCTCCCCAGGTTAAGTGTCACAAAGAGAAATATCTTTCTCTCGCCTCGTTTTTGTGCAGGAAGATGCCCCTTCCTGCACAAAATAATCCTGCTTACAACACAGGCACCCTTGCACTATGGTGCAAGGGTGCCTGTGTTGGTGCTAGGCTGCCAAATGGCACCAGTTCAAGTAAAAAGTACAGGAATGAGCCGTATTTGGTAAATACGGTGCATTCCTGCCCTTTCCCTCTGATGCAGGGCAGTGCGGCAAGGTGACTTGCTGAGCTGCCCTGCGCCACAAAATTCATAAATATACCCCTTAGTGAAAGTTGGTCAATTTTTGATGAGAAATAGAGCATACTAGCTTCAATTCTGGACACTGAATGATAGAAAAGAGCATGAGAGTCAATATTCGTTAAGTGTCCAACCCAAAGTCAGGCATGATTGAGAGAGGAAATTTATTCTGGTTACGACAGAGCTCAAGTGCAGAAATTGGTCCTCGTCAATTTATATGATCCAAGCATGACAAAGGGTCAGTTTCATAGCACATTTCATATTCTGCTTGACAAGGATATGGAAGATGGCATAATGGTAGTAAGAGACATTTCAATGTAGTCTGGAATGTAGCACAAAACAGATAAACTCCCATGGTTGTTAAAGACAAAGCTGTGTGAAGTGGCTATTTCAAGAACAGTGGCTGATGGGCGTACTGGTTCTCATTCTTCATCCAGGTCCACAGAGTCACACCTTTATAGAGTACGTTTTTGTAGCCCAACACACAAAAGGAGGCCTGCAAGGGGTGGAGATGTCAGATACATTTATATCAGACCACACACATTTAAATATTGACTGGGAAGGAGAGAGTGTAGAAAACATACCACAATACAGGAGACTCTAGCCTAAGCTTCTTAGGGACTCACTTCATAAACAGGATCTAACAGAGGCTATTACAGAATTTATTGATAATAATAAGACTGAAAATACCTCACTTGCCAGAATACAGGATATTTTTAAAGCAATGTTAACAGGGAAATGTATAGCTGTAACAGCAAAAGCTAAAATGTAATGGTGATTGGTCATAGAAAATCTGTTTAGAGAGTTTGTAAATCTTGAAACGGCCATTAAATAAATTTGATCCTGTCAGAGCATGAGGCAGATTACAAAACTCATAGGTCAACTGAATATTTTACAAGCCAATATGGCAGAACTGGCATTAGATCTGTACTGATATTGTAATGTGAACTGATTTGTTAGAGCTGCTTCCTACGTAGGGCCGGATTCATTGTTTGGTGGATGGCCAGCTCTCTGTCAGGGTGGCGGAGGACATCATGTACACCACCCATATTGATTATAACCCACTATACCTAGAGATCACCCCTGGTGCTGCGGTGATCTCTGTGCCTTCAGAGGGACAACTGTCAGAGCAGTTCCTCTGAAAGCACTGCAAGCTTGGCGCGCAACTGCCATCCTTCAGACGGCTGTGCACCAAACCTTTTTCTTTTTCAAAAGCAAACTCCCAAAGCATGTGTTTGTTACTGAAAGACAGAAAACGAATGGCCCACATGCTGTGAGTTGTCTCCCAGGGTGTTGGTTTTATTTTTCCTGTTTTTCCTGTTCATGACTGACAGATTTCCCCTGTCAGTGACAGACAGAAAAAAGCCATCAGACAATCTGCTCTAGAGTCTAAATAGGGCAGGCAGTGTCCTGTACTTACTCCAACACCACTTGCTCCATCGTGCTGTTGGAGTAGGCTTCCTGTTAGTTGGCCAGCACGAGCCACTACAGTTGGAAAGATAATGGTCTACTCGACTCATAATAGAGCAGGTGGACCGTGGGTTTGACACAGGGTAATCTGCCACATTTGAAGATGATTATTGACCAGGACAGTAACAGTATAATTGTTGAAGATCGTAGGGGGAATGTGCAAGTGAGGGGCTACATAAAAACAGCCTGCTAGTGCAACCATACAGCAAACTCACCAGTAGTGTGTCAAAGACAAGTCTGTCTCCACCCATCCATGCCTCAGAAGTGACTACAACCAGAAAAGCTGGATGTGTGACATCAGAAAGAAAGGTGTACTCGAGACAGTAACTGCTTAAGTTAGCCCCTGTCTCTCCCACCTCACTAGGGATGCATCATGCTAAACACGCACATGAGCAGCTGTGAGACAGTCCAGCACTTAACATCTGTAATGTTGTCGTGTGTACAGCTCTCTTAAATGTTAGATCTTTAGTGAAGTATAGCAAGTATCTTAGTACATTTAGAGAGCACCAGAATTTGGGTCTTTCTGGGTCTATCTTGGGTCTGTCTTTCATTAATGAAACCTGGTTAAAGCCAAAGGCCTAATCTCTCAGTGATATTTATCTTGCTGTACTAGCAGGTTTAAAATTGCTTCATGATGGGCACATTTAGGGGAGGGTGTCTAGCAATCATTTACTGAGCCAAAAATAGTCTGAAAAATACTCCCCAAAGGGGGCAAACATGAGGTGGAACATTTGGCCTTCAAGATTTCATCTAATGTACACAAAATCATCACAGGTTTCATAGTAAATCTCCAGCTGGTAATGCTATCAATTTTGGTTGTGATTTTACTAATTGTATTACTCTTTTGGTTTTGGGGATTTGGTTTCCACAAATCATACAACCTTGGATAATATGGTAACCTCTTGTTCCATGCTTGGACTCAATCAATTGGTCCGTGAGTCTACGCATATAGTTGGTCATTCAATATAACTTTATTTTTATCTCAGATAAATGTGTTTTTGAGTTCGGATCTCCCCCACAAACCTGACCAGACAATGCCACTCAAAGGGGCCCCTCAACTCCCTATTTCTCAGCTGTCCCTCTCAGAACAATCAAATATAAGTTCTCCAATGCTAACGTTAGTAACCTTAACTCCATTCTAGGGTCTGCAACATATACCGTAAAGAGGAGATACAGAAAAATAATTATCTAGTTTACTCATGGATTTTTTCTGCGCTAGAATATGTTGTGTCTTTGGAAAACTCAGGGCCATGTGTACGACGAAGTGGCGGAGTGTGTCGTTAGCCTTCTGGGCTTAACGACACGCTCCGCCACTTCGGAAACGCAAGGCTGCACCATATTTACAAGAATGTGGTGCAGCCAGTGCTTAATTTGAGCCGGGGCTTTCCGGTGCTAAGCACCGGCACTTAATTGGTTTCCGGTGCTCGGCACCGGCACCTAATTGTCAACACCATACCTAGAACAGTCTACCACATAGTGGCGCTGCTCATCTAATTTAGAGATGAGCAGAACCACGGTTGTTTAGGAATACAATATACATTAAAATTGCAAATACCTGCCTCCCCAGCCATTCCTTTAGCTTTGGGGACCTGGAATAATCTGAACTGTCGCATTTACATGCGAGAGAGATGATTAGTAGTTGTTTTGGCAGCGATGACAAGGGCGATGGGTGGTGCAAGCTGCAGTGGCCTCCCGGTCAGAGCCCTGGCACTTAATATTTTACAAATTAAGCACTGGGTGCAGCCTTGCGTTTCCCCCTGCGATGGCGCTAAGTTTAACAACTTAGCGCCAGCGCAGGCACCCTTGCACCATAGTGCTCTGGGTGCAGGGGAGGTTTGGTTATGTGTAGGAAGGTGTCCCTTCCTGCACATAAACAATCCTAAAATCCCATTTTGTAACTTTCATGTGTGCTGCTTCATGCAGCACACATGAAAGTTACAAAATGACATTATTTTAAAAGGTTTTTTTATGTACAGGAAGGGACACCTTCCTGTACATAAACAAACCATGGCATTTGCTTTTTCCATGTGTGCTGCACAAGGCAGCACACATGGAAAAAGCAAAACGAGGAGAAATAATGCATTTCTCCTCGTTTCGCCACCTTAAGACCAGGGTTTTCCTGATCTTAATTTTGGCGCTGCCTCCTATGTACGCCACCCTTGTACATAGGGGGCAGCGTCAAATACAATGGGTGTTGCGGTGGAACGCCCACCACAACACCCACTGCACGCCCCTTTCACGCTAAACATAGCGTGAAAGGGTGCCTTATCAACAAGGCAGCGTTAAGCCACGTTAAGTGGCTTAACGCTGCCTTGTACATAAGGCAAGGCCCCTATCACCACGGGAACGTCACAAAAAGTGACGTTCCCGTGGCGATAGGGGCTTGTACATATGCCCTTCAGTTTCTTTTCATAAGGGACCTTTCTTTTCTTCGATAACTCTGACTCAGAAAAACAAGGTTGCAAGTTTCTATAAAGGTATTGGCATTGTGAATATTTACTGTAACACAAAGCAAAGTATGTAGCTACACTGAGTGAATATAAAAAGGAGCTACATCTTGCATATACCCAGTGCCATGACATCAACGTCATTCAGGAAGCTTTTAAAATTGCTAAAGTTTTTTTAGTCCTGCTAATATTGAGCCGATTGTAACTCTGTAATCCACTTGCCTCCTTATTCGCTGATATGATTTTAAAAATCTATCAGTTTCTGAAAACCTAATCTTGTTTGTATCATACTTATATATTCCCACGCATTACAGAATAGTTGTTTTACATATATGACCAAGAATGTTTTATAATAACATATGGATGTTGTTTCATAATAGTTTGGTACATCCAGTAGCTTTGAGTGTGCTTGCTAATTTTCGTGAGTCAAGTAGGCCCAGAATCCATGTTATTTATGGTTGTACATTTGCATATTTTCCAAGAAGCGCAACCTCGCTTTCCAACCTGGCAAGTGGAAGTGGGATCTTATGAGAACAATAAATATTGTAATTATGAATGATATAATATCCTCAAAAATGTCTTGGGCTTCCTTATGGAGAAGATCCTGCCACCTGCTCATTAGATACGTTTTGATGAAAGTAGCAAGTTTCTGTCATGTGGTTAGGTTCCACAGTCTTGCAATGAGCGAAAGCATATATACTCTGGTATAAAATGTTGGGGCATATTAGCAAGAACGGCGTTAAAATTATCGCCGCTTTAGCGGCAGCAAACTGCTGCTAAAGCGGCGATAATGGGCTTGATAATATGCCCTTGAGAATACCAATAGAAGCCCATGTTCTGCTGTGATCCTGGGCTTCTATTGGAATTCTCAAGGGCATATTATCAAGCCCATTATCGCCGCTTTAGCGGCAGTTTCCTGCCGCTAAAGCGGTGATAATTTTAACGCCGTTCTCGCTAATATGCCCCGTTAGTGTTTTACAGTTTGCTCCAACTGACCTTTTTCTAGTGACAACCCTGGTCAGTTGAAATGACACTTGTCATTAATATTTTGGCTATGCTGCTTGCTATTTTGCATTAAACTCTAGTTAGATTTTAGGCTTCCCAACATGTTGTGTTTTATTTTTTACAATTGTTTCCTCCCCAATGGGAGACAGATTTCCAGAATCTAACATCCAAAGGTATGATGGGGTATAAGTCACCTCATCTTACTGAATCTTCTTCCCCACACATTCCTTAAAATTGGCCCTCGCATCTCTTTTGATGATTCCAAGGCTAGGAGGACAAGACAGGATGGCTGAGAATTTCCTACCAGGCATCTGTGGCCTGGAGAGCTCCTCCCATGCAGATCAGGTCATCTGGCAACTTTTTCATCTTCAGAAAGAAACTGATGGTCTGGTTCTTTAGGCTGTAATAACTAATATTGGTTTGCTGTCTCAAGTATAATACATCAAGAAAGAACAGGGGAACCCTACTCACTAAGGAACCAGGGTAATAGTTATATAGGAAAAACAATGGTTCCTGTGGAATAATATACTATGAGGTTATGATACATAAGCACAATCGCGATATAGAGGGTTAGATAATGGCAGAGCGCGAAGGAACCACTAACACACCGATTCCAGTGTAGTATATTTTATGGATTTTTTAAACAATAAAGTTAGGAGTAAACATTATACATCAAAACAACATCTGTGCATAGTGTCCCAAGTGACAAAGGGAACCTAAACCTAAGTGACAACGTGAATATTAAATACAAGGTTTCCACAGTTTGTACAAGTCGACCATTATCAAAATGATTCCATGTGAACAGCAGCTATATACAATGATATGTGCTGAGGAAATGGTTCGCTTCTTCTGTTTGTCGAAGGCGTTTCGACCCTCAAAACAATGTGGGGTCTCTTCAGGACTATTGATGAAGGGACATCTGAATATATGGTTGCGCAGCCTTGTGAAAATGATGTGCCACACGTGAAGAAAAGAGGAAAAGGTTTACTCACATGAGGACCCGTCCGGGTACTCAATGTGAGGACAGGCTGTCAATCCAATGGGGTATGTAGGTGGGCCAGAGGGGCTCAATTAGTTTTACGCCACAGCCGTAGCGTTGTAGAATCCCTTTGTGGATTAACAGTGACAATGCACTGAGAGTATTTCTCGGTAGAAGAATGGAAAAGCGGGACAGAGCTCCGCGTGTAGATTCAGAAAAAGCCGCGTCAGTCAGCTTGATCGGGTCCTCATGTGAGTAAACCTTTTCCTCTTTTCTTCACGTGTGGCACATCATTTTCACAAGGCTGCGCAACCATATATTCAGATGTACCTTCATCAATAGTCCTGAAGAGACCACACATTGTTTTGAGGGTCGAAACGCCGTCGACAAACAGAAGAAGCGAACCATTTCCCCAGCACATATCATTGTATATAGCTGCTGTTCACATGGAATCATTTTGATAGTGGTTGACTTGTACAAACTGTGGAAACCTTGTATTTAATATTCACGTTGTCACTTAGGTTTAGGTTCCCTTTGTCACTTGGGACACTATGCACAGATGTTGTTTTGATGTATAATGTTTACTCCTAACTTTATTGTTTAAAAAATCCATAAAATATACTACACTGGAATCGGTGTGTTAGTGGTTCCTTCGCGCTCTGCCATTATCTAACCCTCTATATCGCGATTGTGCTTATGTATCATAACCTCATAGTATATTATTCCACAGGAACCATTGTTTTTCCTATATATCAAGTATAATACAGGCCTGTATTTTAGCACCAGTGCACCCTTTGGCAATCTTACACTCTTTAAACACCTTAAAATAAAATAAATTGTTAAAACTTAAAGAGCGCTTTTATGAGTGGGACAAAAATGCTGATAAATTGCTAGCACTGAGGCTGAGGGTTTAATGCGCTAAATGATATATAGGGCCAGTAGCGGTGCGTCCATTAGGGCGCTGGGGCGTTGCCCCACTATCGCATCGGCGCTGTGAATTAACTTAAAGTTAACTGTTAACTTATTGGAAAAAAATCATCCTCCAATCCAATAAAATAAACCAATCCGGGCTGGCCGGTCACCGGGCCACGCCCGAGGCAATGGCTCTGAAGGGGGTGTGGGGCACGCGCACTGGCAGCAGGTTTCTTGACCAGTTGACACTGACACAACAACAACATGCAGCAAGGGTCAGTGCGCATGCTCGGTTTTGGGCTGATCATTTTTCAGACCAGCCCGAACATGCGCACTAGGCTGCACATTAGGAGACCGAGGGTTGTTTCATGCAGCAGCCCCCGGTCTCCTAATGAGCGGGGAGTATCCCCTGCTCAAGCCAATCCTGGCGCTGCTGGAGCAGCGTCTGGATTGGCTCATTGGGCGCGGCGCGTGGGTGGCACTAGTGTACAAGCATGACCAATCACTGTCATGGCTTATGAAGCCATGCAGACAGCAGACAGTGATTGGCCATTTCCCATTTCTTGAAGCAAGCGTGTTAGCGTGACTGTGTCACTGTGATGTGTGACCATGACGTCGGAGCAGACCGAGGCACGCGCCACAGGCACCTCGTGTGCTGCTACTGCCAGACAGTGCCTGCCTACTGCTCGCGCTCGCTCATGCTTGGGTCACCGATTAATTTTATTGAATCATCAATCGGATCGCTCGAGTCAGAGTGAGTATTAGTATAGTAAACATTTCAACATTGGGAAATCATGGCGGGTAGAAAGTAGTGCTCAATCATGTAAAGGGGCTGACGCACAAGTGCTCAAATATGTATCCTTGCAAAGAGAACTGCTCGTGCGCCTGAACACGAGGGGATATTGATATTGTGCACAAAAAGTGTAAAACAGACAAGCCGTGCATGCGAACACACATGTACTTTGCGCTCGTACACACAATGATGTGCACATCAATATACATATGCAACCATAATACACGCAATCACCAAAAAGCATGCACTTCTTCATCCATACGTGGGGAAGAGAGGTCACGTTGGGGCTGCATGCGCACAAACACAGACCACTCATAGGATGGAATGGCATCTCCACAATTCCAGTGGGACTCCGCAGCCTCTCTCTTTTTACCTCAGGGGTGATGCGCCGACTGACATCGTGTCCGCACCGATGGTCTTACGTTTCAGAAGTCCTAGTGGATATCATACGTGCACAAGGAGCATACCCACTTCATTTTGTGGTGTGAATCATTTCTCTTGACACATAGTGGAGGATGGTGCACGCACACCCACACATGGCTAGCACTACGTGCACAGAGTACTCTCATCGTGCAGCCTCAGTGCCCACATGGGGCTGCAGCACTCACACTCGGCGACCACCGCGTGCACAGCCTGTGCACTGAGCACACTCGTGGTGCAGCCTCAGTGCCCACACGGAGCTGCAGCACTCACACTCGGCGACCACCGCGTGCACAGCCTGTGCACTGAGCACACTCGCTGTGCAGCCTCCGTACCCACACGGGCCTGCAGCACTGCACCTTCTGTACCACCGGTGTAACACAGTACCGTTCACCAGGAGTCTCGGTGTTTGCGTGCAGCGGGAACAAGATACTTGCCACTCATATTCACATACCACAAGGCCCATTAAAAGTGCACCCCTCACACCTCTCTTCGTTGTGAATGCCTCTGTGTCAGTACTGCTCTTTACAGTTCCGCACACCAGGGAAAAGGCGCCTCATTTATCGCTAACACTTTAATGTGCACGTCATCACAGCAGGATCAGAAAAATTATCCTCGCAGCATTGGCTGGGTCCAAAAGGTAAGCAGGCTATGCATTGCAAAAATCAATAACAGAGGTCAAACAAATTGATTTGTAGTCAGAAGTCGTGTACACTAAGGGCCACCTTTGCAAATACATGGCACTGGTTTCACATAGGCCGGTATTTCATTTTGTCAGCAGTATTTGTTTTTTAGCAGTTTTATATAGCACAAACTTATCCCAAAGGAATAAAAGAGCTTTATATGAACACCTGATTGCATTACACTTGGTTAGGTTCAAGTGTTTTTAGTCACAGGAATATTAAGTGAGTTGCGCAGAATCACTGGATGCTGAGTAGCCGAGTGTGAGAAGTTGGCCTGGCATATGCTGTCCACTAGTTATAGTGGGCACCTTGCACCAGTCCAAACGACCCTTATTGATGATAGGTTTAAAGACAACCTTTATTGAAAGCTATCCTAGTGGTAGCTATGGAGAGCAGCCTTCAGGCTAAGTCTTGAAGGAGTGTAAAGCAGCTTGGTTTACCAGATTATAACCTCTTGAATGACCAAATGAAAGGAGAACCACACAAGGTATATATATAAAATATATGTATTTATTTCTAAACACTAACTACTAATCTCTTTATGAGATTAGAGTCCAAGATACACAATATCACAGTATAAAAACGATAGTAAATAGCATAATATACAATGGGCCCCAGGGGGGGACCAAACCATATATTAAGAAAGTGGTATAAGAACCACGACTTGACTAGACACAGTGCCTAGAGCACGTAGAATCGCTGGGACCCCAAGGAACCACCCAAGGTAGTGACACAGGAGACCCACGGGGGACGTGTGCAGTGTGAGAACACAGCCGCGAGCGCCGTAGGATTCTATGAGGAAAGTCGCGGTTGGAATTTTAAAGCAAAAGGACACTTAGGAGAGGACTTTCAGCAAACCCCTTTAGACTTAAGGGGTTCTAGGGCCAACACCCACAGGAGCACCGTAGTACTCGAGTTACCTCACCCAGGGAAGCCGTGTGCATAGGTGTCAAAGGGCGTCGGGAATCGTCGTTGATTTCAATGGCGATCTGCTGCAAAGTGCTGCTGCCGTGAAGAAGAGAAGTGTCCGGGGTGATCTAAGCCTGGATCGAAGATGTGAAGAACCTGAAAGCAGAGGGGACAGAGTCTGGGTCACTAGCCAGTGACCAGGAGCGGAGCAATCGAATGCCCACCGATGTCGGGTGCTTCAGGTGCGAAGAGGTGAAGCTTGACTCTGCAGCCACGGGGTCCCGGAGACGTCAAGGACAACCAGGAGCCGGATTCGAGCTGCCCACAAAGGATGTCGACTGCTGGGGTATCGGTGCTCGGATTGAACACAACAAGCCTTGGCAACAGTAACCCATGCAGGAAGAGAAAAGATGCTTCTGTGCGGATCTGCAAGGTCCTGGGGACTCCCCAAGCAATGGAGAGTCAGGGCACGTCTGGAGCAACCAGGGAAGCCCAATTAAAGTTAGAGTTGCCTTCTTGGGGACCCACAGGTCAACGGACCAGGGATCGCAAAGGGACCTCAAGAGGAATCACAAAACAGCAGCCCACGGAACACTCGTTGAGGGTAGGCCTGCAATCTTTGGTGTGATTACTGCTCGGGGTCAGGGCTACAAGTAACCCAAAGCTCAGCCTCAGGGGTCACCGGAAAGCTGATGCTTCTGCAAATGGACACAGTGCCCACGGGGTTCAGGTTGCACGGTCACCACGAGGGATATGGGCCTCAGACTTGCTGTGGGCATAGATCGACTTCTATGACCTTGGAAAACCCACCTCTTGTGTGGCAATATTCTTCGGAGTCCGTCAGAGCTTTGGAGATGCCAACTGGTCAGTTGCGTTAAAGGTGCCTGCCAAGCAGGGGAGTAACTCCTTTACTCCAAGGGAGATTCTTCAGTCATCCAGCGTTGTGCAGATCGTCGAAGTACTTGGTTTCTGTGTCAGAGTTTAGTCCAGGTGTAATCTAAAGTGCTGTAGTCAGGGGTTCCTACTTTATACCCAAGGAAGGGGTGGGACAAACTCTGGGGATCCACCTATGGGAGGGTCAGGAAAGAGGGGTGGCTACACCCATTTCCTTTGTCCAGTTTCACGCCAGAGCAGGGGCTGAGTGCCCCTGCAACCGGTTTGAGGTGGACTATGCACAGGGACACCAAATGTGCCCCCAGTGCAGACTTCAAAGCACTCTTGGAGTGCACCCACCCAGCCCCAATACACTAAAGCCTGTCTGGGAGGTGGTCACACCTCCCTGTGACAGGAAACCTATTGTCCAGGCCTCTCCTGCCGGAGTTTCGTCCAGCAGCAGGAGGGCAGACTCGTGTCTGTGGCTGCAGCATCCATTTTGTGATGCCAGGGTTCTGTTAAGCTGGTAAGGGTGTACCGGTGGTGCCATGTTGCTCCCTCTAGAAGGGAGGAATCATACCTCCCACCCCAGTACTGGGGTGGAGGTATGATTCCAAGGTGTTTGACACCAAACACGACATGTTTCCATGCAGCCATTCTCAAGTTAGCATTTACCGCGAGGTCATAATGCACTTAAGAGTATATGGTCTGGCTGCATCACAAACAACCCCGGAATGAAGATTCCGAAAGCTGCAGAGGGGCTCTGCTCATGCATGAGCACCCTCTCACATGAAACACAGCACCCTGCCTTCAGGATTGTTAAGGCCTGCCATAGAGGTGACTGATAGGTTTACATGTGCAGTGATATGGAGAGATATATGGAACCTATATCTCAGTAAGGGGTGCATATACCACCTTACACAGGCTGCTGTAGCAGACCTGTTGTGTCATTTTGGATGGCCTCTCAGGGGTGGCATAATACATGCTGCAGCCCCTGGGAGGCCTCTGGGGTACCTATGCCCTGGGTACATAGTATACCATATACTAGGGACTTATAAGGGTACCCCAGAATCCAATCTGGAGTGTACCTAAAGTACATGCAATCAATTTAAGGGGAAAGCAGATAGGCTGGGGTCCTGAATAGCAGGATCCCAGCCAAACTAAGTCGAAAACCAGCAAAACACCAGGAACAAAGTGGGGGCAACCATGCAGTCAGATTCCACCTTCCTACATAACCCCCCCCCAACGAAAGGAGATAAGGCTAACCTCGTCCAGTTGAGCCTTTATTGACTATGTGGCCATATAAGGAAGAACCTGCACTAGCATGGTTACCCCCTGTCTTATGATCCACTAAGCAATTCCTAACCCCAAGGGTATGGGATGATCTCCACCATTTGGAATTACTACCTGTGGTGTGTTTTGGCAAAGTAAAAGGCTGGTGGGGGGTCTGAGTATAGAAGTGAGGCCCTAATAAAGTTGGCCTCAGCTTCCTCAGATCACTGGTCACCATGGAGGCCTTTCTTTCCATGACTGAGTTGTATCTGCCCCTAAGGGTCAACCTCTGGCTGCCTACAGCTGGGGGTTGGGTCCCTTTGGCTGGAACACTGGAGGGACATGGTAGGTTTGGAACCACTTGGTCCCAGGTTTGCCTTTTCCCAACAGAATCCATCTGGGGGAGGTCCCTATCCAATGGTAAGAGGGTTCCCTCAGTGTGCTGAGGAATTTTCACCTTGCTAGGGCTACTAGACTGGGTGCCCCTAATCTGTGGATGAGGGGTTCCTCTGGACAGGGAGCCCTTAGGGGTCCACTGACCTCCCTGACCTCTGCAGCCCTGGGCTGACAGAGGGAGGGTAGAGAGGGGCAGGTTACCTGCTCCAGACTGGGTACCACCTTGGAAGGGTCCCCTGCCATCAGGGGTGTTGCCAGGCCAGGCCTGACCACCTCTGGGGCAGCTCCTTCACTAGGGGTAGGATCAGTTCTCTGAGGAAGCTGACCCTTACCTATAGTCTGGGGGGAAGAAGACTTTTCTTCAACCCTTCTGCTCTCTTGGGGAGTAGAGTGGGCCATTCTTTCAGGCTCCACCTCTCCAAAGTTTTCCTGAGATGGGGCTGAGGCCCTAACAGCCCCACCAACCTTCTCAGAGAGGCCCAACATTTTTTAATGGGCCTCGTATTCAACTTCAGCCCAGGCTGAAACCTCCAGATCATTGCCCAACAGGCAATCTAAAGGCAAGTTTGGGGACACTGCCACTCTCTTTGGGCCAGTGACCCCTCCCCAGCTGAGATTGACTATGGCCATGGGATGAACTGTTCTGATACCATCAATGTTGGTCACCTGGTACTTGAACTCAGGTAAAAGCTGTTGAGGGGGGACTAGTTTCCCTGTCACCATGGTGACACTAGCCCCTGTGTCCCCGAATGCCAACGCCTTCTGACCATTGATTAGGGGCTCCTGTCTGTACTTGCCCAAAGTATTGGGACTCATAGTAAAAGTGGCAAATCCCATGCCACCATCACAGATTAAGGAGGCCTGTGAGGAGGACCTTGATAAACTGGGGTCCACCTCAGTTCCCCATGAAAATGCACCTAACTTTTTGGGTGCATTACTACCACCTGGGGGATTACTACTTGTAGTACCAGGAGGAGTCGTAGTATTGCTGGGAGGAACATGTTCCTTATTGCCAGCCTGTGAGCAACTGGGGTCATTTATCCAGTGGCCAGGCTTCTTACAGTTATGGCAATAAGGTTTCTTTTCAGGGGAGGAAGGAGTTTGGGACCCACCCCCAGGAGAGGACTTTTGGGGCCCTGTAGTGGATTTATCCTTGGATTTATCCCCACCTTTCTCTTGGGACTTGGTAGAATCTTTCTTCTGGTCACCACCCTGATTCTTTGGCTTTACTCTGGTTCTGACCCATTTGTCTGCCTTCTTTCCCAATTCTTGGGGAGAGGTCAGATCAGAGTCCACCAGGTACTGGTGTAAAAGCTGGTTTTGACAATTATTAAGGATCTGCTCCCTCATAATCAAATTGTACAATCCTAAAAAGTCATGCACCTTGCTGCCATGTATCCAACCTTCCAGAGCCTTAGTAGCACAATCTACAAAGTCAACCCAGTCCTGAGTCTGTGCCTTTTGGGTGTCTCTGAACTTTAACCTGTATTGGTCAGTGGTTAGGCCAAACCCATCAATCAGAGCACTCTTCAGGACTTTATAATTATCAGCATCCTCTTCTCTTACAGTGAGGAGCTTGTCTCTACCTTTGTCTGCAAAGGAGAGCCACAAGATTGCTGCCCACTGCTCCTGAGGGACCCTCTGTACTTTACAGGCCCTCTCCAGTGCAGTTATCCATTTGTGGATGTCATCCCCACTCTGGTAGGGAGGGACAATCTTGTTCAGGTTCCTATGGGGATGAGTTTCTTCTCTACTCCTAGGGACACTGTTGCTGCCACCATGGGGCTCTAGCTTCAACCTTTGAGAAGCTTTCTGAAGCTCCAGTGATTCCCTGTCTAAGGCCAATTGCTCTCTCTTGATTCTGAGCTTAGCTCTCTCAAACTCAAGCAGTTGGCACTTCTTCTCATAAGAGGACTTCCTTTTATGAGAAGAAGTCCTATGAGAAACAGAGCTCCCTATAGACTTACCAGAATGATTAGATTCCTGTGAAGGAGATCTTGAGCTTCTTGGTAGACTATTAACCCTTCCAGGTGGGGTAAAGAGAGCCCCACTGGGGTCTCCTTCCTCACCTTCAGGAAGAATTGGATTTTCCAGGTTGGAATCATCTTGATCCCCCTGGCCAGCATCAGAGTCTGGGTCATAGTAGTTTTCACTACCAGGCCTTTCCTCTTCTGCTGCCCCACCCCCTTTGCCAACCTCATCAGACCCTGGGGTCTTTCTGAGGTCATCTTCAAGCAACATCTTTATGAGATGTTGGGAGGTTGGGCTTTTCCCTGTCTTCAATTTGCTTGAGGCACACATAGCCCTCAACTCTTGGTATGAGACATGGTCATACTTAGTTGGGAGAGACCCACTGGTTTCTGCCCTTGAAGACATGACTAGTGTGGTGTGGTGTATGCACCTACCTACTCTAGTGGGGCCTACTAAACTCTCTTGAGTTGTAGAAAGGGTGTGCTAAGCCCTTGACACACAACTCTAAGTTCAGTAGAACTTACTGTATTCTAAACTTGATTTATATGTACCTATGTACCTATAGTGGTTTTCAGTTAGTCACTCAAAGAGATTATCTGGTAAAGCAATAGCAAGCTTGAATCCCACACGCTGCACACCAATGTGAGAAGTTGGCCTGGCATATGCTGTCCACTAGTTATAGTGAGCACCTTGCACCAGTCCAAACGACCCTTATTGATGATAGGTTTAAAGACAACCTTTATTGAAAGCTATCCTAGTGGTAGCTATGGAGAGCAGCCTTCAGGCTAAGTCTTGAAGGAGTGTTAAGCAGCTTGGTTTACCAGATTATAACCTCTTGAATGACCAAATGAAAGGAGAACCACACAAGGTATATATATAAAATATATGTATTTATTTCTAAACACTAACTACTAATCTCTTTATGCGATTAGAGTCCAAGATACACAATATCACAGTATAAAAACGATAGTAAATAGCACAATATACAATGGGCCCCAGGGGGGGACCAAACCATATATTAAGAAAGTAGTATAAGAACCACGACTTGACTAGACACAGTGCCTAGAGCACGTAGAATCGCTGGGACCCCAAGGAACCACCCAAGGTAGTGACACAGGAGACCCACGGGGGACGTGTGCAGAGTGAGAACACAGCCGCAAGCGCCGTAGGATTCTATGAGGAAAGTCGCGGTTGGAATTTTAAAGCAAAAGGACACTTAGGAGAGGACTTTCAGCAAACCCCTTTAGACTTAAGGGGTTCTAGGGCCAACACCCACAGGAGCACCGTAGTACTCGAGTTACCTCACCCAGGGAAGCCGGGTGCATAGGTGTCAAAGGGTGTCGGGAATCGTCGTTGATTTCAATGGCGATCTGCTGCAAAGTGCTGCTGCCGTGAAGAAGAAAAGTGTCCGGGGAGATCCAAGCCTGGATCAAAGATGTGAAGAACCTGAAAGCAGAGGGGACAAAGTCTGGGTCACTAGCCAGTGACCAGGAGGGGAGCAATCGAATGCCCACCGATGTCGGGTGCTTCAGGTGCGAAGAGGTGAAGCTTGACTCTGCAGCCACGGGGTCCCGGAGATGTCAAGGATGACCAGGAGCTGGATTCGAGCTGTTCCACAAAGGATGTCGAGTGCTGGGGTGTCGGTGCTCAGATTGAACACAACAAGCCTTTTTAACAGCAACCCACACAGGAAGAGAAAAGATGCTTCTGTGCGGACCAGCAAGGTCCTGGGGACTCCCCAAGCGATGGAGAGTCAGGGAACGTCTGGAGCAACCAAGGAAGCCCAATTAAAGTTAGAGTTGCCTTCTTGGGGACCCACAGGTCAACGGACCAGGGATCGCGAAGGGACCTCAAGAGGAATCACAAAATGGCAGCCCACGGAACACTCGTTGAGGGTAGGCCTGCAATCTTCAGTGTGATCACTGCTCGGGGTCAGGGCTACAAGTAACCCAAAGCTCAGCCTCAGGGGTTGCCGGAAAGCTGATGCTTCTGCAAATGGACACGGTGCCCAGGGGTTCGGGTTGCACGGTCACCACGAGGGATACGGGCCTCAGACTTGCTGTGGGCACAGATCGACTTCTATGACCTTGGCAATATTCTTCGGAGTCCATCAGAGCTTCGGAGATGCCAACTAGTCAGTTGCATTAAAGGTGCCTGCCAAGCAGGGGAGTAACTCCTTTACTCCAAGGGAGATTCTTCAGTCATCCAGCATTGTGCAGATCGTCGAAGTACTTGGTTTCTGTGTCAGAGTTTAGTCCAGGTGTAATCTAAAGTCCTGTAGTCAGGGGTTCCTACTTTATACCCAAGGAAGGGGTGGGACAAACTCTGGGGACCCACCTATGGGAGGGTCAGGAAAGAGGGGTGGCTACACCCATTTCCTTTGTCCAGTTTCGCGCCAGAGCAGGGGCTGAGTGCCCCTGCAACCGGTTTGAGCTGGACTATGCACAGGGACACCAAATGTGCCCCCAGTGCAGACTTCAAAGCACTCTTGGAGTGCACCCACCCAGCCCCAATACACTAAAGCCTGTCTGGGAGGTGGTCACACCTCCCTGTGACATGAAGCCTATTGTCCAGGCCTCCCCTGCCGGAGTTTCGTCCAGCAGCAGGAGGGCAGACTCGTGTCTGTGGCTGCAGCATCCATTTTGTGATGCCAGGGTTCTGTTAAGCTGGTACCGGGTGTACCGGTAGTGCCATGTTGCTCCCTCTAGAAGGGAGGAATCATACCTCCCACCCCAGTAATGGGGTGGAGGTATGATTCCAAGGTGTTTGACACCAAACACGACATGTTTCCATGCAGCCATTCTCAAGTTAGCATTTACCGCGAGGTCATAATGCACTTAAGAGTATATGGTCTGGCTGCATCACAAACAACCCCGGAATGAAGATTCCGAAAGCTGCAGAGGGGCTCTGCTCATGCATGAGCACCCTCTCACATGAAACCCAGCACCCTGCCTTCAGGATTGTTAAGGCCTGCCATAGGGGTGACTGATAGGTTTACATGTGCAGTGATATGGAGCGATATAGGGAACCTATATCTCAGTAAGGGGTGCATATACCACCTTACACAGGCTGCTGTAGCAGACCTGTTGTGTCATTTTGGATGGCCTCTCAGGGGTGGCATAATACATGCTGCAGCCCCTGGGAGGCCTCTGGGGTACCTATGCCCTGGGTACATAGTATACCATATACTAGGGACTTATAAGGGTACCCCAGAATCCAATCTGGAGTGTACCTAAAGTACATGCAATCAATTTAAGGGGAAAGCAGATAGGCTGGGGTCCTGAATAGCAGGATCCCAGCCAATCTAAGTCAAAAACCAGCAAAACACCAGGAAAAAAGTGGGGGCAACCATGCAGTCAGATTCCACCTTCCTACACCGAGGACTTAAAACGGTCCCCAATCTACAAAGGGAGCAGAGCTGGCCGGAGGCCACAAAAATTCACACTTGGTCGGTGGAATTTGAATGTGCCTGTGCTACAAGCTATCAGCTACATCTTATCTTGTCGCTGAAAAATACACACTGTGGGGCATATGAACAATGAACTGTTGTGGCGCGGGTTAGCTCCAAAATTGCTAACGCCAGGCTCCACCAGTTCAAAAATGCAGGAATGCGCCATAATTACAATGAAATGGCGATCCGCTGCATTTACCCTAGCGCTGGCGTTAAATTAAGCTTCCTAGTGCCAATGGAGGCACCCTTGCACCATAGTGAGGCCTGGTTACACCATGCTGTCCCTTCCTGCACATAAACAATCCTTTCAATAAATGACGTTTTACAAGTTCTATGTGTGCTAATGCAGCACACATAGAAGTTGGAAAACGCCATTTTAGAAACAAGGTTCCCCCAGAGTCGTGGTGTGTATGCAAGATTGACTTCAGTGTCTTGGTGGGCCTATGTCGGCATGAGTCACTGTTTACACTGATATTTGTGTTTAGTTTGATAGCGATTATTGGTTTACATGACATGCTGCCTACCGAATTCTATCCTTTTTTACAATAAACCGCTCTCTTTAGACGAGATGTTCAAATTCAGTAATTTCACGAATTAGGAGGGCACTAGCTCCGAATGGCGCACACTGATCAGAAACATGCAGCAACATCCAAATTCCACCGAGGAGTGCAGTCGTGGAAAAGGACGCTAAATTTGCTAGTAAACCTATATAGCACAGGAATGGCCATGTGTGGAAATCGGTTTCAGCGAATAATTATCATATGCTCATCATTAAGTAAAGTGCCTTGATTTGTTTTGATCCTATTAACATGTTTGTTGCTATTACACTACAGAATTACAAAACATGCTTTGTTATGTGATTTCTACACTTGGTGGTACTATATGGGTAAAGGTTTCACCAAGAGAGAAAGTAGAACCCTGCAAGAGTGAAATGTAGAGTCCGGGGATGTCTGGAGGGAGATTCAAGAGACCTTGGTATATATCGGGCCCGCTGCTAGTCCTTCAACATAGCACGCCCCACAGTTACGTATGCTCAGGGCCATTGGAATTATGCTTTTCTATGGCCGTGGCTTTTTTTCACCACATAATTATGATAGCAGCATTTGCCACTTAATCCTTCATCTGCTGCATAATCTGCAGATTTTAACAAAAAATGTGTTTCTAGCTCAAACGTATCAAAAGTTACTAAAAACGTGGTGATGTGTTCTTACCTAGTGCAAGACACTTCACAAAGGTTATCTGGGTGTGGATGGATGGGTTGTCGGACGGACTAGTTCCTGCATGTGAAGGCTGAGGGGCGCTGTCTCATCTGTGAGAGGACCGTCTGTGTTTGGTTGACTAAATTGTTATATTTTTATTTTCAGCACCTGGTAAAGCCTGACAAGCATTACCTAATTTTTGGGCCATTTGTGGGCGAAGAACAAGAGGCCCCAACCTCCTTTGCTGCTCTTTCACCTCGGCTACAACCCAGCATACACCAGTGTTAAAGGTAAGAAACTGATGCTATATTTTTTTATATTGGAGTTAGGGCTATGTTTGTGGTCACTCTACATGGTGGTTGGGGTGGGTGCACATTTTGAACATTGTACCCTGAGTGGATGGAATTTACTAATAGCCTTAGCCCTGTGCTTTGGGCAATAACGGTTGTTAAAGGCACTATCTATCCCATGCCTTGTTAAAGGCCCTCAAGCAGTGTCTGTTTCAGTGCCTTCAGCAACCAGTATGGCACACAGAGGCAGCAGGCAGTAAGGCTGTATTTTTAGCAGTCATGTTGTGCAAAGGGGAGCTGTTGGAGAACTAGTGCGATAATGCACAAGATATATGTATTTATACTGAAATTTGATATAATTGCACCAAACCTTATACGTTGCACTTTGATTATTGACAGGTTTCTTTAATATTGATAAGGCCAGCATCAGCATGAATACAGCAGAACAGCTACTTGCAAGGTCATTCTTTGGACGGACACGTGAAGAGAAACTAAATATAAAGCAATTAGGACCTGATCGGCCTGACCTGAAACTACAACAAATTACCCAGGACAGAGGAAAGACTTACAAACGTACATTCTCAAACACCTGGTACACAAAAGTTGATTGACTTACAGGGTGCGCGTCAAAAAATTATCTGTTCTGCTTCCCCTGAATGCTGTTTGGTGGTGACATGCCATGGACAAAACAAGGAGTAACAGACTTGAAGCATTTGTCTGACAAAATCAAGAAGCATGCACACGCAAGAATCCATATGGAAAACCTGACGAGACTGGAAATGTTGGGAGACACACCGATTGAACACCACATAAACGACGCATACCGGAAAACAATACAGAAACACAATGAAACAGTTGATAGGAATAGACACATACTATCACAAATAATTGATTGCATTCGTTTCTGTGGTGCTTTCGAACTGGCATTGCGAGGCCATGATGAATCGGAAAGTTCCTCAAATCCTGGAATATTCAGAGGCCTTGTGGATTTAATAGCAAGCATAGACCATGACATGGAAGCACATTTAGCAAGTGCTACAGTCTTTAAGGGCACCTCTAAAACAATACAAAATGAACTCCTTGAGTGTATGCTAGAAATATTGAGAAGCCATATTGTCCAAGAGGTGCAAGACACAGACTTTGTGGCTATTCAAGCTGATGACACAGCTGATGTGGCCACAAAAACACAGTCCGTATTAGTCTTTCAGTACCTTGACAATGACAGTAAAGTTGTGGAGAGGTTCTATGGTTTCACACATTTAAGAGACTCTAGTGCAGAAACCATTACTTCAACTATACTGCGTGAACTAAACTTGATTTTTCCAGAGCTGCCTCAAAAAAAAAAAATTATCGCACAAAGCTATGATGGTGCGTCCGTAATGAGTGGAAGCCTTGGTGGAGTACAGAAAAGAATTTGAGATGTGCACCCTAATGCTCATTATGTGCACTGTTACGCCCACCAACTTAATCTTATTATGCAACAGGCAGTATCAAAGATCTCCGAGACACGAATTTTCTTTCTCGATGTAGGAGGCATGGCAGCATTCTTCTCACGTTCCCCCAAAAGAACGGAAGCACTTCAGGAGATTGTGGCCAAAAGGCTTCCAAGGGGACCCTCAACTCGTTGGAACTTTAACATACGTACAATCAACCTAATATATCAACATAGGGAGGACCTTGAGAAATGTTTTGACGCCATAGAAGCCAATGAAGACTTTGATTTCAAAAGTCAGAATGAAGCCCGTGGCTTTGCTAGAACACTACAAGACAGAGAGTTTCAGTTCTTTCTGTTTTTATTTCATAAAATAATGTTTTATGTCGACATATTATACAACCAGTTACAATCACGAGCCATAGATACTGTCTCTGTGCAAAGAGATACCAGTATGTTTGTCACCAGCATAAGCAAAGTGAGAGATGGGGTTGATAATTTAGACAGCAAACTGCCAAAGGATTCTACTTTTTCAAACCGCAGGAAAAACATCAGCAGTCTGGTCCCAATTGCAAAGGAGATATGTGACATTATAATTGTGCATGCACAAGAACGTTTTTCTTTCACAAAACATTTGGTGAGTGCCGCATTATTGCAAAGTGAACACTTTGCAAAATATGATCAATCCTTCCCTGAGCAAGCTCTGAATGAGGCTGTGGAAGCTTATCCTATGCTCAAAAAAGTTGATCTGAGAATTGAATTGACTGTACTGTAAGGAATGAGTGTATACCAGAAGGCCACTGGTGCCATTTCTTTGCTGGCTTTAATTCAGAAACTTAATATGGAAAAGTCACTTACAGAGACAGTGGCTTTACTAAAAATAGTCATTACCACTCCTATGACAACAGCAGAGTCGGAACGATGTTTTTCCACCTTAAACGGAATTAAGACATTCCTGAGGAACACCATGATTCAGGAAAGACTGAATGCTTTAGCAATGCTCTCTATAGAGAGCGAACTAGTTAAAAGAATCCCAGACTTTAACGTTCAAGTTATTGAAGGGTTTGCTGCTCTTAAAGACAGACGTGCTGATTTTATCTACAAAAAGTGAACAATATGTTGAATGCTGCTAGTTTGCGACCTGTTTAGTTGTTTGTTAAATAAAAAACATCTGTGAGGTACTCAGAAATGCATTGTATCTCGAAGTCTGTTATGAAGCTCTGTGGTTATACTGAATAAGCAGCTACCTATGTTATATGACATCTCTTTATTAATGTAATAACTGGACTTTCACAATTGCTTTATTAACCTTCCTGCTTTCTCAAATTTGCTTGAAAATGCACCATTTGCCCACTTTTTTCAAAATTTTCTCGAGGGGAGAACCCCCCCGAACTCCCCTTAGGTTGTTCGGGCTTGCTCGCTACGCTCGCTCCCTACGGTGCAGTATGAAAATCTTTTTACGTCTCACCACTTGCAAATGTCAACAGCCACCACTGTATAGGGCAACTGGTAAACTCAGAGATTATTCCAGGAATTTTATAAGAAACTGTACTGCATCAGACCAGAGTACAAGGAAGAGGAGTTGGAGAGGGCCAAGATGTATCACTACCCCAGCACATTTATATGAACTAGAAGGACTGATTTCAGAGAAGGAGATCTGGGCGGCAATTCACACAGGCCCAGCTGGGTACATGGCAGTATTTTATAAACCAGTCAGTAAAATAACTCTATTCGATTCAGTTCAGAATCAGAAAGGATAATAGAATACATTTCATAAAACAGTACAAAATATAAAACATTTCAAATCTAAACTTACATAGAGCCAATTCATTAAAAACAGAATTCATTACCAGCAACGCGTTCTATTCCTCATTTAAAAGTTTCCCTATGGGCCTAGAACGGCAGATATTATGTACTACTGAGAAACATGTACAAAGAGTGCCAAACTGTTGCAAATAAACAAGCGCAGATTTACACTGGGTCATGTTTAATATAACGGCATAATAACTTGTTTCCTAGGTGCACAGTAAAAGCTACAAAAATAACCTATGCAAAGTACTTTGCTTGGTCAGCCCATCACAATAGCACATGGGATGCTTTAAAATCTTTAAAATTGTGGAAAAGAGGTTAAATAATGTTCAGTATTATGACAGAATCTCATTAAGACAAATATATCTTGTGCATTGGCAACCATAGTTTCCTTTATATGCGCTAGCCAGGGTAATTTTACTGCAGCATCAAGTTTTAACCAGTTGGAAAAATATCCCTATTTAGAGCTGCAGCTGGTCTGAAGCAAATGATTATAATATCATCTTCTATGGGGCCGATTCCGATGTCGGACGGACTCAGGTCCGTCCGACATCGTCCAGGAGCCGTAACCGACCAACCTGCTGTCGTCGGTTACGGCCCTGCAAGTACGATGCGACCGAACCCTGTTCGGTCGCACTCGTATACTTCACAATGGGAGCATGCATTCCGAGCGGAATGCATGCTTGCATTGTGAAAAGCAGGGGTGCAGTTCATCCCTGCACCCTGTGGCCGGCACCCCAAGGTGCCTGCCACCAAGTGCAGGGATCAACAGAGGGGCACCATTCGGCGGCCTCGCACCCATGGGGGCCCTACTGGGGGCCCCCAAAGACAGTTACCGACTGCCTTTTCGTGCCGGAAAGACCGGCACGAAAAGGCAGTGAAATACTGCCATCGTACTCCGAGCCCGTCGTAAGCCATCCGGAAATCCCAGTCGGATTCCTTTCCGACCGAGCCCATCGGAATGGCTCGGTCGGAAAGGAATCCGGCCAGCACGTTCCGATTCGGTCAGAAGGGCTCTGACCATCGATCGGTGCCCTTCCGGCCGAAATCGGAATCGGCCCCTATGTGTCTACGCCCAATTCCAGGAGGCATAAAAACGAAGTGCAGCTGGGCGGGATGGCTAGCATTCGTTTCGGGCCACTGTTCTCAGCTGACTGGAAGGAACTTGCATTTATATACCACCAGAGGCTCTCACCATGACAGGCTACTGAAACACATTTCGATAACTTGGTATTTCTCATTGGCTTCAAGGGTTTCCTTCCAAGTCTGGTTGCAAAACTAAAAACTGTAGATATTGACTTTTTAAAATATACCCTCCTGTTTTCCCTCAAATGCTGCCAATTTTTCTATCAATCAAATAACAAGCTTAAATAGGAAAAACTGTCAATAGTTGATATATTTGCTCGACTCATGAAATGTGGACGAGACTTGTTCTTGGCCGGACCTATAGTCATGGTGTAAGTTTTACTACAGTTTACACTCAGACCTAGATGGTTCATAAATATAACAAAACTATTCAGAGGACCATTCAGACCATTCCTGGTCCTGGCTAACAGAACAACATCATCCGCATATGACAGAACGGGTAAGGGATGGGAACCTATTTGAGGCACCTCTCAGGAATTACCTACCAAATGTTTCTCAATGTTATTTATATATAATGTGAATAGAAAGGGGGCCAAGACGCACCCTTGCTTGACCCCCTTACAGATTTTAAAGGATGCAGTGCATTCCCCATTCTTTCCAAATCGAACACTAGCCCTTACGTTGGTGTATAACTGTCTCAGGAAATGAATCAGTGCAGTGTGAACTCCCATTTTACCCATGAGGGCCCAGAGCTTAGAATGAATTACACAGTCGAAGGCGCTCAACAGTTATATGAAGGCCAAGTAGACTGTACCCTTTTTGGCCATGATGTAGTGATTAATCATGAAGTTGAGATTTAAACATTGTTCAATGGTTCCAATGCCTTTGCAAAATTCATATTGAGCATCACATAAAATGTTTTCCTCCTCCGCTCAGATTTCCAGTCTAGACAATAAAAACATCCTTACTATCTTTAAGGTTGAATCAAGGAGATAGATAGGTCTATAACAGCTGGGATTTCTTCTGTTCCCTTTTTTAAAGATAGGGACTATTACTGAGTGCACCAAGATGGAAAAGTCAGTAAGGGGGCCCAAATGTTCATTGATGCCAATAAACATGTCAAGAAAGACACCATTGCGGCCTGGCACTTTCCGTTTTTTCCTAATATTGATTGCATCAACAACCTCCTTTAGGGTAAACTCAAGGGAACTAAATTGTGTCTCATAATCTCTTCGCCCCTATCTATAATTGAAATGTCAATCTCAGATACTATCCGAGAATAAATGGTGATAAAATGATTCACCCATTCTTGAGGAGTGATTAATATTTCAATTACAGACATAGTTGGTTCTCTAACAAATGGTGCATTTATAACCTTCCAAAAGGCTGTATTGTTCCACCCACACTTCTTCTTTAATTTTTTTTTCTCCATTTACTTAGTGGTGTATTTTTATAAAATTGCCTGGATTTCTGTACCAATTCGTTATCTCTCGGTGTTTTAGTTAAGACGTATTTGACTGCAGTATTGGCCTTCATGCAAGCAGTATCAAACAACCCATGATATTTGCATTGACCTGTTTGATTGTATCTGGAGAGTGTGCTTGAATGGGCTTAGCTATTTTCACAAATGAGTGTATAACCAGGTTGGGCCCAACTGTATCAACTAAACATATGTCCTCACAACCTTTCAGTAACTTCATAAACAAGGGTTTGGCAACCATATTCCATTTTATTGATGCACCATTCTGCTTACCAAACAAAAGGTCTTGAATCGACAAAGAAGGCACCTCAGTAGAGCTTACTAATGTATCATCAACAGTTAAAGGAAAATGGTTAATTATGCCTAATGAGGGTCACTTGAAAACTGTTTATCTTGAATTTAAGGTTCTCATTAACTAAAATAAAATCAATATTGCTGGAGTGGTTATCAGTGGCGGCTGGTGAGTTTTGAAGGTGGTGTGGAGCAAAAGTTGGGGATGAGTGTTATCTCACAAGTGAGCAAGGCAAACAAGCCCAACTGAGAAGATTTGGGATGGGGGTTGCCCCCAAGAATTTTTTGAGATAATAAGTGGTAATAGAGAGATGGGATGAAAGGATAGAGTGTGAAGGGGACATTCTGCCAAGAGAAGGTGCGGGCACAGAGAGGAGAAGGCGTGAGAAGGAGGGGAATATAAAGGGGAGATGAAGATGGGAGAAAACACAAGTGTAATTAGGAGAGGGGTGAGCAAGAAGTGTAAAAAGGTTGAAGTATGTAATAGAAAGAAACCTGGGAGAGTGGGACATTGTAAAAGGGCGAGAAAGGAGGGAGAAAGCAAGTGTGTATGATGGATGGAAGACTTGGTGGAGAGAGAGAGAAAGGCGGGTCGAATGACATGTCAGAGAGATGAAGGAGAGAGAGAGATGGGGAAGGGACAGCCGGGAAGAAGCAGTGAGATGGAGAGAAGATAGGGAATAATGTGACAGAAAGAAGAGGAGTTATAGGCAAGTGAAGCAGCAGTAGAGAGTGATTGAAAGTTTGGAGAGCATGAGTGAGGGTGTAGCGGCAGAGAGTGGGAGTGCAGACATGGAGAGTGTGGAAGCAGAGGTGATGGGATTCAGCAGTACCTGGCACAGTGAAATTGGCGGTTAGTCAAGAAGCGAGATGCAAATGAGCGCTGAATATTAATTGCCCTTGTCCAGTACTGTGCTCTCTGCCAACTCCCAGTACAGCACTGTGCACACGATCTGCCTCTATGCAGCTTTGTGCACACGGTCAACCTAGATACAGTATTATACACACTAAAGGACATCTAAAAACACTGGTGTAGGGTCTTTTAGAGCAGACAGTCACTCCTTGCACAATACTGTTCATCTTTCTAAGGTTTTAAAAAATAGTGCCTCTGAGTTAGTTAATATCTGTACCAAGTGATACAGCTCATAAGTATCTGTGTGGGTATCCATGCATGTGCAGAGGTTGAAAGGGTGCAGCAAAAAGCTGTGTAACTTCAATTTGGTGGGAAATAAAGTCTAGATTTTGCATTAAACACAGGTGATAACCATATATTGCATTGTGATCGCCAAAACCCCTTTATTTTGAGCATTCTAAGGATCCCACCTCAAAAAAGCGAATGGCCTTCGGTATGCTTCTATATTCCAATTACTACGCAGGAATTTGGCAGTAATGTACCTTATGTAATGGGCACATTTTCACAACTGGACAGTTCACTGCCGGGAAGAGCAGAGAATAACTGTTTGGAGTGATTGGTGGGGGGTGTGATAAAGGAGGCGTTCTGCTTGAATATATGACCCTAACATTAGACTCGCTAGGCGTGGTCGACAACAAAGCTATCAGCTTTTAATTATGATCATATGAAGAATCATATCTAGACAGTTTCCATTTGACAACTATTTCACCCATGAGTAACTTCCACCATCAATGTATTTACGGCATCTATTGAAATTCAACATAGTTCTTAGGCCGGCTGATCATTAGTTTTCGCCTGTGTCTTCGCCTCGTCTGTAAGATGTTTCGGTGGACCAATGCATCCACTGTAGAGATCTGTGTGAAAACGTATGACTACAGCTTCACATCTTGCAGGGCCCACTAAACTTTTCATCCTTATGAGGTCAATGCAATGAGAACCATTGAGTTAACTATAATAATACTATTAGTGCCTAAAGATGGAACAAATCGTGAAGTGTGCTATGTGACTGTACTAATTATTCAGCACTCTGGTGCCCCGGCATGTAGGTTTGAACTCTATAAAACCCCCAACTTAATAAAATGAATAGCACTGTGATGAATCTGCCAGATGAGTCACAGAATCACAATTGGCACAGCGTGCCCTGAATTCATTCCTTTGGATTGGAGTTTATCGAAAGAGTATTCGATCTATTTATGTTGGCCTTTTAGACATCAGTCCAACAATACTTTACTGGAAAAAGAGCTGGTATGGACCGCGACGCTGTGCAATCTTTTAACTTTTTAAAATAACTAAACATGGTATTGCACACTGTCAGGCAGCAAACACATGGTCATTCTGAGGAATAGTTTTAATGGGACCAGAGAAGCAAGCCAAACTAATGCAGTTCAACACGAAGGGCAGGAGATGGTATGTTGATTTCACTGCCGAAGTGCAATAAGTGATCATGCATGCAGCACAGACGGAGTGGAAGAATAACAGCTTTTAAAAAATGTAAACAGGTCTCTGACAACACATTTTTATTTGCGCACTGTACAGATCTTGTACAGAACGGTGCACACTACCAGTAATATCATCCTTGCACAGTTTGCTATGTCAACTCTGGTACAGAACTTTCAAACTCTTGCCCTGTCTACATAACCCACGAAGCTACCTTACCAGAGTTGGTACCGCTCAGCCTGCTGTAGGGTGCACAGAAGGTGCCCGTGTGTGACAGTGTGCATACTGATGGCTGTAAAGTTTGCACACTTTCTGCTGTAGCGCAAAAGTTAGAGGACACTTAACCAGTTAGCATAAGCCTGAAATTTGTTATGCCATCTCCGTTTCACAGTCTCTCATCTTTGTGGCTGCAATCTTGCTGCTCAGGCTGTCGGACTCACTGCTAACACCCCTGCACTGCTGCCTCACGTTCAGCGTGAGACTAGAGGCCTAAGCGTGGCTCCCAAGCCAATTAAGATGCTGCTCCCTTGCTGTTTATGTTTAAAACAGCATGAGAGCAGATCCAAGATTGGTTAGGGCAGGAACACCCAGCGCTCCTTTGGAGACCTGTTCAGCTGCAGCTGCGATCCTTCCTCTGGCCGGCTCATGGAGAAGCAGACTCTCAAGTGCGCATGTCGACCTGGACGGTGAAAGGCATCCGTCAAACCCAACATGCCCACTTCTCTCCAAAAAGTGTCCTTTGTGAGCCTGCGAAGCCCCATCCCGCCCTAACTCAGGCATGTTTGAGACAGTATTAAAGCACCGCTGTTGCACAAATTAAAAACATTTTCTTTTTTTGCAATTAATGCAGGGATTGGGGGCCTACTAATAAAGGGGATCAAGGGCCTTCACGCACCCATAGAGGAACCGCCCCTGGTCGTTATTAGCCACAAAACTGGGCAATGGTTTAGGCAGTGTGCAGACAAAATATCGAGTTGGAAATTTCGAACTACAGAAATATCGAGTCCTAAATATCGTCAGTGAGAAATATCGACAGCAAGAATATCGTGGTCAAGAATATCGATTTGAAGGTAAGAAATATTGTTTTTAGAAATATAGAAGTCAATAATATCGTTTGCAAAAATATAGTTGTTTAAAATATCGATTTTTTAATTAGTGTTATGTATTTTAGTATATATTTTGAATGTATGTGATGTATTTTTTTGGTATCATTATTGTTTGTTTTTTAATATATGTGCTGAATTTTTAGTAGTTATCAATTTTATTTTAATTAAATTTTGTTTTTTTAGTTCCGTAGCGGGTTGTGGGTTTAGAGGTGAATAGAGTGGGAAGTAATTTAATTATAATAAATTAATGATATTTTTTTATTTATTAATATTTATTTAATTGAGATTTCATGGTGTTAATTGTGGGAAGCAATTTATTTTTAATTAATTATTAATTTGTTGTTATTTAATATGAATTAATTAATTATTGAAAATTAAATATGGGAATTGTGTAATTAACTTTAGGTGTGCATTGTGGGGTTTATAGGTGTAAAGGGTGGGAAGTAATTTATTTTTAATTAATTAATAATGAAATGTATGTAATAATGTTTTTGTTTATAAATAATTTCTAACTAAAAATATTTGTTTGTTTGAAAAATATTTTTATATTTTATTTAATATAATAATTGTAGGTATTTGTGATATGTATTTAACATTATAATATGATTTTATTTTTTTTAAACTAATAATATTAAATATATTTGTATTTTACTTATTAAAATATTTATATATTTTTTTAATTTATTTTGTTTTTCAAATATTTTTTGTTGTTGATATTTTCTTGGTTTTTAATTTTGAATTGACTGTAGTGGGAATAGTAATTTTTATCCCTCTGCAATCCAACACTTTCCCTACTGTTACACTCACTGGACTGGGAATAGTAATTTTTACCACTCCGCTATCCAACACTTTCCCTAATATTACACTCACTGAAGTGGGAATAGTAATTTTGACCTCTCCGCTATCCAACAGTTTCCCTACTGTTGCACTGACTGGAGTGGGAATAGTAATTTTTACCCCTCCGCTATCCAACACTTTCCCTATTGTTGCACTCATTGAAGTGGGAATAGTAATTTTTACCCCTCCGCTATCCAACATTTTCCCTACTGTTACACTCACTGGAGTAAGAATAGTAATTTTACCGCTCCGCTATCCAACACTTTTCCTACTGTTGCACTGACTGGAGTGGGAATAGTAATTTCTACCCCTCGCTATCCAACACTTTCCCTACTGTTACACTGACTGGAGTGGGAATAGTAAATTTTACCCCTCCACTATCCAACACTTTCCCTACTGTTGCACTCATTGGAGTGGGAATAGTAATTTTTACCCCTCCGCTATCCAACACTTTCCCTACTGCTGCACTCACTGGAGTGGGAATAGTACTTTTTACCCCTCCGCTATTCAACAGTTTCCCTATTATTTGCTTGCATTAGAGTGGGAATAGTAATTTTTACCCCTCCGCTATCCAACAATTTCCCTACTGTTGCACTGACTGGAGTGGGAATAGTAATTTTTACCCCTCCGCTATCCAACACTTTCCCTACTGTTGCACTGATTGCAGCGGGAATAGTAACTTTTACCCCTCCGCTATCCAACACTTTCCCTACTGCTGCACTCACTGGAGTTGGAATAGTAATTTTTACCCCTCCGGTATTCAACATTTTTCCTATTGTTTGCTTGCATTGGAGTGGCAATAGTAATTTTTACCCCTCCGCTATCCAACAGTTTCCCTACTGTTGCACTTATTGGAGTGGGAATAGTAATTTTTACCCTTCCGCTATCCAACAATTTCCCTACTGTTGCACTGACTGCAGTGGGAATAGTAATTTTTACCTCACCGCTATCCAACACTTTCTCTACTGTTGCACTCACTAGAGTGGGAATAGTAATGTTTACCCCTCCGCTATCCAACACTTTTACCTACTGTTGAACTGACTGCAGTGGAAATAGTAACTTTTACCCCTCCGCTATCCAACACTTTCCCTACTGTTGCACTCACTGGAGTGGGAATGGTAATTTTTACCTCTCCGCTATCCAACACTTTCCCTACTGCTGCACTCACTGGAGTGGGAATAGTAATTTTTACCCCTGCGCTATTCAACCTTTTTCCCTATTGTTTGCTTGCATTGGAGTGGGAATAGTAATTTTTACACCTCCGCTATCCAACACTTTCCCTACTGTTGCACTTATTGGAGTGGGAATAGCTCTGGACGCCTCGTATATCAAGGGGAAACCTCAACCATACTTTAATTACTCCCTTCAACCACAGACTCGCAATAAAATTACTTATATGAGGTTGTTAGCCCTTCCAATTTACGATTTTAACCCGTTGTGGGCTCAGAGGAACGGACAGCTAACATGTAGGCTCTGTAATTATCCACATGAGTCCTGGTTACATCTGCTATGTTGTTGTCCTCATCTTGCTAACGACCGTCGACGTCTATTGGTCCCAGTCTATCGGGATAAGTTACTGAGGCATTGCAGGGAAGCATCTGATTTGTGCTTCAGTAATAATTCAGCTCAAGTTCTAGCAAGGGCTGGTAAATTTGTTAATATTATTTTAACAGCACTGTATACAGCCCAGCACTAAGAAATAGACATAGAACATGAGATGGGCTTAAGGGGGCTAAATCATATCACCGTGCAGGGTTTAACAACGCATTTACAGAGATAGCCTAGTAAGAGCCGCTGAATCAATTTCAAGTTCTATTTTATATTGCTATTGTACAAATGAACTTTGATGAAAGTTAGCTATCGGTATCTGTAACAAGCATTGGGACATTTTGTTATTGCCTTCTGCACTACACACTTTCCTTTTGGCGCTAAACAGCTAATTGTGATATATTGTCATCAACCTGAAATGCTGTTTTGGAACTGTCATTTATTTCGCACTGTTTGATTTTATAATGTGTATTCAACTTTTAATCCTTAATTTTATTAAGTACCAACATGATGATTGTATGTTACAGTTTTAATGAACTGTATAATAAAAGAGTGGGAATAGTAATTTTTACCCCTCCGCTATCCAACAATTTCCCTACTGTTGCACTGACTGGAGTGGGAATAGTCATTTTACCCCTCCGCCATTCAACATTTTCCCTATTGTTTGCTTGCATTGGAGTGGCAATAGTAATTTTTACCCCTCCACTATCCAACAGTTTTCCTACGGTTGCACTAATTGGAGTGGGAATAGTAATTTTTACCCTTCCGCTATCCAACAATTTCCCTACTGTTGCACTGACTGGAGTGGGAATAGTAACTTTTACCCCTCCGCTATCCAATACTTTCCCTAATGTTGCACTCACTGGAGTGGTAATAGTAATTTTCACCTCTCTGCTATCCAACACATTCCCTACTGCTGCACTCACTGGAGTGGGAATAGTAATTTTTACCCCTCTGCTATTCAACATTTTCCCTATTGTTTGCTTGCATTGGATTGGGAATAGTCATTTTTACCTCTCCACTATCCAACACTTTCTCTACTATTGCACTGACTGGAGTAGGAATAGTCATTTTTACCCCTCCGCTATCCAACACTTTTCCTACTGCTGCACTCACTGGAGTTGGAATAGTATTTTTTACCCTTCCGCTATTCAACATTTTCCCTATTGTTTGCTTGCACTGGAGTGGCAATAGTAATTTTTACCCCTCCGCTATCCAACACTTTCCCTACTGTTGCACTTATTAGAGTGGGAATAGTAATTTTTACCCCTACGCTATCCAACAATTTCCCTACTGTTGCACTGACTGGAGTGGGAATAGTAATTTTTACCTCTCCACTATCCAACACTTTCTCTACTGTTGCACTCACTAGCGGAGAGTGGGAATATTAATTTTTACCCCTCCACTATCCAACACTTTCCCTACTGTTGCATTGACTGGAGTGGGATATTTAAGTTTAAATATTTTTAAATAGTTTAATGTTTCAATTAATAATAGAATGGTTTTTTAACATACATTTTATGTTATTGGTATATGTATATATATATTTCTTTGTTACATTTTTATATATTTTTAAATTATAAAATACATTTAAATTAATAGTTTAATTGTTTTACAGTAAATATATATAATAATTATTATATATGTGTTTAACTTTTTTGTTAAGTTTATTTATTTTTGTTAAAATGTATATTAAATCTATTTTTTTTAAATTAAGTTTATTATTTAATATATTTAATATTTATTATTGTATTTTATATATATAAAAACCGATATTTTTACATCTATATTTGTCATCGATTTTTTTTCCAATGTTTTTGTACTTACCTTTACAAATAAAGTATGTCGATATTTTTTACATCTTTATGACTCAATATTGTGGTATGGGGATATTTTGGGTGTCAATGTTTTGTCAGTGAGCCGGTTTAGGCAATGGGCATACATCACTGCAAAAATAAAAATGATATTTAATTAGAGAGGGGTCGATTCACAGAACTAATCTGAGATAAAATCCTAAACTTACTACTTTTGGTATTCACAGAATAACTTTACTACTACTAAGTTAAGATAAAATCCTAAACTTACTACTTTTGGTTAAACTTACTACTTTTGGTTAAACTTACTACTTTTGGTTAAACTTACTTCTTTTGGTATTCACAGAAGGCATTTAGTAGTAACTTTACTACTACTAAATGCCTTCTGTGAATACCAAAAGTAGTAAGTTTAGGATTTTATCTCAGATTAGTTCTGTGAATCGGCACCTATGTCTTTAACTAGTTATTTAACCCCGCACACAAACAAGAGGAATATGGTGAAGACCCCTTGAACTCTTCTGTAACAATCCCCGCTGAGCAAGTGCAATCAATATCATGTTTTTTTTAATCTTTCAGAAGCAGGTATCTCAGATACAAAATCGACTAATTAGGCAAGTGAAAGGGAAGACAAAAATTGAAAATCTAAGAGGCATACAATAACTAAGCAGTGCTCTGGGGGAGATTTACTAAGTTTTCATGCAACGCAGCGCAGCATCAAAATGTTACTGTGCTGCTTTGCATGAAAGGAAAAGAGATCATAACAGTGAGATATCTAGTAAGATATGGCGCTATTTCTCTACCCCACTGAAATGGTGCCACTTTAGGCTGCCTTGCGCCAACACCCACGCCCTGATACCATAGTGCATGGGTGTGTTTGTGATGTCAATCATATCTTTTGTATTGGAAGGACATCTTTCCTGTACAAAATGCAATAGTTAGACGTAGTTTAAAAATTTTCCTGCTTTGCATGTGTGCTGTCCCGGCTTGCTTATATCTTTCTTTCTCTTCTTTTTGGCATGGACCCTTGGGTCCACAGTACAGGAGATAACCTTCCTGAGGTTCCGTAGCATGCTCCCAGACCCTGGATACATCTGTGTTCCTTAACCTCCCTCTCCTCTTTTTCAATTATTTCTCCCATTGCATCCCTCTATTATTCTCTGATGTTTGATCTCCTGCAGTTTCATCTGCCCCAACCATGTCAATGTGTGGCTGTTGGCCATGTGTTTGTTTATTTGCCATAGTGTATCCTCCTCCCTTTTTTTGTGATGGGGTTTGTTGTTCTAAATGGTACTTGTCCGAGGTCCTTATATGTATCTCCATCACAAGGCTGCAATGCTACTGGAGACCAATTGTGTTTTTATTTGTATTTGTATTTTCCTGTCAAATATAAATAAAGATTAAAAAAAAGAATTACACAGGAAAATGTGTGCTGATTTGGGACACATTTGTGATGCAAAACCATCACAAACTGTTAGTAACTCTGCCCCTGTAAGTCTAAGATTTGAAGCTCCTATTGAGGACAACAAACTGCAGCTTGATTATCTGAAGATTCTGCTAAACGTTGATACAATCGTGTGAGACCTGGCGTCTTTGGCTTGTTTTTCCCCTGTCTTTTTGCTTCTGACCTCATATTTTTAACTGTGTGCTGCATTTCGTTTGTGATGGTTTTAGGTCTCTTGGTACTTTACCACTGCTGACTGGTGCTAAAGTGTGAGTGCTCCATGTGAAAATAGTATTTGTGATTGGTTTATCCATGATTGGCACATTTGATTTACTAATAAGCCCCTAGTAAAGTGCATCAGGTGTGCCCAGGGCCGATAAATTAAATTCCCCTCAGACCTGCCAGGGCAGTGCCTGTGAGTGCAGTTTTAAACTGCCATGTCGACCAGTTAAGTGCAACCACTTGCCAGACCTAAACCTTCCCTTTTACTACATGTAAGTTACCCCGAAGGTAGGCCCAAGGTAGCCCCATGGGCAGGGTGCAGTGTATCTAAAAGGTAGAACATGTACTGTTGTGTTTTACATGTCCTGGTAGTGAAATACTGCTAATTTCGTTTTTCACTACAGCAAGGGTTATCTCTCTCATAGGTTATCATTGGAGCTGCCTTATAACATATTACAAGTGTATCTTCCAATTGGGAACAGATAGAGATTTGGAGTTTGAGGTCTCAGAACTCACAATTTAAAAGGACATCTTTTAGTGAAGTTGTTTTTTAAATTGCGTGTTTGAAAATGCCACTTTTAGAAAGTGGACATTTTCTTGCTTTACCATTCTGTGCCTCTGCCTGTCTGTAGAATCCACGTCTGGGTTAGGATGACAGTTGGGCTCTTGTGCATTCACTCTAGACAGTCACACAAAGGGAGCTGAGGTGTGCTTGCATATCCTGATGGGCCATCACCAGGCTGGTAGGCCTTCCTGAGCTAAAGTGGTGGGAGGAGTTGCCACTGACACCTGAATTTGGCTGTACCTGTCCCCACACAAAGAGCTGAATACCCTCTGTAGTGTGGCTGGAGCCAGGGCCAGGAAGGGTAGGGTCCTGTGCACTATAAAGACCTATATTTGAAGTCTCCCTACTTCAAAGGCTAAAATGGGTATAAGTACTAGACCTCTGGCACCATATACTCAGAACACTTCTGGACTGAGGATATTCTGCCAGGAAGAAGAGCTGTTGTGCTGCCAGGAGGGACTGCCACATTGCTGCTTGCTTTGCTGTGTTGGCCTGCTGCCTACTGCTTCTTGCCAAGGAGTGAAAGGACTGGACTTTACTCTCTACATCCTGCATCTATAGGTTCTCCAAGGGCCTGTTTGGGCTTGCCTTCTGTTGCTAAAGTCTCAGAGACAACAAAGACTTCACCTGCATCTTGCTACCCACACCTGGGCTCCTCTGCTGTAAGTCCTGCTCTGCCAAGTAGTGCCAAATCCAGGCCTGGGCATTTGGAAGTGAGTACTGGTGCTGCAACCAAGAAACCAATGCATCGACTCCAAAGCGTCATTTCGGACCCGGCTCCTCCCTGTGAAATCGACGCATCGCTGCTGCCTGCACCTAAACAGTGAACACCGCTCGCGGAGTGCGCAACGCAATGACCTTGACTTTCAATGCAGCCCCGATTTTGCTGCAGCACCTTCGAAGAACCGCTGATGCTTGAGTCTTGTACACCGCATCACTGACGTCCGTTGGGCCCTGCGTGGCTTTCGAATGACACATCGCCCTCAGCCCAGCGATTTGACTTCGATGCCGGGCAATAGACGCACAGCGCTCTTGACATGAACGCATCCTTGATGCTGCACCGCCTTCAGGAACCGAGGCCTCGCACCCGCAACCGACACATCACCTCCTCTGCATAACACATTGTCCCTGAGTACCAAAGCCTGAATGGCCTTGCACTGCCTCCAGGAGCTGACACATCACCTGCATCTGTGACGCCTCAACTCCTCTGCATACCGCATTGTCTATGATTTCCAACGCATCCAAGGTACTGTTAGCAGGTCTTTGTGACTCCTGTATCCGGCCCACACTCCATTGCGGTGAGACTGTACTTTTGGATTGGTCCCAGTCAAGCGTGACCAGATAGCCCCAGTTGGAGCTATCGATTTCTAAGAACTGCATTTTGATTTAATTTTGCAAAATTCATATCTTGACTTTTGTATGTTGGCTTTTTGTTGTTTTGGTCTTGTTTTACTCAGATAAATATTGGCTACTTTTCTAAACTAGTGTGAAGTACCTTTGTGGTGTTTTCAGTGTGATAGAGTGTGTGTGTGTGCGTGTGTGTGCAAATACTTTACACACTGCCTCGTTAGTTTAGCCTTACTGCTCTGTGCCAAGCTACCAGAGGGTGAGCACAGGTGACTAGAGTGTGGGTCCCTACTAGGACAGGGTGCACACCTCTGCCAACTAAAGACTCCATTTCTAACATTCTATTAATAAGTGTTATATTAGGTTCTGGTAAAACTGCCACAAGATAGCACGTGAATGTACAGAAATTCTGCTGCACAAAGTGGTGAATGTGAAAACTATTTAAGTTGATTGGTACACTGTTTTTGTTTTCTTTATAGCGTTATTGATAATAAAAAAGAACAACAGCATTCATTGGGTGTGGCTTCTGAATAATGTCTTTACATGTGCAATTTATGAGATACAGAGATGCTTTCGCTCTATTCATATTTTACTTAGCAAACATCAATTTGTGCCGAAATGTGTTGGAAAATACAATAATGAATACAAAATGAAGTGCCAAACATCCTGGCTTAGGACATCTTCAGATATTTTCATATTCTTTAAAGGGGCAAGGGTGGCTGGTGGTGGATACTGTGCTCCTATTCCTTTCTATTCACGGAATCGCTTCAACAGCCAGGATCCGTTTCAAGAGTAGATCACGTGCGTTGAGTCTGAATGGCGTTCAGGACAATACTTGGCCGGACTTCGCAGTTTCATGCACGCTCTACTCAGACGTAAACTAAAAACACCTGGGTGTTCTGCACAGCGTGGATCACCGTTATTTTTGGAAAGTTAGATTTAATTTCCACAGAAATGTCCATCATGTATGTGCACTGACTCTCTTGGCAGCTGAAAGGGTAATGTTACTTTATATTACTTTAGGGTCTGCTGACCATGAAAGATAACCTCGGCTGCTTCAATAAATCATTGTCTGTACATGCAGTGTCTGTTCCACTGCAGATTTTCTCAATTGAGCCTTATGAATACGCCACTGAGCTTGATTAACTACATTTCTATTACACGGACATTTGCATGCCAAGGCGGCACAGTGCCTGGTTGCAGGTGTAGAGAGAGGGAGCGCAGGAACTTTTATTTCGAGATGAGTGACCGACATGGAAAATTAAACGTGATCATTGCATGGATGAAATTAGAATACTCTGGCCTCCTTTCAGAATAAAAGATAGTGCTGTAAAATAGGTTTAGCACACAACACTGACAGACAACAATTTCGAAACATATGAGATGGGATAACAAACTATGCGTTGATAGGACAAATTGTAAAGCTGCTGTAACTTCTGAATGCAGGCAAATCCGGCTTGATGCTGAAAATATAAAAATTAATAACCGGGTATAAAATAAGAAAGAAGAAATACTTCAAAAGAAAAAATAAAAATTTCATTTTTTCCAATCAGAGTGTTTAGGTCATCTGGTTGTTGGAATAATTGTTGAGTCTGAATGAGTATCAGTATTGGCATTCTGTGGTTATTAATGATATATTGGTCCGGCCTTACTGAATATGGGCCAAACCCTTTCTTGTTTTTACAGAAAATATAAAAATATCATATATGTAAAAGAGCGACCACCAAGACACGGCGATCACTTACCCACTAATTACAAAAAAAAATATTATAATGCCTAGTGGAGGCTTGTATAAACTGCACCTCAAACTATAAAAGTCGGACCTGCAGAATGAGACCAGATAAAAAGACAGCAAGAGCAGTAGTGTACTACAGGCACAAATATGCCTTCAGAGCTCAATTGTTCAATAGAAGGACCATGAGGGTGTCAGGCAGAGAGAGAGAAGAGAAAACAAGTTTACAAAAACAGGTCCCAGGACACATGTTCAACTTGTCAATGGAGGAAATAATTAATATCCATAGAGCTCCTCGATTTGCAGACCATTGTGCACGTGGCAAATTACAGGAATACTAAAGCCAATCACACAATTTAATATAGACATACCGACAATAGCCACCATTTCCTATAGTAGTGGTCGGGTGTTGACAGCCACTTTAGCAATTACCTTCTTGCACATTTATATTCTATCAGCGAAAAGATCAGGCAGAAAACACATAGCAAGGGCGTACAACATGACAATTAACACTCCAGTCAGTCCGTAGAGAGCTCAATAAATGTTATTGAAGCAAAAAACATCACAATCCTTGTACACTTTTCTAAGACCTTCCCGTCCCTAGGAGAACAATACTGCCAGTCCTTACTGCCAAGCACACACAACCACCAACTCCAGTGACATGGCCATTTTACTCAACATGCCTGCTTGTCTCGCTTTGGTCACACAGGACATGTTTGTGAGTAACAGAGATACCCTTTAGGACTTTGCTCTCTCTCTGTCTTTCTCCTGTTTCTAGCCAGGGTAGGTGTTTAAGGAACAGTAGAATGAAGTGGTGTTATAGCTGTGACACATGAGCATGGGCATGTCGGGAAGCACGGTCTCTGTGTGGGCTTTCTACTGCTGACCCGCCGATCTCTGGTTGCGGAAGTGGGGGTGCACTCAGGGAAGTCCTGCCTGTCTACAGAAGGCTGATGATGGACTTGGAAGAGGGAGCTCAGGTATGGGGGTTGCCTGAGGCCAGTAAGTGTTTGTAGTGGATGAAGTAAGGTGGAAAGGGATGCAAATGGGATGCCTAGGTTAATGTCTTTTCTTTGCATAACGACTTAGCAACCACTTTCTGGGTGTCCTCTGGGGCGAGGGCACGCTGACTGGAAAGCCCTGCCATTTCACTGATCTCTTAGGCCAGCAACTGCTCACGCCACTCCTGTGCTGCTTGCTGCTGGGCCCACATGATAGCCATAATTAGGCCTGCAACTGCTCATGCCACTCCTGTGCTGCTTGCTGCTGGGCCCACAGAATAGCCATAATTTATACCTAGACTGTTTTCCATTGTCCCAGCTTGTAACCCCTGGCTGTGGTGTGATAGTTTCACATTTGCTAATACTGAGGGGGTCTGGAGATGTAGTGGGAGCAGGTGAGCATTTGTTTCAGCAGCATATCTCTTGGGCCACCATGGTCAATGGGCTTGCACTGGGTCCAGTTTGTCTATGTGGATGTTGATATCATTTGGTGGTATCAGGCACTGGAGATCTGAGGGGGTTCATTAATAATTGCGCTCCAGTGATGCTGGTGGGCTGAGGTCAAAGGATAGATAATGGGTCTACTAGCATAGACTGGACATGGCAACGGGTTGCAAGACTGAGTTTACTGTTCTGACTTCTGGTGGTGGGAATAGTTCCAAGGCTCTCTGATCTTTCATTGACTTTGTTGGGGGATTTTATGAGGCTCTTCATCCTTGCATCTTCAGGCAGCTTTTGCACAACATTTGCTACTTAGAGATCCTGTGCCTTTGACTCTTGTGTTGTCTTCTGGGTTCTCTCTTGGGGATGGAGCAGGATGCAGAGGTGAGTGTAGAACTTTTACAGTTTTTCTCTTTTCATAAGTTAAATTCCTGGCAGTGAAAAGCCAAAGAAGCCTGGGGTATTTCAATGTGCAAAAGTGTGGATGGGAGGAGAAATACTCACTTTCTCCATGGTGTTCGGCCCTAACAGGTACCATTCTTGATGTCAGGATCCTGGAGGGGTCAGGTCTTGTTATTCGCTCACAATAACACCACCGTTCAGTTTTTCATGGACGCTTTCTCCTGGAGTACAACATTCCGGAGGAGTGGAGACACACTTTGCATCTGGTAGGTAATGCTTTTGAACTTACCATTCACTTTAGTTTTGGTGTGTCAAAGCTTTAGAGAATGCAAAAAAAATATTAGCTTTGTGGGAGTAGGAGAGAGCAGGGGCTGTGTGGTGTTATGCTTTTTCCAGTGGTCTGGTGGGCTGGGGGGGTTGGACGCACAGTATCATTTAAGAGTTCTGGTGGTCGGCAGCTGCAGATCCAAAATGGCATGGCTTGATTGATCTACTATATTCATGACCCAAAAACCAGGAATGAAGTTGCAAATGGCTGACTTTTCAACCGCTGGATCTACAGCCCTTAGCCCCCACTCATGTCTTTGATGTCATTGAGATATCATCAGTGGTGTCATCTGTGAGGTCATGACCAGTTCATGGCAGGAGCACAAGTTCTGGTTCCCTTAGTGTGCCACAACTGTTAAATTTCAAGATGTTTACGGGTTTTTAATCGAACCAGCACATCCATTTAACCATGTTTTGATAGATAGATAGATAGATAGATAGATAGATAGATAGATAGACAGACAGACAGACAAACAGGCAGACCCTATTACACGAGGCTTATTTTGGGGTAGATAGCTTGAAAAAACTGTTTCCTCAAAGTGATGCTAACAGCTGGCACTGAGAATTTGAATGTTTAGGTTGTCTTTACCTTTGATGAATAAAATGTTGATAAAACTATGTACAATGATGAGAGCCAGTGAATTTATACGATTCTGTGCATGCCGCCTTTACCACATGAATATGGATTTAGGGAATTTGCCAAATAATTTGCACTGTTTGGAGAGTTCACTACAATTGTTGTTTCTAGCTCAAATGGATGAAAGTAATACTACCAAAGAATCTGCTGCATAACTAGCATTTTTTATACTACATAATTTAGATAGTCTTGCTTGCCTCCTAATTTGGTCCTCCACACTGAATAATGCTACTAGCCCAGACAACGGCAAAGCTCTGCAGAGTGGTTATCATTATGATGATGAAATCCTTATTTCACAGAGAAATACAATTGCTACTGCACACAAACTCCCCTCAACATTTTGGTGAACTTGTGCACTGCATATTTAATGTTTCAAATACTGCGGGAGTGGTACACTTTTTTAAAGCGATTGGGTCTGGCTTTGTCAGCACGTTCCAGACGGTATTTGGAGTGACTCCGTCCTTTATACACTCTTTGGTTTCCAGCGAATTGGGAGGCATACAGCTAACATTATTCCTGATTGATGGGAATGTGGTCCTATTTTTGAAGCTCTGCAATGGATGTTCCACCTTGAGGCCAAATGGTGATGGAACTACCACACGTGCTGCTGTGTTGTGAACACATGATACAGTACTTTGAAGTGTCCTTACTTCAGGAACTGAATGACAACTGGTCTCTGTCCTTCTGACGTATATGGTAACATTGTGTACAGCCCATGTTCCGCTATCTTTTGTGCACCTTTGAGTGTGCGCTGGATTTATGCCTGGGAATGCAATCGGTTCAATCTACGAATATGGATCTGCAGATGAGTCCACCCAGGGCTTATCTTCCGTGTTGTCCTATGAGACTACTGTTGCTACAGGATGAGTAGTACAAGCCTTTCCTGGATGCTTCGGCTCCTGGATTCTTGGATCCTGGCTCCTCCCCTGCAGCCGGCTGGCACACCATCAGCAGCTGCTGACTGTGCTGGATGCAACCATGTTTGTTTTTTGGAACTGCCAGTCCTGGCCACAGTGGAAACATCGTTTGCTGTAGCGGGTTCCTTCCTAGATCCTACTGACTCTCTGAACATGGAAAACATTTCAGGAGCCTCCTGACTTTTATTCAGGCATCTTGTTTTTTATTCCAAACTGATTTTTATTTGTTTTATTAATTGTGTGCTTTTAATCAACATTTTTAATGCAGTATGGTTTTCATTTGTTTTTGTTATTAAAGTGCATTTTATATTCATTTTATGTTCCTTAGGCTTACATATATGTTAAGTTTGATTTTTTAGGATTAACGTTTAAGTTTAGTTTGAAGAGAAACTCTCCCTCTGGCCAAGGAGTGGGTGTTGTAAGGTTCAACAAGGCCTGTGCACAAAGTCTCAATTTTGAACTAAATGTTTAAACTTGACATCTTTAAGACAGTTACTTTTTACATGCTTTCACATACATGATAGCATGCTTAGCAAGCATTCTGCTTGCAGCACATTTCTTGGTAGGAATTTTATCATGACATTTGTACACTCTGTCCAAGGCTAAGGAACACTGAAGACGTTGCCCTTGCTTATGGTTGTCCGGTTGGAGACAGCTCTGAATCAGAAAAACAAACAATCGTACCATTGTTGCACCACTGACACAGTGCTATGGCACAGTGCTTTGATTATATAAACCACCTCTCAGCCACAATCGGCAGAGGAGCGCTTCTACAGATTATCCTGGAACGCTTGCCTGTGAGTGAGAAGCAGCCCTGCTGACCCTAATCTCTATCCTGCTAAGGACAGTAGCTTGCTGTACACCAGATCAGCTTCCTGATACATCACACACAGGTATGGCGAGTTGGGTTGTCCCATGGGATCTGACAGAGGCTACTCCCACTATGCTCTTGATAGTGTAGGTAGTATTAAATGGTGTATAAGTATGATATATCATCATATATTCATATAATCACACTGTAACGTTATAATGGTTGAACTGTTTATATTTTTTACCTGTCTTGTAATGTTGGCTACAATGCTTTGCTTCCTTCTGCTAATAATTGCAGCTGATGTTTTTTACACAAGAATAACATTGCTTCAATAAATGTCTCAAATGCCAATTTGTATATTTCTTGTATCTCCCTTTGGGCATGACTGAGTGACAGCAAAAGAGTAAATCTGTTTCCACAATTTTCTTGGGGAATTTGAGTGTTCATGTTCTGAGAGTGCAGATACCATCCGGTACCCTGTGAGGCTAGGGGTCCAGATGGCACACTGAGCTACCTAGGAATTGGGCCAACATACTCTAATGATTGAAGTGGACTCATTACCCATATTCTGACGTTTATGTTGTCTGGATACACAGTTCTACTTGATTCGTAGGTACCATATGACACCCCCCATGTCTGCTTATCGAAGTAGCACAGCTGCACATCCACAGTGGATATGTGCTGTGGACATGCCAAATTTCAAGCCCATCTGCACCCGGACTGTAACCAGCAACGTGGGCCCTACTCTTGGGTCACTAGCTTTACAAACCTACTCTGCTCAGGACTTCCTTGCACACAAAGATCAGTTAAGGCATGCACCTCTCACTCAGTCTGTTGTAATAAACTCAAAAGCTTTTTCTCTTTTAGGCACTGCAGCTTCTCCTCTTTGCCCCCCTCCTCCTCACATTCCCCCTCTCATATCCACCTCCTCATCTCAATACATACTTTCTAATACCTAATTTCTGTTTAACAAACATCAGGTCTCTCCGAAGACATCAAACAGAGATCACTGACTTCATCTTAGATCATCAGCCATAGAATATTTTTGTTACAGAGACCTGGCTCTATAAAGTCTCTGCCCCAGACATCAAGGCCATTGTGTCTCCAAACTATGCCATCCACAATGACGATAGTGGACTGCACAAGCAAGGGAGGGGAAGGAGTTGCTATAATTTTTTGCACCTTCATTGAATGCACCATTTCCAGTGATGTTAATCTTCTCCAATGCATAGTCATGACTTGCTCACTCACTTTCCACAATACTACATACCACTCAGGCGCATTGGTTTATTGCCCTCCTGGGCCCAAAACCTCCTTCGCCACCAATCTTTCTGATACTCTGGCACCACTTCTCCTCAACAGCCATAACTTTCTTCTCCTCAGGGCTTTTAACATCCATTTGGAAGAATCCTAAGATGGTGAAGCCAAGCACCAAGCACTCTTTGTCTCCTCCGGTTTATGAAATCCCCCACCTACTCCCCAGGTTATGGGCTTGATGCTATTTTCACCAATTCTGGCACCATATCCATGTACAAACCTCTTCTCTTGAATTGGTTTGACCATCTAGCAGTACCATTTCTTCTGCACCCCCGAGGAAATATGTATGGCCCACACAATCATCAGCCTCACCCACAGATGACTATACCTTGGTCCAAGTTTACGTCCTCTTTACTGACCTGTGCTCTACAAGGAAATTATCATCCCATATCTTCCTACCCTTTCCAAAATCTTAGAAAAGGCTAATAACACTCAGATCTCTACTTAAGGAGAACAAGTTACAAGATTTTTCACAACCCAGCTTCAGACACTCTGGAATCTGTGGTTATAGCTAGGCCTGGATGAAGTTTGCAGAGTTCCGCATGACCAAAAAACTCAGCCGCGCTATGCGGAGTTCCACAAGTGATGAGTTAGGTCACGCCGTTCGTGCTGATTTTTAGAGCCGGGTGTTTGCCCGCGCTGGAAAATCAGCATGAACGGCACCATACGCAGCGCAAAAGGGCGCTGCTTCTTTCTGCTTCTTTAATAGATATTATACTGGAGTAGCAGCTTCCTCAACGCGAACGGAAGGTTTCTGAACATGAGCGGGAGCGGACATCCGCGACCGCCCTCATTGAGAAATCTCGCTGGAAGTTGGTCTTGAGTAAGATTTTCCTCGCTCGCAACTTAATATTGGCGAGCGTACAGCAGAGTTTTTCAGAACTCATACTACACGAAGCGGGAAACACTCTGCAAACTCCACGATTGGAGCGGAATTTCACGCCCAGGCCTAGTTATAACCAAAGTGGATAAACTTGCATGTATGCCAAATCAAGGCCACTCTGCAGCTCTTTTATTATTAGACCTCTTAGCAGCCTTTGACACCATCTCTCAAGCTATTCAGCTGACAAGATTGCATGAAATAGTGATCAGCAACCTTCCACTGAAAAAGGATCTGTTCCTGCCTCTCTCACAGAACCTAGATCATCAGATTACCACCGTCCGAATCATGAACCATTCCATGCTCTATGGGATCCCACATGGCTCTTCTTTGAGTCACACTCTATTTATTATTTTTCTCTCTCCTCTGGCTGAGGTCAGTTTCAATACCCTGTCATACACTGATACCAAAATCATCATCTCCATACCAGACAACTCAAAGCAGGCCCTATGAAGTTTCAGTACCTGTATAAATGGAGTTGCCTACTAAATGCAGAGAAACTGCCTCAAGCTCAACTGAGAAAAAACTGAGGGGCTTATTTATGAGCCCTTGCGTCACTTTTGCGCCGCCGGTGTGTCACTTTTTGTGATGCACCAGCGGCATAAAAAATTTGCCATGTTGCATCATATTTACAAAGTGACGCATCTAGGTAGATGCGTCACTTTGTAAACCCCTGCGCCACATTATACCTGCGCCAGGTATAATGTATGCAGGGTGGGCGTTCCGACGCAAGTAAGCCTTGTAGAAGTGACGCAGTGAAATCTATGAGATTTCACTGCGCCACTTCTAGGACGCAAATGCGTCAATATCTTACGCCTGCCTCACAACAGGCGTAAGACTGACACAGGCACATTTGAAATGGGACTTGCCCATGTGAAATGACCCATTGCTGGAGTTGCGTCACTTTTGTGACACACTCCAGCAATGCGTCATTTTTGCGCCTACAGATACGTCAGAAATACTGACGTATCTGTAACTCCTTGCGACATGATGCGTCATACTGTCATACTGACCCTGCTCGCAGGCAGGTCGCTCCCCACGCTGCTGCACGGCTCTGCCTGCATTGTTTTTGCCTAATCCTGTACTTTTCCCCTGTGCCTAACTTGCTTTCTTGCCCAGACTTGTTTTTTTCCCCCTGTGCCTAACTTGCCTTATTGCCCAGACTTGTTTTTATTCCCCTGTGCCTAACTTGCTTTCTTGCCCAGACTTGTTTTTATTCCCCTGTGCCTAACTTGCTTTCTTGCCCAGACTTGTTTTTTCCCCCCGTGCCTAACTTGCTTTCTTGCCCAAACTTGTTTTTATTCCCCTGTGCCTAACTTGCTTTCTTGCCCAGACTTGTTTTTTTCCCCCTGTGCCTAACTTGCTTTCTTGCCCAGACTTGTTTTTATTCCCCTGTGCCTAACTTGCTTTCTTGCCCAGACTTGTTTTTTTCCCCCTGTGCCTAACTTGCTTTCTTGCCCAGACTTGTTTTTATTCTCCTGTGCCTAACTTGCTTTCTTGCCCAGACTTGTTTTTATTCCCCTGTGCCTAACTTGCTTTCTTGCCCAGACTTGTTTTGATCCCCCTGTGCCTAACTTGCTTTCTTGCCCAGACTTGTTTTTTTCCCCTGTGCCTAACTTGCTTTCTTGCCAAGACTTGTTTTTATTCCCCTGTGCCTAACTTGCTTTCTTGCCCAGACTTGTTTTTATTCCCCTGTGCCTAACTTGCTTTCTTGCCCAGACTTGTTTTTATTCCCCTGTGCCTAACTTGCTTTCTTGCCCAGACTTGTTTTTTTCCCCTGTAACTCCTTGCGACATGATGCGTCATACTGTCATACTGACCCTGCTCGCAGGCAGGTCGCTCCCCACGCTGCTGCACGGCTCTGCCTGCATTGTTTTTGCCTAATCCTGTACTTTTCCCCTGTGCCTAACTTGCTTTCTTGCCCAGACTTGTTTTTTCCCCCCTGTGCCTAACTTGCCTTCTTGCCCAGACTTGTTTTTATTCCCCTGTGCCTAACTTGCTTTCTTGCCCAGACTTGTTTTTATTCCCCTGTGCCTAACTTGCTTTCTTGCCCAGACTTGTTTTTTCCCCCCGTGCCTAACTTGCTTTCTTGCCCAAACTTGTTTTTATTCCCCTGTGCCTAACTTGCTTTCTTGCCCAGACTTGTTTTTTTCCCCTGTGCCTAACTTGCTTTCTTGCCCAGACTTGTTTTTATTCCCCTGTGCCTAACTTGCTTTCTTGCCCAGACTTGTTTTTATTCTCCTGTGCCAAACTTGCTTTCTTGCCCAGACTTGTTTTTATTCCCCTGTGCCTAACTTGCTTTCTTGCCCAGACTTGTTTTGATCCCCCTGTGCCTAACTTGCTTTCTTGCCCAGACTTGTTTTTATTCTCCTGTGCCAAACTTGCTTTCTTGCCCAGACTTGTTTTTATTCCCCTGTGCCTAACTTGCTTTCTTGCCCAGACTTGTTTTGATCCCCCTGTGCCTAACTTGCTTTCTTGCCCAGACTTGTTTTTTTCCCCCTGTGCCTAACTTGCTTTCTTGCCCAGACTTGTTTTTATTCCCCTGTGCCTAACTTGCTTTCTTGCCCAGACTTGTTTTTATTCCCCTGTGCCTAACTTGCTTTCTTGCCCAGACTTGTTTTTATTCCCCTGTGCCTAACTTGCTTTCTTGCCCAGACTTGTTTTTATTCCCCTGTGCCTAACTTGCTTTCTTGCCCATACTTGTTTTTCCCCCTGTGCCTAACTTGCTTTCTTGCCCAGACTTGTTTTTATTCCCCTGTGCCTAACTTGCTTTCTTGCCCAGACTTGTTTTTATTCCCCTGTGCCTAACTTGCTTTCTTGCCCAGACTTGTTTTTATTCCCTGTGCCTAACTTGCTTTCTTGCCCAGACTTGTTTTTCCCCCTGTGCCTAACTTGCTTTCTTGCCCAGACTTGTTTTTATTCCCCTGTGCCTAACTTGCTTTCTTGCCCAGACTTGTTTTTATTCCCCTGTGCCTGTACTTGTTTTCTTGCCTAAACTTGTTTTTCCTTCCCGCGCCCAGTTCTCCCGCAGCCCCTGCCCGTTTTTCCCGCCGCTGCGTCCCCGCCCCCCTGCAATCCCATTCGCCGCCCTGCTCCCGCCTCCCAGCTGCTCCTCCCTCCCACATCCCCTCATATGGAGGCCGCGCGCAGCGGGCGCGCCAAAGGCGCGCCTAAGGCAAGTCTGTCTGCGCCAGTCCGCGCCTGACCGCGCCCAGCGCCAGGACCCCTGGACACCGCGAACGCCATGACACCCGACACCGCTACGATGCCAGATCCCTCCATGCACTCAACACCGGACGATCACACACCTGCTTCCTGGCCGCCCCGAAGCGCACCCACGGAGCTTTCACCTGCCGGAACTGCAGCTTCACAAGCATCCGCCCCACCATGCCGCCGACCAGGAAAGAACCCAACCACCTCAGATGCATCCTTCTCAACACCCGCTCCGCCCGCAAATACGCCGTTGAACTCTGGGACCGACTCGACTCAACCTCCCCAGACGTCGCCTTCCTGACGGAGACCTGGCTGAACCCCGCCTCGGTACCCGACATAGCCATAGCCGTCCCGGAAGGCTACAAGATCATCCGCAGGGACCACACCAACGGAGCAGGAGGAGGAATCGCCATCGTCCACAGGAACACTCTCAGAGTCTCGACCAACACCGCCGACACCCTCAGCACCGCCGAACACCTGCACTTCCAGATCCACACCGATCCCAACACCACCCTCAGAGGAACACTCGTCTACAGACCCCCCGGACCCCGACCACAGTTCAGCGACTCCATCGCCGACTTTGTCAGCACACACGCCCTCGCCTCCACGGACTACATCCTCCTCGGGGACCTGAACTTCCACCTCGAGAACAACAACGACACCAACTCCACCACCCTGATCGACAACCTAGCCAACCTCGGACTCAGACAACTCGTCACAACACCCACCCACTCCGCCGGTCACACGCTTGACCCCATCTTCTCCGCAAGCCCCCACGTCTCCTTCACTCACACCACCGAACTCCACTGGACCGACCATCGCTGCATCCACTTCACCTTCAAGAAACCCACCACGCACCACCGCACCCAACAGATGCCCCGCCGCTGCTGGAGCAAAGTCACCGAAGACCAGCTAACCACCACCCTCGCCCAGAGCCCACCCGCCGACCCCACCGACCCCGACACCGCCGCCCGCAACCTCAGACAGTGGATCAACGACTGCGCCAACACCCTCGCCCCGATCAAGAAACCCTCCAACAGTCACACCAACAAGAAAGCCAGCTGGTTCACTGAAGACCTCCGGGCCTCCAAGCAAACCTGCCGAAAGCTGGAGAAGATCTGGCTCCGTGAAAGAACACCGGACAGCCACGCAGCCCACAAGAACGCCACCCGCAGACACCATCACCTCATCAGATCCGCCAAAAGGGCCTCCTTCAAAGACCGCCTAGACAACAACGCGCCCAACAGCAAAGAGCTCTTCAACATCGTGAAGGAACTCTCCAACCCCAGCTTCAACACCAACGACGTCCCACCCTCGCAAGACCTGTGTGACTCGCTGGCCACCTTCTTCCACCGCAAGATCGCAGACATCCACGACAGCTTCAACGCCACGACCGCCCCGACAACCACTGAGACCTCCGCCCCCCGCACCAACCGCCTGCTCTCCTGGACCAACATCAACGACGACGACACCATCAAGATCATGAACAGCATCCACTCCGGATCTCCGTCAGACCCATGCCCACACCACATCTTCAACAAAGCCAGCACAGCCATCGCACCCCATCTCCGGAAAGTCATCAACACCTCCTTTGAGACAGCAACCTTCCCGGAGAGCTGGAAGCACGCCGAGATCAACGCCTTACTCAAGAAACCCAAGGCGGACCCCAAGGACCTCAAGAACGTCCGGCCCATCTCCCTGCTCCCGTTCCCGGCAAAGGTCATCGAGAAGACCGTCAACAAACAACTGACCCGCTACCTCGAGGAGAACAACATCCTGGACCCTTCCCAGTCCGGGTTCCGCAGCAACCACAGCACCGAGACTGCCCTCATCGCCGCCACCGATGACATCAAGTCCCTGCTGGACAACGGAGAAACGGCGGCCCTCATCCTCCTGGACCTGTCAGCCGCCTTCGACACGGTCTGCCACCACACACTACGAACACGCCTCTACAACGCCGGGATCCAAGAGAAGGCCCTGGACTGGACCACCTCCTTTCTCTCCGGCAGAACACAGAGCGTCCGCCTTCCCCCCTTCCGCTCCGAAGCCACCGAGATCATCTGCGGCGTACCCCAGGGCTCTTCCCTCAGCCCAACTCTGTTTAACATCTACATGGCACCGCTCGCCCACGTCGCCCGTCGGCACGACCTCAACATCATCTCCTACGCCGATGACACCCAGCTGATCCTCTCCCTCACCAAGGACCCCCACACCGCCAAAACCATCCTTCAGGAAGGAATGAAGGCCGTCGCTGAATGGATGAGGAACAGCCGACTGAAGCTGAACTCGGACAAGACGGAGGTCCTCATCCTCGGATCCACCCCTTCGGCCTGGGACGACTCCTGGTGGCCGACCGCACTGGGAACCGCCCCAACACCCACCGACCACGCACGCAACCTAGGGGTCATCCTCGACTCCACCCTCTCCATGACTAAACAGGTCAACGCCGTCTCCTCTGCCTGCTTCAACACCCTCCACATGCTCCGCAGGATCTACAAGTGGATCCCCACTGAAACGAGAAGAACGGTCACCCAGGCCCTCGTCAGCAGCAGGTTGGACTACGGAAACGCCTCTACGCAGGAGCCTCGGCCAAACTCCTGAGACGGCTCCAACGCATCCAGAACGCCTCTGCACGCCTGATCCTCGACATCCCTCGCCGCAGCCACATCACACCCCACCTGAGAGACCTGCACTGGCTCCCGGTCAACAAGAGGATAACCTTCAAACTCCTCACCCACGCACACAAGGCACTCCACAACACCGGACCAACGTACCTCAACAGACGACTCAGCTTCTACACCCCCACCCGCCAGCTCCGCTCCGCCGACCTCGCCCTCGCCACTGTCCCCCGCTTCCGAAGAGCGACCTCCAGTGGCAGATCGTTCTCCCACCTCGCCGCCAAGACCTGGAACACCCTCCCCATCCACCTACGGCAGACCCAAGACCTGCTGACCTTCAGAAAACTCCTCAAGACCTGGCTTTTCGAGCAGTAGCAGCATTCCCCACCCCAGCGCCTTGAGACCCTCACGGGTGAGTAGTGCGCATTACAAATGATATGATTGATTGATTGATTGATTGATTGAATATGACGCATCAAGCATGTCGCAAGGAGGGCGCAATGAAAAGTGACGCATCGCTGTTTTCACGCAGCGATGCGTCACTTTTCATAAATGAGGCCCTGAAATTCTTCTTGGTCAGAAGTGCCCAGCTTCACTCCTGCCTGGTGGCCTGCCGGGTCGGGCTGTCCACTCTTGTTGGTCTCTATTATTCATTCAAGAATTACTTTCCACCTTGACAATGGAAAATTCTATATATCTGGAGATTCTAGACTACCTCACTTCAAGTCAGGGGTGTAACACAGGCCCCCGCATCCCCGTGGTGCGGGGGGGGCCCGAGCTGCAGGGGGCCTCCACAGCACAGTACTCAGGCCTGAGCGCTCTGGATTAAATCCGGAGCGGGGGCCCCTCCGTGTACATTGTAGGGGGGCCCCTTAAACTTTCGTTACGCCACAGCTTCAAGTCTCCCAGAACTCAGCACACAACTAATCCTAGGGTTCTCCTCCACAACCCCTGTGTCCTCCCATCTTAAGTCACTCTACTGGCTTGCCATCAAGAAGCATGCTATATTCAAAGCCCTCTGCATGGCTCACAATGCAGTGAATGACTCAGATCCTGGCTACTTGAGACAGAAGCTCATTCCTTAACTTCCTTCTCATTCCCTTCTCTCCACAATTGACACACAACTAGTTGTTCCTTGCATTACCTCCTCGTCAGCCCTCCCCGTCCCAGTCCTAACTACATGAGCATAGCTCCTCCCACCAGAAACTCCCAAGCCACCAAAAAACCCATCCCTTCCCTCCAGGCCACACCCACACCCTGAGGCATATAACCATGTGACCCGCCAATCCACATCCTGTTTGTTTTTTCTGCGGAAATTGCTTCCGAGCTGTCTTCGTCGTGGGGGGTGCTCTGTGCCTCCTTTCAGGTAAGTGTGAAACGGTCTGCTTGGCGGCTGTTTAGTCCCCTAATTGCCTGTCATTGTTTGAGGGTATGTTTGAGTCCCTGCTTTAGCGGGACCGTGGGGTTAAGGGGTCCGGACTGCCTGGTATGAGGTGGTGACTCCCTGCTGTGGCCTCCCCTCTTCCGGGTTCATTCCCTGCTCTAGCGGGAACACCCGGGGAGGGAGGGGAGGTGTGTTGGGCGCGGCTGGCTTTTCTGCTCGCCTGGGGCGTGGCGGTTTTGCTCCTCCTCGGAGGTGGGTTTCACTGGGTGCTCGTCTCCTTTCGAGCCTGTGTTTTCCCTTTTGGTTTTCTGTTAGATGCTGCCTAGGTTGGTTTGTTGCACGGTCGACGCCTCGTGGGTCCCCGCGGTTATTAGTGGCGTTTATGCCCGATCGTAGTGAGGGCTGCCTGTGAGTAAACCCGATGGGGGTTTCAATTTCAAATACCGGGGGGGGGCGCCCTGGGTCAGTGTTTTTCTGTCACAGTGCTACTGTGACGTTTTGGGAGTTGCTTACCTGTGTGTCCACTGGTTCCTGTAACAGGGCTTCTGGGATTCTTCAGGTCCTTACAGTTGGGGCCTGTTTCTGTCTTTCCTTTGTGAGTTTGGAGTTGTCTCTGATGGGCCGGTATATGGGCCGGCCTTCGGTCCTGTTTTGGGATTGGCTGTGGGTCCGGGTGGCGTTCCCTGGTTGGCCCGTAGGGATTTTTCATTGCTTGGTCTGGAGTATTTCTGGGAGGCTGGTTCTCTGTTCTCCTGTTCACATCATGGAGGGTAGAGGTTCGGACGTGTGTGGGCTCCACTGTGAGGAGGAGGTGGTGGTCGCTGGGTCTTCCGCTGCTCCTTCCCTGGCAGATGTGCAAAAGATAATTGAGGCTGCTGTGGCGGCGGCCTTTCTGGCTCGTGAGCCCAAGGGGCCTAAAAAGCAGAAATTGGATGCCTCGGCGGAGGTCGATCCGGACGTTGACTCTGATGAAGAGGTGAAGGGTCGTTTTGTCCAGGGGGCTGACCTTCACGGTGTTCTGCAGCATGTTCGGGACAATTTGGGGTTCCCTGGTCCCGTGGAGGGTGAAGAGTCTGAAGACTTCTTCGCCAATTACCTGAAGAAGGAGCCTGAGTGCCTCCCCATTCATAAGTCGGTGAGGAATGTGCTGGAGGGGGAGTGGAAGGATGTTGACAAACATGCCTTTCCCCGGTTTCTGGCTAAAAGGTATCCCTTGCAGGGATTCGCTGAGGAATTCCCGGGCGTGGTGAAGGTGGATTCCCTGCTGGCTGGTATGGCCTCTCAGAGCCTGGTGGTGTCCGAGGATGCGGTTCCTTCAGACCCTGGGGACAAGCGGGTTGAAGGGGCCTTGAAGCGGTCCTTTGCTGCCTCTAATCTTGCAGTTCAGTCTGCGGCTTACACCAGCTATCTGGTTCAGTCACTTCTTAAAGACTGTCTGGGTATTTCTGAACAGCTCTTGCGGGATGAGGATCCCTCAGAATCTTTGTCCATGTTAGAGCAACAGTTGCGTTTCCTGGCAGATTTGTCCTTCGACTCCCTTAGTGCTGCGGCGGCGGCGGCTGGTGCCTCTGTGGCTGCTCGAAGACAGTTGTGGCTTAAGTCTTGGAAGGCGGATGCTGCTCAGAAGGCTGCTGTGATGAAGCTGCCCTTCACAGGCTCTAAGCTGTTTGGGGAGCCGTTGGAGGCTTTGATAAAGAAAACTGCTGAGGACAAGAAATTGTTGGCTCCGGTCCGCTCTTCTCAGAAGGGGAAGTTTGCGGGTTATAAGCGGGCTTTTGGGCAGGCGTTTCAGTCTAAGATGGCAGCCCAGCCCTTTCGTGGTAGGGGACGTGGCCGGGGTGTCCCTTCTTTCCACAAGTCCCGGGGTCAGCAGGGTGCTTCCTCTTCTGCAGGTCCCTCCAAGTCGTGACTATGTGGAGAGTTCGTTGGGGGTACCGGTTGGGGGTCGTCTAACCTCTTTTTTTCCTGTTTGGGAGGAGTTTGTTCGGGATCAATGGGTCCTGCAGGTGGTCCGACTGGGCTACAGAATCGAATTTGGGACTCCTCCGGTGGATGTGTTCAGAGCTACCCCTGTTCCCAGGTCTCAGACAAAGTGTTGTGCTCTGTTGGACGGTGTTCGGGACTTGGTTTCCAAGGGGGCTGTGGTGAAGGTGCCTGTGGGTCAGCAGGGTCGGGGGTTTACTCTATCCTGTTTCTGATCCAGAAGCCGAATGGGGACTTCCGTCCTGTCCTGGATCTGAAGGCGGTAAACTTGTGTATCCCTCATCGGTCCTTCAAAATGGTGACTCTACAGCTGATTCTTCCCTTCCTGTCGGTGGGGGATTTCCTGGCTTCTCTAGATCTCCAGGACGCCTATTTTCATGTGCCGGTTCACGCGGCTTCGCAGAGGTTCCTGCGTTTCTGTGTGGGGGTGGATCATTACCAGTTCCAGGTATTGCCGTTTGGCCTGTCTGCCTCTCCTAGGGTGTTTACTAAGGTGTTGGCACCCTTGGTGGGTTTGTTACATGCTCGGGGAATACAGGTGTTCCCTTACTTGGACGATTGGTTGATTTCTTCCTCTTCTTTCCTTCAGGCTCAGGCGCATACCCGGGAGGTTTGCAGTCTCCTTCAACGGTTCAGGTGGATTCTGAACTCGGAGAAGTCCCATCTTTGCCCCTCTCAGGAGCTGCTGTTCATTGGGGTTGTGTTCAACACCAGGTTGGGAAAAGTCTTCCTGTCGGAGCCCCGCAGACTGACTCTTGTACGCGAACTGAGAAGGGTGTTGGAGGCTCCATCTTCCACGGCTCGCCAGTGGTTGCGTGTTCAGGGGCTGATGTCAGCTACTGTGATGATTGTACCTTGGGCCCGTTTACACTTGTACCCCCTGGTGAATCATGTTCTGGGGCATTGGGATCCGGCCTCTCTAAATTGCGAGCTGTTGATACCGAGGGGTGTGGACATCGCCCGGCAGTTGTCCTGGTGGCTGGTGGATCAGAACCTCTTGCAGGGCTCGCCCTTTGTGTCCCAGTAGAGGTTGGTCCTGACGACCGATGCCAGCGAACTGGGCTGGGGGGCGGTCTTGGATCAGGAGTCGGTACAGGGTCTTTGGTCTGTGCTGGAGGCGGAAATGTCCTCGAATTGGAGGGAGTTGAAGGCGGTTCAGTTGGCGTTAGCTCATTTTCTGCCTTGGGTCCTCCAGAGGGATGTGATGGTACGGTCAGACAACACGGTGGTGGTATGTTATATCAACCGTCAGGGAGTGCGAAGGTGGCTTCCCTCAACTTGTTGGCGCAACGGATCTGCCTATGGGCGGAGTCCCACTTGTTGTCTCTGAGGGCTTTACATCTGCCGGGGTTTTGAACTTGGAGGCGGATCGCCTGAGCAGGGTGTTTCCCTCCCTGGCAGACATGTGCCTGTCGCAGGAAGTGTTTGGTTGCCTGATGGCCCGGTTCGGGGTCCCGGTGGTGGACCTGTTTGCGGCCCCGGAGAACGCCTTGAGGGAGACGTTTTGTTCTCTGGTGCGGTCGGCCGCGGTATGGAGGGTGGATGCCCTGTCCTTCCGGTGGGAGGGGGGCCTGCTGTATGCCTTTCCCCCTATTGCTCTGATTCCGCGTGTCCTGCTGAAGGTCAAGCTGGATCGGGCTTCGGTGATCCTGGTGGCTCCGGATTGGTCCAGGAGGTCTTGGTTCCCTCTGTTATTGAGGTTGGCGGTGGGGCCTTGCTGGAGGTTGCCGGTGGTCCCTTGTCCCTTGTCGTTTCCCCCTCTGTCTCGGGGGTGTCTGGTCCGTCTGCGCCTGGCGGGTTGGCTGTTGAGAGGATGAACCTTGTGGCGTTGGGGTGTTCTCCTTCTGTGGCTGACTTAATTCAGCGGTCCAGGCGCCCTTCGACGCTCAAGTCCTATGCCAAGCATTGGGTTTCTTTTCAGACTTGGTGTGCGGCGCGGGGGTGGTCTGCGTTGGACGTGGATCCGATGCATGTCTTGGAGTTTTTGAAGGACGGGTTTGACTTGGGTCTGGCTGTGTCCTCCCTTAGGGCTCAGTGGGCGGCTGTTCGGGCCTTTCGGGGTTCGGTCTGTGAGCCGGTGGTTCCCCTTGTGTCCCGGTTGTTGAGGAGTTGTTTCCTCCAGAAGCCTGTCATTCGGTCCTTTGCACCTAGTTGGGATCTGCCTCTGGTTTTGGGGGCCTTGCAGGGGGCTCCCTTTGAGCCTCTGCTGGAGGTTTCTTTGCGGTTTTTGACGATCAAGGTGCTTTTCCTTGTCGCTATTACATCTGCTCGACGGATTGGGAAGTTGGGCTCCTTGCTTTGTTCGGTCCCCTTTTTGCGTTTTTTCCCTGATCGGGTTGTTCTGCGGCCTGATCCTTCCTTTGTTCCTAAAGTCCCTTCCTCGTTTAGCTGCTCGGCGGATCTGGTTTTGCCGGTTTTCTGTCCGAGTCCTTGTTCGGAGGTTGAGGTGCGGCTGCACTGTTTGGATGTTCGGAGGGCTCTGGAGGTCTACTTGCTGCGTACTGAGCCTTTTCGTAAGGTGGATTCCCTTTTTGTGACCTTTGGGCTGGCTGGTCAGGGTCTGAAGCCTTCTGGTGCTACCCTCAGTCGTTGGTTGAGGTGGGCTGTGGGGGCTGCGTATGAGGCTTGTGGTGTGTTGGTGCCTGGGTTGGTTCAGGGGTGATCGACTCGGGGGGTGGCTGCTTCCTGGGCTTGTTTTCAAGGGGCTTCCATGGCCGAGATCTGCAGGGCTGCTACCTGGAGTTCTCCTCACACCTTTATGTCCCATTATCGTTTGGTGGTGGGTGGGACTGATTCTGCTGGGTTTGGGGACGCTGTGTTGCGTTCTGCTCCGGTTGTGTGACTTTTACTGTGCTTTAATAAAGTCTGTTTTTGCTACTGAGTGAAGCCGATTCTTGCTTTGGTATCTGCTCATGTAGTTAGGACTGGGACGGGGAGGGCTGACGAGGAGGTAATGACCGGTTACTTACCGGTAATATTCATTACTCCGAGTCGTAGCCCTCCCCGTCCCAGTCCAGGTTCACATCCCTCCCTCCCTGTTCGGCTTCTTGTGCTTGGTGGTACAGGATGTGGATTGGCGGGTCACATGGTTATATGCCTCAGGGTGTGGGTGTGGCCTGGAGGGAAGGGATGGGTTTTTTGGTGGCTTGGGAGTTTCTGGTGGGAGGAGCTATGCTCATGTAGTTAGGACTGGGACGGGGAGGGCTACGACTCGGAGTAATGAATATTACCGGTAAGTAACCGGTCATTTCTAAGTCCTAGATGGGAGGTTGTTGTTCTTACTTGGCTGGCAATCTTTGGAGCAATCATTACCTCCCACTTAAATCCGTAGTTTGCTCTTCTAAGATCAGGAAAAACCTTAAAACTCATCCTTTTGGTTAACCTCTGCCTGTAAACCATTTTCTTAGGCCCCTACTTCTCCCTTCCTTTCCCTCCTTCCCTCATAGCACCAGAATGCTGTTTGGTATTTGCCACACTTTACAAAATCAGTTACATACCATAACTTGTTTGAGTGTTGTGGTTCACTGTGCGTGTGTTTTGCAGTGATCACAAGTGACTTACTGTGAAATGCCTAAACATTCTAGCCTCAGAACAATGTGTGAACAATATCCTTCAAGCTCAAAGTTGTCTAATACTGGGTACAACATAACAGGGTGCACTATACATCCTTAAATAATTGTGTTCTCATTACTCCTACTTAGGTCATTGTACCAGAAGCTGCACCATTCAAGCAAGGCATTGCTTTCTCTCTTCTTCTTTCACTTATGACTTGGTAATCAACACCTAATTGGGAATGGTCATATTAAAAGTTGGATGGTGTCTAGCCCTGATGGAGGTCCTAATCCTCGGTGAGGTCTTGGACTGTGGGCTGATACTAGGTGATGTTCAACCAAGACTGTGCATTGCACAGCCTTTTAAACATACTCTTTTTTACCATGGGGTAGGGAGGTAAAAATAAAGACTTTGCACCAATATCCAACCCTTACTCATTTTAAGTTTTCTGAGGTCCTAAATGCCTCACTCTTAGGGAGGCATACAGTCTTTCTAATTCCTCTTCGAAAGAGCTCCAGGGAGTGCCTACTGTGTTTACTTCTTGGGAACCACAGTGCGGAGGGGGCTTGATGATGTAGAATGCCACTTTGGTGGGTGAAGGCTACCCCAGAATGAGACCAATGAGTAGATTTTATGCACCCTCTATCAATGCAGGAGACCCATTACCATTTTGAAATCCATGTCCTGGTATTCCATAACCCCGCTGGGGGGTGATTTCCCTGGGCAAGCCTTAACACATTGTTCCAGTCCTCAATATGTGGAAAAATACTAAGAGGCTGAAATGGAGTTTAGCAGATAGGATACTCCAACACAAACGTAACCGATATCCTGTACACTGTATTACACGTGCCATTCAATATAATGCGCTTGTAATACAATGGGTGGGATATCCGTCATGTTTGTGATGGAGTATCCCATCCACCAAACTGTAAATCAGGCCCTAAGTCCCAACTTTTAAAAGTGCTGAAAAGTTCCTTCTGGTCAGTCCTACAGCCCCCAGCTCTTCAGGAAAGGCTTCTAGGCACCAGGCCCCTCACCAGGTGTCCTCCAGGGTGTCATCTGTGGTCAGCTGGGTCCTCTTGGAATTAGGGGTCCTTCAGCATTCTGTATCCCTGAAGCAGGCAAAAAGGATGCCAACCACTTGACCCTTGGAGAAGTGATCCAGGCCCTCTTCTTCCTGCAAGTGTCAGGAGTCTTCTCCCAGCAGGGCCTTTTACTTTAGGTGGAGCCTTCACAGGTGCAGGAATTGTCAGAGTAGATGGTGGTTGATGTGCCAGATTTATCCTGTGCTCTAGCCAGTGATTGGATCAATTTCACCACCCAATTCAACCTATTTTCTCACAGTTACCTTGCCTCCATATGTAGCTCTTCAACTTTGCCTAACTGTAAAATTATCCAGGAGCCCCTTTTTTAAGATGGCCAAAACCAGCTGAACCAGTCTTCAGGTTCTTAGCCCCTACCATAATTAGGCGAGCTCGCCTCCTATCTGACAGGGTCAAAAATGGTTCTCTTCCCTGCTGTGACTGTATCCAGGCTGTCTGGGAGTATACTGTGGATGCATATTAGAATCCCTCCCTGGCATCTCCAAGTTAAAAGAAATAGCGTTAAAGCTGTCATTTGTTCTGCCAACTGATCCTGTCAAATCACAGATAGCTATACTCTGCTAAGTGGTCAACAGTTAACGTACATGTGCACATCCTTGGCTCAGAGCACTAGTGTTCTCTCAGCCATATTTGTTAACCTTCTCACTCAAGAATGTGTGTTCCAGCTCTTGAAGTGTACTAAGTGTCAAAACTGGTTTTAAGTCAGTTCTGGCTCATGCATCCTAAAGTAAATTTTTACAAAGTTACCTATCCACATAAGTTATGTTATGCTGTGCAGATTTGTAGAGCAAATTATCACCCGGGAGGCTTATCACAAATCTGATTTCATTATTAAACAAGATTTTGAAAATTAAACAAAAATACTTTTGAAGTATTTTTCTAGCATTTCTCCAAATGAAGATTGAAAGTAAAGATTTTTAATCCCATCCAGGCCTGTTCAGTGGAAATGAAAGGTCTACACAGAGACACAGCTTTTGGATTTTATTTCACTTTGAGAGCACACTAATGCAAAGTGTAGATTGCTATATCTGTATATATTAGCATCCTGCCCTGTGGCCCAACAAAGCACACTTTAAGGGTGACTTGCAAATATATCAAAATAAAAATTAGGCCTTTTCCGCATTGTTATATTCCATATAGGTACCTTATATAGGCGCAGGTAACATTGCAACCTTTCACCTATATTCTTCCCTACATTACATACATAACAGTTCTTAGGGACTGACCTTTTACCTAGATACAACACTGCATTCAGAATGCGGGTTTTCCCCTAGTTCGAATCTCATACATTATGTATGAGGCTTCTTGGAAGCACAGCAGGATTAACAGAAGGACGAACATCTCCTGTATAATATCTCTGTATAAATTTCAGGCCCAACGTCATCCTTTAGGCCGACACAGTAACACAGCAAGGTAGGGCCCCTGGGGAGACCTATGGTTATATATACATCACATCTTGCTTAGAAGGACAGAGGAGACCGTGACTTCCCGGCTGACACACTGACCAGAGACGCTGAGGTTCCTGCATGCAGACGCTCCAGCTCGCAGTGGTCTAACATCCCTCGCGGGGTGTCCAACTCGAGACCAGGACAGGGTCCCATATTCTCTAAACTCTCAGGTAATGGGGTGGACTAGATCCTAGAGGGATTCTTGGCATAACACCTACACAGATGCTAGGTACATTTAGGTACATCTAGTTAGGGAGACATCATAGGAGTACGCACTTTTTATCATGTGTTTTATGTACTTGTATATATCCATGATTTCTGCAAGATGGTAGAACTATACCATCCTTTTACTATCGTAGTACTGCTAATCATATATCTCTGCTACTGTCTAATGGTTGTTGCAGCTCATCTATTCTACACTAGAATAACCACTGTTCAATAAATACTTTTGAAAACGCCCAGCCTGTTTATTCTGTGTAACTCTCTGAGACAAACTAAGTGAGCACGAGTGACTGAGCGAAAGGTAGTTTATTGTTTCCACGATTCTGAGGGATTAGGTTTGTCATGTTCTGAGGTTGCCAGAATCTATTCTCTCCGTGATAAGAGGAGATTATAGTGGCACTGTGAGCTAGCTAATACAGACAGGCTAACGTATCCGGTGGGGGTGCTCGGAATCAGTCTGCCACCAGTCCCGCAGTTTATGTTATCCAAACGTGCAGATCCTGTATGGGTAATATAGGAACTACACGACAGCATGGCTAAGACACTTTTCGCTGCCAGTTGTTACTACAATACATTTATACTGCAGCCCAGTCTTAACCCAGTGATGCTCTTTATCTTATATGTGAGTGGTCTAAATACACACCCCACGTTATGCTCCGCACATGATGATGACTTCCTGCAATGTGTGGCATCTAGCTATCCTAGAGGGTACTATTCTGCGCACTTCCAAGATGGCAGAACCCCTCTCTCAGTTTGTGGAGCTCGGTAGCCCACCCTAGAGGTGTGGCAACCTGAGGGCTCCATGCCCACGGAGAAAACAGTTTGGCAACTGGTCTACCCTCTCTGTCCTTGAAGCCAACCAGTCTACCTCAGCAAAAGAGCAGCCCCTCTTGTGTGTCATCACAATTTGCCCTTCAAAAGTGGCTTCCCCTTTGAAGTCCACCTTTTGGGATCACACCCTGAGTGACTTCCTGCCAGGGAGAAGTGACACCTCTTCCAACAGCAAGCCTCTGTTGTTCTACTCCTGGGAGTTGTTACACTTCTCTCCAGGAGAGGAGAAGGCTATCATGTGGCCAACATCTGCGAATGGCCACAGGAAGACTTGGGCAACAGAGTGGCAACTTTTGAAAAAGTTCAACTTTGGCATCAAGATTATTTTCCTTCCTTAGTTGACCCATTTAGAAGTTAGCACAGCTGAATTGTCAGCGTGTAACCCTGTACTCGCCAATGGGGCGACTAACGTTTCCCCAGTAAAAAACAACAATTTGGGGTTTTTGCTGTTAGGACATTGAAAATACATGTCCTACTCTTTAATATACGGCTCCCTGCCTTAGGACTCGATAGGCCTGCTGTAGCGGTGATGTATGTATATTAAATAGGGAGGTTTGGGCTTTGCCATTAGTTTAAATGACAAAGTTGGGTTAGCAGTCTAAAACTGCTCTGCCAGCCTGCAGTGGCCGGCTGGAAGCCATGTTTTCACATTGTCACATCCAGGGTGGCACAATAGGTGCTGCAGCCTTGGTGGGATACATTAACTTACCACTGGTACCATATACTAAGACGTTATAAGTAAGTAAAGTTATATCAAATGGATGTAAGCCAATCAAAAATATACTTTGTAGGGTCAGAACACTGACACTGAGGTTTGGTTAGCAGGCCTCAGTGCACTCTCAGAGTCGAAAAACCAGCAGCATCAGTCCAAAACTTTGGGTGTGATCATGCAAAAAGAGGAATTTCCTTACATGAACATTTTTAAGCGCGAGCACACAGAGCATTGGCAGTGCCACAGGGTACAGTGTCCTAATACCAGGAAAAATATGGTTTAGAAAAGGAAAATATCTGGGGTGCTCATGCAGAAAGGGCGAACTTGCTAAAGATGAACAACATAGATTTGATAAACCTCATATGACTTTTACCAGATATGTATTGAGTCCATACATTATGTAGTGAATTCATATTACATTGTATATTGTGTGTGGCCTCTTCTTCCCTGCCACATTCATCAAGCAAGTAAATTGCCATTCTTGAAAGTAATTTGGAATGATAGATGTGCACATTTTAGGAACATGAATTTTGCATTATTTTTGTGGGTCCCGCATACACTCAGCTTTAGATATCTGTTCCTGTAGAAACTTACTTTATTCAATATAGACTCAGAGTGGGCTTTGGGTACATGCCTTACCTATAATTTGACAACTTTCTTGTCTATCTCAGTTCCATGTTCCCGAATCAGTGGTTTTCCTCTGTATTCTTGTATGTCACCAATCCAAGGATAATTTCAGTCTCCCAGTGGTTTGACTAGTCATGACGTATTCTTCCACCACTGAGGCCATGCACTATAGTATATGAAGGACTATTGTCTTTCTCTCACCTTTGTCGCCCCTCCCCTCTTTTTATGTAAACAATGTCCACCAGTTCCCACTTGACCCCCCACACTCACTTCTCCCGCCAGGATGAGCATGTGGCCCTCTTTGAAAGGTTTTTGCAACAATCCAAAGAGGGGGGTCCATGCATGTAAGTCCTAGTGCACATATCAACAAATGCACTGTAAGAGTCTTTGAATGGATTTTGCTTTAGTGTTAACAAAACCTGTTCCAAGATGGCCACTTATGCATGCATGTGCACACAGGCCAGCCATCTTAGAATGGATTTTCTTAACATTAAAACAAAAATAATTCCAGTATGGGCACTGTGCGTGTGCATGCATGCCTGTTTTTCCCCTACTACACTTGTGTCATATGTTTTGTTTTTAATACAACCTCTTTTGAGATGGCAACTGTGAATGTTAGCTCAGGATGGCCATGTTGTAATGCTTTGTTTAAAACAAAAACACATTCCATGATGGCACAGCACATGAGCAAACATGGTGGTCATCTAAGAATAGGTTTTGTTAAAATCAAAACCACAATCCTTGGAAGCATTAGCAAAGCCAACAGGTGTGTGCCCTGTGTCACGAATGAGACCTACTGACTTTGGCAATGTTTGTTGTATATTGGGTCAAGCATCCGAGATAGGTTTGCTTGAATTCCAGAAAGAATCCACCAAAACATTATCATCATTATTAGAGCACATGTATAAAAAGCTGAACTGTGGTGGGTGCTTCTCAGTAGTGAATCCTTGTAACCTGGATGAAGCAAAACAATGGTGACCTCCAAGAGGCTTAAATCCTATGGAACCCTTTTTAAGATGGTTACTGTGACTTTGGACTGTCATCTGTACAATGGAACCACAAACAATAGAAAATATAACAGCAAAAAAAAAATTGAATTTTATTTTCAGTTATATATGGCACAAATTTGGTCCCGGGACATTAGACCAATTCACCTAAGTACAAGATTGTATTTTACATTTTTTTTTCTGGGCATGGGGAGATTTAAGTGATTTGCCCAGGACAGCAGGATGTTGAGTCGAGGTTGGGACACAAACCCAGTTCTCCAGTTCCAAATTTGGCATCTCCATCACTTAGGCCAAATGTCCATCATGTCATGGGTACACGGTCAAAATCAGTGTGCAGTTTTTTCTAAACTCCTTCATATGTAAACCCTCCGTTTCATAAATGTAGCACGATCCGATAAAGCAATAGTGGGGCAAACAATCAATGTTCCTCACTGTCTGTTTAATTATATTGGTCTTATCAGTCTTGCACCTGGTGCAACAATCTTATTTGGCACCCCACCCATTGACCTCCTTCTCCATGGATTCCCTCACTAGGACCCTCCAACAATGCCCCTCATCTCTCCGTATCCCCTCTCTCACATGCATTTCATTTGTTTTATAGCTCAACTCGTATCAGTATAGGGTGTCTGAGCACTTTGCATCACATTATACAGAGACAATGAATCATATGTGTGTAAATCAGTCTATAGGAAATGATACATAAGACAATAAAGTTGACAAGGTGTAAGGATCACATGCCACCTATATTTTAAGACTGGTTTGGAGAAGCACAAACTCTGGATTTAAAATGTACCGCAGTGGTTGGCATTGGCTTTACTAATATGAATGTATTTCTACCCAAACTAACTTTTTATGCAACACTATGATAATGAATGACTGGGAAAAACATAAGGTTCCAACCCTATGCCATGCAGTTTGCATGCAGCTCTTTTATGACAGTTCATAGGCCCCTGTGCTATATTCAGTGGCACTGGACTTATGTGGCTGGTGAGCACCACATTATTTGGCAGGGTTGACTAAGTTATGTTTCAAGAAAAGGCAAAATATGTAACATAATGTGGCACATTTTGTGATTTATTAATTCATTATTTTGTCATGTTTACACAATGTAATATTGTCTGCTCAAAGATTTAACCTCATTAGTAGCAGTTTAACTACTAAATACAGTAAAGCCCAAATGAAAGGTAAGTATTTAACCGTTAAAAAGGGTCTTCCACTGCGCGAACACATGTTGCTGCATTTTTAGTAACTTTTGATCCTTTTGACTTAGAAACAATTTTTTGGGTTAAAATCTGCAGATTATGCAGCAGATGATGGATTATGTGGCAAATGCGGCACATCCGTAACTATGCGACAAAAGCAGCAGCTATGGAATTGCATAATTCCAGTGGCTCTGGCCATATTAAGTTTGTAATTTATGAACTGCAAACAATAAAAGGATCTCTGTGTCAAAAGCAGTAACCCACTAAGCTGTCCACATAAAATACAGTTCTGTGATCTGCAAGGTCTACGTTTTTTGCAGCTGGCATATTAACTCTCTACGCTGCTTTATGGTGAGTCAAAACTGCCACTAGACACAACTCTATCTGTCTCCAGCAGGAACATTAATCACTAGAGTTTTCTTGACATTTTTACTGTTGCCTGGAAATTATCCGACACACAAGAAAATCTGCAGGGGGTGCTTTCAAATGTATAAGTTATGTATAAAACACAGCGCCCTCCCGAGGTAAGCGTCAGGTGCGGCTGCACCAGTCGCACCGCCCAGGGGCCGACTCTTCTTGGCAGTGGTGCACTGGACAACCTACAGTAACTTAAGAAGTATTCAAAGGTTGACATCCTATATCCTGAGTAATGGAAACACACGTAACTATTCTGGCAATTTAAAAGAAGCTAGAACTTTTAAATTACAATTTGCGCTTGGAAGGTTATCATTTGCCTGTATATGTTTGTTCAGTAATTTGCTCTCTGAGTATAATTTATTTTATGCAGTATCAGGTGCCTGGCGGCGCAATTTTGTTGCAATTCTCAGGTACATTAGTGCAAACAGTATACAAGGCTGTCTCTCTCCAGCACGCTGTGTGTGGCCTGTTGCACAGGCGTTCTTTAGTATTAGGCTTGTGGTGGCATCTTTGCAAGTAAAGCAAGGATGGAAAACGTCACTGTCTCTAGTTACAGGCAACTCAAATATCTTGTAAAGTCATGTGAACTTTTCTGTGTGATAGTGACCTATTTTAGTAAAAAAAGAAAGGTAATTTAAAACGGTGAATGAAAGCTATTCCATTAATGTCCTATTTAATTTGTATAAAGAAGATTATAGCCTGTAAAGCGACCAAAGCCCTCATAAGTAACTCCTCAACAAGGTAGTCTTTGTACCGTTGACACAATGACCAGCCTAATAACAGCCAAACCTTGCTTCTCAGCCTTGGTGGTCCAGGAGAACAAGCCCTCGATTCAGCTGGAGGGTATAGAAGGGGCTCAGTCACTGTCAGTAATGCTTTATTCCTAGCGAGAGGCAAACGTTGTAGATGTGGCTAAAATATCTAAGGTCAACCCGCAGGAAAATGTCCTTATCTCTTTACTAGCACACCGCAAGGACTTGTGACACAAGGACTTCCACCCGGGGCGTGCATTGTTATTTACCTGCGAAGGTTTAGGACACTGGCGCTCTTACTCAACAGATATCCCATACAGAGGAGAGACGGTGTACTCAGCGCACATGAAACGTGTGCTCATTACAGCGCTCTTTCCGCTTTGGAAAATATCTGTTAGTTTTTTTCACACTACCACGTGAAAGTTTTCCTCTGCTTGTAGCTTACTTTCTCGAGCGCTATTTATAATTGTTAAGTTTAAGTCAAATGTCAGTAATGTATCAGCTTGCAACATATTTGGGAAAAAAACCAATTGTGATCAAATGGCTTATCTGACTGTCGATTGTTGAAATCTATTTTTCCAGCAGTGCACAACTGCAGATTCAAGGTTACACAGCTTTACCTCGGAGGTGTCAGTAACCACAGGACCTGTCAGAATCGAGAACGCCACGTATGCCATCCATAGAAAAATCTATGAATGATTTTAAATTTAAGCACAAATAATATATTGACAGAGTAGGCTGACACACTGAAAAGATTAAAAACGTGCCTTTGGTGACCACGGAGTTCATGAAGTATAGAATATCTAAGGTTGGAAAATATCAAATAAGAGCCAGGAAAGGTATCATCATATACGGGCTTACAGAAAATGTGGATTCTGCCCATAATTCAGTATTAGTCGTAGGATGCAGAAAAACAGCAGGGAAGCGGTTATTCATGGCAATGACAGAAGGGTGGGCATCACACAGGGAAATATGAGGTACAAGGTTAAAGACCAAAGACGTATTCACAATCATTGCCGTTAATGTATTAGCGATTGGGAATAGGAAATTCAAGCCACAGTTAGGTTTTTCTCTGGTTTCGGCAGGTTTACCTCACTTCTGAGCCACAGCAACCAGCAACAGTCAAGGGAGCTCCAGGCTAAATAGGGCAAGGCAGTACTAAAAAGAGCCCATAGCACAAGCCCATGGCTTCCTTGACTCTTTAACTAGATGTATGCAGGTTTACATTTGATAATTACTATTCTGTGCCAGTGTCCAACAGGAATTCAGACAAATGCTACATTAGTAGTTGACTATTTCACCGTTATCAATGCTGTTAATATCTGACATCCTTGACGTGGTGTTCCCCAAACCTTTTGCATTCAACCCTCCCGCTTTACTGAATTTGTTTCTGTTGGTTTAGAGCTCTGTGCACTGTACCACTGCTAACTAGTGCTAAAGAGCTTGTGCTCTCTCCTTCAAATGTGGTAAAAGTGTCCTACACCTAATTGGCACATTTCATTTACTTGTAAGTCCCTAGTAAATGGTACTAAATGTACCCAGTGCCTGTACATTAAATGCTACTAGTGGCTTGTAGCACTCATTGTTCCACCCACTAAAGTTGCATTTTAAAACGTATTCCAGGCCTGCCACTGAAGCCTGTAGTCAAGTTTTAAACCGCCATTTCGACCAGGCAAAATAAACTTTTTGCCAGGTTTAAACCTTCCTTTTTAATACCTATAAGGTAGGTCTTAAAGGCTCATAAGGCAGGGTGTATTGCATTTAAAAAGTAGAACACATGTACTTATGTTTTACATGTCCTGCCAGTGAAAAACTCCTAAAGCAGTTTTTCACTTTTGGAAAACCTATCTCTCCCACTGACTAACACTTGGTTACCTTATTACATTCAATAAGTGCTAGCTTTGGATTGGGAGCAGATGGACATATGCTGCTTACAGTCAAATGAATTGTAATTTAAAATACTCTTTAATTGTAAAGTCTGAAAATGCCACTTTTAGAAAGGTGGCATTTTCTTGTCCCAACAATTTGTGCCTATCTACGTGTGTCCTGGGTCACATAACTGTGAATGACTGCTGTTAGGGTTTGTGTATTCCTCCCAGGTAGTGACACAAAGGAGGCTTAGCTGTGGACAGGATGGACCATCCTGGCAGGATGAATGGAGGCGGAGCTGTACCGAACTTTATTTGCACTTCAAAGGGCTTTCCCTGATGCACCCACAAAAGAATCTGACCCCAAAGCTGCCTGCCCTTTGTGACTCCTAGACAGTTTGGTACCTTGAAGGGGAAAAGGGAAGAACTTTCCAGAACCAGATGTAGGGGTAGGACATGGAGACCTGCTCACACAACGGCTGGCACCAGGTATGAATATTGGACCCCCAGAACCACTCAGAAGAACACTTCTGGACCTTTGGAAGTTACAGAAGAAGGACTGCCATACTGCCAGAGGACTGCCCTGCAAGTTCTGGACCCTTGGCTGGCATCAGAGAGATCTCTTCCTTGCCCAACTGAAGATTACATCAAATATGGCACAAAGCGACACGAAGTCCTGCAAATCTTTGCCACACAACTGAAAGCTACATCAGAACTGACGCCGAGCTATACAAAGCCTTGCCGCCCAGCTGACAACTTAATCGGGACTTATGCACAGCAACACGAAGCCCCACAAAGCCTCGCCGCACAGCTAAAACCTTCATCAGAACCAAAACAGACCAATACAAAGCCTCGCAAAGCACCGCCATGCAGACCATTGCACCAAGGACATAGGGTACGACTCCCAGCAGGCAGAACTTTGACCTGTGCACTGCCTGTGCTGCACAGTGGTCGGCCTGAACTTGTAACTTTGTCCCGTTCCAGCGTGACCAGTTGGTGCTTTCTGCTTCTTGGCGCTATTTTTACTAAACACTTTAAAATTGAATGTCTCTGGTTAAACTGACTGAATTTCTGTCATTCTGGCATCACTTTATTTATTAAAAATTACTCATTTTTTCTAAATTTGTTTGGGATTACTTTTGTGTTGTGTTTTCACTTTATCACTGTTTGTGTGCTGCATACACATTTTGCACATTGCCTCTAAATTAAGCCTGACTACTTTTGCATGATGCTACCAGATGGTTAAGCATAGGGTAATTTAGTGACGTTTTGTGGTTTACCCCGACAAGCATTGTGGTTGTTGCCTGAGTGGCGCTTCCACCCATCTCAACCAATTCCATAATTTCTTATAAATACCAACCGATTTTAGTTTTTGAACATAAGAAACCCATGTGGGAATTTTGCATACTGAAATCATAAGAATGTTGAGCAGAAAAAACCTGTAGTTGTTTCTGCTGCAGTGAATGTAGCCTTATTCTAACTAGAAAGATTGATGTGCCGGATAACAACATAACAATAATGCAATGGGCCATTCCTGTGGCTTCAAGTTTCTTAAGTATACCTTGATCAAATAATGCTTTTCTCAAAAGCAACAGATACCATGATTGCCATAAAACTCAGTCCACGTTTTGGGGGTTGAGCACTCCACAACTCCGGACCAGCCTACCTCAACAGACGACTCAGCTTCTACACCCCCACCCGCCAGCTCCGCTCGACCAGCCTCGCCCTCGCCACAGTCCCCCGCATCCGGAAAACGACCGCCGGCGGCAGATCCTTCTCCCACCTCGCCGCCAAGACCTGGAACACCCTCCCCACCAACCTCCGACAGACCCAAGACCTACTGGCCTTCAGAAGACTCCTCAAGACCTGGCTCTTCGATCAGCAGCAGCACCACCCCCCTCTTCCCCCAGCGCCTTGAGACCCTCGCGGGTATGTAGTGCGCTTTATAAGTGACATGATTGATTGATTGATTGATCATCAGCTTCAACCTTTACTTTAAATTAGGAAGTTTTGCTCATTTATTCCACTGCTCCCTCACTCATGTTAATCACCATCACTCTGGCCTCTGGAAACACACATGATGATTAATTTTAGGTGACACTGTTTGACATTCTTAACCTACAATTCTCCAAGCCTAGCCTTTAAGGTTTTCTTCAAGTAGAAATTATTTTATCATTTTACTTTTTTCCTGACTTATTTCCTTCATTTTTCAACCTAAAGTACATTTTTTATAATTTCCTGCAATTAAGTCACGTTCTCTTGATATTTAAATGCAAACTGTCCACATCTTTAAAATTCCTTAGTGCATGCATCTCTTTCTTCCACATTAATATGAGAAAACATGTTAATTTATTGTGAACCACACCCTACACATTTAAAACCCCATGGTCTATCTGGTGTCCTCTCTTCTCTTGTCAGACCTTACAAAAAGGAGAAATCAGGGGCCAAATTTATAGAGAATTGACGCAACTCATCGAAGCAGCCAAAGTTGCTGCACTACATTGCACGAAAGGGAGGGGGATATGTACAAGGAAGTGGAGGAGAGAGGAGTTAGCCTTCCTGGCTTAACTCCTCTCTCCGCCACTTCTGAAACGGCAGGCTGCACCCTATTTACAAGAATGTGGTGCAGCCTTGCGTTTCCCCCTGCGATGGCGCTAAGTTTAGCAACTTAGCACCAACACAGGCACCCTTGCACCAGAGTGCAAGGGTGTCTGCGTGCAGGGGAGGATTGTTCATGTGTAGGGAAGGTGTCCCTTCCTGCACATAAACAATCCTAGAAATGCCATTCTGTCACTTTCATGTGTGCTGCTTCATGCAGCACACATGAAAGTGACAAAATGGAATTTAAAAAAAAGTTTGCTTATGCGCAGGAAGGGACACCTTCTTACACATAAACAAACAATGGCATTTTGCTTTTTCCATGTGTGTTGCTCAAGGCAGCACACATGGAAAAGCAAAAACGAGGAGAAATAATGCATTTTTCCTCGTTTTGCCATCTTAAGACCAGTTTTTACCTGGTCTTAATTTTGGCGCTGCTCTCCTATGTACGCCACCCTTGTACATAGGGGGCAGCGTCAAGACTGAATGGGTGTTGCGGTGGAACTCCCACCGCAACACTCATGCTCCACCCCTTTCACGCTAACCATAGCGTGAGTGGGGCCTGTATGGTACAAGGCAGCGTTAAGCCACGTTAAGTGGCTTGACGCTGCCTTGTACATAAGGCGCAGCCCCTATTGCCACCACAACGTCAATATAGGTGACGTTGTGGTGGCGATAGGGGCTTGTACATATGCCCCGGAGTGAGCAGACAGACCCATATCGTAAAAGATATCTTCTTCTCTCTCCCTGCACTGGTGCAGTTTAGGCTGCCTTGCACCAAAGGAAACGTTTGTCTACTATTATGCCTACCTCAAGGAGGAATACAGTTCTGTTGCAAATTGTTGTCTAGCAATGGTAGCAGATAGGGATTCGCATGAAAATCCATCGGTGGTTGCATGGGAATACTCATGTTCACCCATGGTATGCCCCCTTGACACAAAGTAGAGTAAAGTAACTCAAAGCACTACTTTTTGTTATTGTAAGGCTAATTTCCAGCAAAAAACATGTTTTGCCTTTTGAAAGTAAACCCCCAAATTAACACCTTGCACCAGTTTACTTCACCAGGGCAAAATGTTGATTAATATGACCCTAAATGTTGAATATATTTATAAAGAGTCTGGTGAAATATGTTCCTGTACAGTGAAGCTTTGAAATTTTTATGATGTACATGAATTTGTTCATTCTATTTCTTTTAATATCTTAAAGTCCGTATTTTCTTCTTATTTTTTTTCCGCTCTCCTCTCATTGTCTTCTTTCCTCTGTTCTGGCTATCTGCCTATCCTATAAGCTCATACCGAAGTGAGCTTTGGCCCAGGAGCGCTTAGAGGTGGACATTGCCTCCGAGTTTCCCTCGTGTCCCTTGCCTGAATCATTGCCTGCTTCCCTGAATTCTCATAGGTGGTCATAGCCTGCTCCATCATACTCCTGCATAGTCACCACATTCTTGTCACTCTCTGATACGCCTAGCTGGTCCAAGGGGAACACAAAGAGCTTTGCACTCATTATTCCCTGGTTCTACCACCCTATGTGCCTGCAATTTTTGTCTCTCATTCAACAGCTGTCAGAAGCCATGTCATGGCTTCTAAAACCTTAAGACCTATCCTTACGAGTTTGGAGCCATCAGGCCATAATGCATATGCAATTAATTACCCTCCGAACCTATCAAAAAACGCATGTAAAAACTTCAAGCACAAACTCGTAAAAGCACACCCAGAAACCCTCATCTCGGATCCCTACTTCTGCATAAGAAATAGTGAGACAATGACTGATCTTATCTTCTTTACAAAAAGACGTGCTAAATGGAAGTTGGCATTTTACTTGCTGCTATATATCACCACATCAAAGAAGACCCCTCACAAGGCTTAGACTTATGGTTGCCCCCTCACATACCTACAAAGTTGAAGTAACCATCTCCCTTTACAACAATGGGACTATCCTTATTCAATCATCGGCCCACAACCTGGTCATGTTTGACACCATCTTCCCGATCATCAAGAACTCAATGTCTAGTAACGAAATCTCACCCTCCCATGGCCCCTCTATGTCCTCTGGCAACCCCCAAAATCCACAAAATATGGCCTCTCACAACCTCGGCATCTCAGATGACCCTTCCCCTTCCCTTCTTTGCTCCGCTATAGGGACCTGTGTACTAAATAGTAACTCTTCTTTGACATTAGTTGGACCAGAATCCCTCTCCTCCCATTCTCTAACTAGTCAACATGCTCACTACTCTCCTAGAGCAACTAGGTCTGATACACTTAGCCCCTTATGGCACAACTTCACCCCTTCTATACCCCGACCCCAATGCACACTATTGCGGACACTCCTACAGTGCCCATATTTCTCCCCATAGCCACTCCAGTGTCACGTCCATATCCCGTTCTCCCTAACCATGCCAGCAAAGTGACTCGTAAGACCCTTGTGTCTCTTCTTAACCAGGTGCTACTCTTCCCACCTCATGACGCACTTCACATCTCTACCTCACCTCCGCATCTCTCTAACCTCTCCTCCCCTAGACCACCCCCCCTCATAGCTCCTGTCCCCAAGTACCAGGAACCCGCTCACACACAATTTTTGAAGCTAGATTGGACGAGATCTCACTTGCCCTTCAACAACTCAAGGCTGATGTTCAAAGCCTTTTACACCTCACCTCTGAGTTATCTGAGAATCGGAAGTCTAGTGGACCCTCGAAGACTGAGTGCATCAACTACACCATTCCCTCTAAATCTTGCCCCAGGCTCTCTGTGCGCCCCTTACCCACTGGTACTCTGATACCATCACAAGTGGCCCATACACACCACAGATGGGAAACCTCACCCCTCCCTAATGACCCCTAACAGCCTTGCAGAGTTAAAGACCCACTTCAAGACAAGGATATTATTACCCTTCTTCTCTCTTATGACCAATCTTAGCTGTTAATACAGAGAATCTGTGCCAAATCAAAGCGATCCACTCTGACCCATTTAGAGAACCTTCGTTAAACTCCAGATCCTTAAATAAGAACAACCTCACTCGTGTCCCCACCACTTCTCCTCCCTCAGATGATCCCAAATCACAGCTTAAATGCATGATTCTCAACTGTAGATCAGCAGTACATTATGCTGCTGACATAGCTGCCCTCATCCTTGCTCATGATCCAGACATTCTAGTGTTGACTGAAACCTGGCTTAACAATTCATCTGCACCCATTATCGACATACTAGTGCCCCCTAACTTTGACATCATCAGGCTAAATAGATCAGGTGGTCAAGGTGGCGGCATCGCTTATATACATCATAACAATTTATCAGTTAGACAACTGCAGTCAGATTCCTTGATGTCATGCGAATACCTGTGCTTCGAGGTCTCATGCAACAACAGGCAAGCTTGCAAATTCCACGCGCTCTACCACCCTCCACGAGACAATCTCCCCTTCCTAGAACAGATCATGGAAATCATCTCATCGAACGCGGTGTGTCATGACACCCAGATCTTCCTTAGAGACTTTAACCTCCATTGGAAAGACATGAATGACTCACCAGTCAATAGCCTCAAATCTTTTCTAGCAGACCTCAACCTCACTCAAATATGTGATAGCCCTACTCACATCAAGGGAGCTACCTTAGATCTGGTCATTGGTAGGATTAACTCCATTCAACTTGAAGCTATCGCCCCCTGTGACTGGACGGACCACCATTGCATCTCCTTCCTCATCACAGAATCAGTGAGAACCAATAAAGCTCAGCTAAAGAAACCCAGGCACTGGCAAAGAAGTCTTAGAAACATTAACCTATGTGATTTGATCTCCTGCATTGATAACAGCCTGGCCCCCCTCTGTATATGTCTGATGCTGGCGACCTTACAGATCACTATACTCCATGACTAACATCTTAGACTCAATGGCACCCCTACAGCTAAAAAGAATGCCCTCCAAAATCTCCAAACCCTGGTATAATGGTAGCTTAAATACTGAAAGAAGAAATCTGCGACTGGTGGAACGTTCGTGGAGATCCTCTCCCACCCTTGACTTATCTCACTCAGTTGATGTTGGACTTAGCCCTTTTTGCAGGGTCATCCCTAAACTTTTTGCCTTCCTCCTATACTTTTTCTGACCTGTTGTTGGCTGTTTTATGACTCTGGGCACTTTTTCACTGCTGATCAGTGCTAAAGTGCATATGCTCTCCCTATGATAAATTGTGTGATGGATTAGTGACTCCATGATTGGATGATTGGTTTACTTGTCAGTCCCTAGTACAGTGCACTCAGTGTGCCCAGGGCTTGTAAATCCAATGCCGCTGGTGGGCTTGCAGCACTGGCTGTGCCACCCACAGAAGCGGCTTGTAAAATGTGTCTCAGGCCTGCCATTGCAGAGCCTGTGTGCAGCCTAGGGCTGCCATGTCGACTTGGTGAGTACACCCACTTACCAGTCCCTCAACCTTCCCTTTACTGCATGTTGGTCACCCCTAGAGTAGGCCCTAGGGCAGGGTGCATTGTAAGTATAAGGTAGGACATGCCCTGGTGTGTGTGGCGTGTCCTAATAGTGAATTACAGCCATTTTCGTTTTTCACTATTGCAAGGCTACCTGCTCCCCATAGGCCAGAATGGGCAGACTGACTATTACACCTTATAGTCAGAACTGACCCAGGGAACATGGTAGAAAAACGAATTTAGTATGCCTGAACTCAGAATGATAAAATACATCTTTTAGTGAAGTTGGTTTTAACATTCTGTGTTTGAAAATACCACTTTTAGAAAGTGGGTATTTTCTTGCCTAAACTTCCAAGCCTGCCTCTGCTAGGTTGTGTATTCCTTGTCTGGAGATTGAGTGACAGGGGCTGGGGGTGGCTACAGGAGACAGGGAGACAGGGTGAGTCAGCACAGGGCTGAATAGAAAGATCTGCATCCAGAGTGGAGGGAGGAGTTGCACCTGGGTCTGAATAGGGCTGTGCCTGCCTTCCACAATGCTGGCTCCACCTCCTGCCGGGCGGCTGAGCACTCTGCCCCACATTCTGAAAGGAAAGAAGGAGTCAGAAAAACAAAGTGCTCCAGGACTGACCAGAACTGGTTTTGGATTAGGCAAAGGCCTCTCGGCCTTCAGAGAACAAAGAGAAACTGTGTATAAAAAGGGGATCCAGACCCCTAGGAAATTAGATCACTTTGGGAAAACAAGAAGAAACCTTTGCTGAGGAGCGTGAACCAAGAAGAAACTGAGGAGAAGACTATCCCTAAGCTAGAGGGATCTGCCTGCAGTGGTTGCCTGACTGCCAAAGGAAGGAGAAAGGACTTTGTGTGCACTTTTATTCAACTTGTGAAGGATCTCCAAGGGCTTGAGAAAAGAGCTTGCCTCCTGCTGAAGTCTCAGGGACAACAGACTTCAACCACCAGCTCCCCAAGAATCCTTTGGAAGTGCCTGCTGCTGTTTTGGGCCTTCTGAAGGGACTGCGTGTCGCAAGGAGCTGGAAGCGCGACTCAAGAGGGAGAAGCGTGTCGCCGTCGCAGCCGCTGCCGTCGCATCACGGAGATGACGCCGCTGTAGCTGTCGCATTGCACCGCATCTCGAGAAACGTCCCGCAACCCCGAAGAAGCGTGTCAGCCGCCGCAGCCGCCGCATCACAGATGTCGCCGCTGTAGCTGTCGTGATTGCACCGCATCAAGAGAAGAGTCTCGCAACGAGGAAGAAGCGTGTCGCCGCCGCAGCCGCTGCCGTCGCATCGTAGATGTCGCCGCTGTAGCTGTCGCATTGCACCGCATCGAGAGAAGCGCCCGCATCCACGGAGAAGCATGCCGCCGTCGGAACTGCTGCCGCCGCATCACGAAACAAGGGTGTCGCCGCTGCAGTTGTCGCATCGAGCGGAAGCGTCTCGCAACGTCGGAGAAGAGGGTCGCCGCCAAAGCCGCTGTCGTCGCATCACGGAACAAGGGTGTCGCCGCTGCAGCTGACGCATCGAGTCGAGACTTCTCGCAACATCGGAGAAGCGTGCCACATCAGGAAGAACTTGACGTCTTTATTTCTTTGCACCAGAACTTTGTCGCATCTCCATCTCTGCAACACTTTCGTTGTAGAAACGTGACGCATCGTAAGGTACATTGACTCAAAGTGTCGCATTTTAAGATCTGAAAAGAACTAAGCTAAACCTACCATTTTAAGTACAGTATTGTGGATTTTTGTCGTTTATGGTCTTGTGTTAAATTTATATAAAGAATACTTATTTTTGATATAAACCTTGTGTGGTGTCCATCTGTAGTGTTGTCACTAGATTACTGTATGTGTTCACAAATGCTTTACACACTGCCTCTGAGATAAGCCTGTCTGCTCGTGCTAAGCTACCAAGGGGGTGAGCAGGGGTTATTTTAGGAGTGTACCCCCTTACCCTGACTAGAGGCAAGGGTCCCTATTTGACACAAGTACCTACCTGTGCCAACTAGAGACCCCCAAATCTAACAGTTGAGATCTCTGAGAAATTTATACAACAAACGCATCAGCTTTCTGAAGCTAGTTACTTCAGAAAGCAAGTAGAGCAAGCCAAAAACCAGCCAAAGAAAGTGTTTGAACTCATCAAGCTGCAGTCAAACAGCCAACCAAACCCTCCCTGAATGGAACTCTGTTCACAGCCTAATTGTGAGGAATTTACAGCAACAAAGATTGAACTGGAACTACGGGCAGCTTTGGAAAATCTTCCTGGCTCCTATCCTCCCTCCAGGTCTGGGGTGCCCCCACCCATTCTGGTTCTCCCCCCCCAAAAACAATGCTTCTTGGAGCATATTCCAAACCTTGGATGAAAGCACCATTCGCAAAACTCTGGCCATTCTGAAACCATCCAACCATTTCAGCGATCCCTTGCCATCGAATCTCTTCAATGAGATCAGATCATCCATACTCCCTCTTTGGACAAAGATAATTAACACCTCTCTGCTTCAAGGTACGATTCCGGATTGCCTTAAATCGGGGCAGGTCACCCCATCCTTGAAAAACTGATGGCAGACCATACTAACCTTCACAATTTTCGTCCAATTTCCAACATTCCTACTCTGGCTAAGCTCCTAGAGAAATGCATACACACCCAACTATGTAGCCACACTGAACAATTCCAATTGCTGGACAAATTCCAATCCGGCTTCCGTCAGGGTCATAGCATGGAATCCGCTCTTACCCACATTGTTGATGATGCTCTACGAATGCTGAACCTAAATGAATCATGCCTATTGATCCTCCTTTACCTATAATCAGCCTTTGATACGGTCAAACATGATACCCTTATCGAGCTACTGTAGCATAGGATAGGGCTATGAGGGACTGTGCTAAACTGGCTCTCTTCATTCCTACTCGATAGAACACAAAGACTCAAGGTGAATCAGGCTTTGTCAAAACCTGCTCCGCTCACTCTGGGGGTGCCACAGGGGTCCACGCTTTTGCCCACCCTCTTCAACTTGTTCATTGAGCCTCTAACAGAAATCCTGAAATTGTCCAACATCCATTATCACACGTATGCTGATGACACTCAACTGTACCTGAAAGTCTCCTCCCCTGAGGACATCAGGTCCCTCAACTCAACTCTTCAGGAAATGCAAAGTTGGTTGACTCTTAATCACCTGAAATTAAACGCTCTCAAAACAGAATTTCTCCTTATTGCCCCAGCCAAACACTCTCTAGACATTGAAGAATAGATGTGTCAACTAACAGCTCTCAATTGCACTCCAAACATCATTGATTGCGCAAGCTCTCTGGGAATAATGCTAGATAAGCATCTGAACATGCAAAAGCACATTAGTGCTCTCACCAAAGGAGCAAACTTCCAACTGAGAGTCCTAAGGTAAATAAAACTGTTCCTACCCCACAATGACTTCACGTGCGGTGCAAGCCCTAGTGATCTCTAAACTGGATTATGGTAGTGCAACCCTCAGTGGCCTTCCTAGATCGAAGACGGCGCCACTTAGGGCCTCTCTCAACTCCGCTGCAAGGCTCATTACAGGCTCCAAACGCTATCATCCCATTACACCTGAGTTGAAATCACTAAAATGGCTCCCGTATGAAGCACGGATACATCTTACAATTGCCTGCATGACCCACAAAGCTTTATACTTCAACACGCTAATATATCTTGCACAAAAACTTGAGCTCTCTGGGGGCTCTAGATCCTCTAGGGGCTCTAGCACTTTACTGCTCAAGCCACCGAAATTCCATAAAAAGAAAACCTACAATCGAGCATTTGCAGGTATTGCACCAAGAATTTGGAACTCCTTACCACCTCAAACAAGACTTAACAATTCAACGGCTTCCTTCAAAAGAGAAGTTAAAGAGAAACCAATGAAGACATTTCTGGGCTATGATCTGTTATGTTTGTTTCCTGCTCTGGCTGCGAAATGGTTTCCACTGCTTGTACCTTCTTAACTGTCAATATGTAAAGTGCTCTGATACCCATATGTGGTCTTGCTCGCGCTATATAAAACTTTTAAATAAATAAGAGAGGTTTTTTTCTATATAATGATGAGTTTGTTTTTGACTACTTGCCCTGATTCTTCTGCCTGAGGCATATTAATGAACCAACAGCTGCGCTACTTTGATTAATTGTCATTAGAATTTAAATGATCAATAGTTACTTATTATCTTACCTTGGATTTCTCACATCTCAATGAAATAGGTTCAGTCTTCTTCCAAAATTATCTGTTTTTCCATCAACCCGATTGCAAGATTACTGTATTTCTCTCCGATTTATTGTTCATAATTCAGGTTTAGCCATAATTCCATTTCTTATAGTCTTCAATGTGTCACTTAACCCATGTCGGTTAGATTTTCTTTCACCATCTCCCTGAGCTTCATATTAAGTTCCAGGTGCCGAGAGGTTACCTCTCAATGTACCTTATCTGTCAAATTGCAAAACAATTTATAGGTTCCTTTTTGAGTAATTTTTTTTAAAATTGTTGCCTTTGCTATGTTTTGGGTCTTGCAAAATTACATTTGTTGCACTGGTTTGGGGCTCCAACAAACATCTACTTCTACTCTTCCAGTCACCTGCTTTTCAGTCTGTACCTAAAGTAAATTGACACAACCTAGATAATTTGTTATTTACTTATCGGTGATCTTTATTATTCTGAGTCCTAGTTTTTAGTCTAGTGTGACCACATACTTGCGTTTGGCGCGCTGTGCTTTTTGACGCTAGAAACCTCTACAATTTGGAAAAATCATATCTCCAGTTTCCTACATCAGACGTTTGTGGTTTTGATGTCTATTTGTTCATTAAAGACTTCTTTATTTCAATAAATTGGAGTGGCCTTTTTTAATGTGTTGGTACTTATAAATGCTTTACAATTTTCTTCTAAGTTAAGCTTGTCTGCTCGGTGCTACAGCTACCAAGTGTTGAGCTCAGGTTTAGATTATTGAGACTGAACTGGACCTAGTATGAAATAGTGCCATTATTACTTGAAGGGTACTATCATCCGCTTCAAGTAATAATCCACTTCCCCACATTCTTAATGACACAATATCTTTTACTCTAATATTCAATGATTTTTGTCGAAACAAAATATTGGACCTAGGTTTGAATCCCAGGTCCAGTGCATAGAAAAACATAAAATAAATATTCGTGCAGTTTCCGCAACAAAAGCAATTGTTAGAATAAACAAATTAACATTAAAAACAATAAAAAACAGAAAACAAGCCACAATAGTCTTTTTTCTTTGTCTACCGTGAACCGGAAAAGAAAGTGCAGAGAAACATGGTGATATGAAATAAGAGTGTAAAAATGGGGGTGGATGCTGGCAGAAGATTAGAGGAATTGATAAGAGTGATAGAAGAGAGTGCCATCCCACACATTTAGGGAGTGGACAACAAGGAAGAGATAGTAAGATGGCAAAGGGCGGAAGGGAGTGCTCTTAAAAAATACTGGGAGGAAAGGGGGAGTAGTAAATAGGTGTGTTAGTGAGAGTAAGGGCATGCACCGTCTCCCCCCTTAAAAACAGCAGAGGGCAAAAAATAAATTATACAAAATTCTTTTTTGCTATATGGTGATTAACTGAGTTGACTTTACCAGCACAATAGTGAGACTCCATTTTGTTAGATCGGATTTTCAAACCATACACATATGTATGTATTTATATAGTATTTCTAAAGCGCAAACCTAGCCTTAGGAATTGGAGCCCTATACAATGTTAAAGATAAGCATAATGGCAATGAGTATAAGGAGAGGAATCTGGGTTGTGGATGGTTAATTACTTTTTATGTTGTTTTCTTTAAAAAGTTGAGTCTTCAACTATTTCCGAAATAGTAGCAGTTTTGGGGCGGTCCTGATGGATATAGGGATGTTGTTTCAGATCCTAGATGGAAAAAGCCTGCTGCCTTGTTTTTTCTTTTTTTGTAATTCTTAATCTGCAGATTTATGGTGTCCTGGTTATGAGTATGCTGAGATCCACCAGAGACAGTTAGCTTGTCTGCAGGATAAGCCGGGCTGCTGGTTGTGATAGCTTTGTAAATGATGCAGCTGCTTTTTAAGATGGTGAGGACTGGTAAGGGGAGCCAATGGTGTTCCAGCAGGATAGGGGTGAAGTGATCTTATTTCTACAGGGTCTGGATGAGGGTTGTATGATGGAACCACTCATGCATTTATCATGCATGTCTTTACAACACAGTCTAAACAACGAATGCATCGTTATCACGCATTCCTTTACCACTTAAGTCGTTACAATGACTTGCCTTAGAGAAGCACTGGACTTTGGAATAGTATAATTTACTATTCCAATTCCAGCCTGTGCAACAGTAGGAAAAGTGTTGGGATTAAAATCCAACACCAGTCCAAAAACACATTCCCTAAAGCAAGTCATTGTAAAGACTTGCGTGGTAAAGGAATGCATGGTAAAGACGCATTTGTTGTTGAGACTGTATTGTAAAGGCACTGCATGGTTCCCGCTGCGTGGTAAAGGCTGTTTCCCCTGGATAAGACACACTGCAGCGTGTAAGATGCCATACAGGGATGCCAATGTGCATTCTCTTGCAAGCCATGGAGTATGGCAATACCATCATCCAGATGCAAGAGTACGAGAGCTTGAACAGCAGTTCTGAAGTCTTTTTCTGGAAGAAACGGTTTGACTTTCTTTAGAAGAGAGAGTTGGTACTAGGTCACCTTTGTTTTTTTTGGGTAATGTATTCCTTGAGGGTAAGGTTGGTGTCCATGGTGAATCAAAGTGATTTGGCTTTTGGTTAGGGTTCAAAACTGTAAAGTTTCAGGTCACTGAGCCAGATTTGCTCTGTATTTTGTTTGTTGTTCTTGGCAAATAGCAGGAATCTCTGTTATCTCTGAATAGTGCACCAAGGGGCTCAATGTATAGATTGAAGATGACAGGCAACAGTATGGAGCCCTGGGGGGCTCCACAAGTGATAGGGATCTTTTATGACGTGGAGGTGCCCACATGAACAAACTGGAGTCAGTTGGAAAGGTAGAAGAAGAACCAGTGTAGGACATTGCCAGTGAATACGATTGGAAACTCCAGAGCACATAGGAGAGGCGGATAGTCGATAGTCTTGAAGGCAGTTGAGAGGTTCAGCAACATCAGGAAGCAGGGGTCAACTTCTACTGCAATGAGGGCATTGTCCACGATGTGTGAGGATGCGGTCTCCGTGGGACAGCATGATCTGAAGCCAGACTGGTAGTCGTGCAGGATATAGTTGGTGTTGATGTGGTCTTGGAGTTCATCACAGACTTCTTTTTCAATGATCTTGTCGATGAATGGTAGGTGAGTGATGGGTCAATAGTTGGCAATGTCATCAGGGTCTAGTGTAAGCTTCTATAGGAGCAGGAGGATCTGGCCTGTTCTGATAGCATCTGAGAAGATGCCTTGAGTGAGAAAGGCATTGACAATGGTAAGTAGGGTTAAGAAAGCATCCCAATAGAGAGCTTTGGTTAAGGATGATGGTAAGACATCATCTTCATAAGACGTGACTTTCAGGGAATTGAGTATGTTAGCGAGGTCTGAACGAGATAGGGCTTTGAAGGTTGACCATTGCGGGGTCCTACAGAAAGGGGCGGATGTAAGAACTGAAGCAGACTTGGTGTGGTCATTGTGCTATTAACTCTTCTGTGTTTTTTCAGTAAAGAAGAGGTTGATGGCATTGTAGTTTTCTGCGGAGTGAGGAATAGGTGGGCCTGGCATGGCGTTGATCCAGTGCTTGTTTGTCTTGAACAGAGTTCTGCTTCTTTTGGTGGATTCATTGATGGTGTTGGTATAGTACTTTGCTTTGGCTCATGTGATGAGCTGTCTGTGTGTTGAGCGGAGGTATCAAGAGGTTCTCGGGAGTTCTCTTTTCTTCCATTTTTTTCCTGTCTGTGGATGGATCGTTTATTATCAGCACAGTCTTTAGAGTACCAGGGTTCTGAAGACCTTGGCTTACACTTGTGTATTGTAATTGGGGCAGATGTTCACAAAGATTTCCCAAAAATTGTTGAAGTTGTTTAAAAGGGTGTTGGAGTCAGACATGAAGTTGATATGGTGAGGGATGAGTTCAAGCATTAGGCTGACTATGGAGAAGTCTTTGAAGGATCTGAAGATTTTGGATCCTCTTCTGTGTTGGTCATGGTTTATTGGTAGGATGCTAAGCATGTAAATAGGGATGGCAAAGTGGTGGATCCAGACCAGGGGTATGGGTGGTTTTGATTGGATTTTTGGTGATGTTGAGAAAACAAGTTTGAGGATGTGGCCTTAGTGGTGTGTTGGTTGTGTGACCTGATGCACCACGTTGAGTGTATCGATGAAGTTGAAGAGGGTGCCTCTTGTGTTTTTTTGAGCTTGTATTTTCTGAGAGGTCATCCAAGAGGGTGGTATGGGCAATGGAGATCGACGCACGACCATTCTAGAATTTAAGACATCTAACCAATAATGAGATGCAAAAATATTTCAATTGGCCTATGTGGTAGTTCCACAGATTTCATGAAGTGAAACTACCATGTCTTCAGCCCATTAGGCAGTTACATCTCTAGTGGTTTGCCCTTGATTTCCTTTGGGAACGTAATGAACAAAAGAAATATAAGCCTGCGATATAGCAAGCCTTGCCAATCCACTTAAGATAGCTGTCAAGGGTTTTTTCCTCTTTTGAGAGATCTCCGAAATGCACAAACAAACAATCAGCGAAACAATATTCTTTTGTGTTTTCCAGGTAGATTGTAAGGGCTGTGTCAATATCTAATGAATGCCCAGTTCCTCTCCACTCTCGGACTGAAACATATAGTTATTTCTTGAGAGGTATGGAACTGGGAGGAAATTTTAGGAACAAAGCCCAGGCCATGTTGAAAAATTCCCTTTTAAAAACCTTAAGAGGGAGCTGAGATTGACAAGAAACCTTGGGGCATATTATCAAGCCCCAGCAATAATTATCGCTGAGCGCGCTTAGCGCGCTTTTAATTATCGCCGGCTATCGCTGGAATATCTCGCCAAGCTAGCGCTGTATTATCAACACTTAGCGCTATGGCGATAAATATTCCAGCGATAGCAGGGTTTTCCATGGAACATCGCTGGTTTTCCAGCGATGTTCCATGGAAAACAGCGATAAGCTTGATGATAGGCCCTGTGGCCTTAGCCCCACAATCCACCTCCCATGTTAGGTATGCCTTAGTCAAGGAATTTAACAGACGTTAAATTCCTGAGTTAAGGCAGAGTTAGCGCGATTTAAATTATCGCTACGCCTCGTTGTTAATATCGCAAAGCTGCCTTCGCGACATTTTCCCATGTTGTTTTCACAGCCGCGCCTACTTTGCATCTCATTATCGATGCGAGGCGTGTGAAAAACAGGAGCTAAGTCAAGGAAACACGCGCTAGCGTGTCCTTGTAAATAATGCGGTATAATTATCGCCGCTTTGCGCCCGAAAAACGGACGCTAAAGCGGCGATAATTGTATCGCCGGCCCTTGGTAATATGCCCCCAAATCTTCTGATTTGCAAGCCAATTTTACGGCAACAGGGAAGGCAACTTTGGTTGCTGATCACAAAAACAGAGCAGTAGAAAAAGGTTCAAACAGATCACCTTGTGGCCCCTGTAATAGCGCCTGCAGATTCCAAGGAGGAGCAGGAGAATGTAGAATAGGCTTATTATTTTAAAAGCTCTTAGAAAGCCCAGAAACCAAAGGACCAGTCCCTCCAAAGTACCCCAGGATTCCTTGAAACAACTGATAGCTGCCCACTGAACTGCCAGAGCAGAAGGCACCAAACCCGTAATGAAGTAATTGTGAAGGAAATGCAATTTTAGAAATTGATTTACACCACACTCCCAATTCGAAACACCTTAGTTCAAAGTGAGCCCAATACTTTACGTAACATGCAATAGTGGATTGGTGCTGCGGTTCTTGAATAGCCAAAGCCACTTCTCAAGTACAGCCCTGTAGGCCTACCATTTTATCCTCCAAGCTGTGAGGTACAGGCAGGCAAACACCTGGATGGGTTGGAGAGGAAACCAAATGAAGGGACTCAGAGGGAGAAGAAGTTAAATAGTTACTGCCAGTTCAAGGTGGGAAGAAAATCCAGGTTAGTGAAGCCTGAGAGGGCAACTAATGTCACATACTGCATCTGAAAATGTTCCTTCAGCACCCTCGGTAGGAGAGGAATGGGGAAAAGACATGAAGAAACCCATTGGAAGACCTCTCACGCATAGGTCATTCACCCCCAGGCTCCCTAGCACCAGCCACCTAAGCAAAACTGGTGAAGAAGACTGTTTCCTTGGAAGAAAACAAGTTGTGCCAGATAAGACCAAATTGATTTGTGATCAACTGAAAGGACTCTGGTCACTGGTGAAGGAACTACCTTGCTGAGTCAATCTGCTACTTAGTTCTCTCACCCTATAGATAAGAAGCTCAAATGAAGAAAAGATGATGTTCCACACACGGCAGATCTCCTGAGCCACCTGAGCAAGAACTGGGCATCTTGTGCACCCTTTCTGAACGATATAGGCTTTGGCAACGTGATTACCTGTCCTTACCAGGACTGCCTTTCCTTCCATGAAGAAGCAAACCTTTGAAGAGCCCACAAGACAGCTGATAGTTCCTTCCAATTTGAAGAAAAGTCTTACGTTGTCTTGCTAGAGCCTCTGAAAATAGAACTTGCTTCAATACTTTGTTACCCCGTTTGGACATACCCCTCTGTGATATTCCCAAGACCACTAGGGGCCAGAATGCCAGTATCTCCAAAGATGCAGCCCTAATGACAAAAGATTTTTCTGCTGAGGAGTTATAGCCTAGTTCTCTGTATAACTGTTTTGAGGCAGAGAGTTAAGGGTGTATGAAACATGCCTAGAGTAGTATGAGTTATAGGATTCCACTGCAGGTGGCACCAGTGCTACCATGCATTCCCATTCAATAAGTGGCATCTCCTTTGAATCTTCCTACAGCAATAAGATGGCAGCACCCTTGTACAATTTACCTCATTTGAGAGGACTGAGAGCTGTCCAAGGGGGCCTCCAGAACTGGGGAATGTCACAAGGAATGACCGGAAAGTGATGCCTGGCAACTTACGAGTGTCACTGAATGGGACCACTATCCATTCAGGACAAAGCAGGCCTTGTTGACATTGTGCTGCGCAAGGAAACGCACCCTCGAATAACTAGAGTGCTAATAGATTGCCAAAAATAAAGCTAATACAGCACACCAGTTCTAAGTTCGAATTGATCCCATGAATCAAACTGTATTATAAATATTTAGTTGTCAATACTATAACTCTTAAGTCCATATAATCCTGTGATTTCTCGTGCCCGATATGCAGGACATGAAAGGTATTCCGAACAAACTCTCTTTTCGTAGAAAACGTTACTTTTTATTGATTTTCTTTTCAATGTTAATTCCCAGCAAACAAAGCAGCCAACACGTGTTTCGTCTGTACAAATGGGTACTGAGACTTTCTCAAGGCTGGAAAAACAAACATACAACCAATCAATAAAATCCATATAGGTCATCAGTGACTCAATGGTATGGACATGATAACACTGTTAATCCAAAAAGACCCTGGGTCTTAACCATATACATTTGTGTATATAAAGATACCAAGACTAATACTGCATAAGCAGAGGACATGCGAACACAGTATAGCCAGAAGCAGAGGACATGCGAACTCAGTATAGCCAGAAAAACATGACAATATGTGTTACATAAATACAATCTCCAGTTTTAATGCTCAAATACATCAAATCTTTATACTGGAAAGGAAGGAACAGAACAAAGGCCAAGCCCCAAAGTAATAGGCACCCAATACTGTGAAAAAGTGTATCATCCCTAATCGGAATAGTGTCAATAGAAAAAACCAAAACCCATAGAGTAAAACCGTAAAAAAGGAATCCAATCAATTTAGTGAATATATAACACCCACCTAAAGTGGTCAAATTTGTCGCCGATGCTGCTATGGTCAAAAAGAGATCCACACAATCTTAGTGCAATAAATGAAGTTTGTGCTTTCTATAAAAGGAAATGCAAAGAGTATGAGTACATATATCTAATGTACAAATCCTAAGTTGACCTCAATTTGCTAAACACGAGAATAATAAGAGAAGTACTCAAGCCATACGCAATCAGTTCCTAATGTCAGAATAACGTAAAAATTCTCATTTTCACTGCTAAAAGTTATACAAAAATAAGTGAACTAGATTGTGAAAGAGAGACACCACATTTTATCATTCCTGGTGTCAAGTACAAAAATACTAAGGTGTGGATCAATAATTGGGCAATTCTAAAAGGGCACCGATAGTCCCCAGCAAAACCTGAAACTAAGGAAAAAAGGGGTATACAAAATAATACAAAAGGGAAAAAAGAAAATAACAACACAATAAACGTGAATAATGTCAAGTCACTCACCCTAAAGGCAAACTGCTAATAACAGATGCTTTAGGTACACATGAATTCCACCGTAAAAGGTCAATAGTAGCAGTTGAAAATAATAATTATCGTCCCGTGGAGTCGGATCCAGCAATGAGGCAAATATACATTGTAGTATATAAAAGCCTATTGGAAAACAGAGAAAAAGTTACCACTGTGTCAAACTATCCCTAAATTGGGTATATCTGAAACCACACCAACCCCATAACTCACAGAGTATATATTGTAGTCAATAAAGTTGTAATCACAAATGTATTAGAACAATAACCATGTGGCGGACCGGTGCTGCTGTCTTCAGGTCTCAGCAGTATATTTCTAAGGGGAACGCAATGAAGCAAAAATGTTGCCCAAGACATCATCAGTATAAATATGCATATACTGTAGAAGACATTCCTACAACTCACCGCCTTTGTTCAAATCTTCAATGAGTGGCGATTGAAGGATTTCAAAACGGATCGGACAATGATACGTCCTAAACCTGTAATTGGTAAAAATATTGGGTTTCTAAACTCCATGAAATATGATGGTGTCACTAGACATCATAAATGTTACAGCGGGAACTCACCCGTCCTAGTTGCGAAAAGTAACTCCGACCCCAGCGCGTTAGTTCCCGCACCTCCGGAAAAGCGATAGACGGCGTGAAAACGCCATTGCTAGATTAAAGGGAGATGGCGAAGGTCACGTGATTTGAAAGAACACGTGACCCTCGCTATTGCATCCTTTAAGTCAAATAAAGTGTTCGTATAAAAACAGCCGCCATCTTGTAGGGGACTAAGTTGTTCAGGCAATATATATCCACACCATTAAAAACACTGTCAACGTTGTAATGAATACAATCAAAACCGTAAAAAACAATGTAAAGTTACTCTATAGATATTAGTTATAAAATACCACCATCGAAAATTCCATTACAGGAGATAATTTATGCAGACTAATAATGGCCTAAAATCGAAAATGTCAGTGAAACAAACAAACTGGTGTACCTATATATCAATAATGGACACAAAAACAAAGTGAATACCCCACTTCAATATTCTAGGGATTGAATGTTAAACTATAGCCGCCATGTTGAAATTGGCGGAAAAAATGAATAGAACATTGTGCTGGTATCATTATTGTAAAAACATGAGCCAAAAGTGTAGAGTGCAGTTACTATAACCCAAATGTTACCAGAAAATAGAAAGAGGAAGAGAAAGGCAAACAGAAGATTGTCAATAATAGGAGAACATCACTATATATATTAGGTGAAACCACTGGTGGACCAAGCAAACCACAGTTCTAATTTTTGCATAAAGATCAATTAAATCCCAGTTACCACAACAGCATTCAGATCCATGAATAGAAGTTGTTAATCGCGTAAAAATACATACATCTCCCTGTCAGTATTCAAACGCTGGTCAACTGATCTCAATTTAATGAGCCATTTGGATTCCAATTTCCTTAGGGCAGAAATTCTATCACCTCCACGGGGATCATCCTCAACTAGGGCTATACCATGAAATTTAAGGCGTAGCACTTCAGAAGATTTGTGTTCAGTATTATAGTGCACTGCTAGTGGGTAGTTGGCATTATTGTTACGAATTGCTCTGATGTGTTCTTGAATTCGATCTTTCAAGGGTCTGATAGTGCTACCCACATAGATTAAATTACATTGGCACACTATACAATAAACAACATATTTGGTATTACAATTGATGAAGTGCATGATGTTATGTGTCTGACTGGTGTTATACCTGAAGCTTGTGATCTTATTATGTGCAAATTGGCACACACTACACATCGAACATTTAAAGAAACCCTTTGGTTTTGCTGGCAACCAAGTGCACAGGGGTTCCTTTCTACTGCAAACAACCTGAGAAGGACTCACCATGTTTCTCAAAGTCCTACCTCTTACATATGTAATCTGGGGTTTGTTCTTTAAATATGGATCCAGGTCGTGATCCAATCTCAACAAGTGCCAATGCTTATGTAGAGTTCTAAAGATCTTGTTACTTTGTGAATGGAACTGCATTATAATAGCTACTTGTTTCCTCTCCAGTTTCTTTCTTTTTTGAAGTTGGGTTTGAGAAGCTCTGTGCGTTTAGTTCTGTTGATTCTGGTATGAGCTTTGTCCAGCATGTCACCATTATATACTCTATTCAAAAATCGTTGTTTAAGACATGACAGCTCTTGTTGGAACTTGACATCAGTACTACAGTTCCTCCTTAGGCGAGTCATCTCCCCATAGGGGATTGCCCGTATTTGTGAGGCTTGGTGTGCACTGCTTGCATGAAGTACAGAATTACATGCAGTTTTTTTACGAAAAAGTTTCGTTCCAACACACCCTTGTCCACAAAAGTGTGACATCCAAAAATCAATCTGTTCTTTACTGGTATTATGTGTAAAGCTAAGGTTGTAATCATTGTTGTTCAAATATGTGAAATAATTCTCTAGAGTATTAATATCACCTCCCCAGATCATCAAGATGTCATCAATAAAACGGCCCCAATATATTATATGGTCCGTTAAAATAGATGGACAAGCTCTCCAAATATGTTGTTCCTCGTAATAGCCCATGTAAATATTGGCAAACGAAGGGAACATTTTGACCCCATTGCTACACCTGAGTGTTGTCTGTACCAGGTCTCATTATGTTTGAAAAAATTATTATCCAAAGTTAATCTTGTGAGTTCAATGACCATTTTGGTATGGTCATATAATGTAGCATCACGTTTGGATAAAAAATATGTAAGGGCTTCCATCCCCTTATCTAGAGGAATGCTGGTGTAAAGTGCATTCACATCTAATGTGACCAAGGTTAGTTGATCTGTCCAGACAAAATGTTCTAATTTGTTAAGCAAATCTTTGGTGTCCTCAATGAACGCTGGCAGTTTGCATACCACAGGTTGCAAAAAGATGTCAATATATTCTGATATGTGTTCCGTTAGTCCCCCTATGCCGACATCTATTTGCAACCTGTGGTATGCAAACTGCCAGCGTTCATTGAGGACACCAAAGATTTGCTTAACAAATTAGAACATTTTGTCTGGACAGATCAACTAACCTTGGTCACATTAGATGTGAATGCACTTTACACCAGCATTCCTCTAGATAAGGGATGGAAGCCCTTACATATTTTTATCCAAACGTGATGTTACATTATATGACCATACCAAAATGGTCATTGAACTCACAAGATTAACTTTGGATAATAATTTTTCAAACATAATGAGACCTGGTACAGACAACACCCAGGTGTAGCAATGGGGTCAAAATGTTCCCTTCGTTTGCCAATATTTACATGGGCTATTACTGAGGAACAACATATTTGGAGAGCTTGTCCATCTATTTTAACAGACCATATAATCGATTGGGGCCGTTTTATTGACGACATCTTGATGATCTGGGGAGGTGATATTAATACTCTAGAGAATTTTTCACATATTTGAACAACAATGATCACAACCTTAGCTTTACACATAATACCAGTAAAGAACAGATTGATTTTTTGGATGTCACACTTTTTGTGGACAAGGGTGTGTTGGAATCAAAACTTTTTCGTAAAAAAACTGCATGTAATTCTGTACTTCATGCAAGCAGTGCACACCCAGCCTCACAAATACGGGCAATCCCCTATGGGGAGATGACTCGCCTAAGGAGGAAATGTAGTACTGATGTCAAGTTCCAACAAGAGCTGTCATGTCTTAAACAATGATTTTTGAATAGAGGATATAATGGTGACATGCTGGACAAAGCTCATACCAGAATCAACAGAACTAAACGTACAGAGCTTGTCAAACCCAACTTCAAAAAAAGAAAGAAACTGGAGAGGAAACAAGTAGCTATTATAACGCAGTTCCATTCACAAAGTAACAAGATCTTTAGAACTCTACATAAGCATTGGCACTTGTTGAGATTGGATCACGACCTGGATCCATATTTAAAGAACAAACCCCAGATTACATATGTAAGAGGTAGGACTTTGAGAAACATGGTGAGTCCTTCTCAGGTTTTTTGCAGTAGAAAGGAACCCTGTGCACTTGGTTGCCAGCAAAACCAAAGGGTTTCTTTAAATGTTCGATGTAGTGTGTGCCAATTTGCACATAATAAGATCACAAGCTTCAGGTATAACACCAGTCAGACACATAACATCATGCACTTCATCAATTGTAATACCAAATATGTTGTTTATTGTATAGTGGGCCAATGTAATTTAATCTATGTGGGTAGCACTATCAGACTCTTGAAAGATCGAATTCAAGAACACATCAGAGCAATTCGTAACAATAATGCCAACTACCCACTAGCAGTGCACTATAATACTGAACACAAATCTTCTGAAGTGCTACGCCTTAAATTTCATGGTATAGCCCTAGTTGAGGATGATCCCTGTGGAGGTGATAGAATTTCTGCCCTTAGGAAATTGGAATCCAAATGGCTCATTAAATTGAGATCAGTTGACCAGGGTTTTAATACTGACAGGGAGATGCATGTATTTTTACGCGATTAACAACTTCTATACATGGATCTGAATGCTGTTGTGGTAACTGGGATTTAATTGATCTTTATGCAAAAATTAGAACTGTGGTTTGCTTGGTCCACCAGTGGTTTCACCTAATATATATAGTGATGTTCTCCTATTATTGACAATCTTCTGTTTGACTTTCTCTTCCTCTTTCTATTTTCTGGTAACATTTGGGTTATAGTAACTGCACTCTACACTTTTGGCTCATGTTTTTACAATAATGATACCAGCACAATATTCTATTCATTTTTTCCGCCAATTTCAACATGGCGGCTATAGTTTAACAATCAATCCATAGAATATTGAAGTGGGGTATTCACTTTGTTTTTGTGTCCATTATTGATATATAGGTACACCAGTTCGTTTGTTTCACTGACATTTTCGATTTTAGGCCATTATTAGTCTGCATAAATTATCTCCTGTAATGGAATTTTCGATGGTGGTATTTTATAACTAATATCTATAGAGTAACTTTACATTGTTTTTTACGGTTTTTATTGTATTCATTACAACGTTGACAGTGTTTTTAATGGTGTGGATATATATTGCCTGAACAACTTAGTCCCCTACAAGATGGCGGCTGTTTTTATACGAACACTTTATTTGACTTAAAGCTTAAAGGATGCAATAGCGAGGGTCACGTGTTCTTTCAAATCACGTGACCTTCGCCATCTCCCCTTAATCTAGCAATGGCGTTTTCACGCCGTCTATCGCTTTTCCGGAGTAGCGTGAACTAACGCGCTAGGGTCGGAGTTACTTTTCACAACTAGGACGGGTGAGTTCCCGCTGTAACATTTATGATGTCTAGTGACACCATCATATTTCATGGAGTTTAGAAACCCAATATTTTTACCAATTACAGGTTTAGGACGTATCATTGTCCGATCCGTTTGAAATCCTTCAATCGCCACTCATTGAAGATTTGAACAAAGCAGTGAGTTGTAGGAATGTCTTCTACAGTATATGCATATTTATACTGATGATGTCTTGGGCAACATTTTTGCTTCATTGCGTTCCTCTTAGAAATATACTGCTGAGACCTGAAGACAGCAGCACTGGTCCGCCACATGGTTATTGTTCTAATACATTTGTGATTACAACTTTATTGACTACAATATATACTCGGTGAGTTATGGGGTTGGTGTGGTTTCAGATATACCCAATTTAGGGATAGTTTGACACAGTGGTAACTTTTTCTCTGTTTCAATAGGCTTTATATACTACAATGTATATTTACCTTATTGCTGGATCCGACTCCACGGGACAATAATTATTATTTTCAACTGCTACTATTGACCTTTACGGTGGAATTCATGTGTACCTAAAGCATCTGTTATTAGCAGTTTGCCTTTAGGGTGAGTGACTTGACATTATTTACGTTTATTGTGTTGTTATTTTCTTTTTTCCCTTTTGTATTATTTTGTATACCCCTTTAGGGTCTCGCCTACGCAGTGCGCATGCGCTGCATAGGCAAAAAGACCTTTTGGAATCGCTTCGGCTTTTCAGCCAAAAACGTGCACCCGTTCCATTGCCTTCAATGGCAATGCGTGCACGTTTGGCGAATCACTTGCGGGAGCGAGCGGCGCCATATGGTAGCAAATATCGCTCCTGGCGCCGCTCGCTCCCGCAAGGGAAACGCTTTCACATTTGCCGACAGTTTTTTTTTTTTACTTGAGGCGCGCACGCTTGTTTTTAGTTTGCAGCAGACTTATCAGAGAGCGACGACAGCACAGTCGGGGCACAAGGAAGAGACAGACACCAGCGCAGGACGCATCGCCAGTGTTGACACGCCAAGCGTCGGAAGCAGCCTGACTTGGAAGCAGATGATCACACGTCTCCTGCGCCCTGCGGCGGTCTCTCGTCCTCTCTTTAGCACTCTTGAGATGGCGCAGCCGTCCACAATCTACAAACTGTCTCTGCTGCTGAGTGCTGCTGCGGGTGAGTCTCTGCACTGGGGGGGACTTAATTTCTGGGTGTGAGTATCTCTCCCTCATGGTCGTTTTCAAAGCCGCTTTGCTGTTATCAGAGAGCGATGACAGCACAGTCGGGGCACACGGAAGAGACAGACACCAGCGCAGGACGCATCACCAGTGTTGACACGCCAAGCGTCGGAGGCAGCCTGACTTGGAAGCAGAGGATCACACGTCTCCTGCGCCCTGCAGCGGTCTCTCGTCCTCTCTTCAGCACTCTCGAGATGGCGCAGCCCTCCACAATGTACAAACTATCTCTGCTGCTGAGTGCTGCTGCGGGTGAGTCTCTGCACTGGGGGGACTTAATTTCTGGGTGTGAGTATCTCTCCCTCATGGTCGTTTTCAAAGCCGCTTTGCTGTCTCTACCCGGGCTGCGTGTCTCCTTGCCTCAAGGGGTGTCTGTCTGCCTACCCCGGTGTCTCTACATGAGAATGAATCTCTCAGTCCCTTGGTGGCCGTCTCATCCCCAGCATGGCTGTCTCTTCCTGGTTCTGATGTCTCATGCCCACTTGAACTGCATTTCCTTTGCGTCGGGTGTCTGTTTCTCTGTCTCGCACAACAACAGGTGTCTCTCTTCCGCCCCGTGGGCCATTCACAACACCCCCGGGGCGTCTCTTTCCGTCCTGTCTCCGAGTGTCTCTTTTCCCCTTGGTCCCAGTGTCTCTCAGATAGGGGATTTCCAGCTGGAGATTTCTGCCGCCTTTCACTTTCGAGTTGTAAATTGATCTGTCCCCCCATCCCCCTTCTCGGAAGGCAGAGTTCCCTGAACTCCAAACCCAGCACAAGACGGCGAAGATGCCCCCTCCTCCCGTACACCTGCCCCCTCCTCTCGTACACCTGCCCCCACCTCCCGTACACCTGCCCATTTAACGTACTTGATCAAATTCCATTATAGGATGTTAGCCGTTCAGGAAATATACCTTATGTGTAATAGTACTAAGATGTAACTACAAGAACAAACAAGCATTGGCATAGCCAATAGGTCTCACCTTTGGGACCTGCTGCATAACTAAATACTTATAAGGTCCCAAAGGCGAGACCTATTGGCTATGCCAATGCTTGTTTTCCTTAGTTTCAGGTTTTGCTGGGGACTATGTGTACCCTTTTAGAATTGCCCAATTATTGATCCACACCTTAGTATTTTCATTCTTTGTTGGTGAGTGTGTTAAGATGTTTTACACTATGTGCCAATTATGTTTGAATCAATGGTATTGCCGAGGTTTAGGGTCGTTTTTTGCGATCGATTTTATAATAGCGAATAATGGCTGTCATGGAGCCTGTACATCCAAGTGCTCTTTTATCGCTCTATGAAGATTAGGACTGATTTTTGTACTTGACACCAGGAATGATAAAATGTGGTGTCTCTCTTTCACAATCTAGTTCACTTATTTTTGTATAACTTTTAGCAATGAAAATGAGAATTTTTACGTTATTCTGACATTAGGAACTGATTGTGTACGGCTTGAGTACTTCTCTTATTATTCTCGTGTTTAGCAAATTGAGGTCAATTTAGGATTTGTACATTAGATATATGTACTCATACTCTTTGCATTTCCTTTTATAGAAAGTACAAACTTCATTTATTGCACTAAGATTGTGTGGATCTCTTTTTGACCATACCAGCATCAGCGACAAATTTGACCACTTTAGGTGGGTGTTATATATTCACTAAAACTATTGGATTCATTTTTTACGGTTTTACTCTATGGGTTTTGGTTTTTTCTATTGACACTATTCCGATTAGGGATGATACACTTCTTCACAGTATTGGGTGTCTATTACTTTGGGGCCTTGGCCTTTGTTATGTTCCTTCCTTTCCAGTATAAAGATTTGATGTATTTGAGCATTAAAACTGGAAATTGTATTTATGTAACACATATTGTCATGTTTTTCTGGATATACTGTTTTCGCATGTCCTCTGCTTCTGGCTATACTGTGTTCGCATGTCCTCTGCTTATGCAGTATTAGTCTTGGTATCTTTATATACACAAATGTATATGGTTAAGACCCAGGGTCTTTTTGGATTAACAGTGTTATCATGTCCATACCATTGAGTCACTGATGACCTATATGGATTTTATTGATTGGTTGTATGTTTGTTTTTCCAGCCTTGAGAAAGTCTCAGTACCCATTTGTACAGACGAAACACGTGTTGGCTGCTTTGTTTGCTGGGAACTAACATTGAAAAGAAAATCAATAAAAAGAAACGTTTTCTACGAAAAGAGAGTTTGTTCGGAATACCTTTCATGTCCTGCATATCGGGCACGAGAAATCACAGGATTATATGGACTTAAGAATTATAGTATTGACAACTAAATATTTATAATACAGTTTGATTCATGGGATCAATTTGAACTTAGAACTGGTGTGCTGTGTTAGCTTTATTTTTGGTCATTTATGTGCATGTTTCACATGCGAATTGCACCCTTGGGTAGTGGGTGACTAAGTAGTAGCTAAGCACCCTGCTGTACTTACAGCTGTCTTGTTTAATATTCAAGCCATTTGCTGTCTTGTATATTTACACTTGTTTTTCATTGATGTGCGGTATTTCCCTTTTAGGGAACGCTACTACCTATTCTTGAAAGTCTGCTAATAGATTGCCCTCTGGGTGATAAGAATGAGTGGAAGGATTGCCGGGATAAAGGGTCTACTACTGACAGCACCAGCGCTCAGCCATGCTCACAGCTTGGCTAATGCTCAATCTCTTGTCCCCCAAATAGAGTAACAGAAGTCAGGTCTCCCGTGCGCTCCAGGCCGGAAGTGCAGGCCACTCATGCACTCTTGTTCTCGGGCTTACTGGCATGTGTTTGTGGCAGCAGTTGGCAATGGGTGATGCTTGGTAGTTCAGTGTTGCAAGGCGCTGGGGGTGACTGTCTACATCTGTGTGTACGCCACTTTTGCTGTAATTTTGGATTGGGGTCAGCAGAGTCAGTGTATGTGTGTTTGTGAGAGTGTGTGTGTGTGTGTGTGTGTGTGTAGGTGTTGTAAGGAGTGCCAAATGAAATAGGAGTGTGTCCATTGAGTGTGAGAGTAGTCAGGCCTGTGAAGTCATGAGTATGTGTGTAGTCTAGAGTGTGTAGTAAATATGGAGTGTGAGTCTATTTGTGAGTATGCAGTCATAATTCTGTGAGCTTTGCCTCTGTCTATTGTATAAGCAACAGTCCAGTCATGAAAACTGAACATTTTAATTGCAAACAAAGTCACTATTAGCTGCTACATGTTATAATTTTAGTGTGGTGGTCTATGTAAATGAGAGCATGTAGTAAGACGTGTGTGGTCAAAAGTTTGTATGTTGTCAGGGGCATTGAAGAGTTTATTCCATCAGGTGTGTGTCAGATAGATGTAAACATTTTTATAAATGTTTTGAGCAGTCACTGGCCTGAACATATCTTGCAATTATTTTTACAATGCATATCACTTCAGTTCTTCCTCATATTCTAGAAGCAGAAGCAATGTGAATGCTTCAGAAATTTTAATTATTTATTTTCATGGTTTTATACATTATTTCAGATGGCACATTTACAGATCATGTTCTTCTTTCATTATATAACATGTATGCTGCATATATTTGCTACAAACATAGTTTCTGAAGAGTTGAACCTATATGTTTGTTTGGCTAGAATATGTTCATCTGTGGGTAGAGCTGGATGTGATCTGTGAGGTCATGACACATGGACCTAGGTTTATTAAAGGGTTGCTCTGGCCTACACAAAGCTACACCATGTGGTGGAAACAGCAGCAACCGTCACATGCAAAAGCTATTTTGCATCAAAAGTTGATGCTTGTGCAGCGCCAACAACTCTTTGCACCACCTACCTGTTAATCTATGCAAGGCAGTGTGCCTGGTGTCAGGCGAGCTCAAAAACCGTAGGATCTGGGGCAAAGACAGACTACTAAGTAGTGTGGTCTGGCTTTGCCCCAAAACCAACTGCCATTTAAAAGAAGGTACAACCAAGGGTCACACAATATAGCATCAAATATATTTACTGTAGAAGGTTGAGAAATTTGTACTGGAAATTTCACCACAAGTACAAATCCTAGGCTACACACTCCTGGCTCACCTTTGGACAACAGCACAAGACTAACATCATGCTCAAAATCCATATTTAATGCAAGCACCTCCAATGATGTCTTGAGCAGTCCACTCTTAATAAATCTTGTGCTACACTAGTTTCAAAACTTCACCCAATGCAGTGATGGAAATTTTGCACACAATTTCAACAACTGAACCACCCGTTAACCTAAAAAAAAATCCTGAATATGTATTATAATCAACAGTATTTCATTGAGGAAAAGTATCATTTGAGGTAATACTCATTATAGGGTTAAAGGAAAGCATGTTAATCAGTCCACAACAATGCACAATTGGCTTTTTCCACCTGGAGCACACAAACCTTGGTGTGTCTATGGCCATCGAATTGGACTTGCTTTCCCCTTCCTTAGTCATCAATTGGCAGCCTGATTCCCTACCAGAGAATAACTCTACAGCATTTATGCAGCTTAACAGCAATACATTCCATACCCTGAATCTTTTGTACCACCAGGCCTCCCATTTAGTGCAGTCTTAACTACATATGTCCTGATGATAACCTTAAAATTATGACAAAGCTGAAACACTATCAACAACTCCAGTTATTGCGACTGTGAAAGTACTGTTTCATTCTACTTAAAAGAGGATATATCCTGGTCAGTTTATGCGATATTAGAAAATGTACACTCCTCGCCTGTATAAGTACACATGGTGTGATTACCTTCTGTACTCAGCACTTTTTTGAAACTCTGTTTACTCTGCATAAATATTTTAAATATATTGGATTTTTGTGACATCCTAATTTATGACAAACATTTTTTGCTTTGTACTTTTCTCTTGTATAAACAGCCTTTCAGTCGGATATTCTATGTTACGTTATATAGTTTTCTAGAGCGCTCGAATACCAGGAGGCGTCTTGGTGCTAGCTTACAAAATCGCAGAGTAACCGGTAGACCCAAAGGAAAAGAAGTTAAAGTGAGTTACACAAGCAGGTCTTTAATGACTTCCTGAAGACTAGTACGTTTGGAGCCTCCTTATTATGCACCAGGAGTGCGTTCCAGGCTTTCATGACTCCCAGTACAATGCTCTTCCCTCCCCAGGTTGCCCCTTTGAACCTGTAAGGCAACGCAAGTTTAGCTGAGGCTGAGCGTTTCTTCATCCCATAATGAATATTATTAGTAGAGTAAAAAAGTCCAGTGTCTGTTTTGTACTCTCTTGTCCAGCTGAACTTTAACTGGATCCATTGCCGACCAGCTTAGAATCCCTTGCATAGTTAGTTTTTAAATGTTTTGAGGAAGTGAAGAGATTGCGATCGCTCCTGTTGGATCCAGATTGTCATATTAATGCATGTCTGACGGAATGGGAACAGTCTTCTTCTGAGCTGCGGCTGGGTTCCCCTACTACCAGAGGATTCCACATAGCTAAACTTGAGCAAAGCCCAAGACCGCCTTTGGCAATCTGACCTCAGCAGCAAGGAAGTAACCAGAGAAAATGTTATGCATAACAAATTAAGATGTAAATTAATACGGAATTTACTGATCTACACAAAAATGTTTAAACAAAAACAATAATAATAAAACAAAAATAATGAAACAAAGGGGTTCAAAAGAAATAAAAAATCTTCTGTTGAAACAAAATGCAAAAAAGTACTGTGTGATCATTAATGAAAGGTGTAAAACTACTCAGAATGTCCATAAGGCTTTTTCAAGGTTCAGCAGGCATCTAGGCATGTGGAGGGTACCCTTCAAGAGCACAGTTGGCCCCAGATTTACAAATTTTCCACGCAGCACAGTATCCAATTTTGCTGTGCTACGTTGCCCACAGAGGGAAAACACAGTGCAGAGACATATCGACTAAGATTGGGCTACTGCTGCTGTCATCCCCTGTGCTGGCACACAAAAGGCTGCCTTGTGCAATCCACACCATTTCAATGTGCCACAGAGGCGAGTATGTGCTGTTTAGCACTGGATTTGTACTGAAAGCATTCCCATACAGTACAAATGTTAAGCCTAGACAAACTCAGAAGTATCCATCATATTGGTTGTGTGCTGTGCACTACAGTTCATATGCAATACATTGTTTTCTTTTTTTTATTTCAAGAAATGAACCCATTTCTCCTTGATTATGCACCGAGTAGGCATTTGTTATTGAAGCAGAATGCGCTCTGACTATTTTAGTAGACCCAGCTTTTCGTCAAAACCTATGGTTGATTCTAATAGTGACAACCCTCTGATGTAAAGCTACGAAAAGCAGCACAAAACCTTTTTTTCAAAAAGAAAAGGGCGCATTTCCAGAGAAAAGCCCCTTTTGCGATGGATAGTAAATACAATGAACTGCTCTGTGTATCTTTGCAGTGCTTTTTGTCAGCAAAAATTCTTAGAAAATCAGGCCCTTGAATTGAAGATGGGGTTGGGCTCATTCAAGATTTCTAACTTTCCACTAAGCATATTGTTGGAGCAAAGCATAAATTAAGCAGGGTCATCCTACAGGCTGCATCCAGGCAGGTCAGATTTAGCATCCCGCTTACTCCCGTACGCCTTGACTTGGGCTTCAGATCTCTTTCTGACAAAGTGGGCCTTAGACCAATTTTGTATTGGCATAGGATCTGGGCGACCCCAGAACGATTGCCATACTGGCAGGACCTGAACGATGTCTTGAGGCAGTCTGGGGCTTCTAGAATCCCTTGGCTTAGGTTTTTCCGATGCCCACTGATCCAGGTGGGGTCTGGGAATCTCTGGTCTACCCCTGAGGATATTTAGATGAGATCGAACCTCCCTTAGCCAAAACTCTATATATGAAATTTCGGTTTGGGACCATGCCTCTTTTATGGCAAAGTGGCAGTGTATACCTAAATAGATAGATGGGAACTGTCCCTTTTGTCCCCAGGTGCCTGAGTCCATTGATCCTGTTGTAATGTTTTGTCTTACCTAGGCTGGGTACAGAAGGAAGTGGATCCTACCTCTATGCCACATAATGGGGATCAGAGATTGTAGAACAGCAGTTAGGATCCTTAGTAGTGATGTCAGCCAACCTATTGTATTTGCCGTCTCACATTTTTTGCTGAACATGTGGGCGGCTCATGCAAAAAAAGGTTAGCCTCCTGATGGTGGTCGCTGTTGATTACCTTTGTTTTTAGAACTATGAGACAGATGCAGGTATTTTAATCTACTTAGTATGCTATTTTATTTTTATTGTTTTATACTATTCTAATATCTTTTTCTTGTGCTTTTATGGCAGTTATGCCGAATAAAGGTTTATGACTGGCTGAGATATGCAAAGTGGGATCCACTGTTGAACATGGGCTGTACGATGTCTGAAGTACACGCCCCACAGCCCCTCCTCCTTTACCACACTGTGATTTAGATCCTGTGGATATTAGCAAAAGCATTCTCCCAGAAACCTAAGCAAAGCAAAATCCAACATGATTAAGGAAAACCTTGAGTGCACCCACCACTAATCAATGTAAGATTAGTCTTCATCAAATTTATTTAAACTCTTTCCGCTTGAAGTGTTCCAGGATGTCCTGCAAATGTCTGCCTCAAACCCTCTCCAGATAGGAGCTGCGGGATGACAGCACCAAATATTCAAAAAATTTCAGACAATAACATAACTAACTGCATGCCAACCCCTGCCATCCTTTCTTATGTATCCTGGAGCCCTTTTCAACCTTGAGTCAACAAAGAGGGGCTTCATAGGCATAAATAGTTTGTAATCATCCGGTTACAAAGGTGAGTGTCAAAAAGCAACTTAAAATAGTGTATTACTGTAGGCACCTAAAATGTAGGTTCCAAAAGGTGTCAAAACGACAACAAGTAACTCAAATCTGAGTACATCTGAGTACATCACTTCAAGCTCTTTTGCGATAGGAGGGGGCTTGAAATTAATACATCAAAAACCAAGCTCATGCTTTTAAATCCCCACAAGTCCTTCAAGGGCAATCTGCTCCTAGACAATGTTCCACTAGAAAGAGACAGTTCCTTCGATTACCTGGGAATAAAACTATCCGAGGATATGGCCTGGAAGCACCATCTTAACAAGGCCTTCCTCAAATTCTCCCAGGTAACCGGGCCCTGCGCAAATAACACCGCCTCTCTCACACCAAGCCTGTTGCACCGGCATTGAAACTGTATAGTTGCAAGGCCGTGAGCAGGGCACTCTATGGAGCTGAGCTGTGGGGCATGGCAAGAACAAATGACCTGACATCCATGGAGAACACGTTTCTCAAAAATCTGGTTTCTTTGCCACAGAGTACCCCCACTCGCCCAATACTGCTAGACATGGGCATCAAACCCATAAGCGACCTAGCAAAGCTCCGTCCCCTACTGTTCTGGCAGCGGATGGTTTCCACCCCGAAACTGTCGCTCTATGCTGCTGCTTTCCAGGAGATTTATGCCCTAGACACCATGCACAAAATTGGTTGGACCAAACATGTCAAAAGTCTTTTGTCACACATAGGCCTTGCAGGACACAACATTGGTTGCCCAATACCCCTCGCTAGAAGACAGATCAAATCTCTCTATTGGGAAGGAGTTGAGCACATCACCTACTTAGCTGGCAATCAGGGGAGACTGAATGAGGAATTCAGTGACTTTAAGCATAGCTGTACCCTCGAAAGTTACTTCAACATCATTAAAGTGCCGGCCGATAGGAAGCTATACATCCAGTTCAGGCTTGGCAGCCTGCCCATTAATGCATTCGCAAATTCTTGGCTGCACAACAAAGGGCTGCCCTTGTTGTCCCTGCCCTCAAGAATCCACGGCCCACTTCTTCTTTGCATGTAAAGCATACACCAAACCTAGGAGCAGATGGCTTACTCCTGTCTGCAGAGAACTTGGTACACAAGACTTTAGAACGGCTCTGCGCATACTAAAATCAGATGCAAGACCCCTATTTGTGTGCGCAACTGCAAAATACTTGGGAAATGCATGGGCAATTAGAAGGAGGGCGTTGACTCCCTCTCGGCTCAGCCCTGTGAGCAGCGTACACGTTTAATTCCTTATTAAACACATTTGCCACACAGAATAGCAAACTTAAAAATTGCAAGTAATACTTTTTAGTCCTTTTATATGTTAGTATGAAATGTTTTTAATGCTTCTATTACATTGACATGTGACCGAATCCTTTAGCACTTGCCTTTTTAATAATGGCTCTTTGTCAGATTTTGCACATTTACGTTCCACGTGGACATGAACCCGTGATGGAAAAATTACTTGTTTAATTGAAGAATGTAATTAACAGCAGCCAATACATCTGCATTAGATTCTGGTTCATGCCAAATTTGTATTCCTAAAGATTACCTGCACCTTAGCAATGGGACGATGCTAAATTAGCACTTCAACCCTTTTTGCGGGATGGTATTCGCGATGAACACTACGACCCGTTGCACTGGCGAACATAATCGATGTCATCAAACATGTCTTTACTTCTGAAATGAGACTTTGTTCAGGTTGCATATCTATCCTTCCAGCTGGTATGAATTCGTGACGATAACTGAGACCTACATAGTATCCATAGGTCCTAATTTCAGTTTTTTTTAACGTCTGTTAGTTTAATATTTATACCTAATGATATTTTTAGATTGTATTGCTTTTATCATTGAAGTGTATTGTCCGATTTATATTGATATGTATGAAACTTGTCCCTCAATTCCTTGTGTCTTTTATGGTATTTTTACCGAAATAAAGACTTTGATGATGATGAGTACATGTTTATAGTTTTCAAGCTAAATTATCTTTCATATGTGATTTATAAACTAACTACTACCATCATTGCAGAGATACAAAAGAAGAATTCCCTTATAGTTACCCTGATAAAATGGTGGTGAGGCCTGCACACTTACTGTTTCCTTATCATTTCTGCCTAACGTTCTGACAGGAAAGTCAGACCATTCACACTGTAGCAGGTTTTACACTGAAAGAACAAAAACACAACCTTTTAGCCGAGCACATATGGCTGAGACTTTTTAGCAAGGTTCAGTCCACAGCAAAATTTAAATTCCAGGGGCCCCAAAACAGGAAGAAGGCAAATGGAATTTGCCATATTCCTGCTTAAAAATATATCATATTAACTTACCATCATATATATACGCTAAATTGTTTTGTTGGTGAAAAAAGATGAAATTGCTGCAGAACCAAACTGTAGGTCGTAAAGTAAAAGTGTGTTTTTGTTTTCAGAAACATGTCATTGGTTAAACAATATGTTATTAAAATAACACGAACATTTTCCATGTCCAAGTGAAGAATCAGAACAGTTACTTTGACAAATGGCTACAAATTACTATGCTGACAGGAAAAAGCCAGAGCACTTTGGAGATTACATCTTATTATTTTTCACCTTACCTTCCACTGGCTTCTATAACAGCTATTCGTTGCCCTAATGGCGCATATCCTTCATAAAGAAATTAATCAATTACAAGTAAACAGCAAAGTTAACGGGACTTGTTGGCAACCCAAGGGGCAGATATTCAAAGAAGTCCCGCAACGCAGCACAGCAGCCAAAAATGCTGCGCTGCGTTGCGTGACAGGGAGGGAGCAGGAGAGCCCCATATCTACTATATAGATATGGGGCTCTCCTCCCTTTTCCCTAGCGCACGTGCTGATTTCAGCTGCCCTGCGCCAGGCAAACACCTTAGCGCCATAGCGCTAGGGTGCGTGCCTGAGTATAGCAAAGGTTTTGTACAGGAAGGTTATCCTTCCTGTACAAAATACTATACCTAGACAGGTTCAAACACTTTTCCCACTTTGTATGTGTGTTGCACAGTGCAGCACGCAAGCAAAGTAAGAAAAGAAGGGAGAAATGAAAACCTTTCTCCTCTTAACGCCTCCTTTCAGATGGCGTGAACTTTTGGCGTTAAACCCTGTCTACAATTGTTTGTAGATAGGGGTTTGCGTCAAAAGGCATGGGTGGTTGGATGGGAACGCCGGTGTACCACCCATGTAACGCCCCCTTGGCGCTAAGTAACACAAAGCAATGCTTTGCGCTGCTTTGCGTTACTTGTAGGGAACTTTTCAACGCAAAACAAGTTTTGCGCTGGAACGTAAATTGGTAAAAAAAGAATCGTTTCAATGTATGAAAACTGATACACGTTAAACTAAACAGATTATTATTAGCAAGAGAGACCTGTATCAGTATGTCAGACATATTTTTCCATAAAGTTTCACAATGGGCGATAGGGGGTAACGGGCTTGGCATAGTTTAAACTGTTCATTACTGCAACTTAAGTCATTATGACCTCCTGTCCTTTTTCCATGCATTATGACAATACTTCAGATATAAACCGCTAAAAAATATCAACACATTTCAAATCCAGCAAAAATACCAGGAGTATGAGAAAATTATGATGAAGTGATTTGTAAAGCGCGGTTGTGAATAGCCAGGGTGGGGCAAACTGGGGCCCGTGCCCCAGCTGGACTCCTCCTGGCCTCCCTTGTGCACTATTACTATGTCTAATAGGCAAAGTAAAGAACACTTTAAAAGCAAAAAAAAGCAAACCGGATTTCAGCTGTTTACTTAATCCTACAGGAGGAGGCAGGGCTATAAGAGAAGAAACTGAAAGAAAATGCAAAATCAGTGCTTTGGGTGGGATAAAATAGGGGAGGATCTTTAAAATGGGGCTGGTCAAAGAAGCGAACTCGAATTCTGTGCTTGTGCCTCAGTTTTTCTGTTAGTACACCCAGATACGACACACCAAGGAACTCATACACCTAAAACAAAGCAGGCTTATTGCCATTATCAATATTTGTTAGTATTGATTTTATTACACTCTCAGATAAATAAGGAACAACTCCCACTCTTTCCCTTTAAATCACTGTCCTCTACAATCACCGTCTCTATTTCTTTGCTTTAGTCATGTAAGCCCTTTCTCTCCACATAACATTCTGAAGTTCCTCCATCTGTATTTTTTACACTTTTTTGCCTTCATCTCCATTGCTGCATGTCCACTATTACCTTCTATATGCACTTCCTTTCATCTCCTCCACTTCATTATCTCCTCTGACACACATGCTGTGCTTTTTCTTTATCTTTGACGCTGTGCATGTTACCATAGCTGTGTAACTCTTTCAAACACAGAATAATAATTGCCATATATGTGGTCATCGCTCTATACGCTCGGCAGAGACACCAATGATTGAATGGACATTTAGTCAGAACACTTTATGAAACAGTGATAGACGCTGTCAGAAACTCACACTGCCTTCTGTCTGAAATGCAGAGCTCTCAATCATGCCCCACCACAAACATCCAGCCACTCTTTAAATTTACCCAGATACCTAGAAGAGACTCCGTTTGAGTATTCACTATGCGATTCTCACATGTTGAAGGAGAAACAAAACTACAGAAAAACACTCTGGGGATAGAAAACACTCCCAGAAAATAGGGGCACACATACCATGGAACACAAAGTTAAATGAGAAATGTGAAAGAGACAGCATCACTGAGTTGGATTGCCTTAAAGGTTCTTGTAGTCAATGTCGGGAAAGAAACACTGTTTTTGTTTTAAAGTTAGGGCCATGAATATATGCCCAGTATTCACTCATTTCAATGTCTATTTTTTTATTACTGCTGAAGCTAAGCACTAGCAAGACCTGACTCGCTTACAAGCCCTGCATGAGATGCAAAGGAAGTGGAGGTGTGCTAACAATTAAAAAAGAAAATTAGGAGAGTGTTGGACTTGCCCCCCCCCCCCAAAAATACTTTTTCCTTCAGCCCTCCTATTTTCTGAACCTGTTTTCGTTGGCCTTTATGACTCTGCACTCTTTACCACTGCCAACCAGTGCTAAAGTGCTTTCCTTGAAACATGGTAAGATTGGCAGACACAATGTTTGCACATATAATGTACTTATAAGTCCCTAGTAGAGTGGTACTGCATGCACCCAGGGCCTGTAAATTAAATGCTACTAGTGGGATTGCAGCACTGACTGTGGTTCATTTAAGAACTCAGTGCAGGGAGGCTCTACTCAACTGATCTTACAAGCGACAACCCCTATCCTATTATGATGGGTGGTACCACATTCTTGAGCAGTCATTCAGGAGACCAATAACCTCCAATCACTTTCATGTCCAACTCCTAGGATAGCAAGGACTCTAGACGAGCCACCCTAGCAAGGCTCCTTAGCTTTAAGAATATCACATGTTGGACCAGAAATTCTCTGCAAAGTAGCTGCAATGAGGGATGCCAGAGCCGTGCAAAATACCTAAACAAACCAATAAATGTTGCATTATAATAGGCAAACTGTGAAAGGAAAGTGTCCCTGAGAGTGAACACAGGAAAAAATACAATGATTTTACTCTCCTTGCCAGATATTTATGAGAACATTTTACAAATTGCTTAACATACTTTTTTGTCAAAGTGTTTTCAATGTCTTGTTTGATTTATTTTGATATGTTAGGACTTTTTGGGAATTAGGTATAAACAATCAATTGAGATATTCAAAAAGATTTGTTTTTATGGTAGGCGCAGGGTCTGAAAACAATCATGTTCGAAATTTCGACCTGCAAAAATGTTGAATCCACAATTTCAACTATTATTATATTGTCAATGTAAGTAATGTGGAGTTGAGATTAGTAAATGCATGCTTCCCTATTAATACGTAACGCAATGATGTAGTGATATTCGATATTGTGGATGTGATATTTTTGTCGATATTAATAGCATAAATACTATGACATACAATCCTATTTAAAATATATATATTGTTCTACCACCCAAAACTACCCAATATTTCTTGTATACACATTGCACCAAACTAATGTAACCATTTATAAACCATTAACAAAGGAATAAGACATTTAGGGGCATATTCACAAGGGCACTGCGCCACAGGTATGTCACTTTTATTTACGTTCCTGTGGCGCAATGCCCTGCTCCATGTTTACAAGGTGGTGTTAAGCCACTTAACGTAGCTTAACGCCACCTTGTAAATATGCCCCTTACCACAGCAGTCCACTGCAGCAAAGGGGCGGGCAATGGGTGTTGCTGTGGGCATTCCACCGCAACACCCATTGCTTTTTGACGCTGCCCCCTATTTGCAAGGGTGGCGTAAATATGGGGCAGTGGCAAAAATAAGACCACGGAAAACCTGGTCTTAAACAGGCGCAATGAGTAGAAATTCATAATTTCTCCTGTGTTTGCTGTTTCTATGTGTGCTGCATTCTGCAGCACACTTAGAAACAGCAAACTGCCATTAGTCAATGGTCATGTGCAGGAAGGTGTTCCTTCCTGCACATAAACAATCTAAACAATCATTAAAAAATTATGTTTTGCAACTTCTATATGTGCTGCATTCTGCAGCACACATAGAAGTTACAAATCGCCATTATTGATTGATGGGTGCCTGCATTGACGCTAGGCAACTAAAATTAGTGCCAGCGCTAGGGGAAACGCAGGGGTGCACTGCATTCTTTTAAATACGGGGCATCCTTGCGTTTTGAATCTGTCAGAGCGTGGCATTAGCAATTTTGGCTTAACACTGCGTTCCAACAGTTTCCTTGTAAATATGCTCCTATATTTGCTAATTAAGTCTTAACGTTTTTCACTTGTTCCTACAGAACTGGAGTATGGTCTGCTGCTGGTAGAAGTATTTATGAGTAATGGAGCCACCCCGAAAACACTTAATAAATGGTTCCTAAATGACATAAAACATTAAAATCTAGGGGTATATTTACAAGAACTACCGCTAACTAGCGTTAGCGTTAGTTAGCAGCCGTTTTCTTAATGCGGTCTATCGCCCTGTTAGCGATGTATTTACAATACGTCGCTACATAGCGATAGTATCAGCTAGCCGTCGTGAAAACTGTGTTAGCGTCCAGGTGATAAAAATTTTGATGTTAGAGAGAGAAGAGTGACGAAATGCCAATTGGCGGCAAAAAAACTCACGTTAGTCAGCCCAAAGTCATTTTTTTTGCCTCTAGAGGCAAAAATAGCCTATAAGTCCACCTACAATGAAAAAAATAAAATAAAAACAATGGAATGCAGAATGGAGCAGCCAGGGCCAAGTGCAGCACAGATCAACAACTCCCCCAAACTCCCCAACAGCCAGGATGACCAGCCAGAGTCCCAGGGGAAGAGGAAATGCAGATTCAGGGCTACATTTATGAAAAGAGGTGCATCGCTGGGAAAAACCAGTGATGCATCACTTTTCATAGCGCCCTCCTTGCAACACCATGGCAGCTGGAACCTTGAAAACGCGTACAGTCCCCGGGGCCCGGAGGCCTTGCAGGTCCTGCGTCTGTGACCCGGAGTGTGAGGCAGAGGTGCTGTGGAGTTGCTGAGCCGTGGCGGTAGACATTGAGGTGTTGGCGATCGCCCTTACCTGGTGGTGAAGTCTGGCAGGTCGCATGGATACACTTTGCTGACCTGTGTGAGAAGACCGCCTGGCGCCCCTTGAAGCTGTAAACGGTAGAGGCGCTCCTGCGCACCAACGTAGGGAGGTTTGCATTGCATACCATGCGCCACAACTACACCGGGGTGCACGGAGGAGATTACCAATGGTGAGCCGCACCTCTCTGCATCACAGGCCGGGGGATGTTGCGCTGGCATAACGCTGTGGAGGGTGAGGCCGCTGAGCTGCGCCGAACTTGTGTGGCAGGAGTGCTTAACTTCACACCTAAGGAGGCCCTGTTGCATCACCTGCATCGAGAGGTTCCCCAGCGGACTTGGCGGCTCCTGCTGTACCCAGGGTTGTGAAATCCCTCCTGGCTGAGGCTCCTGTTGGCTGAGTCACAGATTTTGAGAGAGTGCAGCGCATTGAGCCCCGGTGTCAATGTCCAGGTGAGGAGAAGGTGGGACGTGCTGCTGAGGAGGCCCGGGGGTCGAGTCGGGCCCAAGCTTAGCGCCTGTGGGTGACGCATACCGTGCCCTGAGCAATCCCTGTGCTGCAGCTGACCTACAGCACCGAGGGCACCGCACAAGACTGGTAGGGGACTCCACTAACTGGCTCAAGTCGCTAAGTTCGGCCATTGGTGGCAGTGGGTGCCAGGGGCACGGGGTCGTTTCGGGCCCAGGACCTTGGGTATGCAGCTTGATCCGCCGTTACCCACTGGGGAACTGGGGAACACGGAATCCGGTCGCCATTGTTAGATCGGAAGAGGCAACCGGGTGGTGCCCCCTGTTAGTTTGCTTTTGGGTGTACGGGGGACTATCCCTTAGTGCACTTCCTCTTCCCACAGCGCTGCGCCGTCTGGTTGTTGTTGCTCAGTTAGAGCTGGAATAGTAATACTGACCCCTCCAAAGTCTAATTATTTTTTAATTGAATTTGTATTTGTTTAGTTTTCAAGCATATATTTTTGTGAATTAATTTTATGTTATTTTAGTTTTAATTTTAAGTTTAATTTTATTTGGAGTAATGTTAATTTTATTAAATCATTTTCTTAATTTTAATAATTTTATTGTGTATATTTATTTTCTTTCATTTTAATACATAGTGCTTTAATTGTTCTTGTTATTAGCATTTTTCATTATTATGTATTTAATAATTGTACTCATGTCCATATTAATTTATTACATTCATTTTAATGTATATATTTTTATTTTATGATTTTTAGTTTCACTTTTATTTAGAGAATGTTCATTTTATTAAATATTTTTCTTGATTTTAATAATTTTTTGTGTATATTTATTTTCTTACATTTTAATATATAGTGCTTTATTTGTTCTTCATTATTATTAGCATTTTTCATCATGTATTTAATAATTGTATTCATGTCCATATTAATTTACTACATTTTTTAATGTATATATTTTTATTTTACGAATTTTTGTTATAAAAGTTATTTTTACATATTATTTTATATCATATATGTTAATTTTTCAAATGCAATTTGTATAAGTGAACATATTTCTAATGTTAATATAATGTTAAATATGTTTAATTCACTATACTTACCTATTTTAACAACGATACTTTGGTCGAATATATTTAAAATGTTTGTATAGATAGTACGTAAAGTCGATATTTGTGTCCATGATTTTTTTCCAGAGTTAATTATATATTTATTATTGTGATATTATGTCATAGAAGTGCAAAGCCACAACTGCTGCTGATTGAAGGATCGATTTGATAGGGGTAAGTAAACATTTTGGTAATCGTTCTAACAATACAATTAATTTGTGTATGTGAAAGGAGGACCAATATTTGCAAAACCGATCTGAAATCCTCTTGGGATAAAAAGGTTTTACATTTTAAATGAGTACATTTTCTTAGGTAATTCTTCCTGTTGCATCACCGCCTAATAGTCAGGATGCCCATTAAGATATAATGGGGTAACCCATAGAAGTCAATGGACCTGGGTAATAATTGGTATAGGAAAACAATGGTCCTAGACTTGTGTTAAATCTTAGTTGTCTAAAGCATCATACGGTACATGTATAGTCTAAATCAAAGATGTACCATTAATTCATTTAAAGAGCATTCAAATATATCCTCAAAAATCCAAAAAAGGCACACACTATTGCTTTATAGGTGACTCTTATTTTATTCGGTCACTTTTCATAACATATTATCATCATATTCAATGTTTAAGATAGAGAAATGGTTGCTCCAAGGGAAATGTGAAGAAAGAAAGTGCTCGTGAAGTAAGATAGAATATGCAAGAGGGGGATCCAATCAAGCAAAACAATGGTTCATCATTTTTTATATATTACAATCTCATTGGCAAAACTGGTCGTGATTCATGATGGCACCAGTTCTACATTGGGGCCTGTCCAATGGTTAATTCATGGTTGTTCTTTTTGTTCTTTCACAAAAGTTTAGCAAACAACGTTTGTCTGTAAGCGGGTAGGACTGGGATGATATCGAGTACAGGCCCCGGGCGGGGGAGAGTGTCGACGTTTCGACCCTAGTGCAATGAGGGCAATTTGTATCCTCTGCAAGCGGGTCTTCCTCAGGACAGGAAGGAGGGATGGGGGGAGCAACTGATCATCCCGAGCAGACCAGCTGGATTCCCTCGGGCTGTGTAAAGATGATTCACTAAGACGCTGTGGGCGATTTTTCTCACCCATTAATTTGAAATTATACTGCTGATATCAAGCTGCAATTCTATTGCGGACCTTAATATCCATGCCTAGGGGCGGCACCTTAATTGTGCATCAACCATGATCAGTTGCTCCCCCCATCCCTCCTTCCTGTCCTGAGGAAGACCCGCTTGCAGAGGATACAAATTGCCCTCATTGCACTAGGGTCGAAACGTCGACACTCTCCCCCGCCCGGGGCCTGTACTCGATATCATCCCAGTCCTACCCGCTTACAGACAAACGTTGTTTGCTAAACTTTTGTGAAAGAACAAAAAGAACAACCATGAATTAACCATTGGACAGGCCCCAATGTAGAACTGGTGCCATCATGAATCACGACCAGTTTTGCCAATGAGATTGTAATATATAAAAAATGTTGAACCATTGTTTTGCTTGATTGGATCCCCCTCTTGCATATTCTATCTTACTTCACGAGCACTTTCTTTCTTCACATTTCCCTTGGAGCAACCATTTCTCTATCTTGAACATTGAATATGATGATAATATGTTATGAAAAGTGACCGAATAAAATAAGAGTCACCTATAAAGCAATAGTGTGTGCCTTTTTTGGATTTTTGAGGATATATTTGAATGCTCTTTAAATGAATTAATGGTACATCTTTGATTTAGACTATACATGTACCGTATGATGCTTTAGACAACTAAGATTTAACACAAGTCTAGGACCATTGTTTTCCTATACTAATAGTCAGGATGAGCATCAGAGATTTTACAACAGGGTAATGGATTATTTCCAGTTGCATCACAGGTTAAGCATCTAGCATGAGTATCTGGAGATTTTACTACAGAGCAATAATGGGGATTATCCTCAAAGGTATTGGGCCATTCAGCCAGAAATTAATCTTAGATCCAGAGCAACCTGTGCAGAGTAGGGGAATTCTGCCTTGTTTGAACTGGCTTGAGAGAGAAACTGTCTATTCAAATGTCTAGGGCTTCCAGGTAGGATTTAAGATTTGCGATAGCACCAAGGTGAGATACATTCCTGTAGAGCTGTGCATCTTGTGAATACTGATGGCTGAAAATACTATCCCACTTGTCTCCTGGATCACTTGTTTTATGTACAGGTTGAAAAGATTGGACAGTATGGAGTAGCAGACCTGTGTGCAGTTGACTTCTGTAAGTGAGATTTGAGCCATTTTAGAACAAGGCCATTGATACCTATTTCTTTAGCTAAGACAAAGAGAAAGACCCAATTGTCCACAGTGTTTAAGGTTGTTGGCAGGTCCAACCGCACCATCCGACATGCATTGTCACAGTACATGAGATGCAGAGCACTTGCTAACACATGAAAGAATTACTACGTCAATACTGCATCAATACCGCATTTTGGTCTAAAGACTAAACGCAATGGGCTAGAAATGTGACACTAGCAATGCAAGAGGATAATTGGTGCAAAGATGTTTTTGTACAGGAAATGTGAGTTTTAGTCCTGGTCTTAGGTTAGCAAAATCATTTTTGGGCAAATTTGACTTTTTAATGTAGTGGAAATATGATACGTTTTCAGAACTAACGGGTAAATTGCACTTGACACGGATGAATTTACCGTTTACAGCGAAGGGGTGTTTGGGATATTCTTTAGCAGCACAGCTGTGATGAAATTGTCAGAATATGAGAAGGGCTTGATATTAGATACGATTTGATGAATGCCATTGATGTGTAAAGGTGTGCCAGAGGTTCATTTGGGAGTTGAGCAAGGTAGACAGACAAGGAAGAAGTTTGCGAGACGCTTCTTTTTAATGTCTATGCTGATATCGGAGATTTTACCATGTATTCCAGATTGGTTTTGGTGTTAAAGATATGGATGTGTCAGACGTGAATTGTATGTCGTGGTTTACATTAGAGATAGGAATCTAAGTCAGCCAAAAGTTAATATTTAAATCATGATATCTTGCATTCAGTGATTAAGGGTCTTTGTGTTGTTCAAGTTTTATGGCAAGCTACTCACATCAGCAGACTGCGCGTCCGCGCAGGCCTGCTTCTCAACTTGGTTGACAGCCCACTTTGCTTTCCTTGTAGGCATGCTCTGTGCCAATTTCAGGAGGTGCCTGGCTCCTGCACACTGTGGGTGCCATGTTGACAAGGGTTTATTCCCTTTTTTTACCTTGTTTTTTTGCATTTGTTTCTCACATATTTTAATCTGTTTTGCTTTACCAGTATCTTCCTCCAACAGGGGAGCCTAAGGAAGGATTAGGGGTTGCTGGACCCCAGTTTGTTTTTTATTTCCTCACTGACTTGGAAAGCACTTCATCCCTGTCATGCCCAAGGACATGCCCCCCTTTTATGGCGGGCTATTTACATCTGCAGACAGTGCATCCACGCCGCTGGCAAGCCTAAGGCAAGCCTATCTGCACCCGTCCGCGCCCTGTTCATGGCAAGCACCAGTCCCCCTGCCGGTTTCAGCTCCCACCACTCGCAGAGACAATGCTATTAGAGAGAAGAGCTACTATCCTCAATACTGCAGGTAAGGGCACCAAATGAGTTAGAATAGACCTAGGCTCCACCACTATAGCCTCTAAGGTATTGTGTCAGGAATGTTGCTACATGATAGTGAGTCGCGAGACAAAGGACAACAATAAGCCTGAAATTAAGACCTATTCTAACTTGCATGTTAAAAATACCAATAGAGATGGGAAAATCCTGTTTGCCATAATCAATGCCAGGTCTCTGGTGAAACACAAAATTTACTTTTTACATAAACATAGGCTAGATATTGTCTGTGTAACAGAGACATGGGCCGATCCTACGTCCGGCCCAGATCAGGTTGCAGCAATTCCTCCCTGCTATTCCATCTGTAGATGGGAGGTGGGTTAGCTATTATACACTGGGACAACATGTTGGCCATTCTCCAACCTGTTTCCTCACCAGAATGCAGTCACCTTACCTCTGACCTGGTCAGACCATAATGCAGTGATGTTTGCAATAAACCTTTCTCAATGAAGGCTTTCAGATAAAGTCTCTCACAGCCCTCAAATATCATGTGCTAGGCATAAAATCCGAACAGATCAAATTAATCAAATTTTAAGTCAATTACAGCCCGAGAGGGTAGAGGATTTAGACCAATCAACTTTAAATTACACTAATTGGTTGCATTCAGCAGTAACTACCTTTGCTTCTGTCAAGATATGTCAGTGTCATAGAAGTAAACCATCGGCACCATGGTTTACAGATACTCTAAGGACTCAAAAACAATGTTGTAGAAGGCAGGAATGTAAAAGGAGAAAGGAATACATCAATCTGGAGAAAGAAAAATACAAGCAATGTATGGCAAATTACAAAACCTTGTTAGAAAAATTAAAATCCTGCTACTTTACACAAAAAATTGAAGCTTCAAAAAATTCTGTAAAAGAATTATTTCAGACAGTGACCAAACTGACTACTATTCCTAGCAATAATCCGGCAGGTAGTAGGCACTCTTTTTGCAATACCCTTGCAAATTTTTAAAAATAAAGTAGAACAGGTTTATAACAGATTCTCCTTAAATAAGGTATTGTCTCCAAAGGTAACAAGTCCTCCTTTTCCTGCCCTGACAATGAAACCTTTACGGAATTCACCACTCTCATAGATGAGCAGGTAACATTGCAAATTAAATCTTTATAAAGTCTGGTTTGCTTTTTGATCCTTGCTTCCCTTCGGTGGCTAAATTAGTACCTGAAATAATTGCTTCCAATCTCACAGACTAACAGAATGTTCAATACAGGTTACTTCCGCACACAATGGAAGATAGCTTCCAAACCTAAATCCTATGGATCCCAATAGCTATAGTCCAATCTCCTGACTCCTACTACTGGCCAAGATTGTGGAGAAGACCATGACTCAACAACTGGCCACCTTGATACATAAAAAATGTCTTCAGGATTGAACCCAGTTCGGATTCAGAAGTGGCCACAGCACTAAAACTGCCTTGATTATGGCTACAGAGGAGATAAGGGTGGAACTTGGTTACGGGGGGAGAGCAGCCCTTGTCTTACTCGATCTATCGACAGCATTTGATAAGGTCAACCACGAGCTGCTGATTAACTGTCCTTACAACATCAGGATCAGAGGGGCCACGCTGGCCCTATTAAGATCCTTTCTTCTTGGGCGAGAACAATCGGTGGCACTGAAGGAGTTAATTTCTGAACCCTTTTCATTGCCCTGCAGGGTCCATCTGGGGTCCACGCTAAGCCCAACATTGTTTAACGTATATGTCACCTCGCTGGCCAATCTAATCAGATCTTTCGGATTCTCTCTTACATCCTCTGCTGATGACACATAGATTGGCGTCTCCCTTACCAGCAGTGACAATGACACTGGAACTAGATTCCATAACTGTATGCAGGCAGTGAGTGACTGGATGAATAACAACTCCCTGAAATTAAATTCTGGGAAGACGGAGGTCATCCGATTCAGCAATCAGGTCTCTATTTGGTCCCCGTGCTGGTAGCTGCAGGAGCTGGATACTCTCCGGACTCCAGTCAGAAAGGCTAGAAATCTAGGAGTGTTAGTCAAGAACAAGCTGACCTATCGTGATCAGGTCAATGCTGTCCTTTCCTCCTCCTTTCACATATTAAGGATAATCAAAAAAATCCTTTCATACATTCCTCCTGATTCACAAAAAACGGTAGTCACATCCTTAGTGCTCTCTAAAATAGATTATTGCAATGGTTTATACCTAACTATTCAACAGTAATTTGTGAACAAACTTCAAACACTGCAAATGCGGCTGCACACTTGCTGCTATGGATCCCTAAATTTCAATCCACCTCTCAAGCCATTAGAAAACTAGACTGCCTACCACCTTCTCTGGAGCTTCTAAAGGGAAAATGGAAATTGATTAATTTAAAGACACAATCCTACCTCTAAGCCTTTGTTTAGTGGGATAGAGGCTGCCTTTGATAATTGCAGATCTCTTATAAAACATAGCTGGTAAGATAGGGCTCTACTTGAATGTAATCAACTAGATATTTTACATATCTCAAAAACCTCTTCCTAACCATGCATGGTCCAACTTCATCCTATATGAATCCTTTCTACTGGTTAAAATATTCAACATAAAGTAAGTAAGTAAGTAAGGAACTTGTAGAGCGCAACGAATGCAGAGGCGTCTTGGCACTATAAGTAGCCAGTGAGCCGGTAACAGACTGGTATAGGTGGCTTCATTTCCTAGCCGGGAAAAAGCCAGGTCTTTAGCATTTTCCTAAACCGTAGTCTGGAATGCTGGAACGTTATGTTGGATGGTAGCTCATTCTAGAGCTTCACTGCTCGGTATGAGAGACTTCTACCCCCCATCTGGCCTTATAGATCCTGGGGACCAGAGCTAATCCTTTGTTTGCCGATCTAAGCTTCCGATTGGGTGAATACCACTGAAAGAGTTTCTGTAGGTCCCCAGACCCTCCCCCATACAATGCTTTGTGCACCAGGCACAAAGCCTTAAACTCATTTTGTTTCTTGACCGGTAGCCAATGCAGCTCCCTAATGCTATTTGAGATATGTTGGTATTTAGGAATGTTAAGCAACACTCGAGCTGCTGTATTTTGCAATGATTGAAGTTTTGACAGTTGGCCCTTGTCAACTCCCAAGAAGAGTGCATTACAGTAATCGATACGAGAGAGGACTGTGGTGACTATGACCACTTTCCTGAGGTCTAACGGAATGAACGGTAGGATTTTACACAAGATGTTCAAGAGGTAAAAGCAGGATGATGTCAGCTGGTTAATCTGTCCGGCAAAGTTTAGTTGGGCGTCAAACAGAAATCCTAGGTTCTTAACCTTTGCCGATGGGTTGGGGCAGAGATCTGCTTCTGCTGGCCACCAGGATTGATCCCAAAGTGGAGGCCCTTTTCCAAACTCCATGACCTCCGTTTTGGTTGTGTTCAGTTTAAGATAGCTCTGGTGCATCTACCCCATGATTTGCTTCAAACAGTCATGGAATCTCCCTGCCACCATTTCTGCATCTGAGGAAATGGAGATGACAATCTGCGTGTCGTCGGCGTAGGTCACTAACGAGAACCTGCAAGCTCTCGTTAACTTGGCCAACGACGTAATGTATATGTTAAATAGAGTTGGTGAGAAGGCTGAGCCCTGCGGAACTCCACAGGGAAGGGAAAACCTCTCAGATGTAAAACTGTCCCAACACACCCTCTGTTCTCTAGTGGTAAGGAAGGAACGAGGTGAGAAGGGCTAGAGCCGTCTCTTGGATTCCTATTGCCTTCAGCTGTTGCGTCAATACCTGATGATTCACTGTGTCAAATGCGGCTGATAGGTCTAGAAGTATCAGGAAGGCTCTACCCCCTCCATCCACCTGTTTGCGTATTTTCTCCGTTGCCATAATTAGCGCTGACTCTGTGGAGTGCCTTGGTCTGAAGCCATGCTGTGTTGAATCCAGAAGATCATTGGCGTCCAAATAGCCATTTAGATCTTGGTTAATTGATTTTTCTAATATTTTTGCCGCCTGTGGCAGGCAGGATATAGGTCGATCATTTTTCACGTCAAGTGGGTCAAGAGAGGGTTTTTTTTAAAAATTGGTCTGATACAGGCTTTTTTCCAAGAGACTGGATATGTTCCTGAACTAATAACATTATTCAGAAGTGGAGTTAGATTGATACTAATTATATCAGAGGCCAGGTGTATTACTGCGGGGGGACAGGGATCGGTCGGGGAGCCAGATGTTGTGTCTAATAACAGCTTTTTAAAAAAAAAAAAAACTTTATTGGCATTTCAAAAATACATGCAGCATCATTGACTAGAATAGACCGTACAATAACTCTTCCAGCACTGGAGCACTCTGGGTGTATTTTACTGAGTACTTTCGGAGTGAGGTAAGCTTAATGAATATAGTTATATTGTATTAATTTAAAACGGGCATTTGAGCACCCCTGTTTTACCCCTTCATGTACTCTACCCCATTCTTTCTCTGTTATGTGTTCTCCCGTCGCTTCCTCCCATCTTGCCTGCAAGGGGAGTGGTTTCCTCGGTAGGTCCTCGCGAATCGCTTTGTATAGATGTGTTATCATATGCCGTCTTGCGTCATATACAGCATCACCTGTAGAGTTCTTGTTACAGGCGGTTCCTCCGGGAATGTTGGCCATATCAACCCGGCCACCTGAGAGATCTTTGCATATTGTAAGTACTGCCCTCTGCCTAAATCAAAGGAGGTCTCCGCGGTTTCCCGTGTGATAAACTGTCCATTGTGGTATAAATCTCCCATCGTCAGGCATCCTCCTGTTTTCCATTTATGGATCGACATTGATTCCGCGAACTTGGCAAACCCTGGAATCGCTCACAGGGGGGCGTCAGGCGCATATGGTGCCTGCCTCACCACTCTTCTGATTGTGTTTTCCCAGACCTCTGCGACGTCTCTAATAAGATACGGAGATGCACCGGAGACTCCTCTACCTCTCATTAATAATTCTGGTAGGGATCCTCCCTCATACAACCCCTCAAGAAGCCTTTTTTCCCAGTTATCCTGGTCATCCAACCAGTGGATTGCATGCTGTAGTTGTGCGGCAATATAGTGGTATTCAATACATGGGACCTCTACCCCACCCATTTGCCAGGGTCTCTGTAACGTTGAGAGACTAATACGCTTGCATTTGGGAGCCCATAGCAGGTCTGTCATCAGGATATCTAGTTTTTAAAAATTACTGGGCGGGATTTTATAAAATGAATTTTGTAGTGCATACAAACATCTCGGTAAAATGACCATTTTCGTAATTGCAACCTTTCCCATAAGAGATAAGGGCAAGTACCTCCAGAATCGCACCGAGCAGCGGATCCCCTCTACCACCCTGCCTATATTGAGCTCCAGGAACCTTTCAGCCAGCTGTGCCAGTCTAATCCCCAGATATCTAGTGGGGTCCGTCGTCCAGGGTAAATCCTCCTCGAGTAGCGTGTCCACCGGACGATTCGTAAAGCACCCCAGTGACAGTAATTTCGATTTCTTTGGGTTCACCCGGAGGCCAGACACCTTTCCGAATTCCTCCAGAATATCTAACATAACAGGTATTGACCTAGTCAGCTGTCTACAATACACCAGAGTATCATCGACATACATTGAGACCACATGGCTGATATTCCCCACTTTGATTCCCCATTCTTTTAACCAATTTCTGAGCGCCCAAGCCAGTGGCTCCATGGCCATAGCACATATCAGGGGGGATAGGGAGCAGCCCTGCCTTGTACCCCTCTCCAGTCGGAGCGCATCTGAAATTCTACCCCCTGCCTTCACCCTGGCGCTGGGCAATGTATAAAGTAATTGTACCCATTTAATAAACCCCGGGGCCACACCCATTTTTTGCAGTGTTGCCCATATGAAGGGCCAGGCCACCAAATCGAACGCTTGTTCAATATCTAGGAGGACTAAGGCATGTTCCTCCTGCATTATACCCGGGTTATGCCACACATGGGCTAATCATCTCAGATTGAACATGGTGTTGCAACGTGGGATAAATCCCGCCTGATCTGGGTGGATCAGGTGCGTCATATGGGGGAGAAATCTGCTTGCCAGTATGCCACTCAGCACCTTCACAACTATATTTAGAAGCGAAATCGGTCTGTATAAATTCGGTTGCTGCGGGTCTCTGTCTTGTTTTGGGATCATTATCACCGAGGCTTCTCGCATAGACTCCGGCAATCTTTGTGCATGAAGTGCCTCGTTATACACCTCCACTAATCTGTCCACTAATATCAGTGCAAATTGTTGGTAAAATTCTGCCGGGAAACCATTGTTCCTGAGTGATTTCCCTGATTTTAGGCGTTTAATAGCCCCCAGTATCTCTTCCCTCGTGATCGGCCCCCTAAAATTTCTACCATCCCCTGAGCTAATTGGGGTAATTCTAATGAGGACAGGAACTCCTCTATGGCGATACTCGAAGGATCGGTACCCTTCCCATACACTTTGGCCAAGTGCGCAGCGAGTACTGTAATGATCCCCATTTGCGTGTACACCGGTTTCCCAGCCCCATCCTGAAGTTGCAGTATTGGTTCCGTGGACGATTCCCTTCTCAATAATCTGGCTAACATGGCCCGACTTGTCTCCCTCCTGGTGGAGGCGCTGCCGGTACGCCGTATAGTCATGCTTTTCTAGACATTTCCATGCCTCTAACAATTCTGCCAGAGCTTCGCACCACTTCCCTCGCTTCTGTGGGAATATGTGTAGCCTCTCCTCAAACCTGGCCAGCCTACGTTCCTGATCAGCTATATCCTTTATTAGTTGCTGCCTCACCCCGTATGCCTTGTGTATACAGACCCCTCTAAGGACCACCTTCATGGCGTCCCATTCATATGCTCTGTTCGAGGCCGACCCCCAGTTTTCTTCAAAGTATTTGGTTAATGCCTTCAAAGCCGCCTTCTCAAATGGAGGGTCCAGCAATGCCTCCGACCTGAGGCGCCACGTAGGGATAGCCGGTTTAGGTCTATGACCCTCAAAACTTAGCAGAACCAGTGAGTGGTCCGAAATGTATCTTGCTTGATACAATACCCCCTTAACTTCATGGGCTAGTGTTGGTGAGACAAAGCAGTAGTCCAGACGGCTAAATGTATTATTAGCTGGCGTGTGACATGAGAATGTTTTCTGTGTGGGGTTACGCTCCCTCCATATGTCCGTGAGTTGCATTTCCCTGAGCATGTCCATCAGCGTTTCAGTCATATGTGGTTTGGTGTGCAATCGTGGAGGCTCCCGGTCTAGGTTTCCATCTAGGACACATTTCACAACCCCAAGCATTATTATCACCTCCCCCATGTACGGCGCGGCTTCCGCCATGAAGGACGGGAAGAAATTTGGACAATCTATATTTGGAGCATAAACATTAATGACACACAATTCCCTCCCCTCCAATGTACCTTGCAGAATCACATATCTTCCTTCTGGGTTCACTAGCTGATTTAAACACTTGAAGGGAACCCCGGGTGCCACCCAAATGAGAACTCCTCTTGCAAAACCTGAATAGGATGTGGCATATATCCGTCCCCTCCCTCTGCGTCTCATACACGGGATTGCATCCCCCCACAAATGAGTCTCCTGTAGGCACGCTATTGATACTTTATATCTTTTCAAATAAGCATATACCCTTCTGCGTTTCTCGAATGCTGCCAGACCCCGAGCATTCCATGTGAGAATTTTTAAAGCCGTAGATGCCATTTCCAGCATGACACTTTATCCCACCTTCCTCCCATTATCGCTACTCCCCCTTTTACAGACTGTTTGTGGACTTGAACTGTCACTCCATCAAACCTGAACAGATCCCGCTGCATCTTCGAGGACATCCGACGTACCCCAACTTTTGAAACTGAGTAAACATCCCTGCTCCCCCACCCCCTGGGCAACCTGGCTACACCCCATGCTTCCCCTACACGGCAAGACGGGACTCGCCTTAGTCGCCCCATACCCCCCTAGCTAAACAGTTTACAACTGAACAATGACTATAGCTCCAGCGTCTCTGTAGCACAACACCAAGCTACCTTGAACGTGTAACTTTGCGAGCCAGAGTTTCACCCTAACAAACCTACAAGCGACCGGACAGTCAGACGACCCGTCCCTAAGGGGCATGAACAGGACTCCCCCGCCGGTGATCGCAACTCTAATACCCAACACATCCCCTTATTTATACAGACTTTCCACTGCCAACTTTACAATCACTTATCTGATACTGTGTGTTTAAGTCTCATTGTCCCCTTTCAGCTTGCTTCTTCCCTCAACAAGAGGGTGTCCGGAACTATGTCCTGTGATCCTCCCTCCGAATCCTGGGCCGCCTCCATCTGTAGAGTTCCGTCTGAGTGTACTCGGAATCTTCCTGGACTTATGTCTCGCTCCTCTTGTGTCTTCTGGGCGGGCCGAGTTCTGTCGCTCGATCACCCCCCCTTGCCAGGACCTGCCAGATCCCCCCGGAGCGCCAGGCACGAATCCGACAGGCCCACTTTATATAGCTATGACGTTGCCGCCTCCGCCGTCTGAAAGAAGCACAACTTTCCTTTGTGCTCCACCCACAGCTTGGCCGGGTAGGGCAGGCTATACTTCAGCCCAGCCTCACGCAGCAGGCGTTTCACCGACAGGAATGTCCGCCTCTGCTCCTGGACCCACTGTGTGTAGTCAGGAAAAATCGCAACAGAGTGACCTTGGTACGTTAGCTGTCCCTTCGCTCTGGTGGCCTGGAGGGTAATGTCTCGGTCCATGTAACTAAAAAAGCAGGCTATGAACGCTCTTGGGGGGTCTCCCAGTCGAGGCGGCGGCCCAGTGCTCTATGGGCTCTCTCAATATTGAAGAACTTAGATAATCTCTTGGGGGCCACTTCGTTGACAATCCAATTCTCCAGAAAGAGATCCGCGGACGGGCCTGCCGCCTTTTCAGGAAAACCAATGAAGCACAGGTTGTTCCCTCGTGATCTGCCTTCTGCATCCTCTGCACGTTCATCTAGCTGCACCACTCTTTGTTGCAATCGCACCATCGAGTCCCTGAGCGAGCGGACCTCCTGCTGCATGGTCTCCACATTTTGCTCCATTCCGATTACCCTAGCCGAGAACTTATGGAGATCACATCTTAGGAGATTCACCTCTATTGCCACGGCGTCAATCCTATGCACCAAATCTTCTCTGGATGACTGGATCGCCACCATAATCTCCGCCAGTGATGGAGACGTGTCCGGAAGACGTCGCGTTACGTCCCCCTGTTCTTCTAGGTTTGCAGCCGCCCCGGCAGGCTCTGCAGGGCACGGCTGTGCATAATTCGAGATTTTATTGGACTGTACCTTGTTGGCCTTCTCCTTCATCATCTTGCCAGTTTGTGCAGGTCTATGGCCAGGCCTCTATCGGGCACTTCCTACTCACTTTCTCCCCAGGTATGCGCGTAGCACTCAGTCAATTAATTGGGGTGCATCAGAGATCAGCCCGCCCCCACCTCACTCGGACTTCGGAGCCAACAATGTCTCTGTAGCCCCCAACCACACCGAACAGTCTCGGTAACTTTGACTCCACTGCCGCCCGCGGCACATCTCAGGCCATCGTGGCTTACAGGCCCAACTGCGTCTCCGCTCTTCTCCTGTGGTACTCGCTATGCTTTCTGTGCTGTGGTTGTGGGCCCGGCAGACGAGCCCGGTGTCCGGTTTGTTCCGGCTCTTTCTTTTTATTTTATTATTTTTTATTTACCCCTTTTCTGTCCACCGGACTTCAAGGGGGCTATGCCGGGCCCGCCCCCCTCAGTAGGCCTGGTCCAGGCAGCAGCAGCATTCAGCACAAGGCCTCTCTCCTTGTAAGGGGCCGCGGGCTCCCCCTTCTCACCACTGCGGTGCCGGTGCTTCCCAGGGGTGCAGCCCTTGCTCCGCTCCCGCTCCGGGTGTAATGCCTTGGTGGAGATGGGGGGGGCCGGGAACTATCAGCTTGTGCCCCCCCTGCCTCCTCACATCTATGCCTAGTTTTCAGCAGCGGCCTCCAATCCGGGCCTCTCTGAGCCCGCAGCCCTGGCGTCTCCATACAGCCGCTCGCGGCGTTGCAGGTTTCACTTGCTGGGCCCAGGTGCCCAGTGCACGGGTCCCTCCCAGGAGCTCTGCGACTGGCTCCGAGCCGCCCGCTGCTCTCCACCGCCGCCCACCGTTGTTGTCCGCGGCTCCGCTGCACCTCCTGCCATGCAACCGGAACCCCAGGTCTTCTTGTTATTGTCCGGGCTCGCATCAAGATGGCGCCCTGCGGCCTCCGAGGCCGCAGCTTCGTCTTCTTCCGCCGCGGACCCTGGAGTCGATTTTTTATTGGCGAAGGGCTCGGTGGATCAGTATCGGCTTCCACACCTATGAGGGGTGTTCGCTGCGTCTGGGATGTGCAGGATATATGCCTGATAACTGATCACCGGCGGGAGCTCTGGCAAACTCAACTAGTCTGCCATGCGTCCAAGCCACGCCCCGTGTCTAATAACAGCTTGTTGACTTTGTCCACAGTTAGTGCAGGGAAACTGCTCAGCTGGCAAATCGTGGTGTCAGAAATGGCTTCCACCGCCAGTGGTGGGGGGAGTACGGTCGATGCCGGGACCTCACCAGCAAGTTCATCGTATACCGTTCTGACCTTCTCCTGAAAGAAATTAGCCATTTTGTCACAAAGGGCTTGGTCCGGTGCAAATTGATTAATCAATTGTAATTTGGACAAGGCAGTAACGGTTTTGAAAAGTTCTCTTTTTTTATTTTTTATATAAAAATATAGTTTGTATTGTAAATAAAACACATTAGACCATAATCACATAAATTACTGTGCCCCTAGGCACTTGTCATGACACCACATAGGCCATACATCACTTTGCCAACAGGCAATTATCATCACAACAGAAGTTAGGGCAGTTCAGTAACACTTATAGGTTGCACACGTTATAAAAAATATCATTACTGTACATTATACGCCGGTCCTGAAAATGATCCCCAGTCTCCTGTCATTACCAGGATCAGAACGACACCTGTCAACACATCAGGTCATAGAATGCAGCAGTTTGGTGGTACCAAGAAATACAAACATGTGTTACCAAAAATTACCCTAAAGACATAGGGTGCAACTTCCCTGCACACCTACTATACTTATTTTTTCATAAATCTTTTTATTGAAAACAGCGTTTCAAATTTACATACACAGTCAGATGTTTAGGAGCATACAGATTTTGTATAAACGAATTCTGGATGTTACATATCTCATTTACAGTTTTGTAAGTTCAGTTTTCACAATGATCATTATGTACAGGTTCATCAGGGAGGGGAAGGGGAGGGAGAAGAGGGGGAGCACAGATGTTTCCACGATAGACATTCCATTTATTCCATATTTGAGACCACTTTTTCGGACATCCCCTGGAAACATATACTGTTTTTTCTCGAAACATGTACCAGTCCATGTCTTGTTTCCATGAATTTAGGCCAAGGGCCTCCCTTGGCCAACACATTCTAGCAATATTGCGCTTGGCTACCATGTGCCCCAGGGTTGCCCATGTTTTCTCCTTGCTGCTCAAATCCGTCGGTCCCCACACATTTAGCAGACACCTCCTAGCCTCTAGGTTCAGGTCCAGACCCAGCACTTCTTCCTTACATTTGAGAACATCTATCCAATATTTGCGAATGTTGGCGCATTCCCACAGAATATGTAGGAACGTGCCTTCCTTCCCACAGTTTCGCCTACAACGTGAGTTCTCCCCATATCCCATCCGGACCAAAGCTGGTCCTGAATAGTATATTCTATGGATAATTTTTAGTTGCACCAATTTAAGCCGTGATGGGATTGCGACTTCCCTGGAGGAGCGAACGCCTCCGTCCAGTCTTCGTCATCCTACTCTAACAGATCATCCACCCATTTTCCCCGAAGCCGCATAAGGGGATCGGAGGCGTGATTGATTAACTTCCGGTAGGTAAGGGATATTGATTTTTTGGGCATGTATCCGTCGAGGAGTCTGTCCTCCAGTGGCATTGCTTCGGGTATTGTCTCCCCTAACGGAATGCATGTATACAAGGCAAGTCTCACCTGGTAGTATCTGAATATTTACGAGTCTGCTAGTTCGTATTCGAGTTGCAACACTGAGAATTCTATCACTTTGCACTCCCTCCACATGTCGCCCACCCGAGACAGTCCAATTAGATCCCATCTGTCAAATCCCTTAGTATTCCGAAGGGTTCCCAACAGGTACGAGTCCCACAAGGGGATGGTCTGCGTGATTTTCTTGTCCCAGCCTTGACTTTTATGAGTTGTATGCCAAATCTGGACAGATTGCGATGTAGGCCCTGTCAGTTGTAGTTTAGCGGGTCTGGAGTAAAGTGCCCTGGTATAGGATACTCCCGGTAGGAGCCATCTATCCATTCGGTATCCTGGATCGTCATATGTTTGGTATATGCCCTGGTTAATAGCTGCCAACTGCGCAGCCCAGTAGTATTTTTTAATATCTGGGAGTCCAATCCCTCCATCATACCAACCCCGCACTAATTTAGGAAATGATATTCGTGGTGTTCCCTTTACCCATGGGGGAGCTCTTTGTTCGCTCTCTATTAGCGCAAAGTATATTGCTGGGATAGTAGCGGGTGAGTTATGTAACATAAATAGAAAGTGGGGTAGGGACATCATCTTAAAAAGCGCAGCTCTGCCCAGTAGGGACAGCGGGAGAGACTTCCAGTGCTCCACGTCACTCCTAAGTCGCCGTAGTGGTGGCAGGAGTTTGTGGTCATAATACAACTTAGGGTATCTAGCAATGTAGATGCCTAGGTATTTAAAACCATCCACTGCCTCTGTCACGTTACACCCCCTGAGCAGGGCGGGAACTTCCCCTTCAGCACGTAGATCAATGACTTGGTCCAATTAATGGTAAATCCAGTAGATCTGCCAAAGTTGGTAAATATGTTAAGGACTCTATTTATCGAGGCCCGCGGTGACGCTAGATATAACAGGATATCATCGGCATATAGGGAGATATGATCTTCCCATTCCCCTGACCATCTCAACCCTCTTACGATAGGGTCCTTGCGGATCCAGCTCACCAGGGGCTCCAGTGTTAGGGCAAAAAGCAATGGGGACAGAGGGCATCCCTGTCTCGTCCCCCTTCTGAGGGCGAAGTTCTCTGAATTTTTATTGTTCACCATCACCTGCGCCAACGGATCCGAGTAGAGGAGTTTCACCCACCCAATAGATCCAGGGGAAACCCCATCTTCTCCAGTACGGCGAAGAGATAGGGCCATTCAATTGTATCGAATGCCATGGTGGCATCCAGGGACACCACCACCGCGTCCTCTCTCAGCGTATCCACTCTCCCCAGCACTACGTGGAGTCGGCGGAGATTTAGGGAGGTATTTCTAGAAGGCATGAAGCCTGATTGGTCCGGGTGGACCAGTCCAGAAATTACTCCGACCAGGCGTGCCGCCAACAGTTTAGCTAATATCTTGGCTTCGGCATTCAATAGCGGGATGGGTGTATATGAGGAGCACTGGTCGCTAGGTTTATCTTCCTTATGTATAACCACAACTGTGGCGAGTCATTGATCTTGGGGAAGCCTGCCGAACTCTCGCCTTTCCTCATACATCGATTTGAGGTAGGGGGCTGTTTTATCGGGCTTTAATTTGTAGAGTTCTATTGGAAGGCCGTTAGGGTCCATCACCTTCCCCGACTGTAGGCCCCTGATGGCCTGTGTCACCTCATCGTCAGTGAGTTCGCTCTCAAGTAAGTCACAGTCTTCCTCTGATAGTGTCGGAAGCTCTATGTCAGTTAACAGAGCCCTCGATTCTTCCACCGGAAGAGCAGATTGAGATTTATATATCCGTGTGTGGTATTTGGCAAACTCATCCACTATCAACTGCGTATCTGAAATTGTCTCCCCATCCCAGTTGCAAGTTCCGTGACCAGGCGATTTGCATGATCACGTCAGTCAAGCCAGCAAGTAATTTGCCTGCTCTGTCCCCAAGCTCGTATATTCTGCCGAGTTTATCCATATGTAGTGTTTTAGCACTATCTGTAGCTACACTTTTATGCTCTTCCTTCTTGAGTTTGAGTTTGTGTGTTGTGTCGGGTTCTCCCGATACCAGCAGTTCCCCTTCTAGCTGTCATGATTCTGCCAATCACGTGTCCTTTAGTATTTTCTATTGCTTTTACCAGTGCTTGTTTATTGGTTTTGCCTGTGCTTTTTGTTTGCACTGTCACTTGTTTGTACCAATGCTTGTTACAGACTGTTGTATTTTCCATTGCTTTTACCAGTGCTTGTTTATTGGTTTTGCCAGTGCTTATTGTTTGCACTGTCACTTGTTTGTACCAATGCTTGTTACAGACTGTTGTATTTTCTATTGCTTTTACCAGTGCTTGTTTATTGGTTTTGCCAGTGCTGTTACTTGTTTGTACCAATGCTTGTTATAGTCTGCTGCCCAAGGTCTATTGGCCCTTCTCAGCTCCAGTAGTTTACCTGAGAGCTGTCATCTGGAAACTTCTTGAGAAAGCCTTTAAATAGGAGCCACACCCTGTTCTCTTTGCTGGTTATTGAGAACTCTGAGCGTGAGCAGCAGCAGCAGATCTCCGGTTTCAGTGAGAAGATCTCTGACGACTTAATGCAGGTTGTAGATCCTTCCCTTGATCACCATCAGGTAGGATCGTTCCATTTTGTTTAAAGGAGCAACCTGTTGATATTTGCATATTGACTCGAGCTCTCTTTGTCGAAACAATTTATTGGGCATTTGTTTAATGAACATTCGCACATCGCGCTGCGGCGCTTTTTGGGGATTTGCATCTTTGAATGTGACACATCGCGCTGAAGCGCGTTTTTGGACATTTGCATATTGAACATGGCACATCGCGCTGGAGCGCTTCTTGGGCATTTGCTTATTGACTTTGGCACAACGCGCTGACGCGGTTTCTTGAACATTTGTATATTGAACGTGGCACATCGCGCTGAAGCGCTTTCTTGGGCATGTGCATAGATAATATTCACATTACAAGTTGAAACGAACCTTGCATTTGAAACCTTTTGTGCATTATAAAAACGCTTGTTGGAATTAGCGCTGTGATTCTTAACAGTGTTACATGCAAATCATAATTTAAGAAAGAGACAGTGTAACAAAAACTAATAGTCTCTCTTATATGGAAGTGTGACTCGCTTTGGAGCATAGTGTTTATGCAAGCACTAGATTAATCCTAGAATCTATATTGTTATATTTTGTTTTGAGGATTATAGGAACAGCAATTCCATTCCTTGTGAAGAAGGTATTAGAGTGACGGCTGTTTCATAAGTAACCCGCTTTTCTTTACAGGTATGTTGTTGTTATTTAACCATGCTGATTGAGTTCAAGAGTTCACACGGTATATCAGGAAAGCTAACTGAGGACAACGTCTCGGTTCCAGGTCTCCCTCCCCGCAGTACCCTTCCCAAATCCCTTCCCCCCGTCTAGCCACTTTGATCCTCAGTGCAATTAAGCTTGAGTCGAAGCTGCTGGAGGGTGGGCTTCTTGAGGGTACGGCTCCTGAGGAACCCAACGATATTTACCACTTCTGACACCTAGCTTTAAAATCACCTCTTCCAGCTTAGTCATTTCAGAATTCTTCTCTTTTTTTGCCCCAGTTATCTGAGAGATTGCCTGCCCCCGAATCACCGTCTTAAATGCCTCCCAGAGCGTATGTGCTGAGCTCACCGACCCCTCATTGTTCTGGAAGTAGTGCTCAATAGTCTGCGTGATGTTCTGTTTTATAGTGGGGTTACGTAAGTGCCAGGGGTTTATAGGTGCTATTCTTCCTACTTGACCCTCACCCATCCCCACCTGCACCCATACTGGAGAGTGGTTGGATATACCCCGTGCCATATGTCTGACTTCTGTAATGTGTTCCGCCTGGTCTGCAGGCGTGAGGATGTAATCAATGCGAGAAAGGCTATTGTGTACCCCGGAGTGAAATTTAAACTGGGTATCAGTGGGATGGCGGATTCGCCATGCGTCCACCAATCCGTTAGCGTCAAGGAAGGTGGGCAGAACCATCTGCACGGGTCCCAGGTCCCTGGGAGAACAGCGATCGCGTCTACCGCATACCACGGAATTGAAGTCTCCTCCTAGTATCAGCCTTCCTTCTGGAAACTCTATCATCGTGCTTCCCAAATCCCGAAACGCCATTGTCTGCAGTCCCGGAGGAACATAGACGGACACCAGAGTTAGTGACCCGCCCTCCCATTTCCCTGACACTGCTGCATATCTACCCAGTTCATCAGTCCAGGTGTGCTCAATTGACATAGGAAAGGATTTTCGCATCATGATGCCGACACCCCTTGATCCTGAAGTGAACCCCGAGTGTACAACCAATCGGTAGCCCCATCTATCTAGTGCCTTGCATGTATTTCCTATCAGGTGTGTCTCCTGGAGCAAAACCACTTCTGGGGAGTGCTGTTTAATAAACTGTAGTACTATTCCCCTCTTCAGTTTGTCCCCTAAGCCATTTACATTCCAGGATAGAAGTCTGAATTTCTTCTCACCCAACAAACCCATATTCGCCTCCCTTACACCTTTTCTTTGCACTATCTTTAGCCCCACTTCCTGAACGTGCATTACCGTTTATGTCGTTGATCGCTAGCATCCTGAGGCCGTCAGTTATTGATCCACATGCACCATCCCTCCCAAATTGGACTGCGTAATTTACTTTGCTGTCACACAACTGAAAAGATATAACTCTTAATCCCCAACATCCCTCCTCCCTGCTTCCCCGCACTCTGGGCCTAAAACTGCCCAAATCCCCATTTGTGCAGAGTGCCTGTCGCCCGGTTTTCTAAACTAACTAGAAAATCGGGGGGGGGGGTGACACCTCCTCCCCCACGGCCGCCAGCCTGCTTCTGTGTATCCCCATTCTATTTACCAAAACACACTTAAAGTCACAGAGTCACTTAGCGTGTTTAATGTCATCTTGATCCGCCGGTTGCGTTGTGCCAAGGCGTCGCTCGAAAAGATCATGTTGCTACCTGGGCCCATTCTAGTCGGCGGTTCTTGAGGGTCGATCACCTGAGGATGATTGTCTTGTGGGAGAGTGGTCCCTTCCTTGTCGTGCGTTATGGTCTTTTGCCGGTCTCCAGCCTTCCAGCCACTCCTGCGCTGTTTCTGGGGCGTCAAAGAACCAGGCTCTTCCGTCCGCCTCAATTCGAAGTTTTGCAGGGAATAACATAGAGTACCGAATACCTTTGTCCCTTAGTTGTTTCTTAACGTTGAGGAAGGTTCTTCTTTGTCTTTGGACTGCGATGGTGAAATCCGGAAAGAAGGACAATTCACTGTTCTTGTATCTGAGTGGAGGATTCGATCAAGCCATTTGCAGTATGATGTCCTGATCCCTGAAATTCAGGAGTTTTGCCAGTATTGGACGCGGGGGAGCTCGCGGTTTTGGCCTGCCCCCTGGGACTCTGTGCGCTCTTTTAACCGTGAAATACTTGGATAGATTTTTGGGCCGTAGGTGGTTCATGGTTAGGTCCTCCACGAACAGGTCAACAACTGGCCCCTCTGCCCTCTCGGGAACACCTGTGATCCTGACATTATTGCGTCGCGATCGACCTTCGTAGTCATCCAGCTTACTTTCTGCTATTTTCTGAGTGGCCTGAAGTTCTTTAATCTCTTGTCGCATCTGATGGGTTTCGCTGCTGAGCTCAGTAGTTACTACTTCCATGGCTTTCACTTTCTCACTTGTTTTTTTGCAAATCGGCTCTTATCAGTGTCATTTCAATAGTGATGGAGTCCATTCTTTGTTCCAGCGAGGTACGTACTCCCGCTATGGCCGCCATGACATCCTTGAGTGTCGGTTCCTCTTTGTCTGGGCTTGTCGCTTTATCTGCATCTCCTTTGTTTGCGGCGTCCACTTCTCCCAGCTTTTGAGTGGTATATTTGTCCAATTTGGTTTGGAGCGTACCCTTTTGCCCTTTGGCGCCCGGCATTGTTGTTCTCTTCTTGTGTCCAGAGGAGAGCCCTCGCGGGTGTTCCCCGCCTCCTGCTCTTGGGAGCTTCCTCCCTTGATGGCCTGTCGGGGTTTGCCCGAGGGGCTCTGGGTTTTGACGCTCCTAGGGTTACTTCTGGGCGCCGCTCTCTTCCCCTTGGTGTTTATCGGGCGGGCCACTTACACTAGGATCTCTGCCTCCACTGTTAGTCAAGTCTGTACTCGCCAAACATTCTTTCGAGGGGTCCAATCCCTCTGGGTGCTTCACATGCTTGTTTACCTGCGGATTCAGTGCTTCGCAGAACACCCTAAGCCCAAGTTGGATTAAGGCCACACGGCTCCAATTTATATGTTCCTGGATACCATCTTATATTCTTCCATGGGGGGGGGGGAACTATGCGGCCCCTTCCCGACTCTTCCTGGTTTTCCCACTTCAGCCCACTGCTCGAGCTTCTCTTCCCTCCACCAGCCCTGGACCAGGCCTACACGAGCTCACAGTCTTTGCGCTGCAGTTCCAGCGCTATCTGGGCTTACCCCCAGGTCTTATGGGGGCACACCTGAGTCTCTGTTACTCTCTTGCCTGACTTGTTATTCTGGCCGGCTCAGGGCTTGGATGAGCATGGCCGCCTCTCTTCTCAATCCCGATGTTCCCGCATCAGACGGGAGATCCTCTTCCGACAAGGGCAGCAGTCAGGGCACTATTTTGTTCCTTGTCGTATTTATCGTTTATTCCGCGGCTCGCCGGGACCGCCCCCAATGGAATTCTGCAACGAAGAGGCTTCAACTCGAGCCCGGGGCCTCTCGGGCTTGACGCGGCTGCACCCACTTGGCGCCGCTTTCCGTGCCGCTGATGTCCTTAGCGAGCACAGTTCTTAATCGGCCACGGGCCGTTTCTCCGATGCGCCACCGGGGTGTTCTACGGGGCTGCAACTCATTGACTCGGCCTGCCCCGGACCCGGGCGAGCACGGTCGCCTCTCCTCGTGACCCCCACATCCCTGCTCGAGGGGGGGAGATCAACTTTCAGCAGGATCGGTAGTCGGGGTCCCGTTCTGTTTGTCTGCTGCTCTGGTTTTCTTGGCTCCGCAGCTTGCGATTACAATGACCGCCTCCACTGGAAGTCACTTGCGGCTGGCTCAAACTCAATCCCGGGGCTTTTTAGGCCTAATCAGGCCGCGCTTCTTGACTGCCGATTTCTCCTTTGCTGGCGTTCTCCACAATCACGGTTCTTCAGCGGGGGTAGAGCCGTTCCTCCGCTGCATATCTGGGGTATTTAACGGATCTGTGTACGGATATTTAGGCAGGCTTAGGCCACAGAAGGTGGTAGCTTCACTGACGTGGGCCATCACGATCGGTGCCCAAGCCATGCCCCCTGAAAAGTTCTCTTGATGAGTTTTTGGCAGCTTCAATTTTACAAGTAAAGTAGTTCGTTTTAGTACTTATAATCACTGCCTTTTACTCTCCTAATGCTAGGTTATAATTATGTTTGCCTTGATCACTGTAATCTGCCCTCTCTGCTCGTCTACACTTAGATTTAATAATTTGAAGTCTGAGTTATACCAGGGAGCTGAGGTTCTGTTCTTCCCAACTTTGGTATTTTTTGCTGGGGCCAACTGATCCGCGGCAGATCTGATCCAGCCATCATGGTTGTCAGCCGCCTTGTTAATGTCTGCCACTACCAGAGGTGTGCTGTTATCTAGCATCTCTACAAGGTCTTCTTTCTTGATTTTTTTCTACGATCTTATTTTGGCAGGCGGCAGTTTGTTTGACTGCAATCTGTCATTATCCACGAAGGATAGATGAAAATGAATGGCCCTATGGTCAGTCCAAGTAAGGGGTGATACTCTCTCTACAGTGATTATGGGGTTGTTCGTGAATATACCATCCACAGTATGAAGGGCCTTGTGCGTAGGCTCTAAGACTAACTGTGTTAGTCCGAAACCTTCCAGGTTGACTAGTAGGGTGGAAGTATCCACATTACTTTCACTCTCCAAATGAAAGTTAAAATCCCCTAGTATCGTGAAGGTAGGATGTTCCAAACAGGATTCCATCATTGTCTGTAATCCTTGGATGAACAGGCCTTTTAGTCCCGGTGGCCTGTATATTAGTAGCCCGGGGAAGGATATGGTATTAGAAATTTTTATGTTGAAGGACATAGCTTCAGCTCCAGGCAGCTGAATAGGCTCGAAAGAGGCTTTGAGCCAGGACCGGTAGATGATAGCTAAGCCTCCACCCTTTTGTCCTATTCTATCCACATTGGACATTGAGTAATCTGTTGGTAAGGCGGTAACCCAGTCAGGCTCTGACTTTTCATTGGCCCAGGTTTCTGTTAAAAAAGCCACATGCTGGGATGCTGATAGCAACAGCGATTCCAGTTAGTACTTATGCTCAATCACTGATCTAGTGTTAAGCAGTATAGCCTTTAGCACTTTAGCAAAAGGTCTAGAGTTTTTCTTTTTTACCTATTATGGCGTTATGTGGAGGGCTAGGAGCCGAGGTAGCTGCATCAGGTGAGTTGTTGTTCCTTCTAGTAGGACTCTCAGCAGGTAGGCTTGAGGGAGATTTGGAGACCGTAAAGGGAGAGTTGCCTGCGGTAGCGTGAAATGGAGGCTGGTCCCTTTTCCCATCCCACATAGTAGCAGTACCGTAATTACCTTTATTAAGTGCCATTAACTGTTCCCTGGTGTAGCTCTGGCGGGAAAAAAGGGTGGGGTCCTGGCGCAAGGCGCAGTCTGGGTGCTGACAGGCGCAGACGGGCTTGGCTTTGGCGCACCTTTGGCGCGCCCACTGCGCACGTCTGCTGCACGGTCGCGTCAGCATACTGCTTTTATCCCATTTGCGCTTGAAACAACTAGCGCGCCGACCTTGCTGTGGGCGGGCCAGCTCTAACATACGGGCACCGCAGGTCGTCGCGAAGAGCGTCGCAGAGGGAGTCTGGTAGACTGAGTCCCCTTTGATAAAGTGCGAGGTGCAATATCACAGTAAGAACTGGATTAAATCAAGTTAAAACTTTTAAAAATGCCTTCTTTGAAACAAACTATAAAGTGCTTTCCCAGACCCTTGATCAATGCTTTCTCGGAACTATAAGCAAGCAGCCGCGTTAGAAACCCACGCCCAAGCTGCGCAGTCGCGTCAGCATACTGCTTTTATCCCGTTTGCCCTTGAAACAATTAGCGCGCCGACCTTGCTGTGGGCAGGCCCGCTCTAACCTACGGGCACCGCAGGTCTTCGGGAAGAGCGTCGCAGAGGGAGTCTGGTAGACTGAGTCCCCTTTGATAAAGTGCGAGGTGCAATATCACAGTAAGGTAAAGGTAAAGATAATGACTCTAACCTTAGAGCGGGAGAGGTTGCCGTTATTTCAAGAACTATCTACAAGCTACTACGCTTAGCACACCCACTTCAAACAAGTATGGATTGTTGAGCATTCAAATCATTCTCCTCCAAATACTTCAACAATATTGTATACAAGTGTCGGAGCAAAATGGCCGCTTAAGCCACTAGCTCCGTGATCCTCCTTCCTCCTCCGTCTATCCTGACCACATATCCTTGCTTCCCGAAGCGGGTGTCCTACGCCGGAACACTAGCGGCGCGCCGTCACCCCACCCCCGCAGAGCTACGACAGCGGGGAGCGGAGATACGGGCCCCGGCGGTTTCGGGCCTACCTGCAGAAGTGAAGCCGGGGGCTCGATTTTGCGGCCGGACCGAGTCCGTGGAGAGGAGTGGCCGTTCTGGACGAGCCGCGCGTAGACGACGGGAGGATCGCCACGGTAGCGAGACCCGGGAGGGTCGAGCGGGGCTGTGTCTATCTGGCGGCCACGGCTGTTGATGGCAGACTATCGGCCGGACGGAGGAAAACCGACCGACGTCGGCGTGCTGAGGGCCCGGAACTTGGAGCTCGAGACTGTGGCTGCGGAGCCTAAGGGACACGACCTGCGACCTGCCTGCAGGCAGAAATAGGGGAGGAGGCCGGTGGATCGCGGCTGGAGCGCCCCCACCTACAGCCCCCCAGGATTACATTACCGGAGCCCCCCGCGACCTTAGGAGTAGGCACGCAATGGCCATCCCGGGTGAGGTGAGGAGGTAAAGCATTGGTGTCGGTCTCAGCAGTGGGTTGGAGATGCTGAATGACTCTATAATGCTGTGGGTGTCTGGATGACCCATACCCCTAATCAACGCCGGATGAAGGACGTGCCTCGCGGGGATCCATGAGAGCATAAGAGCGACTGGTGAGGTGACGGCTCGGTGGGCAGGATTCCTGGCGGACAGAAATTGTGGGTACAGCTGGGTGTTGGCTGAGGTGCGCATTGACGGACTGGTGTGTGGGGTACACTGGTGTCTCGACCGCCTGTGGGACGACGCCCTGCTCCGGCGCGCTAAGGTGGCCAGTGGCGAAGAGAAGCGACCAGCGGGAACCCCCGCGGCCACTGGCGCTGCCGTGACTGTCGACCGCATAAGACCCGAGGAGGGGCTGCGGTGGAACGCACCTTCACCGTGGTGGCTACAACTAATGACTACCATGGAGAAAGGGAAGGGGACAGGCACTAGGGGGTCCAGAAATAATAAAAACTAACAAATTGGACCGATATGCTTTGCCCAAGGAAGCACTGCAGGGTCGGCAATCCTTCGGAGGGGCAGCAGCCGAACAGAGTGCAGAGGAACCAGAGTTATCCCTAAAAGATGTAATGAAGGCTATCGCAACGGTCCAGTCCACATTGGAACATAAAATAGACACAATGGCGATTGATGTCAGCCTAATCCGGGCAGACCTTTCTAAGGTCCATGAAAAAGTGGCGCAAGTGGAACTGACTACTGCTAGTTTGGTCGAGGATATGAACCAAGTGCAGGGAGAGCTCCGGGACATGCAGACGTTCCGCAAAGCCACTGAACTTAAGCTGGACGACTATGAGGGCGCCTCCGGCGCAACAACCTTCGCATTTTGGGGGTGCCGGAGAAAGCGGAAGGGCAGGCACCGGACCTATTTGTCGAAGACCTCATATTACAGCAGTTACAGCCCAAGGGACTCAGCAAGTTCTTTGTGGTGGAGCGGGCACATAGGGTTCCTGGTGGTCCACCTAGGCCGGGGGCCCCTCCTCGACCGATGTTGGCAAGAGTCCTCAACTTTCGCGACTGGGATGCCGTACTCCAGCATGCCCGTAACCGGACCCCCCTCCGCTTCGAAAACGCGACCATCTCCTTTTTCCCGGACTTTACGCAGCGGGTGCAGAAACAGAGACTATCTTTCATGACGATAAAGCGTAAGCTTCGAGATGCGGGCCTGAAATATTCAATGCTGTTTCCTGCACGTCTCCGTGTAGAAGCGGAGGGGAGGGCTTTGTTTTTTGAACGGCCGGAGGAGGCAGATGACTGGCTTGAACACCACATGGGGCGGACAGAGCGAAGTGGCGACGCGGGAGGAGAAGCAGGTTCCCGGACTCCTATCTAACCGATCTATACAGACTAACTGTGGCTCTGAATGTAATGTATAATACTCCCTGCTGGGATCAGAGATGGGTTGAGGGGGGTGACGGCCAGTCCCATAGGGGTAACACTCCTTCATTAAAGGGTATTATCAACGGCGCGGACTTACGCACTAGGGGGCAGTAAGGGAGCTCATCCTCAGAGGAGGAAGCAGAGGGACGAGAAGCCACGTCCGCACAAGTTCTACTATTAGACCACAATAGGGCGACAGGCACTCTGCAAGTTTACAATGGGCAGTTTAAAGTCCAGAGGGCAGGGTAGCAGGGTGGGGGGAAGTTGGGTGGGAGTGTTATATTGGTTTTATGTTATTGTTATTGCATCGGCGTCCGACTCAGAAATAGCTGGTGAGGAAACAGCAATCCGAGGTTATCTACAACATGCACCATGGGGGACAAACATCTTAAAGTCTTGAGCTGGAATGTCAACGGGTTGGGGGACAAGATAAAGCGCAGTGTGGTGCTTCAATACTGCAAACAACGGGCTCCAGATGTAGTCCTGTTGCAAGAAACACATTTAATGGGAAACGTATGTAAGGCCATGCAGAGAGGGGGCTATAGAATGGCTGCACATGCGGGATTCACGACGGGGTCCCGAGGAGTGGGTATCATGATTAAGACCTCCCTTCCCCTCGCAATCACATCGACTTGGGTAGATGACAGGGGCAGATACGTTGGAGTCTCGGGGATGTGGGAAGGCCGGCCCATCACACTCATGTCAATATACGTCCCCCTGGACTGCAGTGCTCTACCTTTACTGACCTGGGCTCGATATTGCTCTCTATCCCGGAGGGTCTTCTTCTCCTGGGGGCGACATCAACGCCGTAGTTTCAGGTACACTTGACAGATTCCCTCCGCGGGATATAGGGCCTTCTTCCCGGTGGTTGCCCGAATTTCTTGACGCTATGGGGTTGGTGGACGGGTGGAGGTCCTATCATCCAGACCGGGCCCAGTACACTTTCCACTCCGGCGCACACCAAAGTCTCTCTCGGTTGGACTACTGTCTGGTGCCGGCAGAGCAGATCAAATATATACATGAGATCCGGCACATGGCCAGGGGGATATCGGATCACTCGCCATTGTGGATCCACATTGCCCTTAGCCATAATACAGTGGGTAAAATAGCGCCCATTAATCCTTGGCACCTCCGCAATCCCAAAATCCGCACGCACCTTATCAAAACTATGAGTGACTACTTTACCGAAAATGAAGGTTCGGTGCTCTCCTCTCAGTCTCTATGGGAGGCATTTAAAACGGTGATCCGTGGCCAGGCAGTCTCACTGATTGCGGGAACTAAAAAAGAGAACCAGAAGGAGGCATCAGATATGGAGGCCGAGATTGACAGACTAGAAAGTGACCTGGAGGCGGGAGTCACCCCAGAGAGGCTTCATCTGCTGAGTCTTAAACAACACGAGTATAGGGCAGTGGTCACCGAGAAAGCAAAGATCATTGGTAGAGAACGACAAGGTAGACTATATGACTTAGGAGACAAAGCAGGGAAATTGATAGCATGGCTTGATAAAAAGGAACTGGCGAGTAGATTGGTCCCTGAACTCAGAAGCGACACAGACACTATCATCACAGACCCCCAAGAAATTGTTAATAGCTTCGCTAACCACTTCCAGACAGTATACACCACATTGGCCGGGGGTTCTGAGGCAGACTCGCAAGAAATGATATGAGACATAGCACTCCCCTGTCTGTCACTAAGTGATCGCGACCTTATGGATGGCGAGTTAACAGCGGACGAAGTTGCGCAAGCAATCCGTTCCCTAAACTCGGGCAAGGCCCTTGGCCCCAATGGGCTCCCCATTGAGCTTTATAAGCTACAACCTGATAAACTAGCGCCATATTTAAAATCTATGTTTGAGGAGTCTAGGGAATTGGGCATGTTGCCACGGGATCAGAGGGTAGCCACCATAGTGACTATTCATAAAGAGGGTAAACCCAGGACGGAATGTGCCTCATATAGGCCAATTTCCCTCCTGAATGCGGAGCCTAAAATTCTCGCCAAACTCCTGGCCAATCGCCTCATCAAAGTAATTGGTGAACTGGTCCACCCGGACCAGTCCGGATTTATACCCCGCAGAAACACGGCATTGAATCTCCGGCGAGTGCATGGGGTGATAGGGAGAGCGCATACCATTCAGGAACCTGCGATAATAGCTTCTTTAGACGCGACAATGGCATTTGACACACTCGAGTGGCCATATCTCTGGGCGGTGCTGTCAAAACTGGGATTCGGCCCGAAATTTATTCAGTGGGTGCGACTCTTGTATAATGAACCCTTGGCCCAGGTAGTGGTTAACAATAAGATTTCCACCACATTCCAGCTCAGTCGGGGAACCCGTCAGGGCTGCCCGCTCTCCCCCTCCTTTTCGCATTGGCTCTTGAACCTTTGGCAGCATGGATACGACGTGACCCTAGAGTGAGAGGATTGAAGTGGTCTTCGGAATGTGAAGACCGCATCTCATTATACGCAGATGACATATTGCTCTACCTTGCGTCCCCCAGAAGATCTTTGATAGTAGTGCTAGATATCCTTAAAGTCTTTGGTAGACGCTCTGGGTTCACGGTCAACTGGAATAAGTCCTCCCTATTTGTCTTAAGTGGGGATCGGCCTCTGCTCCCCCGCGATTGTCCAATACAAATTACCACGGTGGGCTTCAAGTATTTGGGTATTTTTATCTCACTAGATCCCCAATCACGCTATGACCATAACCTCCTTCCCCCTCTGAGCAGACTGAAAGCAGATGTAGCCAGGTGGAAATCGCTTCCCATCTCCCTCTTGGGTAGAGCTACTCTGTTCAAGATGATGTCCCTGCCGCGATTCCTGTACATATTACATAATACTCTGGATCCCATCCCCCGCAATATTTTAAGGAAATTGAAGGACTACAGAGGCAGCTGCTCTGGGAGGGGCGACCTCGAATCGCCCTAACCAAACTGACGCTAAACTGGTATGATGGAGGCATCAGCCTCCCGGATATCAAAAAATATTATTGGGCTGCGCAATTGGTAGCAGTTAACCACGGTACCTATGGAAGAATTGAGGATCCTGGCTATGCGATGGATAAGTGGATACTACCTGGGGGTAATTATAATAGGGCATTATATGCAAGACCCCGGAAATATATCTTGACGGGGCCTACTAGGCATGCGGTCCGGATCTGGCACGAGGCGTCCTCCTCACTCGGGTGGGGCCGACAATTAACGATGTCTACCCCGCTATGGGACTCAGAGATATTGGGTAGCCTGTGGAAAACAAAAGGATTTGACAGGTGGGATCGTATTGGCATCTCTCAAGTTAAAGACATCTGGGGCCCGAGAGGGATCAAGACATTCGCCGAACTCCAAGCGGAATATGCACTTGCAAACACCGAGTACTTCCGGTATGCGCAAATATCCCATTCGCTCCTACGGGCACTCCCCGAGAGCAAGCTCCCTCCTGACGCCTCCCCACTAGAAGACAGGATACTTGATGGACACCTACCTGATAAAACTATTTCACTGATCTACCAAAAATTAGTCAACAACACCGAAGATCCTCTCCAGGTCCTGCGGAGTAAATGGGTAGCAGACGGAGTGGAAATAGATGATGAGGACTGGCAGGATGCGGTCTCCTCCCCCGGGTGGTAGCCATCTCAGCACGACTCAGACTTGTCCAACTTAAAATCCTACATAGGGCCTATGTCACGGGACCTCGCCTTATCCGCATGGGACTTGCAGACAGTGGGGACTGTAGGAGACGGTGTGGACACATAGGGACATTCATGCACATTATCTGGGAGTGTACGCAGGTGGGTCTCTACTGGCAAAAAATCCACGACGTGATCAACTCGGTGCTATCAGTGCGTCTCCTCCCAGAGGCACGACGATGCCTCCTGAATATATGGGAGCCTACTGACCTAAACACCCACCAAATACAATGGGTTACACTTGGGCTCATGCTCGCCAAGAGGAACATTGCACAGCTATGGGGAGCGGCGAACACACCCGCTTTGGATGATTGGGGAAAGGATTTAGACTGGTGCATGTTTCGAGAAAAAACTGTATATCTGGCAAGGGGTTGCCCTGGGAAATGGACACGAATATGGGGCCCATGGAATACTTATCGAGGAGAAATCTGTGCCCCTCCCTGTGCTGCTGAACATGACACCCCCCCCCCTCCGTAACATTCCTTCTGTGTAAAATGATTAGAAAATACCCCTGAGATTTATGAGATGTATACCTTGATGTTTCCTCTGTATATTGTCCATGTGTCCGATGTATGTTTAATAAAAAAAGTTATATAAAAAAAACAATATTGTATAAATCTAAAGTCTTCTTGGATCCAGTGGCTCATTTATTAAATCCTTCATGGGCACTGCCACTATGAGAGCTTTAGCTTGGGTAACTTTAACATCTATGATAGAACACCAAAGTGATTTTAACCTTTTTTGTGAGTTCACATACAGGACCATATCATTTACCGAATTAGGCTCCACCTGAACTTTTCTTGCTGGTGGGCATTTTCCCAATGATCTGACCCTATAATTTTTAATTAAATGTATAAATAATAGTTACTGTCCCTCACTGCATAAATCAAATGTCACAACTCCATCAATTCCATCCTGTCTGGCTATCTGGAGGAAAATCACATTCTGGACTCCTCTCAGTGTGGCTTTCGCCGCGGCCTTAGCACAGAATCAGCCCTCCTAGCTGTGACTGAACATCTGAGAGCAGCATTGGATGAGGGACGGACCTCGGCCCTGTCCCACTGGATCTCAGTGCCACATTCGATACGGTCTCGCACCAGATTCTGATTCAAAGACTGAAGGAGGCCGGCATCGTGGGCACTGCCCTGGCTTGGCTCACCTCCTTTCTTTCAGATAGGTCCTTCCAAGTATCAGCTCCCCCTTTTTCATCTAGGGTGTATCCCATCAAACAAGGGGTCCCGCAGGGCTCTGCGCTAAGCCCTACACTTTTTTACTTGTATGTTCAGCCTTTGGCCGCATTAGCCAAGAGGAGAGGGCTGACGATCGTGTCATATGCAGATGACACCCAACTTGTAGTCGCCCTCTCCAATGACTGTCAAAATGATGCGGCCAAGTTTCAAAGTGGCTTGGCTGACGTAGCAGAGTGGATGACTGCCAATTGTCTACAGCTCAACGCCAGCAAGACTGAGGTCCTGCTGGTAGGGAAGGATCCTGAGCTATTGAGTGGACACTGGTGGCCCACCCTCCTGGGACCCGCTCCCACGCCTAAAAAGGTGGTAAAAAATCTGGGCGTATGGGTTGACTCGGCGCTGAGTTTCCAAGATCAAACTAAGAGGGTGGCGGCGACATGTTTTGGCATTCTACGCAGTCTTAGACCCGTTTTGGGTTCTTTGACCCCTCCATCTGGCAGACCATTGTGCAGGCAGCTGTGCTATCGAGACTGGACTATGCCAGCGTGCTCTATCTTGGGGTCAATAAGACCGAGATCTCAAGACTGCAGAGGGTCCAAAACGTCGCCGCTAGAACTCTCCTTGCCATGCCTAGATGTTGCCCCACCTCCAGCACCATTCGGCGGCTACACTGGCTGCCAGTGGAGAGACGGGTGGAGTTTAAATCTCTCTGCTTTGCTTTTAAGATTCTGAAATCCCCAATCTCTGGTATACTATCTGGCTTACTCTCCACCTATACTCCTATGCGACATCTGCGCTCTGCAGGCAAACAGCTGGTTTCTATACCACGAGTGAAGAGGGCCCGTGCTGGTGGACGCTCGTTTCGCGCTCTGGCTTCTAAGCTCTGGAATGGTCTCCCGGCCCATACCCGGAGCATGGACAATTATCTGGCTTTTCGAAAAGCACTAAAGACCCATCTGTTCCCTCATTAGGTTTTCTCCCCCTTTGTTAACCACTATGTCTCCTCTGGCCCTCTCTTTTCTCTCTTTTCAGGATGGATACTTGCTGTCAGTTGCCACTATGCTCAGCGCCGGGACGCCCCATTGCTGGGGCAGCTGTGCGCTCTACAAGTCATCTTAACCTAACATAACAACTGGTCTAAAACCATGCCTGAAAGTTTCTTGGAAAGTTCCAGGGACATTGATTTTCTCTGCTAATTATATAGCCTATATTAAATGTATCATCCATTCACTAGACAAATGGTTCTTAACCTAGGATCAGTGGACCCCTGAGGGTCCACAACACCTAATCAATCAATCAATCAATCAGGATTGGATTTATAGAGTGCGGCTAATCACCCAAAAGGGTATCCAAGCTAATCAGTAGGTCCCCAGCTGTTCAGAAAATTGGACAATTTAGAAGATTGATATAATACAAAATGCAAAATATATATATTAAAATGCAAATATGAAGGAACTTGAGATTGGGGGCAAAAATTAAGTTGCATTCTTAGCATGATCCTGAAAGCAGCACAAGTTACAGCAAGCAGCCACTAGTATGGACAACTGGTGGCCTCAACTGTGATTAGAACGTTTTCTCAGATCAAAAAGAAAGTACAACGATAACAGTTTGTCTGCCAGAGGGTTAACATAAAAAAGAGAAACACTGGTTTTCTGAATGAAGTTACTAGAAAGCGCTGCAGTTTTTCTTTATACAAATATAAACAAAACTAATGAATGTCGCTCAATTGATTTATATTTGTCTCTTTGAGAGAAGGCTCAAATCCTGTACAATCTTTGAAAAAATGCTGCTTTCTTTTTACAAGCAACTGTACATACCTTGGTCTCCGAAATGCTATACCGTATTGCTGGCAAGCTAGACCAACCGTGGGTGTATACACGACGGGCATGAATCTTTCAATATCCGATGTCAGCACTCTGTAGAAAAGCTTTTCGTTTCTATCCTGAAGCCCCATAAGTAGAATATATCTGTGAAGAGTGAGTAAAATTAAACTTCCAGGAAAGTAGATGAATCACAACACCGTAAAACATCAAAAGAACGTGAAAATATCTATTTTATTTTGATACTTGCCTTACACTGACGTACCACCCAATTAGTACAGTTCATAAACTTAAGAAAAGAAAATCAGAGTTGAAGGTCTAGAGAGTCATCATTACTGCAAAGAAGGTGGAAAAAGTACAGGCGAAAATGGCATTCAACTTCAGTTTTAATCCCACGGTATTCATGTGATTTGTCAACATTTCATCTCTTTAGTAGTGAATAAATTAACTACCGTTCAGTTTGTATGATACAAATGGAGTTTTACTTGATCTTATATGTTGATTTTGTAAAGATTTTGAAATTATCTTTAGTTGTTTTAGCAAGGACATATTTAAAAGAGGGGGTCAAGAGTCTATGAATGTGGCATTGCTGACTGTACTAGAAGAGACATACGTTAATCTGATTTGTGGGTTTGAGCGGCACTCTAGAGTAAACAAAGTAAGATTGTTGATTATTTTTTAAGAGGGCACAGTGGTACCTGCAAACAATGGATTGGTTTCCATTGCCAAATGACATTTTCTAATGTAGCAAAGACCCAGTGGGGTATCTTGGCAACTACAATAATTAATTTTACTAGGGGGATGCTATGATAAGGTGCAGAACGACGGTGAATATGTTGCTTCTGGTCTGTAAAAGTCGGAGGTATGTTGTTTACTGATGGTGATCGTTGTTCAAGGAAGGAGTGTGCCTGTGTTTTTTCTGCAAGACGGGAACAAGTGTGTTGTGTCATAGTGAGTGTTTGTTCTGTAGAATGGGAGGTGCATCCTTACTTTCTCACCGCAGCCTAGAACCTCCACCCAGGTATATGTGCCCTACATATGAGTGCTTAGTTAGTTAGTCGGGCAGGTTGCATGATCAAAACCAGACTGGGTTACTGGACAGCCTGGCTATTTCTTGGAGGGGGTGGGAGTCCTAATAATATTTTAAGAGAGACTGATACACTGTTAACTGTGCACTTGCAATTCTCTAACAGAACATTCCTTACAGGAATAGACTTTAGTTACTGTACAACATGACTATACAACATGGCACCTGACTGCTACAAAGACTGCTATAAAGTATGCAGTACCATTTGAAATGCTGCGTAATGGAAGAGCTGTCATAGTCTGCATGGTGTGCAAGCCAAGTAAAGCAGAGAGTCACCTGGAAGCATTTTGCAGGAATGGGGGACTTACATAAGATAAAAGTGACTCAGTTGTTGTAGCACAGCTGGCTGATGTGTGGCACAGATATGCCTAGTCATACATTTTTATGGATGTATCTACATATATATGTGGGTATGTGTGCGTGTTTGTGCATGTGTGGGTGTGCGTGAGAGAGTCAATATGAGTGTGCCTGGTACGGAGTTTCTCTGGCTTGACAGTAACCTTCACAGATGGTAAGTTGACCCCTGTCATTACTGGGGTTCCCATGGTTTCTGTATCCATGGAAGACATTCCTAGCATTTTATGTTGTTATGTTATTTTATACAGATCTGTAGAGATCGCTATCACCTGGAGGGTACCCTTGCACTGAGCCGGAGTGAGCCTAGCCATACCTAGGGCCTAGTAGGACTACTCAAAAGCCAGGTCTTCAACTTATTTCAGAATTCAAGAAGTAAGTTGAAAGCTCTCATATGTACTGGCAGGTCATTCCATGCTTTAGTAGCAATGCAGGTGAAGTCTCGATCACCGGATCAGGGTTGTATATAATAGCAAGATACAATTCAAGAAAAAGCTGTTTGACTGACAAAATCTTGTCAAATTAAGGGCTCTGATAGTGTTTCAGGCATGTTTATATCCTAAAGAGTTTATATTCAAATGAAATTATCCAACAATCAACGCATATGGGCTTTGCTGCCCAGACAGATTTGAAGACAACTTCAGTTCCTCAATTTAATTCTATACTTTTTTCAAATTGAAAATGGAAAGGAAATGTGTTTGAAGATGATGTAAATGAAAGTGTTCAAAAAGGTACCTTTAACTTGAAATTGTATACTTTGAAAGAATCTATTGTACGGTTGCTATGTGGAAATGTATGCATACAAACGTTCTTGTCTAAAGCTACTGGCCCTTTGGCAGCTAGACCTGGTCCTAGGTATTTTAGTCATTCTCCTGTTACAGTGGCTACATGTCTGGCCTTATTCACAAACTGCACTTTGATGTACTACAAAATGTAAGTTTCACCTATTCTATACGTGCAAATTTCTTCTCCCAGACTGTGGAGCCTCTGCACACTTAAGTATAGATTTTGGTAGTAAATGTGGGTGGGACACAGGGCAATAGAAGGAACAGACTTACTTCTAAAGGGATGGGATTAGGGAGGAGTAAGAGGGGTTCAGGCAGGGTCAGGGAGGGGCTTAAGGACTTGTGAATACTGAAAGTAGTAAACTTACTCCAAAGTGTAAACTTACTCAAAAGTGTAAATTACCTTTGTTATTATTGTGTAGGCAAGCTGTGCCATCAGTAGCTGTCACAGTCAAGTCGCAGTGCTATGATGAAACAAATGTTAAAAATAAATGATGTTATGGATTTGAATGATTTTCTTTCAGGTCCAAATGCCTCAAAAAAAAAGTGGTTTACTACAATATTAATCTGGGCAGACATTGAACAAAATACACACTGTTAGCCAGTGAAGTTACTGCATGCATTCTGTAATAGGAACATTATGTGTAGTTTAACTAAAAGATATGTATCTGCATTTTGTAAAAAATTAAACTGATGAATAGTGCAAGAGGGCAACCCATGTATATGTCAGTCAGATAATCAAGTTAAGACCCAATCAGTGCCTAAAGAACAGGATAGCTTGTTTTCTCATGCAGAAAGGGGAAGATTTTTGTTTACCTTCTGGTGGATAAAGCAGGAAGTCAAGACTCTAGTGACCTGTGCCTTGAATGATAAAGCATCATAAAAAATGACTCCCACACTTTTCACAGTTCGAGATGGAAGATGACAGTGTCCTAGTGCATCTGGTCATAAGCAAGCAGTCAAAATCAAAGGAGGTCCACCCTGTATCAAGACTTCAAACACTGTTGCCATATTTGTAAGAAATCGGGTTACTGGTTTAGGAGGGTAAACCCTAATCAAGCAGCAACCACAAACCTTGTCAGGGTGAGGCAAAAGCCAGCCCCAAATTAACCTGTGCTCAGCCCTCAGGTAGCTTGGCACAGAGCAGCCAGGCTTAACTTCGAGGTAATCTATAAAGTATTTATGCAGTACTTCAAACAGTAATGAAGTGAAAACAGAAACACACCAATTTAGAAAAATAGAGCAAAATTTAATAAATAAAACAAGACCAAAACAATAAACATCCAATCAGAAGAAACGGAGATATGCAATTTAAAAGATTTAAGTGGGAATAGTGCCAAAAGGCCCAACGCGCCACTTGCGGCTATCTGATCATGCGAGACTTGGAAGAAGTGACAAGTTCAGGCTGACCACAATTGAGAGTGGGTCTGATACAGGGACCAGTTTAGTTCCACTGAAAAGTTACCTTGTCAGTTCAGTGTAAAGAGTCCCGTTCATGGTGGGGGGGGGTTGTGAGGAGCAAGGAAGGGTCGCAGATGGTCGTCGCAGCGCAAAACGCATGCTGGGCTTTGCAAACAGTCATCGCTGTAGGGTGAAGATCCTATTGTTGTTGCAGGCGGTCGGACCAGATCATCACGGTGGTGCTCCCCGCTAGTGGTTGATGCTGTAGTGCAAAGGGTCGGGCGACGGAACTTCAAGTTGGCCGGCAATGCGAGTGATCCAGCGCTACACTTTATCAGGGATCGATACTCATCAATATTTTCATACAAATGGCCCATACACATTCACCCAACTCATAAATCCCTGTTGCACTGGGGGTCAAGTTTTAATGACGTGAAAAATTGTTTCCTTCACAGATTCATGTTTATTATTTCTAAATACATAACTAGACCTGTATATCAACTCTCTTTCCTCTCGGTCGACGGACCAATTAGTTGAGTAGTTGATGGAAATAATAGAACTAACTAACTATCTAATCAGTTAAATGATCACAGACTCTCCATAAGATTAATTAAGTTTATCTCATATAAAATGTAAATGATCAATGCTCATTGCATACAGGTTACAATGCAAACAAAGAATCTCACATAAGGAAGAGAAAATCAATCAACAATGCAAACAGTGTCATACTCATCATCAATAAACGATACGCACATGAAGGAGTGGATAGATGAAGAGACATAAGTTTCAGCAAATAATGCGAAACAAAAATACATATGATGGAGTGGATAGATGAAGAGACATAAGTTTCAGAGACAAAAATACATTTGCAAGTAATTTATGCAAAGTACGAGTCAGAAAGATAATACAAACCCAAAGGATCTGTGAAATACCATCCCCCTGGCCAAGGGAGTAGTGGGGGTCTCCTGAAATAGAGTCAGGAGACAAAGATTTCAGGAACTGGACAGGACAGGGACAGGAACAACTAGGCCTCTCTGCAAACCGACGGACAGCGACGCATCACCCATCTCTCCTCTGCACTCGATCAGAGCTTCCTCCTCTTCTCCTCTCCTTCCTAACCACACCCCCAAAGGGACCCCAGTTATACCCTAAAACCTACATGTCCAACCCACATTAGTTGAAACAATTCACTGGACTCGACTTTCTATTGGTCAGTTTTAGGAGGTGGTGTATCACACCACCAGGTTCCCATTCACAATTTCAGTACATTCATTGTTCTATATCCTCTCTCATTACATCATGTTTGACTCGTTCGTTTAATTCAATATTGGACACTTTCACATTAATTCACATGTATTTCTTTGCTTCGTCCGCGGAAGAAGTCTTGGATCCCACGGCCAGGCTCATCTTTTGGCAGGCGAACAATGTTCTTTGAGCTGGTTAGCCTTGAACCTTTACACTTTCTCTGCAGCGCTCAACGCTTCAGTCTGCTTTGTCATGTCATTTTTGTTCACTCTCCAGCCCCTCATCTATCCGGTCAACTTAAGGAAGTACTGGCCCATTTGGCTCACTACAGCAAATAGAACATAAGCATTCATTAATTACATGGTAATGCACTTTTCACTGTTTACCACCCACTTTTGCACTATCCCTTGTTAATATTTTCTTAGCATAAGCTTCATGCAAAGCGGCATTATTTATTATCGTTTAAAGCAAGATGCAAGATGCGAAAGGCGGCCTAAACATGCATTAACTTTGTTTCTTTCGAAACGCAATGTAAAATAAGGCCTTGTTCTTTCATGCATTTAGTTCACATTAGTTAACGCATGCGCAAAGTGGTTTCCCACGTGTTCATGTGATTTGCATATTAGTTTTTCACTGTACACTGTTAGTACATATTATGGGGGAGTTAATTCAAGCAAGTTTCTTTCTGTAAAACCTTGCTCCATCAATCCCCCCTCTAATGGCTTCCTGGAGCCATCATAAACTACCCACCATACCAAGTGCCATCTTTATTTATCTAAAGATTAGTATTCTTTTCTCTTCTCATCAACTTCTTATCTAACTCCTTCATTTCGTCATAGTAATCTTCTTTCATATCTTCTAATTCTATTTCATCTCTTTTTCTCTTTCTTGCTTTTCGTTTCTTATTTGATTCTGTCATCTCATTTCTTCCACACTGTCATTTACAACATTTATATATTGTTATTATTACTAAGGCTACACCAGCTACTGAAATCATTGGCATTATTATTTTCCCTAATAAACTACTTCCAAAGGTAGAAAACCATTTACCTACAGAAGAGAAACTCTTACCAAGTCTCTCCCAGACACCGTCAACCTCCAGTTGGGTCAAATCTTCATGAAATTTCGTAAATTCTTAATATATACTTCTACACCTTTACTTTTGTCAGGGATATAGGTACAGCAGTGTTGAATTTTCAACATGCCACAAACTCCACCCTCTTTTGCCAATAAGATATCAAGGGCAAGTCGATTCTGCAAAACCATTGATCTGATTGCAACCATTTCGGGGTCAATCATCAAGAACCCACCAGCAGTATCTGTCGATAAACGATCAACCACTATGGACAATTTTCGAATTGTATGCGAATTCAGAACGACTCCAACTGATGGTATCAGTGCACCAAGAATATCACCCACTATTTCTGAGAAACTAGCTCTCTTCTTACGTGTTAGTCCTTGTTTTATTTAATTGATTCTATTATTACTTTTGTCTACATGGTAGACCTTTGGGAAAACAATTGCAAAGTAACAACTGCCATACCAATGTGCAGGCAACCTGTAATAGGCTTTCTTACCACACACATAATAAACTCCTGGGAAAACAGGATCAGTTCCACCCTTCAATCCCCAACCTCCAGTAATTTGGAAAGTATGTTCACATTCACTAGAACCAATGAAATAATTATTATAGTTAGTTTTCAGTCCAAGCAAACATATTTTTCCCTTTTGATACCAGTCCAGGGACATTGCTGTCTCGCCTTTCTCATAATTTCCTTCTCTAAATGCCCATGGTGGTACTTGTGACTTCTGTTCAGCAGCTTTTCTTTGGAAGATTTCTCTTCTATATTCTACCATATCTATGAACACTTTTTCTTCAACCCGCAAACTACATGTTAGATTGTTTTTGTAAGCATATCCTATATCTAGTGTCTTAGTAATATGGAAAAATTCTCCAATATAACGTGCATTTTTATTACTTAAAACCTTGTTCAGCTCCTTTATAATAGGTATTTCTGAAAATACTAAATCTACATTGGAATAATGATACTCCAGCTTCCCCGTCACGTAGAATAGGCTGGATAGAACACTGCAAGACAAACCATATGTTAAAGGTAGGTGATGGTAGGTCATCCCCTCTGAGACAGACGAAGGTAATTGCATGCACACATAACAATCACTTACATTCATTGTATTAACCTATTCGTACAACAATTTAGTAAAAACATTTAACGAGAAATCACAAATTGATTTATCATGATGGAAAATACATCCATCTATCTGTTCTATGTTAGTATTAGGGGTTTCTTTAGTAACATCACATACTCTTTCACTTATTACATTATTAGTATTGTTTCCATTATTAGTTACCATTAGAATAGGTACAACAACTGTTAATAACATCCACATAAATGTCAGTAAAAAGACACTACATAAGCAAGCTTTAGTACATCTACGTTTTAGGCTAGATTTTGGATGTTCAGTCACTTTTGCTTCGGCCATTTTTGTATTTTACTAAAAATAAAAAATCTAAATCGATTAAAAAAAAACAACTCTAGACTTACTAAAAATTTCTGAAAAAAAAATAGTGTAATCCTACACTTCAAGGCTTTTCTTTCTTTTATTTCTCTTTTCTAAGTCTTCTGAGTCTTTCCATTCATTTCGTCTGGCAAGTTTTCACCTTAATTATTCACAGTTCTTTTAAGGTGGTTTCAATTTGCTTTCATCCACTTGCTCAGTGTCAGTACTGTCTTTTTCTTCACTTGGATCTGCGCTTTCAATTTCTTCCAAGATCACGTACGTCCATTCCGGTGCTGTGTATTTCTTGCTTGGAATTCTTACTCTCCTTGTTTTCGTACTGAATCTTCTCCTGACTCTTCTTGTTCTGCTTGACTTGAGACCTCATTAATTTGCTCTGGTGTTCTTCTTGACTTTCTCCTAGCAAGAGTGTATTTCAGTCTTTTTGCTCCATTTGGCCAATTGTCACCTTTTCTTGGTCTTTTAGTTTGAACTACTTTTTCACCTTCTTCATCTGGTTCACAAGTTCATTTATTTGGCCTTTCTTCTATCTGTTCTTCTTCTTGACTTTCAGTAACTTCCCTTTCTTCTGGTTCTACAGCAGTCTCATGAGACCCATTAACTGGCGCCCACTCTACTTGACTTGTGCTTGGCTGTTCGTCATCTGTTTGTTCTTCAGAATCTGTCACTCTAGATTCTTCAGCTTCACACACTTCAGCCTCTGGTCTTTGGCTTTGGTTTACCAGTTGCTGCCTTTCTTGTCTTTCAAGTGTACTTGGGACTCGTATGGTATGGCTCGCATGAATCCAGTTGGGCAAACCACCACACTACACTGCTGTCGTCGACACCAGAATTACTTGGTAAGGTCCGTTCCACCTGGGTTCTAAACACGATTTCCTCATGTGTTTCTTCACGAGAACCCACTCTCCAGGACTCAGATCGTGAGCTTGATTCGGCTGTGTTGTAGTGGTATTTTCTCCAACCTGGTGAGACACAGAACGCACCAGATCAGCCAATCCTCGGCAATAGTCAAGTACTAGATCATCAGATATATTCATCAGTTTGTTCGCTGGTATAAATGCTTGTCTCATTGCTCTTCCCATTAGGATCTTGTGAGGACTCAAACCCGTCTTTTTGTCAGGAATGCTTCTAAGACTCATTAATACAAGGGGTAAAGCGTCAGGCCATCTCAGTGTTGTGGATGCACACACCTTTCCTAACCTAGATTTTATTGTGCCGTTTATCTGCTCAACCACTCCGGATGCTTCGGGTCGTTAGCACAATGCAGCTTCTGTTCAATTTATAATGCTGCACAAATCATCCGAATTATCTCATTGTTAAAATGGGTTCCTCTATCTGTTTCTAAAGTGACTGGAAATCCGAATCTAGGTATTAGCTCTCTTAGAAGTAGCTTGGCGACTGTTAAACTGTCATTCCTTCTCATTGGATAGGCTTCCACCCAGCGAGAAAACAAGCAGACGACAACTAACACATATTTCAGCCCATTGCACGGGGGGACAAATGCAAAAAGAACAATTGATGGACAAAATGCAGAACAATGTCATACATTCACCCCAGTACAGAGATCTGGGCCTAAATCCATCGTTTTTTTGCTCACCATGCCATTCCAGTTTGGACCCAGCCATATGCAAATCAGTCTTGACTCTGCGCCCAATGGGAACAGTCCAGCCCGAACTGCCAGGCCAGGTCCTCCCTGGACTGGAAACAAGCATCCTAGGACCGGTTTCGGGCTTTCAGGTCTCATCAGCCTGGATAGCTTGACTCCAGTGGCATGGAGAGCACGGGACCCACATCTGGGCATACCCGTCCCACTCGGGGTGACGAATGCAAAAAGAACAATTGATGGACAGAATGCAGAACAATGTCATTCATTCACCCCAGTACAGAGATCTGGGCCTAAATCCATCGTTTTTTTGCTCACCATGCCATTCCAGTTTGGACCCAGCCATATGCGAATCAGTCTTGACCCTGCGCCCAATGGGAACAGTCCAGCCCAAACTGCACTGGGGGAGCTCAATAAAATCCAACTTGAGTCGGGTGAATGGTCCTGCTGCCTTTCCAATTCGTCCCCAACTAACAACTGTCTTTCTGCCTGGATTTTGCTGCTGATAGGTGGTGCACCTCTGGCAGAGACTCTCTGCAATGACCCTGAACTTTGGGTTATACCATGATTGCTTGAAGAGCCTGATCATTGCATCTCTTCCAACGTGTGCAATTCCATGGTATACCCTTGCCATTTGGGATATTACCCACACTTCGTCTTCTGCTCTCTTTCTGCAGCCTGAATTTATCCAAATTCCCTTTTCCTCATCACTTGCTTCTTCCTGTATCTGTCTAATTTCGTCCCAAGTTTCAAATGAAGAAGAGAACATAAGATGGCAATTGGTATTTTCTTTTTCTATCCCTCTGTTTAGGGCAATTAAATTTCGTGCACAGAAACGCGCTACTTGGTCTGCGTATCTGTTGCCCTTCGTCACATAGTCATCTCCTGACTTATGTGCGGAACATTTGACCACTGCAATCCTTTTGGGCAATTGTAAAGCATCCAATAAATCTTTTACAGTTTTGCTGTTCCTTATAGGGGAACCTGAAGAAGTCAGAAATCCCCTTTGCATCCATAGCTGACCGAAGTCATGGACAACCCTGAAACCATTTTGACTGTCAGTAAATATGGTTACCCTCAGGCTTTTGGCAATTTTGCACGCTCTAATCAGAGCTATCAATTCAGCAATTTGGGCAGAGTTTACCCCCTTTAAACAGGATGCTTCTAGAACTCCTGCTATGTACAAACAGCATAGGTAGAACACAATTCTCCTTTCTCATTTCTTAAACATGATCCATCAACAAACATCTCACAGTCGGATTCTTCTAATGGGAGGTCCTCAATATCGGGCCTGGGTTTTGTGCACAACTCTGTCACATCCAAACAATCATGATCCGCCTCCTCTCTCACTTCCTCACAATATGAATTCGGCAACAGGGTTGCCGGATTTACGGTTGTGCACCTTACCACATTCACATTTTCAGCACCCAAGATCATTCTTTCATACTTAGTTAGCCGACTAGAGGTCATATAATGTGTCCTAGTGCGCGTCAAAAGGATCTCAACTGAATGTGGCATATACACCTTAACTGGATGTCCCATCACAATTGCTTCACTCTGTTCCAGACTCACACTAGTGGCAGCTACTGCTTTCAAACAGCCTGGTAACGCTGCGGCCACTGAATCCAAAGTAGCAGAAAAATATTCTACTGGACGTCGTGCCATTCCATGTTTTTGAGTTAAAACTGAAATTGCACACCCATCTCTTTCACAACAGTACAATGCAAAATCCTTTGCATAATCAGGCATTCCCAATGCAGGTGCTCGACAAAGACTATTTCTCAGTTTAGTAAAAGCTTCCATACTTTCATCATCCAACACAATCGGATCTTTCACATCTTCTCGTGTCAATCTCTGTAGAGGTTTTGCAATCAGTGAGAAACCACTGCTCCACTGCCTGCAGTATCCAACCATTCCCAAAAACATTAGAACCTCTCTCTGAGTGTTTGGTGGACTCATTTGTTTAATTACACTAATTCTTTCTGGTGTCACCTTTCGGACTCCTTTTTCTATTCTGTGTCCCAGGTACTGGACTTCCTGTTTACAAAATTGTAATTTTGCTGGTGACACTTTGTGTCCTCCTTCTGCCAAATGGTTCAGTAAGGCAATGGTTCTGTCACACATGCCTCTCGTGCCTTTGATGCCACTAGTAGGTCATCAATATATTGAACCAAAACTGAATTTCCTGGCATGACTAAAGTCTCCAAACATCTTCTCAGAATGTGATTAAAAATTGAAGGACTCTCTGTGTACCCTTGAGGAACTCGGCACCATGCCAAAACACGGTCTCCGAACCGGAATGCAAACAAATACTGGCTTTCCGGATGTAAAGGAATCGAGAAAAATGCTTGGCACAAATCAATCACTGTGTACCATTCAGAATCACATGGGTTTTGGTAAAGGATTACTGCTGGATTTGGTACTACTGGACAACAGGGGACTATGATTTTATTGATTTTTCTTAAATCCTGCACTATTCTATATTTTCCACTGGGCTTTTTAATTCCTATAATAGGCGAATTACAAGGACTACTTATTTCTTTCAGAATTCCCTATTCAATCGTTTAGTCAATCACAGGAGTGACTCCTGCAATTACTTCCGGACTCATTTTGTACTGAGGAGTATTTGGATATATGGTACCCTCTTTCACTGTAATCCGAATCGGATCTACATTTGTCATTAGGCCAATCTCCTTTCCTGGAAAATCCCATACGTCCGTCCTCACTGTACTTTTTAATTCTTCGGGCAAATTCTCTTCTGTGAGAAGTGAAAATAACTCATCCACTTCTGTCCCTTGCTTCGCTAACATCATCTTGAATTCAACATCCTCATCAGGTGTCTGAAACGCAATACCATCTGGTGTACAATAGATGGTACAATTCATTTTGCACAATAAATCTCTTCCCAAGAGATTTACTGGACTCGAGTCACATACCATGAAACGATGCATGTCTCTGAAACTCCCAATATGAACTTCTATTGGATTTGTGACTGGTGTTCTAATTTGCTTATTTGAGACTCCTACAACTTGGATAGTTTCTCCCGAGAGGGGTAGGTTCGGAATTTCTGCTGCTCTCACAGTAGAACGGGTAGCACCAGTGTCCACTAGGAATGTAATATTATTACCTTCCAACTTTCCGTCAACAAATGGACCTGACTGATCTACCGCTAAGGATGCGCCAAGTACGCACTCTTCCTCCCCCCTCAGGCACCGTCATTGAGATGAGTCTGAATCACTTTCATTGCACTGCAACCAGTATTGCGGAACCATTTGCACATTTTGATTCTTACCAACTTGATCACCTCCGTGAAATCCAGTGTTCACACTGTACCTCTGTACTTGAGCATTCACATTATTGGGCATAGGAGCTTGTGGCACCTGTAACTGTGGAGCAACTACCTGCTGCTGCTGCTGTTGATTCACACCCACCTCATTCTGCATCTGTGGATTTAAATTTTGATTTATCCCATTATTCTTTTGAGCAGATCTACACTCTTTCTTCCGCACGCATGACAAGGAAACTTTTCCTTAGCCTCTTATTTGCTCATTTTACCTCTACCTCCACTGGATACCTGTCCATTTTGATTCTGACCACTCATTTGAATACCTGTTTGAGAACTGTTGCTTACTTCTTGCTGCTCTACTACCTTCACTTGTGCCCACATCATTTTCTCCTTTAACTTTTTATGTCTTGATTCAATGTCATCACTACAATATTTCGCATACCTCAAAATTTCGCCAATTGTTTTGCTCTGCCAACAAATCAAATGCTGCTGAATCATGTTACTAAATTCCGGTTTCAGTCCAAACACAAAACGATACACAAAATGTCCCATATCTTTGTCTCCAATGTTCTCAAACCCGCTGTACTGTTTAAACACCTGCAACAACCTTTCATAATAGGCATTTACTGACTCCTTTGGTTCTTGAGTTGTTCTGTCTATCTTAACCCAATCTGTTTCCTTAGGGGAAATTTTTCCTTTCAAAAAGGTGATCACCTTATTATACTTTTTCATCACCTCCTCAGATGGTGCACCTGTGTTAGGATCTCTAGGATATTCTTCTTTTGGCCAATCGACAGTAATTTTACATTCTGTCCACAAGTCAGCTGGTACGACAATCTCAAACAAAGCATCCAAATCTTTTAACAAAACCTTTGACACTTTCACAAACCTCTCTACTTGTTTGTATCACTCAACTGGTTTCTCCGTTAACCTGGGAAAATCATTTGTAAAAGACAATATATCCTGCCTTGTCCAAGGGACGTGCACATATCCACCACCTGGAACTTCTCTCATTGGACACGCCCTTTCAACTTGTTCTGTCTCTCTTAACGGGAACATCGATGCTCCTTTACCAGCTGCCTCTTCTTTCTTTTTCGCCCATCTACCTTTCCACCGTTCCACATCTCCCCATTTTTTCAGAATATTCATCAATTCTTTTATCTGTAATCTTTTTCCAGACGCATTCAAACTCTCCACATCTTTTTCGGTAAAGGCCAATCTGTACGATTTCTGCAGCACCTTTGACTTCTCTATATCTATTCCATATTCACTAGCAGCCTCAGCTATTTTCTCATGAAGATTTCTCGCTCTCCATGTAATACTTTTACACAAAAACAACAGCTCTTCATCTCGGTAAGTCCCTAGTCTGTCTGGACTTATTGTACCAATAATCATCTCTTCCAAATCTACTTTCAATTGGCTCACATTTATACTCTGTGGTTAGAGGTTTTTTCTTTTCCATTCCCTTTATCCAATCATTTAATTCTTCTGGTGAAGGACCTGCTGAACTCCCTGTCATTGGAATGACGCTTGTCCCTATTCTCCTTGGATCTATTTGTATACTTCTTTTAGGGGTTTCTGTTATCATCTCACAAACCGGAAGATCTAGCAATGTAGTATTTGTGTCAGCCTGTCCATCCTCATTCGCTACCTTTACCATTCTACTCCTGTCGCTACTCCTTGGAACTGTCAATGTATGTACTTTTGATATATTCTGTTTTTCTCCATACAACGGAACTACAGAACCAATTGTTACCGGTACCGTCAATGCTTCCGCATTTAGACTTAACTGATTTATTTTCTGGATCTGCTCTACTCTCGTCTTATTTAATATGTCCAATTCTTTTTCTCGCACTACTCTAGCTATGTCTGTAATCTGTGGAGTTAATGGAGTTCCCATTAGTGGTGCACTCGGAGTCACCTCAACTGAATTTTCTTGATATGGCGGAGGTCTTTTGGTCATAATGTCTTCTAACAACTCATCATCAGATTAGTTCGGGTCCTGTCTTAAACTTGAAGTTTCTATATAGTTTTTTTCTCTTTACATTTGCCTCCTGTCTGATCTTCAGCAACTAAAACTGGGTACAAACCCTCAGTTACCACAGCTCTCCTCCACCCTTTCATCATATCTTCTCTTCTCTCAAAAGGATATCTAGTCATTAAATGTCTGTATCTCCTACCGCCTCGATATTTTTCTCTTTCAAATGCTTCTACTTCCCATTCCTCTAGCGCTTCATACTGGGTAGGTCTGGGTTTTGGCTTTAGTGAATTCATTCGATTTCTCAAATTCTGCAAAATCCTTATATTAAAGGAACCATGCTGTGGAAAAGCTATAACACCATCATCCTTTGTGTATTCCACCCAATTCTCTAACCAAGTACACGTATGGTATCCTCGCTCCAACATCATATAGGAAGCAGGCGTTCCCGGAGGTGGAATAAGAATTCCCTCTCTAGTCACTATTGGTTTATCCTTTTTAAAGAAATTCTTTATTTTCTTTAGCAACTTCATTTTCTGACTCTTTACGCTAATGTACCTCAGCAAAACACACAAGGAAAACCCTTCCGTATTCTACCTATTCTATTTCTCAGTTCTCGTCCAATATCAGCGCGACTCACACCAACCGTCCAATCACTGCTCTCTACGTATCTGCAATTACAACCAATACCAGCGCAGCTCACACCAACCGGCCAATTAGAGCTTACTTCACGTTCGCTGCCTGACCAATGCCAGCGTGACCTTTTTGTGACGTCAGTATTACTCCTTCTACTCACCCTCCCTTTACAAAATAATACGGCGATATATTTCAAAGTTCTCTTTATCAAAATTCTAGTTAGTAACAACACAAAACAATGCTCCCTTGTCTGTTCCTCTAAATAAAGAGATAGTTTTTCACTTCAAAACAAGAAATTATTTTACTTCAAGTAAAACAACGACCAGCGTTACTTTACACCCAGACAAGCTACAGGTGGACTTGGTACACCTCTAGGGATAAGGCCAAAGTTTCGCAAGAGGACTTTTTGGTGTAAAAGAGGTCTTGGTACTCCTCTGGGGATAAGGCCAGAGTTTCGGAAGTGGACCCTTCGCTACTTCAGACACTCTACTCACATATGAAATTTTCCCTAAATATAACACCTACAGCCTTCCGCCGTACAGTATTATAACAACAGACAAAGTACTTGTGCAGTGTGATTTCCCTATCCACACTCTTCTTCTGCCTACTTCAGGCTAAATTTCCATTCCCGGGATTCCTCAGGTAACTCCGTACCTGTACTTCTAGACAGCATAGGACAGGACACTAACTTTCCATGTTAAGAATATATAATCAATAATTATTACCGAACTAATCAATAATTAAACCATCCTCTGCTACCAGAAAACTGATCCAGCGCTACACTTTATCAGGGATCGATACTCATCAATATTTTCATACAAATGGCCCATACACATTAATTCAACTCATAAATCCCTGTTGCACTGGGGGTCAAGTTTTAATGACGTGAAAAATTGTTTCCTTCACAGATTCATGTTTATCATTTCTAAATACATAACTAGACCTGTATATCAACTCTCTTTCCTCTCGGTCGACGGACCAATTAGTTGAGTAGTTGATGGTAATAATAGAACTAACTAACTATCTAATCAGTTAAATGATCACAGACTCTCCATAAGATTATTAAGTTTATCTCAAATAAAATGTAAATGATCAATGCTCATTGCATACAGGTTACAATGCAAACAAAGAATCTCACATAAGGAAGAGAAAATCAATCAACAATGCAAACAGTGTCATACTCATCATCAATAAACGATACGCACATGAAGGAGTGGATAGATGAAGAGACATAAGTTTCAGCAAATAATGCGAAACAAAAATACATATGATGGAGTGGATAGATGAAGAGACATAAGTTTCAGAGACAAAAATACATTTGCAAGTAATTTATGCAAAGTACGAGTCAGAAAGATAATACAAATCCAAAGGATCTGTGAAATACCACCCCCCCGGCCAAGGGAGTAGTGGGGGTCTCCTGAAATAGAGTCAGGAGACAAAGATTTCAGGAACTGGACAGGAACAACTAGGCCTCTCTGCAAACCAACGGACAGCGACGCATCACCCCTCTCTCCTCTGCACTCGATCAGAGCTTCCTCCTCTTCTCCTCTCCTTCCTAACCACACCCCCAAAGGGATCCCAGTTATACCCTAAAACCTACATGTCCAACCCACATTAGTTGAAACAATTCACTGGTCTCGACTTTCTATTGGTCAGTTTTAGGAGGTGGTGTATCACACCACCAGGTTCCCATTTACAATTTCAGTACATTCATTGTTCTATATCCTCTCTCATTACATCATGTTTGACTCGTTCGTTTAATTCAATATTGGACACTTTCACATTAATTCACATGCATTTCTTTGCTTCGTCCGCGGAAGAAGTCTTGGATCCCACGGCCAGGCTCATCTTTTGGCAGGCAAACAATGTTCTTTGAGCTGGTTAGCCTTGAACCTTTACAATTTCTCTGCAGCGCTCAACGCTTCAGTCTGCTTTGTCATGTCATTTGTGTTCACTCTCCAGCCCCTCATCTATCCGGTCAACTTAAGGAAATACAGGCCCATTCGGCTCACTACAGCAAATAGAACATAAGCATTCATTAATTACATGGTAATTCACTTTTCACTGTTTACCACCCACTTTTGCACTATCCCTTGTTAATATTTTCTTAGCATAAGCTTCATGCAAAGTGGCATTATTTATTATCGTTTAAAGCAAGATGCAAGATGCGAAATGCGGCCTAAACATGCATTAACTTTGTTTCTTTCGAACCGCAATGTAAAATAAGGCCTTGTTCTTTCATGCATTTAGTTCACATTAGTGCACGCATGCGCAAAGCAGTTTCCCACGTGTTCATGTGATTTGCATATTAGTTTTTCACTGTACACTGTTAGTACGTATTATGGGGGAGTTCATTCGAGCAAGTTTCTTTCTGTAAAACCTTGCTCCATCACGAGTGACAATGTTTTGGCATCAATGAGCCTGTCTGCATTTGTGAAGAGCCCAGAAACTTCAATTAATCTCCACTGAGGCCACACCAGGGTTCCAGGACTCGAGGGGCACCACTTCACCACTTGGGGTCAGGGGATTACTTCAGCTGGATCTGGGTACTGGTTCAGTTGGTTGGGAGCCTGTTATGTCCCTGTGACTCTGAACAGGAGTCACTCTGGGAATCCTGGGTTCTGTTGCAGGACCAGTCTCTCTGACTCAGGCAGGAGGGTAACGGGGCAGCAATCCAGCAAGGTAACAGCCCAGCAAGGTAGTAGTCCAGCAAGGCAGAGGTTCTGCAGGTTGGCCGTCCTTTCAGCAGCACAGAAGTCCTTCTTCCTGGCACAGTCTCCACAGGTCCAGAAGTGTACTGAAGAGCTGGTGTCAGAGGTCCAATATTTATACCAGGTGCCTCATTTGAAGCATGAGAAGCCTCTAAATGGTTCCCTTCAAAGTGTACAAATTTCCTCTCTCCACTGCCCTGGCTCCAGACTAATTACAGGCAGTATGCAACCATTTGTGTGGTGGCAGGACATAGCCTACTGAAGTGTATGTAAGGCTGTGCCCAGCTACGTCTTCCCTTCCTTCCACTGATGTCCCATACAGGCACACCTAAGCCCTCTATTGTGTTTGGATGTCTAGGAGGAATACACAAAGCCTAATTGTCAGCTGCATTCATTCATGCGACCCGTAGAGAAGCTGCAGGCACTAAGTGGCTAAGGCAGGAAAATGGCAACTTTCTAAGAGTGGCATTTTCAAAATTGTTATTTAAAATCTGACTTTACCATAAGAGAGGATTTTCCATTACAATTCCAAAGAGACCAAACATGATCTGGTTACCTGTTCCCATTTGGAAGTTACAGGTAATTAAATGTAATAAAGTAACTCCAATGTTATCCTATGGGCGAGGTAGGCCTCGCAGTAGTGAAAAACAAATGTAAGAGTTTTTCACTACCAGGACATGTACAACTTAAAAGTACATGTTTAACTTTTTAAATACACTGCACCATGCCCCATGGGCTGTCCAGTGCCTACCGTAGGGCTGACTTATATTTCTTAAAAAGGAAGGTTTCTTTTGACAGGTCAAAATGGCTGTTAAAAACTGCACACAGGTTGCAATGGCAGACTGGATACATATTTAAAGGGCTACTTAATTGGGTGGCACAATCGGGGCTGCAGGGCCACTAGTAGCATTTCATTTACAGGTCCTGGGCACATGTAGTGCCACTTTACTAGGGACTTTCAAGCAAATGAAATATGCCAATTGGGTATAAGCCAATGCCACCAGGTTTTAAGGACAGAGCAGAAGCACTTTAGCACTGGTTAGCAGTGGTAATGTGCACAGTGTCCTAAAGCCAGCAAAAACATTGTCAGCAAAACAGGAGGATTGAACGCAAACAGTTAGGGGACACCCACGCCAAAGATGCCAGGTCTAACAATAACACATACATATCAAATGAAATTCTTCAATAATTCCAGCGAGGGAGGCAATATAGACCAGAGAAGAAGATAAGGCATAATGACCAGAGTTGCCAACTTTGGAGTCCCAGCATCTCCTCAGCATCTTGTGATTCTGGGCAAACCACTTAATTGCTGTTAGACTTGGCATCGTTGGCATGGTTTCCCCTGACCTTTTGCCTCTACCTCCTGTATTTTTGATGCTGTGCTGGATTTTATTTTTGCTGGCTTAGATGCATTGGGCACTTTGCCACTGCTGATCAGTGTCAGAGTGCAAATGCTCCCTGTACAAATTGTTATGGCAATTGGTTATCCATGATTGTCATATTTGATTTACTAGTAAGCCCCTAGTAAAGTGCACTAATTGTGCCAGGACCTGTAAATCAAATGCTACTAGTGGGCCTGCAGCAGTGATTGTGCCACCCACCTAAGTAGCCCTGTAAATGTATCTCAGACCTGCCACTGCAGTGCCTGCACGCAGTTTTTACTGCCATGTCGACCTTCTCTTTTCTTAAATGTAAGACACCCGTCAGGTAGGCCCAAGGTACCTACCTGCGCAAGGTGCAGTGTATGTGAAAGGTAGGACATGTACTGGTGTGTGTGACATGTCCTGATGGTGAAATACTGCCAATTTCATTTTTCACTATTGAAGGGATATCTGTCCCATAGATAACACGAGTGATAATGTGTAACATTTTACAAGTAAAACTTCCCATTGGGACAAGATAGAGGAACAAAGTTTAGGCTCTCTGAACTCAGAATTTAATAACATGTCTTTTAATAAAGATGGTTTTTAAATTGTGTGTTTGAAAATGCCACTTTTAGAAAGTATGTGTAACAAGAAGAAGGGGCCTGGACCTTATTTTATTTGTGAACGTGATTTAGATTCACACTGGGGTCAAACACATTGCTTTTTGTTTGAACCGGTATTTTATTTATACCTTTATATTTAAGAAAATTTCATTTTTTGCTTATTTATTTAAACATGAAAAAGACAAAGGTCTAATTATATCCAAATTTCGTACATTCATAGAACAAACATTGTGCACATTATAAATACACATCAATACTACACAAAAACAATTACAAATTAATCACAATGAAAATCAAGACAACATTCAATACATAACTTGTTCTTGCACCAACTTAAGCGATGTGCTAAAGGTGCTGATCCTAGACTGTCTAACAATGTCTAAATTAGGTATCAAAAAAGAGAGAGAACGCAGGGAATCATTTTAATGTCTATAGCAGGGAAGTTATCCTCAGTTTACAGACAGGAATACGATTCATCATTCCTCTGCGTTGTTATCATATGCCAACGCGTTTCGAATCCCGGGCAGTGAATGCAGGGACTCTCGTCAGGGCTCTTGAATTTAAAAGCAGTGGTGTTTTCTGAAGATTGGGGTTCTTTTCTTCAACTTATCCCATCAGCGCATAAATAAAATACCGGTTCAAACAAAAAGCAATGTGTTTGACCCCAGTGTGAATCTAAATCACGTTCACAAATAAAATAAGGTCTAGGCCCCTTCTTCTTGTTACACATAGTTCCACGGCCCTGCCTGTACCTTGCCCCCTGGGCCTAACTCCCTATTTTTCTGACTTTTAGAAAGTAGGCATTTTCTTGTTTAATCTTTCCGTGTGCCTCTGCCTATTTGTGGATCGACTGTCTGGTTTTGGATTGACAGGGCCTCAGGATGTGCATTCACTGTAGACAGCCACTGGGGGGTGAGGTGTGCCTGGCCCTTCCTGGATGACTCAGAGCTGAGCTGAATAGACCTTGGCTGCATTTAGAGTAGTGGGAGGAGTTTTCCTTGCACCCCAATAGGGCATATCTCCCTTGCACAATGCTGTCTCCACCTCCTGTGGGCATACTGCACCATTGAGGACAGAACTGGCTTGGATTGGGCTCAGAGACGCTTGCACAAAGAAGAACAAAGAGAAAATGGGGTATAAGTAGTGGACCTTAAACCCCAGAATTTTAGAACACTTCTGGGCTCAAGAGGAACCTTTGCCAAGGAGAAGAGTTGGAGAGCTGTGTGCTGAGTGGGGTTGGCCTGCAGGTGCTGCTTCTGCCAAGGAAAAGAACAAAGACTGGAACTTTGCTGAGAAACCTGCTTGAAGAAGAATGTCCAAGGGCCTGTGGGTGCTAGCCTCCTGGTCTGAAGTCTCAGGGACACAGAGATTTTACCCCCAGCTACCAGTAACTCTATTGCTGAGAGTTCTGACCTGCCAGGAGGTGCCTGTTACAGTTTGGGCCTCTGGATGTTGTTCCTGGTGTTGGAAGCTGGAAGAAACCTACAAGAAGCAAGAAAAAGCATTACTGACACCGTCAGCGATGCACAGTGATGCCGCAACCAGCACCTAGGCCAGGAGCACCACTCGTGAAGTGCACGACACATCACCCGGCCTGCACCGCTGCTCCGACACCCTTCGACGCCTGCTGATGCCTGCAGTTATCGGCATTCCTGATGCCAGCACTTGCACCGACTCCGTCACCGCCAGCTCCTGCATCCTGTTATCGCGGCACCGAATAATCGCCGAGGGTGACTCCACGAACTTGGCGCCTTCGCATCGCCTTACCGGGACTGACACCTCACCGCCAATGCAACCGACTTCCCCTGTACTGGATTTGACATGCACCTCCTCGCAGACACAACACCTTGCCTCCCTCGTAGCAGCCAGGGAGCCGACCTCGACCTCAGCCTCGACGCCTCACCTCCATGACACCATGCATCATCATAGACTTCATTTTCCAAGGTACTGTTTGTTTGGGGGTCCGTGTGACTCCATGCCCAACGCTGCGCATCTTGCGGTCTGTGCCATACTTTGGATTCATTGCTGTCACGATGTTGTAATAGCCCCAGGTGGAGCTATTTGTTTTCTACTAGCTTTAATTTGGAATTAACTGTTTTTAAATGCTATTTTACTACATGTAGGCTGGTTTTGTGTCGTTTTGGTCTTGTTGAGTTTAGATAAAGGTACTTTATTTTTCTAAACTGGTGTGGTGTCCATTTGTGGTGTTATCACTGTGTTACTGCGTGTTCCGAGTACAAATACTTTACACATTGCCTTTGGGATAAGCCTGACTGCTCATGCCAAGCTACCAAGGGGGTGAGTGGGGGTGGGAAACATCTATTACAATGCAGGCATTACATCATGGTGCCTTTACAACGCAGTCAGTACCACGACTGCGACATTACCACAAGTTCCTTTACAACGCAAGTCATTACAATGACTTGCTTTAGGGAATGCGGTGTTGGACTGGTGTTGGATTTTAAGTCCAAAAACTTCCTCCGTACTGATACACCGACTAGTGTTGGAATAGTAATTTAAACTATTCCAAAGTCCAGCTCTTCCCTAAAGCAAGTTGTTGTAATGACTTGTGTTCTAATGGAACTTGTGGTAATGACACAGTCATGGTACTGACTGCGTTGTTAAGCCACGCGTGGGTTTGGCATTTGTGGTAACAGATGCTAATCAGCAGGGGTTATCTAAAGTGTGTATCTCCCTTACTCTGACTAGAAGCAAGGGTCCCTACTTGGACGAGGATACCTACCTCTGCCAACTAGAGACCCCCAGTTCTAACAATTGTCCTGTGGCAAAAAAAAAAATCTGACCTTAGCTTATGTAACTTGGTGCTAATGCAAATCACTCCAATGCCCTTGGGCTGCATTTGTGATATATAAAGCTGCAAAAACGAATATTGAGGATCATGGGGTTCAGAGAGGAGCCTTGAGGTGCACTCCAAAACAACTAGAGGAAGATCTTCAAGAAGTCATAAACACTTACTTGCTGCTCCCTGTTAACAAAAAGAAGTGATCATCCAATTCCTCTAAGCCTTTTTACCAATGTGGCAAAACACACAACATAAAAAAGGTTACATAAAGCATCATACAGAAATCAACATTTCAAATGACCCAGAGGTCATTAGCCATTTCTTCTTCAATGTGTGCCTGGGGTTCACTCTCTCCCACTCTTAAACAGATACAGCAGACAAACGATGTGTTATCCCTGTCTGCACTTACAAAATGTTTTGGGCTAGTTCCCTTTCAATTGTCCTTCCCAGGTTGTCATCCAGATGCAACTTTGGTCTAGAGTGTGCTCCTCACAGCAGTGATATCTGCAGGTTAGAGCACTTGCGAGAGCGGCACAAAGAGGTGTGAGCATCCCGTAGTTGGCCATCAACAGTCCCTCTGACAGTGATCAGGAAAAAGAGAAAAAAATGGCTGACTTCTTCTAAAGTACACTTTCTACTCTGAAAAGCAGGGGCTGCAGCTCCACCTTTCACACCCACCAACGACCAAATGGCAGTGCTCAGGAAGACCCATTTGCATCTCCCACAGCAACAGCATGATGAGGCACCCTTATCATGCCTGTAAAAATTATGGGACATATTTACAAGGTCCTTGCGCCACTGTAACTTCACTTTTTCTGACCTTCTGGTGACGCAATGCCCTGCTCCATATTTACAAAGCAGTGTTAAGCCACTTTGGGGCATATTTACAAGCCCCTATCACCACCACAACGTCACTTTTTCAGACGTTGTGGTGGCGATAGGGGCTTCGTCTTATTTACAAGGCAGCATTAAGCCTCTTAACGTGGCTAAACACTGCCTTTTAAATAAGGCACCCTTTCACGCTACACTTAGCGTGAAAGGTGAGGGCAATGAATGTTGCAGTGGGCGTTCCACCGCAACACCCATTGATTTTGCCGGTACCCCCTATTTACAAGGGTGGCGTAAATAAGAGGCAGCGCCAAAATTAAGACCAGGGAAAACCTGGTCTTAAACAGGCGAAACAAGGAGAAATGCTTTATTTCTCCTCGTTTTTGCTGTTTCCATGTGTGCTGTATTGTGCAGCACACATAGAAACAGCAAAACGCCATTGATTGTTTGTGTGCAGGAAGGTGCTCCTTCCTGCACATAACCAATTATTGAAAATAAATGACATTATGCAGCTTCTAGGTGTGCTGCATTAAGCAGCACACACAGAAGTTACAAATCGCCATTACTGATTATTTCTGTGCAGGAAGGGACAGCTTCCTGCACATAAACAATCATTCCCCTGCAACACAGATACCCTTGCAATATGGTGCAAGGGTTCCTGCATTGGCACTAGGCAGCTAAATTAGCACCAGCGGAGGGGGAAACGCAGGCCTGCACTGTATGTTTGAAAATACGGTACAGCCCTGCGCTTCAGAAGTGGCGAAGGGTGGCGTTAAGCCATGGAGGCTAACGCCAAACTCCCCCACTTCTGTCGTAAATATGCCCCGTTATGTGGCTTAACGCCGCTTTGTAAATATAGTACCCTTTCACACAGGTATCTGCATGAAAGGGTCGTGCAATGAGTGTTGCTGTGGGCGTTCCACTGCAACAACCATTGCTTTTTGACACTGCCCCAGATCTACAAGGATCTGTAAATAGAAGGTAGCGCCAAAATCTAATGCCACTGAATAGCAGAAGTTAGATTGGCGCAACTAGGAGAAATACTCCTTGTTTTTGCTCTTTCTATGTGTGCTGCATTCTGCAGCACACATAGAAAGAGCAAATCGCCTTTAAAGATTGTTTATGCGCAGGAAGGTGTCCTGCACATAAACTTCCTGCACATATACAATCATTCATGCAACACCCTTGCATCATGGTGCAAGGGTGTCTGCGTTGCAGGGAATCATCCCTGCAACACAGCCACTATGGCGCAAAGGTGTCTGTGTTGGCGCTAGGCATCTTTTTTTAGTGCAAGGGAAAACACAATGGTGCGCAGTATTCTTGCAAATACAGTGCATCCCTAGGTTTTTGAAATGACACTGCGTGGCGCTGCTAAATTGGGTGCAGTGCCACACCATTTCTTTATTAATATCCCCCTCTGTCTTTACTTTTTCTGGGCATTCCACCTGTATCAACTCCTGCCTATTTGGGAGGTTCTTCAGTGGATTTCTGGCATCACATTGAAGCTCTGATTAAAGCTTCAGAGAGACGTCTCTTCAATAGTTCAGTAGTACGAAGCACTTTTGTGGTTTGTCAAGGCAACATTCACCATCGCCAACTCAGTTATGTTGTTGTCCAATAGATAATCCATCAAAAGATCACTTTTAATGCCCACCTACACCAATTCAGTCTTATCATTGATTTGTGGAGTAATGAGAGCCAGTGCAAAATTCAGTACATATCTGTTCTTATCGATGGATTTTAACAGTACCGATATTAACCTTCTAAAATCTTGTCAGGGGCAATCTGTTCTTCGCTAATACTCATGGCACTTGCTGATTGCCTAAGTTCAATGTAAACATCGGCAGAAAATGGTGAAAGGTACTGGACATTTGTGAGAGAATCTCTTTGTACTTTATTCATAACTTCTCAGCCACTGAGAGCACATTATAACAAACTGCATGGGCCTTCTTCCACCGTGCACTCAAGGTCACTGTTCCCTACTGTTAGACCTGGCACCATTGGCGTGGGTCTCCCTTCCATTTTTTGCTGTTGTCTCCTCTGTTTTACTGGTGTTAGATGCTCTGGGCGCTGTGCCACTGCCATTCAGTGTCAAAGCGCGAATGCTCCCTGTATAAATATGTCTATGTGAATTGGTATATCCCTGATTGGCTTATTTGGTTTAGCTGTTAGTCCCTAGTAGTGTGGCCTATGTGTGCCCAGGGCTGGTAAACCAAATGCTGCTGGTGGGCCTGCAGCACTGATGTGTGCCACCCACAGAAGCAGCTTGTAAAGTGTGTCTCAGACCTGCCACTGCAGTGTCTGTGTGCAGTCCAGAACTGCCATCTTGGCTGTGAAGTGCACTCACTTCCCAGCCCCTGAACCTTCCCTTGGCATCCTGTAAGTCACCCCTATGGTAGGGTGCCTTGTATGTGTAAGGCAGGACATGCCTTGGTGTGTGTAGCATGTCCTGGTAGTGAATTATGCCCCATTTCGTTTTTCACTACTGTAAGGCTACCTGTTCCTCATAGGCTAGAATGGGCAGTTTGACTATTACATTCTATAGTCCTAACTGACCCCAGGAACATGGTAGAAAAACGAATTTAGTATGCCTGAGCTCAGAATATTAAAATACCTCTTTTAGTGAAGTTTATTTTTATATTCTGTGTTTGAAAATACCACTTTTAGAAAGTAGGTATTTTCTTGCCTAAGCCTTCCAGTGTGCTCTGCCGTTATGTGTATTGGCTGTCTGGTTTTAGAGGGGCAGGAAAGGCTGAGTCAGACCTGGGTTGAATCGAGAGATCTGCATTTAGAGTGTGGGGAGGGGTGGCTCCTTGACCTGAATAGGGCTGTGCCTGGCAAGGTGAATGCTGGCTCCACCTCCCACTGTGTGTCTGCTAGCAGACCCCCTCTTTCTGAAAGGAAGGATGCAGCCTGGTAAACAAAGTGCTCCAGGCCTGAGCAGAACTGGTTCTGGCTAGGTTCAGTGACTGGTAGCTTCAAGGATCAAAGGCTTTTGGGGTATAAATATCTGTGCTCAAGCCCCTACTTTTTGTATTGCTTTTGGATCTGGAGAGGAAACTCTGTCCGTGCCACTGGAGGAATCTGCAGGAAGTGACTGTCCCTGTGCTGTGTGTTGTTTCTTGCACTGGCCTGCAGCAGTGACCACTGGACCTTGAAGAAGAGGAAAAGGAACTCTTGAGAGAACTTTTATTTTTGTACAGCAATTACCCAAGGGCTAGAAAAGAGCTAGCCTCCTGCTGGAGTCTCAGGCACATCAGACTCCACCACCAACCTCCTGCTTCCTCCCTGCGAGGACTGTTATCTGCTGAGGAGGCTCCTGTGAGTTCCAGGGCCTCTAGTTTGCATCAGAGAAAAGAGGGTGAGAAATCGACGCTAACGCATCTTTGCGGGCCGCTGCATTCGAGAGCGCTGGGAAAATCATTGCGCTACTGCCGCCGAGGGCCCGCAACACGAAACCATTGCTGACGCCCCTTTGCGAGCCGCTGCAGCCGAGACGCGCTGGAAAGATCATCGCGCTGCGGTCACCGCGCACTCGCAACCCTTAAAGAAATCATCGCTTCGAGAAATCTCAGTGCGGACGCCGTGCGTTCGCCACTTTGATCGCATCGCACCGAATTTCGTCGCTCCTCGCGGAGCGTCTTGTCTTTGCATCGCAACACGATCGCACAGCGCAACAGGATCACCGCATCGACTTCTCCCACGCGGCAAGAAAGTCATCGCATCGGCGGTCCAGCGTGCAGAAGTTTGTCGCATCGTCTCCGCACGCATCCCGCAGATCGGCGCATCATCCTCCCTTGCGGCAAGGATTTCAACGCATCGCCGGCCTCGCGTGCCGAGAATCATCGCTACAGCTTATTTGTGACACTTTGTTGGTTTTGCTACTAAACCCAGGTACTTTGTGAAAGAAAGGGTCGCAGAGACCACTGCTTTGAACTTGAACCTTATTTTTGCAACCTTTGAACTATTTTTGACAGCCCTTCAACAACTATCCTATTTTTGACAGTATTGTGGCTTTTACAGTTATTGGTCTTGTGATAAATCTGCCTTTATATAAAGATACTTATTTTTTATAACTACTTGTGTGGTGTCCCTTTGTAGTGTTCCTCACTGTGTTACTGTGTATGGTCATAAATGCTTCACACCCTGCCTCTGAGATAAGCCTACCTGCTCGTGCTACGTTACCACAGGGTTGAGCAGGGGTATTAAAGAGGGTAGCCCTCTCACTCTGACTTAGGAAGAAGGGTCCCTACTTGGACAGTGGCCAGCCATTGCCAACTAGAGACCCCCATTTCTAACATTGGTGGTCAGCGGTGAGGATCTGGACTTGCATTTATGATCACATACAGTAATTATAGTGTACACTACTAGTGAGTGCAGACCATAACGTACCGCATACATTTTTTGAGAATTTTTTTGCTCCTATATTGCGATTGATATTGCCGGTGATTTTTCACCCGCGCACATTTTCTGAGAGTTTTTGGGATCCTATATTGTGATTGATATTGCCGGTGATTCTTCACCCACGCCCATTTACTGAAAGTTTTTGATCCCCTATTGTAATTGATATTGCCGGTGATTTTTCACCCGCGCACATTTCTGAGAGTTTTTGGGATCCTATATTGTGATTGATATTGCCGGTGATTTTTCACTCGCGCCCATTTATTGAAAGTTTTTGATCCCCTATTGTGATTGATATTGCTGGTGATTTTTCACCCACGCACATTTCTGAGAGTTTTTAGGATCCTATATTGTGATTGATATTGCCGGTGATTTTTCACCCGCTTACATTTTTTGAGAAGTTTTCTTCTGTCCTTTATTGATATTGCCAGTCATTTCTACAATGGGCAAGCCCAGATCCAATGCCTCAGAGGATCTCTCCTGGGAAGAAGAGAAAATAGAAACCTACAATGCCAAGCAGCTCAAATATTTTTGCAAGCAATTCACAGTCCCTATCACAGGTCTCACTAGAAGGGAGGAGTATTACAAGGCGCTGAAGGCCTGGCTAGAAGCCAGGGATGCCCCTAAGGATCTAGGAGAGCTTGTGGAGGGAGGAGAGCAGCAGGGCGATGTAGTAGACTTAGTAGGAGATCCAGTCCTTTCCAACCCGGGCTCTAGTGTGTCCGCTAAGGGTCTGTCCCCAGAAGAGCTGGAAGACAGGGAGAGAGATAGGCGGCATAATATGGAGATGGCTAAGCTTAAAATGGATGGTCACCGGGACCTAGAGAACAAGAAGTTAGAAATTGAGATTATGAGGATGAAGCTTGAGCATGAGAGAGTGTTGAGGGAGTTGGAGATTAAAGCTAAGAGCATGGAAATCTCCCCCTCTGGTGGCAGCGTACCTGTAGTGCACCCTGAGAGTAGGGTGTATATACCCAAGGAGGTTATTAAAGATTTCCACAAAAGTGAAGATATTGGGCAATGGTTTGCCGCTTATGAATTAGCCATGGTGTCCCACCGGGTCCCTGAGAAGGATTGGGGAGCGGGGTTGTGGGGACGCTTTGTGAGTGAGGGGAGGGATACCTTGTTGGACCTGCCCCCAGAAAGTAGGATGGTTTATGCCCACATGAAGGAAGCGTTGATGACCCGCTATGGTTTGACCCCTGAGATGTATAGGCAGAGGTTTAGGGTCTGTAAGAAGCTAGAGGGTACCACGTGGGTTGAATATGTGTCTTTTTTTGCAGAGCCATGGAACGCTGGGTAAAAGGTAGCAAAGTAGAAACTTTTGCACAGTTTTATGATTTGATTGCATGGGAGCATTTATCTAGTAATTGTTTTCCTGAGCTACGCCAGCACCTAATTGATTGCAAGCTGACTAACCCTAGAAAGCTTGCTGAGGAGGCGGACCGCTGGGTGAGCACCCGGGTCCGCAAGGGTCCAGTGGGAGACGGCGCCAAAGGTGGGCAGGGTCCCCAGCAGAGGAGTGGGGGGACAAGGGTCAACAGAGGGAGTTCCACCGAGGGCCCCAAAGGAATCCCCCAGGGAACCAGGCAGTGGTGTCCCAGCCCCCCAAGAAAGGAGGACAGGGCCCCCAACAGGTAGGCCTGTTCCCAGGGGGCCCCCACGTGTTACAACTGTGGTCAAGTGGGCCATAGATATTTTGATCCCCAGTGCCCTCAAAGGGGCCAGTGCACCCCCCGTGCACCACCCCGCCAGATTGCTAGTGTAGCCCTGGGAGAGGAGGAGATGGGTGCCCAAGAGGGGTGGGATCCCGTAGAGTTGACCCTTGTCTCATTAGGGGACTTTGAGATGGTCCCCAAGCCTGCACTGCCTGCTAACACTAAAAAATACAGGCAGTGGGTGACCATCAATGGCCATAGGGTGGAGGCTCTAAGAGACACAGGGGCCAGTGTAACTGCTGTCAGCTCCCGGTTGGTGTCCAGAGAGCAGGTTGTCCCTCATGCATTCTACCCAGTAGTGTCCGCAGACAACTCAGAGAGCCAATGTGAGGTGGCTCAGGTTCCCTTTGGAGTGGGGGGTCTCAGGAACTCTTCAGGTAGCTGTGAGGCCCGCCATGCCTGTAGACTGTCTGCTGGGCAATGATTTGGAGGACTCCCCGTGGGCTACGGTGGAGAGGAAGGCTCACTTAGAGATGTTGGGTCTGCCTGAGTGGGCGTGTGCAACCACTCGGTCCATGGCAGCCAAGGAGGGTGTTGAGAAGGATCTGGAGCCTGAGAGTAGGGCCCAGATCCCTGCCTTAGAGAGAAGGGGCAGGGGCGCGGGAAGCCGGCCCCCTTGGTTCCCACGGCCCAGGAAGGAGCAGACCCTGAGGGGGATGCCCTGGAGCCTACCGGGGAGCAGATCACCGAACTGGGGGACCTGCCTGAGCTGACCCATTGGCAGCAGGAAGGGGGACCCACCAGGGAGGAATTTTGTGAGCAGCAGAGAGTTTGCCCCTCTCTTGAGGGTATGCGGCGACAGGCTGCAGCCCAGGCAGAAGGTGACATGTCTGGTTCACATCTGATTTATTGGGAGAACAGTCTCCTGTATAGTGAGCCTAAGGTTGCTGAGCCAGGGTCAGCCCGTGTGCTGGTGGTACCCGAGTGCTTCAGAACCTTCCTACTGGGGTTGGCTCATGACATTCCATTGGCAGGACATCTGGGGCAGACCAAGACCTTTGAGAGGCTGGCCGCCCACTTTTATTGGCCCCAGATGCACAAGAGTTCAGACTCTCATTGCAGGACCTGTGAGACTTGCCAGGCAAGTGGGAAGAGTGGGGGAAGATCAAGGCCCCACTCCAGCCCTTTCCAGTTGTGAGTACCCCATTCGAGCGAGTGGGCATTGACATTGTGGGGCCTCTGGACCCCAAGACAGCCATGGGCAACAGGTTCATCCTGGTCTTGGTGGACCATGCCACCCGGTACCCTGAAGCCATCCCGCTCAGGACAGTGATGGCCCCCGTGGTGGGACGTGCACTGATGGGGATTTTCTCCCGTGTGGGATTCCCCAGAGAGGTGGTGTCTGACAGGAGGACCAACTTCATCTCCCAGTACATGAAGTCTCTGTGGAAGGAGTGTGGGGTAACGTATAAGTTCACCACTCCTTACCACCCCCAAGGTAATGGTCTGGTTGAAAGGTTCAACCGGACCTTGAAGGAGCATGATCATGGGCCTAGAAGAGCCCCTGAGGCGTAAGTGGGACGTCCTCTTGCCCTGCCTGTTGTTTGCCTACCGTGAGGTGCCACAGAAGTCCTTAGGGTTCAGTCCCTTTGAACTCCTCTATGGCCACCCGGTTAGAGGACCTCTGAGTCTGGTCAAGGAAGGCTGGGAGCAATCTCCCAGGAAACCTCCCCAAGATGTATTTAGCTACATGTTGGCCTTCAGGAACCAGACTCGGCGTTTCAGAAAAATTGCTGAGGCAAATCTGGAAGCCATCCAGGAAGAAATGAAACGTTGGCACGACCAGAATGCCACTCTGGTCGAATTTCAACCTGGTCAGAAGGTTTGGGTACTGGCCCCAGTGGAGCCTTGTGCGCTCCAAGATAAGTGGACCGGTCCTTTTGAGGTGGTGGAGCGCAAAAGTCCAGTTACCTACTTGGTGGACTTTCAGTCTCCCAGGAACCCCTTGCGGGTCCTGCATGTGAACCGCCTAAAGCCCCACTTTGAGAGGTCTGAAGTGGGCATGCTTCTTGCCACAGATGATGGGGTTGAGGAGGAGAGTGAGCCTCTCCCTGACCTCCTGTGTGCAGAAGAGAAGGATGGGTCAGTGGAGGGTGTGATCCTCTCCACCACACTGACCCCTGAGCAGCAGAGAGATTGTCACCACCTGTTGGGGCAATTTTCTGATTTGTTCTCCCTGGTACCTGGTGTCACTGATTGGTGCGTCCATGAGGTGGATACCGGGGACAGTTCTCCTGTCAAGCACAAGGCTTACAGGGTAACTGACAGGGTCAGGGCTTGCATCAAGGAGGAGGTCTCCAAAATGTTCGCCCTAGGGGTGGTTGAGTCCTCTAGCAGCCCCTGGTCCAGCCCCGTGGTCTTGGTACCAAAAGCTGCGACGCCTGGTGCCACTCCTGAACTTAGGTTCTGTGTGGACTACCGAGGTCTCAATTCGGTCACCAAGACCGACGCGCACCCCATCCCCAGAGCTGATGAGCTCATAGACCGGTTAGGGGCTGCCCGGTACCTCAGCACGTTTGATCTGACGTTTGGGTACTGGCAGATCGCCTTAACTGATGGGGCAAAGGAGAGGTCAGCATTCTCCACAACAGATGGGCACTACCAGTTCCGTGTGATGCCCTTTGGGATGAAGAATGCCCCTGCCACCTTCCAGAGATTGGTCAACCAGGTGTTGGTTGGGCTGGAGGCTTTCAGTGCCGCCTACCTGGATGACATTGCAGTGTTTAGTTCCTCCTGGGAGGACCACTTGCGCCACCTCTGGGAAGTGTTGATGGCGCTGCGCAGAGCAGGCCTCACAATCAAGGCCAGTAAGTGCCAGATTGGGCAGGGTTCTGTGGTGTACTTGGGACACCAGGTGGGGAGCGGCCAGGTGGCGCCCCTGCAGCCCAAGATTGAAACCATCCTGGCTTGGGAGCCCCCAAGGACCCAGACCCAGGTGAGGGCCTTCTTAGGACTCACAGGTTATTACAGGAGGTTTGTCAAGGGGTATGGCAACATTGTTGCACCCTTGACTGAGCTGACTTCCAAGAAGCGGCCAAAGATTGTGAACTGGACTGACACCTGTCAGAAAGCCTTTGATGCCCTCAAAACTGCTATGTGTACAGCACCCGTACTCCAGGCGCCCAATTTTGCTAAGGAATTTGTTGTCCAGACAGACGCTTCAGAGCATGGGGTGGGGGCCGTTCTGTCACAGATAAATGAGGAGGGACTAGACCAACCTGTAGCCTTCATCAGTAGGAGGTTACTTCCACGGGAACAGAGGTGGAGTGCAATTGAGCGGGAGGCATTTGCTGTGGTCTGGGCACTGAGGAAGCTGAGACCATACCTGTTTGGGACTCACTTCCGGGTTCAGACAGGCCACAGGCCCCTCAGATGGTTGATGCAGATGAGGGGTGAGAATCCTAAGTTGTTGAGGTGGTCCATTTCCCTACAGGGTATGGACTTCACGGTGGAACACCGCCCTGGTACAGAACACGCCAATGCTGATGGTCTGTCCAGATTTTTCCGCCTTAGCGATGAGAACTTCCAAGGGGATGGGTAGTTCTCCCCACATTTCAGCTGGAGGGGACGTGTGTTAGACCTGGCACCATTGGCGTGGGTCTCCCTTCCATTTTTCGCTGTTGTCTCCTCTGTTTTACTGGTGTTAGATGCTCTGGGCGCTGTGCCACTGCCATTCAGTGTCACAGCGCGAATGCTCCCTGTATAAATATGTCTATGTGAATTGGTATATCCCTGATTGGCTTATTTGGTTTACCTGTTAGTCCCTAGTAGTGTGGCCTATGTGTGCCCAGGGCTGGTAAACCAAATGCTGCTGGTGGGCCTGCAGCACTGATGTGTGCCACCCACAGAAGCAGCTTGTAAAGTGTGTCTCAGACCTGCCACTGCAGTGTCTGTGTGCAGTCCAGAACTGCCATCTTGGCTGTGAAGTGCACTCACTTCCCAGCCCCTGAACCTTCCCTTGGCATCCTGTAAGTCACCCCTATGGTAGGGTGCCTTGTATGTGTAAGGCAGGACATGCCTTGGTGTGTGTAGCATGTCCTGGTAGTGAATTATGCCCCATTTCGTTTTTCACTACTGTAAGGCTACCTGTTCCTCATAGGCTAGAATGGGCAGTTTGACTATTACATTCTATAGTCCTAACTGACCCCAGGAACATGGTAGAAAAACGAATTTAGTATGCCTGAGCTCAGAATATTAAAATACCTCTTTTAGTGAAGTTTATTTTTATATTCTGTGTTTGAAAATACCACTTTTAGAAAGTAGGTATTTTCTTGCCTAAGCCTTCCAGTGTGCTCTGCCGTTATGTGTATTGGCTATCTGGTTTTAGAGGGGCAGGACAGGCTGAGTCAGACCTGGGTTGAATAGAGAGATCTGCATTTAGAGTGTGGGGAGGGGTGGCTCCTTGACCTGAATAGGGCTGTGCCTGGCAAGGTGAATGCTGGCTCCACCTCCCACTGTGTGTCTGCTAGCAGACCCCCTCTTTCTGAAAGGAAGGATGCAGCCTGGTAAACAAAGTGCTCCAGGCCTGAGCAGAACTGGTTCTGGCTAGGTTCAGTGACTGGTAGCTTCAAGGATCAAAGGCTTTTGGGGTATAAATATCTGTGCTCAAGCCCCTACTTTTTGTATTGCTTTTGGATCTGGAGAGGAAACTCTGTCCGTGCCACTGGAGGAATCTGCAGGAAGTGACTGTCCCTGTGCTGTGTGTTGTTTCTTGCACTGGCCTGCAGCAGTGACCACTGGACCTTGAAGAAGAGGAAAAGGAACTCTTGAGAGAACTTTTATTTTTGTACAGCAATTACCCAAGGGCTAGGAAAAGAGCTAGCCTCCTGCTGGAGTCTCAGGCACATCAGACTCCACCACCAACCTCCTGCTTCCTCCCTGCGAGGACTGCTATCTGCTGAGGAGGCTCCTGTGAGTTCCAGGGCCTCTAGTTTGCATCAGAGAAAAGAGGGTGAGAAATCGACGCTAACGCATCTTTGCGGGCCGCTGCAGTCGAGAGCGCTGGGAAAATCATCGCGCTACTGCCGCCGAGGGCCCGCAACACGAAACCATCGCTGACGCCCCTTTGCGAGCCGCTGCAGCTGAGACGCGCTGGAAAGATCATCGCGCTGTGGTCGCCGCGCACTCGCAACCCTTAAAGAAATCATCGCTTCGAGACATCGCAGTGCGGACGCCGTGCGTTCGCCACTTTGATCGCATCGCACCGAATTTCGTCGCTCCCTCGCGGAGCGTCTTGTCTTCGCATCGCAACACGATCGCACAGCGCAACAGGATCACCGCATCGACTTCTCCCACACGGCAAGAAAGTCATCGCATCGGCGGTCCAGCGTGCAGAAGTTTGTCGCATCGTCTCCGCACGCATCCCGCAGATCGGCGCATCATCCTCCCTTGCGGCAAGGATTTCAACGCATCGCCGGCCTCGCGTGCCGAGAATCATCGCTACAGCTTATTTGCGACACTTTGTTGGTTTTGCTACTAAACCCAGGTACTTTGTGAAAGAAAGGGTCGCAGAGACCACTGCTTTGAACTTGAACCTTATTTTTGCAACCTTTGAACTATTTTTGACAGCCCTTCAACAACTATCCTATTTTTGACAGTATTGTGGCTTTTACAGTTATTGGTCTTGTGATAAATCTGCCTTTATATAAAGATACTTATTTTTTATAACTACTTGTGTGGTGTCCCTTTGTAGTGTTCCTCACTGTGTTACTGTGTATGGTCATAAATGCTTCACACCCTGCCTCTGAGATAAGCCTACCTGCTCGTGCTACGTTACCACAGGGTTGAGCAGGGGTATTAAAGAGGGTAGCCCTCTCACTCTGACTTAGGAAGAAGGGTCCCTACTTGGACAGTGGCCAGCCATTGCCAACTAGAGACCCCCATTTCTAACACCTACCACAATATGTCTATTCTCAGTAGAAGGTAACACTAACAAGAGGAACACGGTGATTGCTCACTATCTTCCATGTGCTAGCGTTCAGATGTTTGCAATCATTTTTGCAGAATCGGGCAAAGTTTAAAAACATTCACTCTCATTATAATAAAGTAGCTGTATTTGTTACAAGTCACAGGTGGTAATTTAGAAAGGATGGCCTCTAGGCATCACTCTTGGGTGCAGTTTCTCTACCTCAAAAGTATATAAGTGATGCCTCCAGTTAGGATTTGGAAAATGGGGTTGAGAGGGTATGGAGTTTATGGTGAGGAGACCAATTACCTAATCTTAGGAATGTCCAAGGGTATCACTAAGGCTCACCAGATCTGCTGGGGAAAAGATAGGGGAACGTACAGACAATAGAATAATGGTGGGGTGAAACAGTTCCATCAATGGTTGTGGAGATGTCGCCCTTTTGTACTTACAAAGAAGCATCATCTACCACTGGCCTACTGGCTTTGTCAATGCTTATTTACAACTGCAAATTGTACCTGTTAGAAATTGGAGGTCATATTTACTAGCTCCTTGCGCCACTGGTACATCACTTTTTGCAATATTAAAATTGGAGGCTCAAGGGGCTTGTAAATAAGCCCCTGGGTCTCTATCTGACAGAGGTATGCACCCTATCCAAGTAGGGACCACAATCCTAGTCAGAGTAAGTCAGATACACACCTTAAATTAACCTGTGCTCAGGGACATCTTGATAATTGTGGGGGCCCTAGGCCAAATATATCTTGGGGGCCGCTTTTTAGAACAGCTTTGCATTTATGATTCAGTTTAAGTTGTTTCATGCCCTCTTTGGCCAGGTCACTGACAGTGCACAGGCCCACTAGTCCAAATTCTAAATGTGATTATCTAATATTCAGGGATAGTGACGAGTGTTTTCAATATTGTAACACAGGTTTTCAATATTGTAACACAGCAGCAGCTCACTAATATTATTGCAAATAATCTCTGACACCCTCACGTTTCTCATAAGTGATAGTCCTGTTTTGATTATAAAAAATCTTTTTGTATGGAATTTGCATGAAACAAAAGCACAACAATTCTCTGCAAAATGTCTAACAGACTCTCATACATTAGAAAAAATAAATTAAAGAAAAACGGAATTTAAAACAATCTGTTTAACAATTATTCAAGACCATCTGGACTAGATTTTCTGCAGAACAGAGCTGGCTCTATTAGGGGCCCCCTTGAAAGGCTGGGGCCCAGGGCCAGCACCCACTTTGCCCATCCCTTAAAACGTCTCTACCTGTGCTCACTCTTTGACAGCCTGGCATAGAGCAGGCAGGCTTAATTTAGGAGTCAATGTGTAAAGTATTTGTGCAACACATAAAACAGTAAAAACACTACACAAAAATAATCGACGCCAGGTTAGAAAAATAGAGCTTAACTCTAGTGGCAGCTGGCTTGTGACCAGGGTGGTGAGGTGTGGGGGCACAAAAAAATTTAAATACACTTAACTTGGTGACTTGCAGCGCGATGTCCTCCTCCCTCGGGTGTCTTCACAGGAAGCTCTGACGCAAGAAACTTCACTACCCAATCCTGGTGCTGCTTTCACAGCATGAAAGCAGCGCCAGGATTTGATAGAGCGGGCTCTCCCAGCGCTCCTAAGAGCACTGGAGGCGTGCACTTTCTCTAACCCAGCTGTCAAAGACAGCTAGGTTAGAGAACTTTAAAATGCGCATCTCTGGCTGGCCAGCCCAAGACGGCTGGCCAAAGAGACATGCACATTTTAAAGCATACGGCTCTCTGCTGCTGCCACTCAGCAATGCTGGCCCCACCCCATAATGACACTTAGTTCAGGACGGGTTGCTGAAAAATAAAACGGTAGTAAATTAACTTTATTACCATTTAATTTTTCAGCTCTGGGGCTTGTGGGGCGATGCTCCTCTGCTCAAATAGAGGAGCTGCCCCTGCTTAACTTAATGAACAAAACAAGACCAAAACGACAAAAATTCAATAAGTAATGATTTAAAAAAACATTTTTATAGAAACATTTTTATTTTTGGAGAACAGTAGTAAAAACACAGCTTGTCTGAGATGTACGTAAAGTGCAAGCATATCGTCAAATAGTACCCACACCCCCTGTCCACTCCCCTCCCAAGCTTAATAATAGGTGAGTAATTCAGTACCAGGTCTAGTTCTGGAGGCCATAGTATGGTCACCATTTCTTCCATATGGCCTCATATTTGCGGGGGCAACCCCTTGCCACATAGATTGGTTCCTCCAGTTTACCACACCAGTTCATGCTCTTAATCCATGCCGCCATAGGCGGAGTCATTGGAGAGGTCCACTCCAATATCCAATAGCAATATTCTGTTTGGCTACCACGCTTTTCAACCCCACCAGTGGCCTGTCCCCTCTAGACCCAACCACATCATTCAGTATGCCAAGGAGAGAAATGTTGGGGATCACCTCGATGGGGAAACCCACCACCTGGGAAAGGACCTTGAGCACAGCAGTCCAGAATGTGTGTATGACCGGACAGGACCAGACCGTATGGTAAAAGTCTCTCCTCTGGTCTCGGCACCTAGGACATTCAGGGCTGTCCCGATTCCTGGCTCTCCAAGTCATACAGGCGTAAGGTAAGCTGATGTAAATATTTAAACTGCACCAGTCAAAGTTTTGTCAAGATAGCCAGGACCCAGGGGCCATGCATGCATCCCACCAGTCCGTCTCATCCAAGTCCCCAACGCACTTCTCCCATTTCTCTTTCAAGGGGCCCAGCAGGTCAGGCAAATGAATCACAAGAGATTTGTAGATCTAGAGATCCCCCCATTCCCCAGATGGCCCATAAGTAATCGGCCCTCAAGTGGGCTGTACTCAAGGATCCCATATAGATCTGCGCGGTACTTCTGAATGGCTTGGACGAGCTGGAGTTATCGAATAACTACGAGGTCAGCATCTGGAACTCATCACATAGGTCTTGAAACTTTTGAATATGATCTTGGTCCCAGACATTCCCCAATTTTGAGATCTGTTAGAACTGGGGGTCTCTAGTTGGCAGAGGTAGGTACCTTTGTCCAAATAGGGACCCTTGCTTCTAGTCAGGGTAAGGGGGATACACTACTAAAATAACCCCTGCTCACCCCCTTGGTAGCTTGGCACGAGCAGGCAGGCTTATCTCAGAGGCAGTGTGTAAAGCATTTGTGAACACATACAGTAACCCAGTGACAACACTACAGATGGACACCATACAGGTTGTATTATAAAAATAAATATTTTTATATAGACTTAACACAAGACCCAAAACGACAAAAATCCACAATACACTATGAAAAATATGAGTGTCAATGGTACAAAATAGTTCAGTTCAATAAAGATGATAAATGCGACACTCTACGTTCAATGTACCTTTGGATGCGTAACGCGATACAAACAAAAGAGTTGCAGGGAAGGTGATGCGTCGGTTCCTTACACGCAAGAACGGTGATGCGTCGGTTCCTTGCTCCGGGGGAGGTGATGCGTCGGTTCCCTACTGCTGCGTAGGGGATGATGATGCGTCGGTTCCTTACCAGAGAGGAGGTGATGCGTCGGTTCTTCACCGCGTGGGGAGGTGATGCGTCGGTTTCCTACTGCGCTTCTGTGGCGATGCGACCCGCAGCGCCTCGATGCGATGACGACCCGGTGCAATGAAACAAAAATGGCGTCTTCTTCTTGATGCGACACGAAGGGGGCGATGCGTGCACGCCCGACGGCAGTGCTGCGACTCGGGGAATCTTCTGAGCCGCGACAGGCCCTGCGACATGCTTCTCCGATGATGCGACGGCATCTGATGCGAGGGCGACACTCTTCTCCGGTGATGCGAGGCGCTTCGGTGATGCGATGGCGACAGCGGCGGCACGCTTTCTCTGCGATGCGACAACAACTGCTGCAGCGGCGACACGCTTCTTCTTCGTGAGTCGCGCTTCCAGCTCCCAGCGACACGGAGTCTCTCAGAAGGCCCAACACAACAGTAGGCACTTCAAATTCCGAGCAAGGGAATTCAGGGGAGCTGGTTGGTGAAGTCTTGTATCCCTGAGACTTCAGCAGGAGGCAAGCTCAATCTTCAAGCCCTTGGAGATTTTCTGCAAGATGATGAAAGTAAGCACAAAGTTCCTTTCTCCTTTCTTTGGCAATCAGGCAACCACTGCAGGCCAATCCCTCAAACAGCACACAGCATAGGGATAGTCTCCTCCTTCAGTTTCTCTGGTTCCTCTCCTCAGCAAAGGTTCTTCTTGTTTCCCGAAGTGATCTAAAATCTTGGGGTCTGGGTCCCAATATTTATACTAGCAAATCCTTTGTCCTCTGAAGGCAGAGGGTCCTGTACCTAGTCCAAACCAGTTCTGGGTGCATTCTGCCAGTGCACACCTTCTTCCTTTGTCAATGTGGGCCAGGGACATCAGACGCACCACAGGAGGTGGAGCCAGCATTGTGGAAGGCAGGCAAAGCCCTATTCAGGCCCAGGTGCTACTCCTCCAACCACTCTACATGCAAATAGGTCTATTCAGCCCTGTGCTGACTCACCCTGTCTCCTGGAGTCCCCCAGCCCCTGTCACTCACAAACCCAGACATACAATACACAAGCTAGCAGAGGCAGGCTGGATGGTTAGGCAAGAAAATACCTACTTTCTAAAAGTGGTATTTTCAAACACAGAATGTTAAAACCAACTTCACTAAAAGATGTATTTTATCATTCTGAGTTCAGGCATACTAAATTCGTTTTTCTACCATGTTCCCTGGGTCAGTTAGGATTATAAGATGTTATAATCAAACTGCCCATTCTGGCCTATGGGAACAGGTAGCCTTGCAATAGTGAAAAACGAAATTGGCTGTAATTCACTATCAGGACATGCCACACACACCAGGGCATGTCCTACCTTACACATACAATGCACCCTGCCCTAGGACCTACCTTAGGGGTGACTAATATGCAGGAAAGGGAAGGTTTGGGGACTGGTAAGTTGGTGCACTTACCAAGTCGACATGGCAGTACCAGACTGCACACAGGCTCTGCAATGGCAGGCCTGAGATACACTTTACAAGCTGCTCCTGTGGGTGGCACAACCAGAGCTGCAAGCCCACCAGCAGCATTTGATTCACAGGCCCTGGGCACAACCAGTGCACTGTACTAGGGTCTGACTGTGAATCAAATAGGCCAAACATGGAGTCACTAATCCACACATTAATTTACCATAGGGAGCACTTGCACTTTGGCACTGAATAGCAGTGGCAAGGTGCCCAAAGCATCTATACCAGCAAAAACATATCAACAACAGTGGAGGCATAGTGAAAAAATGGAAGGGAGACCCACGCCAAGGATGCCAGGTCTAACAAGATCCCTATGGAGTACCAGCCTATGAACAGCGGTAGCTGCGCCCCTTGTGTCAGCCACCTACCAACCCACAAGGGGGTCTCGAGCGTGAGCTTAAAGTTCTAGCCCGTACATCGCAGAGCAGCTCTCCACGTCTGAAATACTACCTGGGTAGTCTCTGGTAGAGACTACCGATTGGAGAGACAAACAGATTGGAGTAATTAAGGGATAGAAACGCCGTCGACACTTTGTACACCATATACATTCTGTAAAAATATCATGTTGAATGTGTAATGGTGTCTTTACTCCAATCTGTTTGTTTTACCTAAATTGTGCTCTGAACAAACAAACTTTTCTTTGCCTGAACCCTTCACTGTATGTTGTACGTTCCCTCCTCTTTCCTTGTCAAGTTGGATGCAGGCTTGTGTCCCACTTTATAATGTTTATGTATATTACTTGAAGAAACTACTTTGATTGCATATTAAAATCCTGTCCGGCTGGACAGTGGAATATAGCACTGATTGAGTCTATATTTACTCACCTGCATCCCCATTGTCTAGGGACCATTGTCTTTAGAAATAGACAAGAATAGTAACATGTTGTCAGCGTAAAGGGCTTTGTGGTCCTCCATGTTGAGGCCTCATTCAAAGCCCCATAACCGGGGGTCACAGTAAATCCATGCTGCCAGTGGCTCCATGGCCAAGGTGAACAGGAGCGGGGAGAGTGGACAGCTGTCTGGTACCCCTTCCAATGGGGAACAAGTAGGACAACACCCCGTTAATGCACATACGGGCCTGAGGTCTATCATACAGGACTCTGATGTACACATGGAACTTGAGGCCAAGCCCCATCCTAATGAGGTTTTCTTCCATGAATGACCAGTGGACAGTGTCAAAGGCCTTTTCGAAGTCAACCAAAAGAAGGCCCTCGAGCCCCCCCCCCAGAGCTTTAATCCAATCTAAACCTAGGTGTTCCTGTTGGATGCAATGTCTAGTACTCCGATTGGGGACAAAGCCAAATTGGTCTGGGTGCACCAAGAATGAGATGCCCTTTATCAGTCTCATAGCCAATAGCTTGGTGAACAATTTCATTTCTGTATTAATGATGGAGATGGGTCGAAATGAAGCACAGCAGGGGCGGTCGGGCTGGCTAGAGCCTGCAGTAGAATTCCACCGGGTATCTGTCCGGCCCTGGTGTTTTCCCTGTAATGAGTTCCACCAAGGTGTCTCCAACCTCTTCGTATGTAATCTCCTGTTCCAAAGCAGCCCTGTCAAGAGCCTCAAGCCGAGGTAACGGAATATCTGTCACCAGCGGTCTAGCGCCTTCCGCAACAGGCACACCCGGGCCTTGTACAACCATTTATAGTATCAAGCGAATACCTACGCAATTTCCTGGGAGTCCTCTATGAAGTGCGCTGTTTCGCCCCTAATAGTGGGAATCACTGTAGCCTTGACCTCCTCTGTAGCCAACCAATGGAGAAGCTTGCTTGATTTATCCCCTCACTCATATGCACACTGGGTAGAGGCTATCCAATGCTTCTAAGCCTCTGGCATGCATTTCTGACGGAGCTTAGTTCTGTCACGCTCCAACTGACACCTCTCACGGTCCTTGCGCCTGGCTGGGTCCTCTCATTCCCGTGCCAGGAGCGAGGCCTCTGAGTTGGCGATATGGCCCATCCGCTCACGTTCCGCCCCTTTAACGTATGATTGGGCTGTCCCTCTCAACAAGGCCTTCCAAACCCCCCAGAGTACCCCGCTGAGGCCACAGAGCCCTTGTTGATGTCAAGGAATATTTTCAGCTCCTCAGATAAGTGGTCCACTAACGTATCATTTAGTAAAAACCAGGGATTGAGCTGCTATATCGGGCGGGCTCCCGTTGAGGGGCCCCCAAAAGAAGTAAGGACTGGGACATGATCAGAGATCCCTCTGGGTAGTATCTGCGACTCTATAATGGGCAGCAAATCAGATGCCAGGAAGAACGGGTAGTCTATGCGGGACCACGAACCATGTGCTGCTGAAGCATGTGTGTATGCCCATCTACTAGGGCTCCAAACCTGCCAGGAGTCTCTGAGTCCCAGCCTTGCCGCCCAATCCTCCAGTCTCCTCCCCGCCATATGTATCTCACCCTGGGGGTTGAGCCAGTCCATTTGACTCATAACATTGTTGAAGTCCCCCCCCCCGACAATGGTCACTCCAGGAGGTATATCTGCGATCAGGTCCCTCAGGGGAGCCAGGGTAGACTGGTGCGAGGCCAGAAAAACGTAGAAACTTCTGATGTAGTAGAGGGTGCCTCCAGTGTGCCTTCCAGAGACACATACCGTCTCTGGTCATCCCACCTGACCCTTGTCACAGCTAGAGGGAATGTTTTATGAAGCAGAATAGCCACCCACTGGGAGCCTGAGTATAGCCCGTGTGAAACACCCTGTCATATCCCTTGCGGGCCAGGAAACGGCAGTTGTTGGCGCTTAGATGGTTCTCCTGTAGTACAGGATTTTAGGGTTATGTCTAAGTGCACACTGAAACATGGCCCCATGTTTAATTTGATGAAGCATGCCGTTGACATTCCAGATCATAACCGAGAATGTCTCCATCAGAGTAGGAGCAGAAAACTTGACATAGGTCCCATGGGAGGTGGTAATGGCCTTCCCCAAGGGGGACCCAAGCACAACCAGGCATAGGCATGTGTGGCACTAAATATTGGTGAGCAACAAATGGAAAAAGTTCAGATCAAACATTTGCAATTGGAAAACAGCCCCTCTATCTCCCAACTCCCCCCACCCTATACTTCCCACCGAGAAGAAGCATCTGTTGCACATCCTCAACCAAACCACCATACTAACTAGGGAGTGATGTAACTAAGAATTGGCAGACTATGGACCCCTACACCCTCCAGAGAAATTCTGGCAACGAACATCATCATAGGATACAAATGTGCTGGCATGCAGAAAGCTGAAAAACAATTGTCCCCTGTTTGTAGCATCTCTGTCCTCAATCATCACAGGCTCAAGATGTAACTGGAGGGGCGGACCCATCCACCGCACGGCCGGCCTTGCCCCCTGCAAACCCTAATGACCCATCCACCTCCAACTGTTCAACACATCACAGGCATGACCGTTTCCATTGACTCTTCCCTTTCACCCTTTCAGAGCCACAGCTATGGGAGGAAAGGGAGATGCAATGGCCAACCGCCACTGTGGTGAGGGATTGGTAAATGGTGCTCTTTGTTTGGTAAGCCAAGTGCAGGCTTCTTCTGGAGATTCAAAAAAGATTTGGAATTGTGGATAACTCGGAGCTTGGCGGTATATAGAAGCATGTACTGTATTTCCATAGCACAACGTTTCTGCTTCACTTCATCATATGATTTGCATTTCCAGGAAAAGAATTATGCATCCTGATTGGCATGTCAGATCTACCTTTGCCCTGGTGCCTCGCAGAACAGTGTCACGGTCCCCGTACCTTAGAAATCTTATCAGTGGGCACAGGGGAGCTCTGGGCAGAAATCTGGGAAACAGGGATATGTGGGCCTGTTGCAGCTGGAGGATAACCCTGCAGGGTCCATCCAGGACCTCAGCCACTGTTCAAAAAAGGTCTCCGGGCTGACCCCTTAGCCCCCTCTGGAAATCCAATGGAGGGGAGATTATTCCGGTGGGCCATGTTCTCTGGGTCTTCCCACGAGTCATCAACGTTTTGTTATGTTGGGACAAGCGGGTGACGAGAGGTTTTGCACTGTGTGTTCCAGCTCAGATATTCTCCCTTCAGCCTCTGTCACCCAGTCCACAGTGTGGCAAATATCTTGACATAACGGTTCCACGTCCACCCTAACTACTCCTATCTTGGCCTCCAGGGTGGCTTTGGAGTCCCGAATTGCATTCAGGATGACTGGGATTTTATCACTTGGCGGCGGAGATTTCTCCAGACTGCTCCTTGAGTCACCCACGGGGCTGTGAACCTGTCTTTCTTGGCCTGGCCCTGAGGTGCTTTGTTTCTATCCATGCCAACTGGACCTCCCAGGTTGACGACTGTTGTTGGGCCCTGTTGTTGGGCCCTCCTGCCTCTGCACACACTGGCTGCAAAGTGGACACCACACCCAGCCATAACTTGGAGGGGCCGTGCCCGCTTGCTCTGACTGGTGTGGCGGGCAGCACAAGCACCCCGCCACCACCTCTTATTTCCTCATCACAGCGCACCCAACTGGAGGCTTACCAGTCCAGGGAAGTCAAGGGTGAGCAACGTAGGCCCTGGGCCACTGCGGGGTAGTGTCCAAGGGGTCCGTAGCATGGCACAGCGGCCCTCAACCCCGGTGCATCAAGTCTAGATGAGACCCCCGGTAGTCAAGGGGCCAGGCTCCCGGGAGAGGGGTAGAAGGGGGGAAGGGATGATGACAGTCCAAAAGGTGGATGAAGACATCCACACAGTTCCCCGTCCCCTCACACACACCCAACCAGATTAATGGATGTCTGTCACCACTGTCTCTCCATCTCTTCCACCAAGTCCATGGTGGCCTGTCATTTGAAACTCTCTAGCGGTGGTGAGCAGGCCGCAGACAGGCCTCTGGCCGGTCGCAGGCAATCCAAGCGGGACCCCCAAAACACCACCGTCACACACCAGACCCCCTCTCACAGCCAGGGCCAAGCCTCACCAATGTGCTGATCTGCATGCACAGAGCACCCCTCCAGGGGCCCCTAGGAGGGGCCCAGAGATATCCTATAGGCTCCCGACTCGCAGCCTCAACCACCAATATCGCCGGCACCGGGAGCCGTCCAGTCACCAGGGGCATGTCTCACCCCTGACAGCACCGGTGGTGTTGAAGTAAGCTGTCGTTCCTGCAGCCCAAGCCCTGCTCACAGATTAATGGCTTGGGGGCTGCCAACACCCCAATTGGACCGCTCACCTGGGCCACAAGCTATAGCGCAGATCAGGCCTGCTCGCGGAGAGCCCAAGTGGGTACTGTGTCACTTCCACAGGTCCTTGCCACCAATAATAAGTAAACTGCGGCAGAAGCAATCGTTGGAGGGTTGCCTGCCCTCGATACCCCACATGGCCACGGGACCCAGACGACAGCACTAGCTCCGGGCCACCATTTAGTTTATGGGCAGCAGTGGCCCGCGGGCAGAGAGGTACTCCTTATGGGTGCATGTCACCACCCTTGTCAGCCAGGAGGGTAATCGGTAGGTTGGGGAGCCATGAGGGCCCCTCTCCAACTATCAGCGGCACACTTGCACCACAATGGTTGGCTTCTCGGAGGTGGCAAACGGGAGTTCACCGGAGCGCATCCGCCATCTTGGCCGGCCAGGCCCCGCCCCCAGTTATTAAAGAATATCTGCAAATATAGTGCTTAAAAGCATAACACGCCAACCGGGGCACCTGGTCATGCTTAATACAGGGACTAACCTTGTCCTGCTGCAAAAGTACCTTTGTATGGGGGATGCGTCGAATACCCGATGTGAGGCTTAGAGGAGGTGAGGCATCGGCATTGATCCCTTTGGATGCAGGCGATGCGTCTGTTCCGATTCGTGCAGTCAGAAATGCGTCTTCGGCGAACCCTTTATGATGAAGGCGATGAGTCATCTGCGAGCCGGTGATGTGATGTTTTTGTTCTCAGCGACAGCGGTGATGCTTCGGCGTCGAAGGGAGATGTCTGTTCTGACTGGTGCAATGACAGCAATGTGCGGATTTTGCAAAAAACAGGCAATAAAAACAACTTAAAAGGGCCCAGGACTGGATTTGCACCACTTGGCAGGGCAGGGCCCACAGTTTGCAGAGTGCAGAGGCTGTTGCAGAGTTGCTGTATGTCTTTGATGTCCCTGAGACTTCAGAACATGAGGCAAGCCCTTGGAGTCTTTTTGGTTCTGGGGATGTATAGATGCAGGTCCAGTCCTTCTCACTCCCAGGCAAGGAGGGCAGCAGGGCAGACACAGCAAACCAGTAGTCCAGCAAAGTCCAGCAGAGTATAGCAGAGAGAAAGTCCTTTCAGCAGCACAGCAGTCCTTCCTGGCAGAATGTCCTCAGGTGAAGTGTACTGGTGGTGTCAGGGGTCCAGTACTTATACCCAGTTGTGCCTTTGAAGTGGGGGAGACTTCAAAGAGAGGTCTTAGAAGTCCACAAGATCCCTGCCCTTCCTGCCCTACTCCAGACTCACTACAGGGGAGTATGCATCTCTTTGTGAGGGGACAGGCACAGCCCATTCAGGTGTAAGTGTCAGCTCCTCACTCTCATCCTGTCCTGGATGACCCATCAGGATGTTGATGGCCCATCAGTCACACCTAAGCTCCCTTTGTGTGTGGCTGTCTGGAGGGAATGCACAAAGCCCAGATGTCACCCACCCCAGATGTGTATTCAGAGACACAGAAGGCATAGACTGGTTAAGTAAAAAAATTCCAACTTTCTAAAAGTGGGATTTTCAGACTTGCAACTTAAAGTCCAACTTTACCAAAAAATGTGGTTTTAAATTGTGAGCCCAGAGACACCAAACTCAAAATATTTATATTTTCCCAATTGGAAATTACACTTATAAAATGTAATGAGGTAATCCCAATATTAACCTATGGGAGAGATAGGCCTTACAGTAGTGAAAAATTAATGTAATCGTTTTTCAATACCAGGACAAGTAAAACTTAAAATTACATATCCTACCTTTTAAATACACTGCACCCTGCCCTTATGGCTGTCTAGTGACTACCTTAGGGGTGACATATATGCATTAAAAAGGAAGGTTTGGGCCTGGTAAAAGCGTTTACTTGCAAGATCGACATGGCAGTGTAAAACTGTACACAAAGGCTCTGCAATGGCAGGCATGAGCCAGGTTTGAAGGTCTACTGAAGTGGGTAGCACAATCAGTGCTGCAGGTCCACTAGTAGCATGTAATTTAAGGCCCTGGCCCATGGAGTGCACTGTAATATGGACTTATGAGTAAATTAAATATGCCAATTGTGGATAAGCCAAATTTACCATATTTTTAGGGAAAGATCACTGATCAGTAGTGGTAAAGTTCCAAAAATCCGAAAGCCAGCAACAATGAAGTCATCAAAACAGGAGGTCAGAAGGCAAAAGTCAGGGGAAACCACGCCAAGGATGCTAGGTCTATCAACACCCCTCTGGAATAAACTGAAAATGTGGGTGTCAGTTAATGAACTTTGAGAACCCAGATGAGAGCAATCCCCATCCCATGGTATTTTGTCAATAAAAGATTTAAATACACTGGTTCAATGAGAAATGACAGGAAGCTATCAGAATGCCATATCTGCCTCCACATGTATACCCTGGCACATAGGCATGCTTCTCCAAACCACATGTATTAAACCAAGCAATAGCAACGCCAACAGGTCTTGTGTTGGCTGCCAGCCTTTTGACTTAGTAAAACAATTTTTTGGGGTAAAACTTTATTTTTTAGGAGCTGCCTGGCCTTGGACAATATAAAAGCAAAAATATTTTTTGCCTCACAAAGCAAACCTTGCCAAACAGTCCCTAGTTCTGAAAGGAACTCTTTTGTGTGCATGTGCTCTTTGTGGAAGAACAGAATTACATCACTCACAATAAAATTAGCCAATGACTGAGGTGGGCTGGCCTATTGCCCCATGCTGTATGCTCCAATGATTGGAAGAAAAATGTGATTAGCAGCAACAACAACAGACAAATGGATGGAGAGGGCTAGTTGAAATCCCCTCTGAAGTAAGTTTATTATATACATATATAACTTTAATAAAGTCAAGAGGTAGACGTAAAAAGTGGCGCAGCACGGTTCTGCAAGCAATTTTGCAGTGCTGCGCCATTCTAAAAGTGCAGGAATGCGTCGTATTTACAAGAATACGGTGCATGCCTGTACTGAACCCTGTGCCGGCACTAGAAAAGCAATCTAGCACCAATGCAGGCACCCTTAGATTATGTTGCAACGGTGCCTGCGTTGCGGAGATGATTGATTTTGTGCAGGAAGGGACACCTTTCTGCACAAAATCAATCAATGGAGGCAATTTCATAGCATAGCTAGGCCTTTTGCTGCCCGTGGTGGTCCCTGGGTATGCCGCCTGCATTTGCCGCTCGCGGCGGCCGCAGGTAAGAGCAGGGGGAGGCTGCTCTCCCTTGCTATGCCACTGGCACACATAGAAAGAGTAAAAATAGGAGAAATAAGTATCGTTCTCCTCCTTGTGCCTCCCTAATGCCACCCCTGGGGTGGCGTTAGAATCTGATGCATTCCCAGCTTTACGATTCCTCATAAATCTGGGGATGCTTCAGATTCCATGTGTGTTGCATGGGAACATGTGTTGCATGGGAGCGCCCCTTTCACGTGTTGTGCGTGAAAGGGGCACATGTTTACTAGGCCATGTAAATCCACGTAAAGTGGCTTTGTGTGGCCTTGTAAATATGCTGCGGCACATTGCGCCACAGGAGCGTCAAAAGAGTGACGCTCCAGCGACGCAAAAGCGCTGCTAGGGCCTCGTAAATGAGGCCCAAAGATTTGAAATCAGACACAGTGAAATACATTTAATTAAAAAGTGTATGTGACGATTGCTTCTACAGGTTCCTAACAAAATGACCAGAATATTAATGACAGATATAGTACGCACATTAAAAAATAAACAGAGCTTAACCTGACTATTACTTGTGGAGGCAAGGCCTGTATTATAGCACAGCAATCCTAGGCAGCCTCCTTCAGAGCATCCATTGGGCGTCGGATTGCAGCCAAAGCCATTAAAAATCAAAATGCCACTTCACGTAGGGTGCAAAAACGTGGCACTGACCAAGTTTAAATGCTAACTGCAATGAAATAAAATGTCTGGCTTTTTGTTAATTGGAGAATATAGGAACCACTGTTGCCAAATAATTAAAGATGAAAGGGCTGGTGGGAGAGGCAGACAACATATAGCTTGGATGTTAACTCTGCATTGGCAGAGAACTGCAAAAATAGAGTAGACTCAGTGAGAAATGCGTGGACGCACATGTGGGCTTAACATGTTACCTATAAGGGCTCATTCCACAAGGAAGAGTCTCTAAGATCCTCAAGACCCCTTTAACATATAGATTATCGTTGTACTGTGTACAAAAACTGCAGATTGTAGCGCAAAGCAGGTGTCTAACCTTACTGAAGAAAATTGTTAAACAAAATGTCAGCTGCAAGTTGGAAAGGTGTAACCTCAAGAAATTCAGATCATTCACATAATTCAAAAAAGTAAGATAGGGATAATGTTAAACAAATTAAAAATGCACAACGTAGGATTGTTTGGAAGTGAATGGAAGATGACTGAAAATTTGTGATAAGCAATCGTCATGCATCGCAAGTGTAGAAATTAGGGGGCATATTTACAAGGAACTGTTGTTGCATGGTAGTAAGCCAAAACTGCTAACGCCGCGCTCTGACAATTTCAAAGCGCAGAGATGCGCCGTATTTACAAGAATAGGTGCACCCCTGCGTTTCCCCCTGCGCTGGTACTAAATTTAGCGGCCTAGCGCCAACGCATGCACCCTTGCCTTCGTTGCAGGGAATGATTGTTCATGTGCAGGAAGGTGTCCCTTCCTGCACATAAACAATCAATAATGGAGATTTGTAACTTCTGCAGAATGCAGTGCATCATTTTTTTTTGTGTTGAAATTTTTTATTAGCATTTTACAAGATACAATACTTTCCAAAACAATTGCACGAACTAGACATTTATAAATGTATAAATGAATAAATAAACTAGTTAATTGAAGCCTACATAACGCTGTGCCTGTTGAATGTTTAAGAAAGGATCAAATAAATTCATTTTAATATAAATAAATGTATAAGGTAATGAGGAATATGCGTGAAATACATAAACCGAAATTCAATAAAAGCACGGAATACTATAATAGATAAGCCTTAAATATGCAATATTAAATTATTAAATCACTAAATTATTAAAATTTTAAATTATTAAATTATTAAATTGTATTTTTCATCAAACAGATGTAGACTAATATGTAAATATAACAGTTAATAAGTATGGAAAAATTACTCCCTATACCTAGGAACAGATGCAAAATTAATAGGGTAAATGGAAAAGCACTATAAATGAAGATAATAATAATATATACTGTCCCCTACAAAATAATTGTCCAATTATAATATATGAATTGGATCCACTGAATCAACGTTGCTACATTATTTTTTCCTATAACATCCTATCTGAAAGGGAATAAGAAGTATAAAGATGTAATATCGAAAGCAAAGACAGGAAGAACAAGTGGCATAATTACACTAAGATGTTGAAATACCCACTGTGGGATGAGCAATGCTGTTTATTATAGAACCATCCTCTGTTCGTAGGAAAGGAGCCCAAACTTGCAGAAATAAATCCGTCCGATCTTGAATATTATAAATGACTCTCTCATGTGAGGCAGTATGTATCATGGCTACTAACCAAGTCTCTTGAGATGGTGGAATCGAAGATTTCCATTGTCTTAGTATAACTATTTTTTGCTGTAGCTAATGCAGTGTGCATAAGATGGCATTGTGGCTTTGAAAGATTCGGGGAATCTCGCAAATCATGTAGGAGAATGGTAGCGGTGTTAGTGGGAGATGTAGAGGTACTGTATTATGTAAAACCTGACCTATATAAGACCAATAGGATTGAACCATAGGGCAATTGCATATAATGTGAGCTATATCACAACCAGGAGCAGCACATCTCCAGCAGTTGGTATGTGGAAGTAATCCTGCACTATGCAATTTTACCGGTGACCAATACCAGTCATGAAGAATTTTAAATAAGCAAAATTTCAGTCTAGCCTCTCAGGCGCCCCTATCTACATTTTCCAATAACTCCATCCATTCTTCATCTTCGTAAGAGACCGATAAACGGGTTTGCCACCTAATACGGAGATCCTGTGATAAAGGTTGTGAGAATAAGTGTGATGAAAGTGTTTTGTACAAGCCAGATGTAAGTCCTTTGTGTCTCCCCCAAGTGTGCAGATATGATACTACTGGTGAAGTTTGCAGTAACCACGGGTGCGGTCCTAGAATCCTATTGAGGCAGTTGCTAAGTTGTGCGTAATTTGCTGCTTGTTGTAATGGAAGGTTAAACTCATCTGTCAATTGCGCAAAAGATTTAAGATCTCCATCATGAAGTAGCTGATCTAAAGTAAGGATACCTGCTATTTTCCATTGAGGCCAGGATAAAGTTTTCCCTTTAATACGTATACCTGGGTTGCTCCATATTGGGGCTTTCTCATGTATATGTGGATTAAAACCCAATAAGCGATGTGCCCTTTGCCAAGTTTTGCGCATTGCAGATAACAATGGATTAGTAGAATCAAGGCGACTTGTGCCTGTCCCATATAAGGCTGAAAGACCCAGCTCTGCTGATAACAGGTGCCTTTCTATGTGTACCCATTGTGGCGTATTGGGATTTTCCATTAACATGTATGTTATTTGAGATAGTTGTAATGCAAGAGTATAATGCTCTATCGATGGAAGACTCAGACCTCCATTAGAGTGGTGTGCTTTCAGTTTGTTCACAGCTAAACGAGGTTTTGCTGACCCCCAAACAAAAGATTTGATCTTAGAATCTATGAGGCGCAATGTGGACAAAGGAATCTGAAGAGGAAGCATTCCAAGGGTATAAATAAAACGTGGCAGTGTAACCATTCTCACAGCTTGTACCCTGCCCCACATGGATAATCCGGGTATCTTCCACTTCTCAAAATCATGCTGCATCTGGGTGAGTAAAGGACATAAATTATTTGTAACCATCCCTTCTGTTCCTTTATTCACTAAAATACCCAAGTATTTTAAATGTGAAGATTGCCAGTGAAAGGGATAACCCTGTATAGCTGCTTTTGTGCTTCCGTCTGATATGGGGAGTGCTTCACTTTTATCCCAATTAATTTTGTATCCAGAAAAGGAGGAGAAATCTTCTATGATTTCAAGCAATGATGGCAAAGAGCGGGATAGGTCAGCAATAGTGAGTAGAATGTCATCAGCGTAGAGATAAAGTTTAGCATCTCCCACCGGAAGACGAATGCCTACAACATTGCCTGATTGGCGAATTGCAGCTGCTAGGGGTTCTATGGCTAAGAGAAATAGAAGAGGAGAAAGGGGGCAACCCTGACGAGTTCCTCTGCGGATTGGAAATGGATCTGAAACGAGACCACTACAATTAACTTCCACAGTAGGATGTTCGTATACCAGCCGTACCTTGGCTATAAACTGGTCCCCCAAACCAAATTGCTCCTAGACTTTAAAAAGATATTCCCACTCCACTCGATCAAATGCCTTTTCAGCGTGAAGTGATAATGTCAAAGCATCATCCTGGAGGGATCTGGCAAAGCATAGAGCATGAGCCAAAGTACGCAGAGGATTCCTAGATGAACGTCCAGGCACAAATCCCACCTGTGTATGATGAATCAGGGAGGGTAGTACTTTGCGAAGACGAGAGGCTAGGACACTGGCCAGGATTTTAATATCGCAGTTGAGGAGCGATATAGAACGGTAGCTACTACAAAGTAATGGATCCTTCCCTGGTTTAGGTAAGACCGCTATTACTGCTTTATTAGAAAGACATCCTAAAGAGGCTTTGCGGTCTGCTTCCTGAAAAGCGGCGTGTAGATTATCTACTATCCCTTCACCTGACCAGCGATAAAATTCGGCTGGGAAACCGTCCTCTCCTGGGGCCTTATGATATGGGAGTTTGGCTATTGCCTGTGAAATCTCTTCCTTACTAATCTCTCCTTCAAGAAGCACCCTGCCCTACTCAGAGAGGTAAGGCAATTACACTCCTGCAAGAAAAGAGATCATCTTGTCTCGGTCCATCTGGATTCCTGGGGTATATAGAGATTTGTAGTAAGAAGCAAATTCGTTAACAATATCTTGAGGACGAGTCAGCATGATTCCCCCAGTTGATCTTATGGCTGTAATAGCCATGGCGGCCTCTCTCTGTCTCAACTGCGCCGCGAGGAGTCTCCCTGCCTTTTCTCCTTGCTCATAATATCTCCCCTTTATTTTTTGTAAAGCATATTCTGCTTTGGATGTAAAAAGACTGTTTAATGCTCCAAGGACTTGCGATGTTGCATAGTAGGTTTTTTAGTATATAACCGGGTAAATGACCCAATGTCCTGTTCCAGCTCTTTCTGTCGAGCAGCATTTTGCCTATTGGCTTGAGCTGCATCTCTCATAAGCTGGCACCGAATGGTAGCTTTGGCTGAAGCCCATAGAATTCTACCTGAGTCTACAGATCCTTGATTAGTGGAAAGGTAGTTCTGGAGATGATCTCGCAGCTGTGATTTGCCCTTAGGAGTTTTATGGCGTTGAGTATTCATCCGCCAAGGCTTGCGTCCCGTCTTGGCCAATCCTGTTTGTAGAGATAAAAGAACCGGGGAATGATCAGATATTGACGCTTCTAAGATATGAGATTCCTGGACTAATTGGACCACATTTTGAGATATTAAAAAGTAATCTAGACGAGAAAGAGTTCTATGGGTAGGGGATGTAAATGTATATTCAGTATCAACCTGATGGGAAAGACGCCAATGATCTATCAGGCCATTATCCTCAATTATGTCACCCATTAGGGCTCTATCCGCTGCATTATTCTTGTCAAGAGGGCCTGTTTTGTCCAAGATTGGATCTCTCACCAGATTCCAGTCCCCGCCAATAAGATATTGCGAAGCACCTATCTCTGATAATAAGCGGTTCAGATGAAGAAGAAATGATTTTTTCGCACCTGTCGAGGCATAAGCTGATCCCACACATATATGAGTTTCTCCTATTCGCAGTTAAACAAATACATATCGCCCATCTGGCTCTTCCCATGTTTTTGATACCACAATTGAGAGAGATTTACGGAGAAGGATTGCTACACCGCATTTACGGAAAGGACCTGTGTCAGAGGGTCTCCCTTCTTGTATGCTGCTGTGAAACACCTTTCCTACCCAGTCTCTGTGTAGCTTTTCAGATTCCAGTGCATCAAGATGTGTCTCTTGGAGCAAAGCCACATACACCTTTTTTGACTGCAAATAAGTGAGTACTTTTTTCCATGTAATATAATGCGTAAGTCCATGGACATTCCATGTTACTGCACGCAGAGGGTGAGTGCTAGCCATGTCTATAGTGGCGCTAGTGGTTTTTGTGATGTTTTGACGAGGAGTGGACAAATACAGGAGAATAAGTGTGTCAATGAGGAGTAATACGTCTAATACCCAATGTAGAATTTATTGTCTGATTAGGCAGTAGCGTAAGGATGAAGAGGGGAGAATGAACAAAAGAGCCCTGTTAATGTCACGTGGAGGATAGTAGGGCTTGGTAGAAGAAATATCCTAAAGAGAAAGGATATCAGTGATAAGAGAAATAAATAGAAAAGAAAACACGTATTGTGATATGACGAAACACAAAGTTCTTCTACTTTTAACCGCGGGTCTGAGCTCACTAGAGCACTGCCACGGGTGGGAGCTCTGTCAGGAGGATATTACCATAACCTTGGCTATATAGGAGGAAATTTAAGGTCTGGAGATCTATTTATGTATAGTATTGACTATTGGGAAGGAAGAGGCATAGTCTAATAGTATATACAAATGTACACTAAAACATCTATGATTTCAAAAGTACAGAGGAGAGTTATCTACATGGCATATTGAGAGTTAAACAATTCGATATCTTCAATAAGCTAAAACATTTTGCTTCAAATATAGCAGAAGAAATACGGTTTTAAGGTCTTATGATTCACAGCTGTAAATAACATACAATAAATATATCTCTATTAAAACTTTAAATACAATAAGCACATTTTAGATCATAAAGTACCTCTCAATAATATAGGCGTAAGTGCAGTTATAGATATAAGTACTATCTGATAAACAATAACAATAATAAATAAATAAATAAATAAGGCTATCAATACTCATCTGTCCTATGTGTAGATGTTAGTTTCCTTTATAGCACAGAAACCATATACCAGACATCCTCTGATGCGAGGAACTTGAAAATAATCATGCAGAGGACGATAGCTATAACTATATCTGCAATGAAAAGTATACATTGTTAAGGCCTACTCTCCATCTGAAGCAGATTTTAAGGGAGAGCGAGATTTATCTCTATGCTGTTCTTGTGTAAAGGTAGATACTGTTTGTAAGGCAGAGGTTTTGTCTTCATGCGTGCGGATTGTTCGTTCAATATCTCTACCACAATGACGAGCTTCACTAGCGTTGCGACGTCTGTTATCTGACGGTTGTTGAGAAAAGTTAGGACGTAGAGAAGTCTGGTCTGTAGGAGTATGCTGTATGTCCATGTCCTGTGTTTTCATGCCATCCAGGAAGTGTTGTAGATCCTTAGGGTTATAAAAGTCTTTTGAATCACTGGATCATATAAACCATATTTGATGTCTATTTTTCGCATTTGAGGCCTCATAGAAAGGAATGCTTTCCTTCTATCATTAGTTTCTCTTGAGAAGTCAGCTGCCATGCGGATTTCATGACCATTATATATGTAGGAGCCTTTTGAACGCGCCGCCATTAACAGTTGCCTCACTTGTTCATGTCTCAAGAAGCAGGCAATGAGGGGTCTTGGACGAGTATCTGAGTCTTTGCGTGGAGGGCCAATACGATGTGCACGTTGAATTTCAAGCAATGGATCAAAGGTAATATCAACCAACTTGGGAAGAATATCACACAAGAATGCTCTAGTATTCTGACCTTCAATCTTTTCTAGAAAGCCAAAGAAGTGAATATTATCTCTTCTGCCACGATCTTCCAAATCAACCAGCTTGCTGCGGAGGAGTAATAATTCTTGATCTCTGTTTTGCACTGAATCAAGTTGGTTTTCTACTACTGTTAATCGTTGGTCCAGCCCCTCCATCCTATTATGGAATTGTACAATGTCTGCTCTGATTGACTTGGCCTCTGTTGTAAGAGAAGAAATATTAGTGTCCATATCTGCCAGTCGACAGCTGATTGACGAGATTTCTTGCAGTTGAGGCGACTTGAGACGAGCTAGATGTTGGTAGAGCGGAACCTTTCATAGGCATATTGCGTGATTGCTTAAGTACTTCTGCGAAGAGGAGTTGTTTGGAAGATTTGTTTTCGTGCTTATTGTTAAGCATTCGTATATTATCTTGTGTATTTAAATGTAGTATTAACAGTAGTAACACAAGCCTTGTGTCTGAGTTATAACAGTTCTTATGTTTGATCAAGAGATTAAGTGCACTGGGTAATGGTAGAAGATAGAACAGTGGTCTCTGCTTTATTCACAAGACTAGAAAAGCAACTGAAACAGAATTTCCAACATTTGTATGATCTAGAGTAGTAAATACTGTCATCACAAGAATCATCACAAGGAGTCACCACTTCTAAATGAAGGAACAGTGTTTGCAGAATATTCACAGAGTGAGTCTAGTTAGAATTCTCGTTGAGCGTTAAGGAAGCACCTTCTTATTGTCTCTACCTCAGGCAGACTGTAAACTGATCCCTATGGACTGATATGGCAGGAATCTTAGATCATGCAAGGGCCATTGTCTCCTAAGTGCACCTGATCCCAGCAGTTCCTCCTCAGATCAACGATAACTAAAGATTGTAGCGTTTGAGACTTTGTCACGCTCCTCAATTATAGTATGTATAACACACACAGTAGTGACGTCGATAATGCGAGAGTCGCTGAATGAATTTGTCACATTCTAGTGGCAAATATCTTGCAAAAGCGAGTATAGCAATTTTCCCACCTCAGAATGTTGTTTGCAAGTAAGGAAGTACATATAGGGTATTTTCAAATTAATTTATGCAATGCGTTGAAGTTTCCTACCCTTTCAGTACTGAAGGAAATGGTATTTCCTCAATTGCGCTGCACGCGATAACAGGAAACCCTTATAAAGGCTCCGTGCGAGACTCACAGGATACGCGAGACCTGAGGCTTGTGCTGCGTCACAGGGCCCAACGGATTCTCTTCACCTCAAAGTCTCTCAATGCCAGAATAGGCCTTGGAAGAGTTCATTTCCCAGCGAGACTCAGGCCAGCCGTAGTCAAATTATTCTCTTCATAAAGTGCCATTAAGGTCACTCCAAATCAACCACATGTAGGGATTTCGACCTCTGAGTCTTTATTACTCAATTGTAGTGTGAAGAATATCACCAATAATAAAAGCGATAATATGAGAGGCGCTGACTTGATTTGTCACATTCTAACAATAGACGCCTTCCAGAAGCGCTCAGAGCACTTTTTCCCCTTTGAAATGCTGTTTGTAATTTTCCGTTTTTAGAGGCTTTAAAGAAGTGTTTAGAGGATATTTCATATTAATTTATGGAATGTGGTGTAATTTCCCACCCTTTGGGAGATGCCGGAACTGAGGAGGATGTTATTGCTCCAGCTCCGCTATGCGCGATATCAGGAAACCCTCATGAAGGCGACGGGCGAGGCTCGCAGGATACGCAAGGTCCGAGGCTTTTATTGCATTGCAGGGCCCAACGGACCTTTGTCACCTCAGATTCTTTTCATACCAAAATGAACCCTAGAAGAGATCATTTCCCAGCGAAACTTGGACCAACCAAAGCCAAAGTGTTCAACTCCTCGAAAACTCCTCTGTCACAGCCCTGGCCATGCTGGGGAGAGCGCCACCTCCGTTCAGAGTCCGTCCCGTAGTGGAGCTCTATGTTCAGGCTGCCATCTTCCTTCGTGGCCAGACCACGCCCCCAGCGCATCATTTTTAATGATTGTTTATGTGCAGGAAGGGACAACTTCCTGCACATGAACAATCACTAATGGCGATTTGCTGTTTCTATGTGTGCTGCAGAATGCAGCACACATAGAAACAGCAAAAAGAAAAGTCATTTCTCCTCGTTGTGCCTGTCTTAGACCAGGTTTTGCCTGGTCTTATTTTTGACGCTGCCCCATATTTACGCCACCCTTGTAAATAGGGGGCAACGTCAAAAAGCAATGGGTGTTGCGGTGGAATGCCCACAGCAACACCCATTGCCCCGCCCTTTGCCGCAGCGGACTGCTGCGGTAAGGGGCATATTTACAAGGTGGCATTAAGCCACGTTAAGTGGCTTAACGCCACCTTGTAAATATGGAGCAGGACATTGCGCCACAGGAACGCCATTAAAAGTGACATTCCTTTGGTGCAATGTCCTTGTAGATATTTCCCTTGATTTCACGTTTCCTATGCTTGTTATGTTTGTATTAAGTGAATGCTTTAATGCTATTGCAGGAAATCCTGGACCTCATTTACAAGCCCATTGCGCCACCGATGCGTCCCTTTTTTTAACGCACCAGCGGCACAATGGGCTTGTCCATATTTACAAGCCCAGGTAAAGTCGCCCTGTGGGACTTATCACAGCCTTGTAAATATGGACCCTTTCACGCATTACTCAGGGTGAAAGGGGCGTTCCATGGGTGTTGCTGTGGGTGTTCCCGCACACCATCCATGGAACCTGACACATTCCCAGATTTACAAAGTTTGGTACATCTAGGAATGCGTCATAATCCTACGCCTCCCCAGGACGAATGGCAGAATGAGGAGAAATACTTTATTTCTCCTCATTTTTTCCTCTTTCTATGCTTGCTGCAATCTGCAGCAAGCATAGAAAGAGGAAAATGTCAACAATGATTGTTTTTGTGCAGGAAGGTATCTCTTCCTGCACAAAAACAATCATCCCTGCAACGCAGGCAGACTTGCAACATGCCTGCAATGGCACATGGCAGCCAATTGTGCGCCAGCGGATGGGAAAGCACACAGAAGCGTTGCTGTGCTTTAAAAATGACACAGCTCAGCGCAGCAAAATGGCTTCTAGTGCTGTGCTGCATCATTTTGTAGTAAATGAGGCCCCCATTTCTAATAAAGAAGCAAATGCATGCTTTGGAGAATGCTTCTTCCCTTATGTTCATACCGCAGTGATATCCCATACAAGATGCTTGCTGAAGCCCCCAAAGCAACACACACTATGTAGAGTACTCTACAGTTTCCTACATTTCTCCCAACACATACAAGCTAATAAATAGAATGTCAAGGTTTTCAGGTTAGAGGAAAACAAAACATCAATCTTGAACGAATAAAATAGTATAGAAGGACACCCTCCTTTAAAATCTAAGTAGGAACCCGCACCAGGAGCTCTATGTATAGGCTGTTTGCCAAATATTTCTATAATATTAAATGTCTGGAGAATGTGTTACATCTTTGCTGAGTTACGGTCAACTGGAAAAAAATAGTGGACTATAAGAGTTTCGATTCAACCCAAACTATGTATGCTTAAACTAGCACAGCCATAATATATATGCAGAGACTAACAATGGAAATACACATTTCACTGAATATGGTTTGAACTTCAGGCACTATAATTCATACCAGCAAAATATCGAATATTTACGATTTGCATAATTTAATATGCTATAAAGCAGGTGTAGTAATAAAAAGAAATAAATCTCTCCATGTCACATGGCAAGCATTCTTAATTTAATATGGACACCGAATTTCCACAGTCATGTTAAAGCAATCAAAATATGCCTTTTTTAACCAGAGCCTCCTGTCCTGGCTTAAAATTTGAAAACAAGCCAGCATAAAGAACCAAAGAATCCACTGTGTTCCTTAAAATGTTACTAGAATTAGCAGGCAGGGTAATTTATTTCGCTTATAAGCAGACTCCAATGATCAAACATGTTTGTTTATCATCAACTACGTTTGGAATATTTATAACATTTTCAGGGCCTCATTTACTACAAAATGACGCAGGGAGGTGCTGCAAGCCATTTTGCTGCACCAAGCTGCTTCATTTTAAAAGCACAGGGATGCGTTGCATTAACAGCAATACGACGCATCCATGTTCTTTTCTCCTGAGCTGGTGCACAATTGGCAGCCATGCGCCAGTACAGGCACCCTTGCGTCATGTTGAGGGTATGATGGTTTTTGTGCAGGATGGGCCACCTTCCTGCACAAAAACAACCATTGATGGGATTTTCCTCTTTCTATCTGTGCTGCAGAATGCAGCAGGGATAGAAAGAGGAATAAACGAGGAGAAATAAAAGTATTTCTCCTTGTTGCGCCACTCCTACACCTCCCCTGGGAAGGCGTAGGATTCTGACACATTCCTAGCTTTACAAACCTTTGTAAATCTGGGAATGTGTCAGGTTCCATGGATGTTCCGTAAAGCGTGAAAGCGGCCCATATTTACAAGGCAATGAAAAGTCACGCAGAGTAACTTTACGTGGCATTGTAAATATGGGCAAGCCCATTGCGCCACCGGTGTGTTAAAAAAAGTGACACACCGGTCAAGCAATGGGCTTGTAAATGAGGCCCCAAGGGGCATATTTACATGCCCCTATCGCCACAGGAACGTCACTTTTTATGACATTGCTGTGGCGATACGGGCTTCGCCTTATTTGCAAGGCAGTGTTAAGCCACTTAAAAACTCATTGATTTGACGCTGCCCCCAATTTACAAGGGTGGCATAAATAAGAGGCAGCACCAAAATTAAGACCAAAATAATCCTGGTCGTAACATGGCGAAACGAGGAGAAATGCTTTCTTTTTCCTTGTTTTTGCTGTTTCTATGTGTGCTGCACACATAGAAACAGCAAAACGCCATGAATGATTGTTTATGTGCAGGAAGGTGTCCCCTCTTGCACATAAACAATCATTTTAAAAATGATGAGTTGCACCTTCTATGTGTGCTGTGTGATGGGAATCGAGGCAGCACCTGCTGTGCAGCTGAAAGATCGCCGCAGCCTGAGTCCTGAGCACCGTGTGCCCGACGTCCGAAGCACCCATTTTGACTTCGACACAGGCCCTTCTGTGCGGCTGCAGAAATTGATGCATCACTTGCCACGCAGCTGGAAAATCTATGCCGCGCCTGTTTTGCCGCTGCCGCATTGACCCAGTGCGTCAGGTTTTTTGACGCATCACACCTAAGGGCCAAGTTCTTCATCAACGTTGCGCAGTAGTATGGAGCCGAGGCACCGTGTCCGGAAACCAACGCATCACCTCCCCTTGCCGTAAGGAATCGATGCATCACCTCCACTGACAGCAAGGAATCAACGCATCATCTCCTCTGCACCGCAGCAAGGAACCGATGCATCATCTCCTCTGGCAGTAAGGAATTGACGCATCACCTCCCCTGGGAGTAAGGTATCGACAAATTGCTTTGTTTTCCGGTGCTTCATCTTGCCTGCGCCTTTTTTTGTCTTTGATTTTGACACATCCCAGATACTTTGCCATAAAAGTGATGCAACCATAGTTTCCTATCGACTGAACTGTTTTGAACCTTTTTAAAGTGATGTCTTTGCTTGTGTATGTTGGATTTTTGTTGTTTTGCTCTTGTTTCATTCAGATAAAGATTGGTTATTTTTTCTAAACTGGTGTGGAGTCCATCTGTAGTGTTTTCACTTTAATACTGTGTGTGTTTTGTACAAATGCTTTACACATTGCCTCTGAGATAAGACTGACTGCTACCAAGGGGGTGAGCAGGGGTTTTCTTAGCTGTGTTGTCCCCTTATCCTGAATAGAATAAGAGTCCCTACTTGGACAGGGTGCAAGCCATGGCTAACTAGAGACCCTCATTCCTAACAGTATATATCTAATTGGCATATTTAATTTATTTACTCTTAACTCCCTTGTAGAGTAGTATACCATATACCCTGGGACTGTAAATTAAATGCTACCAGTGGGCCTGCAGCACTTATTGTGCCACCCACTTAAGTAGCACCTTAAAACATGTCCCAGGCCTGCCATTGCAGCCTGAACGCAGTGTCACATTGTCATGTCGACTTGGCATTTAAAGCCCCTTGCTCCCATTTAAATACATATAAGTCACCCAAAGGCAGGCCCTAGGTAGCCCATGGGGCAGGGCGCTGTGTATTAAAAGATTGGACATGTACTTTTAAGTTTTACATGTCCTGGTAGTGAAAAACTACTAAATTCGTTTTCCACTACTGTGAGGCCTACCCCTCCCATAGGATAACATTGGGGATTCCTTATATCATGTTTTCTAACATCACCCTAAATTCTCCTACAATCCCTTGTTCCTTCCTTTTTTTATAACACCTGTGTCATCCCTTCAAAAATCTTTTTCATTATTCTATGAAATACAGCTCATGCTCAAGCAAGCCCGAACACCTGGCAACTGGTAGAGGAGGAACATTTTTGGAATCTCTGATTTATTTAGGCTTGCGGGTTGCCTTTTCCTTGTCACATTACTTTTGTTTGACTTATCCGTCCATCACAAGGGCAGACGTCTTATCTATGTGGTATGTAACGCACTTGTGCCATGCCATCCTGGCGTTGGTGCAGGGTTTTAAGACTTATAGATCTGAAATTTGCCCAAGCCAACTGTATTCTTGGTGCTGCTTCACATGGGATTAATACTCTTTTGGTGAAATTAGCAGTAATTCACTCCAGTGTCATGACTATTGTGAAGGCCCTTTATTTTGCTGTCCTGATGTGAGCGCTATCCACTTCTTTAACTCGCTGGAAGATTTGCCACTTCAATGCTTGGCCCTCTCTTTCTAGTCTTCAAAATTCCATTTGGTCCTGATGATGACCTTCCACGAATCCAATAGGTCAAAATGCAGTCGATTTTCTAGACTCCAAGACCGTCCTTTCTCCTTTATATGTTTTCAGTTCTGGGTCAGCTACATCACTGTATACACACATCTTACTTTGTCCACGTTTGTTGCACTGTGTGATCACTTCTCTGAGCAGTGAACTAAATTGAAAATACTGAATAAACTTTTATGTACTGAATTGTAGGAATGGGTTTTTTGTTATTCTTAGCAGCATTGATTTTGTTCTGAATCATTCATGCATCTAACAATTCTGAAATGTTTTCAGAAATCAGGTCACAGTAACTTGTTGTTTTATATGTTGTCAAGTACACTTCTCTTATAGTTGCCTATGTTATAGTGTGCACATTTGTGCGAGTTCTTAAGTACAGGGCGATCCTGAAATACTAATCTGCCAAAAGCAAGCGATTCTACCGGCATGGCAGAACTCAGAGTACTGAACTTCAATGGGGGTCTCAGTCCCTTTACACTAATATCGCCACTGCATGGGTAATCGGAGAAGAATAACTACAGACTTATGTATCAGAAGAATTGTAATAATTCTATCTGTACAGTAAATATATCAGACATCATGGTTGGGGAAAAGGATAACCCCTTAATGAAAAAATATATTTCAGTAGAGGACAGCACATGATTGAACATGTAGAAATCTGAACCCTCAACTCATCAGCGTTCATGATGTTGTTAGGCCCCTTTAGTAAAAGCAGTGGCATGGCTGTCTCTCTCCAGAGGAAAAGTTGTTGTATTCACCTTGACCACTCTTTCTGCTTCTGTGTTCCCTTTCTGAAAATGCCGGGTAGTATAGGTATTAACCGTGCTTGCAGCTTGCTGGGAATCCAGCCTTACACAAAGCCTCAACAAAAATGAGTGCCAGTTGATGTTACACTGTAACTCAATCGAAGGGGTGCTGAATATTATAGATTAATGGAATTCCATTATCATAGTTTAAAATTAGACGTGTATTGTAATCCCCCACGTAATCTTCCAACTCTACGTCCTTCTTATGTTTGTGGAAAGCAGACTTTTCATTTTCTTTACCCTTTTTATCACTTTTATCCATATTCATTGCAGTACTTCTAAATTAATATTAAACCCCCTTTACACCATGTCCTTGCTTTTGTTAATGAATGCTCTCCACTTACATATCATACGAATTGTAACAAATGTAATACACAAATAACCAATGTACATGTCACAATGACTGTCAATGAAGGCATGGATCTCTTTTAGGACAGGCACACTGGACAATAAGATATCAAACTTTAGGGACAAAAATCACTGTCAGAAGACATTCAAACAGCAGCTTCCTTCATGAAACCCGAGATCAACAACCTGCTTCATTTGTTAACACTGTTTGCAAAATCTACTAAAAGAGAAATAAGCATTTTATCACAGAAATCAAAAATGTGAAGTGAGTTGCATAAACGGCATCCTTGCATGTTAGTGCGTCGCTGGTAATTTGTAGTGTGTGTGGCCTAGTCATTAAAATGGATGATTCCTTATGACAGAATTGTCTATGAGGTTCACTGGGCAGGCACACACCTCTTTGTCATGACAGAATTTGCAATGTCGTACTCTCTGGACAAATGCTAATCTTCACTGTTCCCTTCCTACTGCCAGTAGCCATGGACGGGCAAACTGCCACAAAACCATGGTTGCTAGTATGTGCGTGTGCGCTAGGTCAACCATAATATTCCTCAGTATCCGGTCACTGGCAGATTTGGCCAATGGTCTGCAAGATCCTGCATGGCTCCATGACAACAGGCTGCTTCTGAAACACAATTTGTAGATCACCATCAGAGTTGTCTAAAACTTATACTGCACGGAGCAAGAAAAATAGTGTAATCTACACTTCCTCTGTAACGGCAAATGCACTTGTGGTCACAGGCCTTCCATGATATGCCTCAGGACAACCCTGTTTAACTGAAGGTTACCTTAAAGAGTAGTGTGGCAGGAGACCAAGGGGGATATTCACAAGAACGTGCGCTAAACATCTCCAAAAAATGTTAACGCAACTTTACACATCGCAGTCTATCGCGGGAAAATAACCCCGTGTTAACGTGGAATTCACAACACGGTGGTACCATGCGATAGTCTGCCGAAAACGCGGCCAATGTCCACGATACAACAACCATGACGGTGATAAAAACCCAAACCCCAACGCAAAAAAACATGCGATGGGCCAAACCGCAATGAGTAAATCAGCGATAAGCAGCGCCAGGCCTGCAATACACACACGGCAGGCGGGAAAATCACTACGAAAGTAGAAAAAACACACAAACACAAAATAACCAACACCAAAGCACCATGGAGGCAGTCGGAGCAGGCGCAGGGGACGAGCGGAACCCCACAAGCACCCCGGACGACCAGCCTGGGACCTCGGGGACAGGGAAGGGCAAGGACAAGAAGAAGAGGAAGAGGCGGTTCGGTCCGCAGGAGAATAGGATCCTGGTCACGGAGGTGATGGAACACCATCAAGAACTGTTCGTCACATCCAACGTGTCATTGGGCACCAAAAATGGAATATGGCAGTCGATCGTGGACAAGGTGAATGCCGTCGGAGAGCACAAGAGGTCAATGGACGAGGTCAAGAGGCGATGGATTGACATCAAGCGCAAAACCAAGGAGAAACTCGCAGGCAACCAGAAGGCAGCAATACAGACTGGAGGTGGGAGCCCAGCGCCACAGCTGGAACTGGATGACATGGAGGAGGTGGTGTCGACAGTCATCAGTGTGGAGACCGTGGCAGGAGTTGGGGGAGCGGACACTGCTCGACATGACACAACACAACAGCAACAGGGTGAGTAACCACCAGGTACTGGGGGGTCGGGGGGAGATGGCCACAATGGCACACATGCACAATCAAGCAGAGCACAGTGCACACCCACAATGACCCTGGATCATGGCCCTGATCTACAGACTGACACAATGTACATTGCCTTGCTGTCTGAATGTGAACATGTACCATGCGGCTACATACATGTGGACACATTGTAATACAGCATCTCCCATTCACATTGCAGGGGCACCGTCAACACCTCCTGCAGAGCAGTCCCAGCCACTCTTCACTGATGACGAGGAGGACACCACCAGCATCGACACCCAAGCCCTCCAAGACATCATTGACATCATCCGCAACTCACCTCCAGGATCAGGGCAGCCCAGCTGCATCGAGGAGACACCACCCACTCCACAAACCACCCAGCAGGAGGCACCCACAACCCCGGCTGTCTCCCAAGACCCCCCCAAACAACACATGGCCTTCCAACGCCGTGTGTTGGAGGGCCAGAGGGAGATGGCTGAGCAGGTGTGGGTGGGGTTCGACCTCATGGCTACCAAACTTGACGCCATCCATGAGTGTCTAAGTCCCATCAGGGACCACCTCCAGTCCCTAACGGACACCCACAGGCCGCTCCATGGTCTCCAACGAGCCCTGGCTGACATCGCTGGAGTCATGACTCGGAGACAAGAACACCTGTCCACTCAGAGTGGCTCCAGCGATCTCAGCCGTGAGCCGGCACACATGCGGAGGCTCATGGAGGACATGGTGTGGATGGAGGCGGAGAGGATGGCAGCCACCGCTGCACATCAGCAAAATGTAGCTGGGATCTACCATGCCCTGCAGATCCTCATCATGGCATTGCTGCCAAAAGGCGTGGCGCAGATGAATGCTGCTGCTCCTACACCATCCACATCTCCGCCCCCTGGTGTGTCAGTGCCTCACAGTGCGGCAGGCATTTCCACTCCGGCACCTGATGTGTCACTGCCACACAGTGCGGCCGACAATCCACCTCCGGCCCTTGATGTGTCAGTGGCACACAGTGCCGCAGCCGGAACTGCACCACCCACAGGTGGGGCAGAGCACACATCCGAGGACGAGGATGTGGATGGGATTGAGATCAGAAGGAGGCACTAGCATTCATGTCCGCCACCTAGCCTGTTGCTGCTTGGCGCCCCACATGGCCCCATGACCTTCCACTGACCCCCGATACACTCTACTGCACTCACCTTGGACCGCGATATGGACTGCCATATCCTGTTTGGTGACCAATGACACAGCGACCAGACTGCGGACTGTACCCTTCCTCTTCCGCTGTACTTGTCATTCCCCGATGGACTCTGGCTGGCCCTCCATGGGCCCATATTGTGAAGTGGGGTTGGCATGGCCCTGTACTGCTCCAGCTGCAAAACTCCACTGGATGTGCATTAAACATTCAGAAACTCATTGCTGTGTCATGTCTTTCATCATTCATGTATGAATGTAGGGTCAGTGATTCCCCCTAACGTCAATGATGCTCATCTAGTGGGATTCCAGTCACAGTATGCTACATTGCCGATTGCGTGCCGGGTGCCGTAGACACTACAACAGGGACACACGCATTAGTCACTTCCTTGTCCAGACATGGACTGAACCACGCCCAGAGCCCCCGAGTCATTGTTGCAAGCCCTGTGCTGGTCCGGCGTACGCCAGGCCAGACCACTCCGCTTACGCTCTGAGGGGGGGGCCACATAGCTACAAGTCGCAGGTTTACACGCTAGTGGTCTGCAGGTCACTGGTCTAGTTGTCAGCATGTCACGACCACTCCCTGAGGGCAGGTTTGCACACACACCACACCCATCCGGCACAGGCATCACAGGCCATGTGACCCCGCCAATATAAGGGGCCGACAACGTCACATTCCCCACTGCCGGTGGTGACTGGATGATGGACGTTCCACGATTCTCAATCATAAAGGGCCCTTGAGTTGTTGCGCACAGGGTTAGTGGCACCCGAAGCCATGCGGCCGTCACGGGCCTACCACCACGTGGCGCTGACTGGGGTTGCACAGGGTTAGTGGCACCCGAAGCCATGCGGCCGTCACAGGCCTACCACCACGTGGCGCTGACTGGGGTTGCACAGGGTTAGTGGCACCGAAATTGCTGAGCGGGTGTGCAGCCTGCGATGATGACGTGTGCACTGATGTGGTCTCTGCCATTGATGCCTCAGAACTCAGCGTCATGTGTGGGACCTGCTGGGCCGCGGTGCGGGTCCGCATGATGTGGAGCATGCCATGGTGGCGGGACCGGGGCCTGGAGCTTGCACGGGCACGTGGTGTGCCCACTTGTGGACACACCGTTGGCGGCAGGTGAGCAGTGGGGCCTGGGTGCGCAAGTGCGGACAGCCAGCGCTGGCCGGCGGGAGGGGGTAGGGTGCGGCTGCATGTGTGCGCAGGTCGGACATGCGTTGTTGCCGTGTGCAGTGAGATGGACTCTGCCATGATTGACTCTGGCCTCGATTACAGATTGCAGACATGGTGGCTTGCAGTGTATACCGGCACGTGGTCGGAGACACACCGGTGGCAGCAGGTGAACGGTGGTACCTGGGTGCGCGGGGGCGGCAGTGTCCCTCCCTCTCTCTCTCTCTCCCTTCCTTTCCTTCTCTCTCTCTCTCCCTTCCTTTCCTTCTCTCTCTCTCTCTCTCTCTCCCTTCCTTTCCTTCTCTCTTTCTCTCTCTGCCTTTCTTTCCTTCTCTGTTTCTCTGTGTCTCGCTCCTTTGATGTGCGCATGACACACGTTCTGATTTGGTGCTTTTTTTTCCAGGCTGTGACATCAAGGTTGTCCCGGACGGACCCGACAGGAGTCTTCCGCATTGGTGTTTTGTGTTGTATTTGAATAAAGTTTTTGGTTGTTACTTCAATGATGAGTGATTGTTTCTCGTTCTTCTGACCATACATGTGTTTCTTTTTGTCATTGTGCGACATCATGTGCTTTTTGTGGCTCTTGTGTCGTGCACGGTATGTGTTTGTCCGGGGGCGGGGGGCCTGGGAATGGTGGAGGTGGGTGTTGTGGCCCTCATGCGTCTCCGAGCTGCATGATCATTGTCTCCATGGCATCTGTGGGTCTTCAGATGTGGCTCTTGGCTGGGTTCCCCTTCATGCTGCAGGTAGTCGTCCTGCTTAACACCAGCAAAAGGCAGGTGTTAATTCCCTGCTGCTACCGCAGCTTATCGCCTGTTTTTGGTTCGCATCGCAGATCTGGCAGTTCGTTGTGAAAGTGGTGTAGTGGTGTTTTCGTGTGTTTTTGCACGGGAACGCCTACTCTGCATCTCATTAGGGTTTGTTGGTGGTGTCACCCGTGGGGGTAAAATTTGCGGCAGTTATCGCGGGAATACTGGCGATGTCTGCAGTTTGCACCCACTTGTGAATGGGGCATTAAATCTAGCTCCACTTTTGATGCGTTAAGGTGGCGATAACTCGGCGATAAGTCCTTGTGAATATGCCCCCAAGTGCATTAGCACATTCAATATTACAGTCATGCATATACGGTCCAAAGTGGTATAAAAGACCGCCCCCTGGCAGAATATGGCTGGTAAGAGTGCCAACTATTTCTTTAATGATAGTCATGATTGTGCTCTCCTGTCAGTGTTTGATGTGCTCCCTTTTAGTGACAATGGGGTTCTGACCTGCTGCCAGTCTGGGCTCCATGAAGGGACTGCAAATCCGTGTCGCCTTGAGACAGTGGACCCTTGCATCACAAGGGCCGTGTTACAGGCCTGGTTACAGGTACTTTTTTGTAACATTAGCGTTTACAGCGTGCACACAAAAGTGACCTGAACAGGAGTCCCTGTTGGTCTTTATGTTAATATAATTACAGGCAAAGCAAAAATGTTGCTAGCCCGCATAAAGAAGACGAAAAGAACATTATTTAGCATCCCATATAGCGCCGGGACCCTTTTTGGAGCATGCATGCACTTTACAAATCCCCCTTCATCATCATCATCATCATTTATTCAGTAGGACGTTTTAAACTTACCTCGTAATAGTGTGGTAAAAATCATATGCTCATCCGACTTTTCAAAAATTATTCGATTGTTTTTCTCAATATTACGGTATAAACTAACGTGAAGGGTATGTTGAGGTGTATATTGTTTCATTAAAGTTTAGACACAAAGCAGAAGATTTGTATTCTTTTTCTGTGTATAATTTGAAAAGTGATGTGTAGAATAATAGACATTCCATAACTCAAGGGACTTGTCAACAACGTTAACATATATATACACTGTCAATTGAATTTAGTCTCACTTTGATAGCTTGAAATATGCTAAATATTGCAGGCGACAACGTGGCAACCTAGAAACAAACACTGCTGATAATGCTAAAAGGACAAAATGATGACCAAGTGTTTCAAAAAACACACTGCAATGCTTTAAAAAATAAACGTGTATTTTGCTTTTTTTTTTTACAATGTTACTTTTTGGCTCGTTTTCTGAATTGTGCCCCGAACTGATCTTATAATACATGAATCACCTCTTCTGATAAATTAAGGGGCATATTTACGTTTCCTGGCGCATCCCTGCAAATCAGCAGGGATGCGCCAGGAAACGTGCGACACGCATCTCAATCCTTGCGCCACCACGGATGCGCCGCATTTACAATGCAGCGCATCATGGCGCAGGAAATGCAGATGCGTGTCGCATCTGCTGCCGTAACGTTAGCGCAGTGCTGGAGCTGTGTCGCGGGCGCGACGCAACTCCAGCACTGTGCCAACCATGCCCATGTCTAACATGGTGCGTCAAGCCTTACGCCTGCTTCAAGCAGGCGCAAGGTTTTGACGCAGCGGGGTCGGAAAAGTGACTGAGTGAAATCTTGTAGATTTCACTCAGCCACTTTTCCGAGGCGTTCCTGCGCCGGAACGCCCCCCCCTGCGTCAGAACGCCCACATGAAACCTGACGCAGGTTTCATGTGGCGCAAGGCTTTACAACGTGACGCATCTCCCTAGATGCGTCACGTTGTAAATACCCCGCAGCATGGCGCTGGCTTTACGCCGCCGCTGCGTCACATGCGTGACGCAACGGCGGCGCAAAAGTGGCGCAAGGGGCTTGTAAATATGCCCCTAAGTGCATTGCCAGGTACGGGGGTGCAGTTGCGGGGAGAATCTCGACACTACGGCGTGACGCCCCCGGGCTTTTCTTTGCTATCTGAGCCTGGGGGGCGCGCCTTCCTGGACTGCATCTCTGGCACCCATGCGGACTTCCACAGATGTTCGGCGTGCAGCTTGAGGGGCACTGCTGCCCTCACAACCCAGAACCTGTGCATTTGAACAGACTGCGTGTTAACTTACTCGATGACTCTGCTGCCCCAGTAACCCTGTGCGTTTGCCCATCTAAATGACTCGTTTAGGTCTCCGTGGTCCCCCAATCCCTTTCCTTCCTTGCTCCTATGGCTGCCCCCCTCTGCTCTACTCCTGAATTCCAGCGCCCACAACATGACACGGAGACAGGGAGCAGGTTCCAAAGATTTATTACAAGGCCAACACAGAATCAGCGCACCGCCTCCTTCAGCCAGCAGCCGCTCAACTGACAGGTCGCGAGCGCCCACAACAGAATAGAACCTTCACATACCAACATTCCACCGTGGCACGAGGAGTGGAGCCACGGTGTTAACAAGATCACAACATACCCCCCTTTCCTCTACACGCAGGTAGAGCAGATGAATGGACAGTAAAAGGAAGGAGGATGGGAGGGCGAGGGAAATGCCAGGACAGGGAGTGACAGGGAAGCAAGACGGAGAGCAATGAGTCATCCCACCATGAAATCAATCAAATGTTGAGGAAGTCTCCGGACCCGCAAGGGTCTCTGACACGATAGAGTGCCATGCGGACCATGAGACTCCTGGTTTTCAGTATTTGACCTTCGGCTAGTGCTCAAGTTGTCGCCACCGGGGCCTGGCGCTCTCGTCTCAGCACCGGAGTGAGCACTGTTGAGTAATTGATGGTCATGAGCCAACATGTAGCCTGAACATGAATTCTTTCTGACAACGGCTTTGGGAGATTGGTCTCGTGAGCAATACTTGGCTACTCTTCGTAAGTTCCATTTTTCTCCATTAGCCAGCACAACATAAAAGGGATGCACCTCCTGAACTTTGAAAGGACCACGAAACTTGCATAGACCTTTGACCCAACGACCAGATCTGACTTTGACCCAGTCACCCTCTTGAATGTTAGTCGAGGTCTTCACCTGGGTGTGTCCTTGAAAGGATGCGTGCATGGAGCTATTCTTGCCACTACTACTCACATTCTTCCCTTCTACCAATTCTCTGACCCATGGAGGCACTAATTTAGAGGATGGTTTTCTGCCTCGCATGGCAATGAAGGGAACCACCCCTGTAGTGGAATTCTCAGTTGTGCGGTAGGCCCATACTAATTCGTTTAAAGTTTCATCAATATCAAGATTATTAGTGAGAGCCAAACTTATAGCTCCTTTAATCATACGGTTGGCCCTTTCTACGATACCATTGGATTGAGGGTTGTACAAAGTGGTGAGTGAGTGTTTAATACCACACTCATGAAGAAACTCCCTCATTTCGTTAGAAGTCAATTGGGTGCCATTGTCCGTAATAAGGACAGTGGGAAAACCTTCTTCTTTGAAAATGGTGCGTAGCACTCTAATGGTAACTTTAGTGCTTATTTCTGGGAGAAGGTACACAATAAGCCATCTGGAGTGCACATCCATTATGACCATGCCAAATCTCTTACTGGGGTGAACGCCTGGCATAGGTCCGATAAAATCAAGGGAAATGCTGTGCCAAACCACCCCTGGATCATGGATGGAACTCGGGACGCATTGGGGTCCCACCTTAAGTCTTTTCTCACTCTCACAACATTCACTGCATCTCTCTACCCACTCAACCACTTCGCTATCCATACCTGGCCGCCAGAATTCATTCCTCAAGCGTTTTTTTGTAATGGTCTGGCCTAAGTGTCCTTCATGAGCTAAGTTGAAAAGTCTCTTGCGAATTCCGAATGGGGGAATTATCTTGTCCCCGCGCATGATGACTTGTTCTGTGACAGTGGACAATTCGTCAATGACCACATTGAAGGGTCTAATGCTAATAGGCAAAGTGCTCTCCCTACGTCTCCCCTTCCAAATGAGGTTGAGGACTCCTTTAAGGACCTCATCTTGAGACATGGCCTCTGCCCATTCCTCTTTACTGACTACACCGCAACTCCACTGAACCACATCATCAATACTGGAGATAGCTCCTTCTCTCTCACTTTTAGACACGCCACTCTTGTCTACTTCTTCCCAGTCTAAGGGCAGACGCAACATACAATCAGCTTGGACATTGCGCCAGCCTGAAATGAATTCAATGTTAAAATTATATTCCTGTAGCCTGGAGGCTAATTGAGCAAGTCTGGCTGACCCTTTCCCTGTTCCACCTGGTGACAGTATCTTTAGCAATGGTTTGTGGTCTGTGCGCAGCAGAAATCTGTGCCCCCATACATACGTCCTGAAATATTCAACACCCCAAGTGGCTGCTAGGGTTTCTTTCTCTATGACAGAGTAATGTCGCTCAGTGGAAGTCAAAGTGCAGAAGTGAACGCCACAGTTTTTTCAGAAGTGCCATCATTCTGCGATAATACAGCACCCACGCCAGTATCACTGGCATCCACAGTGACCACAGTCTTTGCATTTACATCAAAAGGAACCAAAATGCCTGCATTACATATTTCTAGCTTGATGTTATCAAAACAGTTTTGCTGATCAGCTCCCCAACAAAAGTTGACATCTTTCCTCATGAGTACCTTAAGGGGTTCAGTTTTACTTGCAAAGTTTTTCACGAACTTGGAATAATACTCAATTAATCCAATGAATGAACGCAGTTTGTCTCGGTTAATGGGATTGGGAGCCAATTTTATAGATGCCAGTAAGTCTCTCTTTGGTTTGACACCATCAGATGAGATGGAGTGTCCTAAGTACTCCACCTCAGTTGCAAGAAAGGAACATTTTTCTCTGCTAAGATCACAACATCTTGCAAATTGGTTCTCGTGCGGTGCCCCGCCATTTTGTGACTTGGCATATGGTGCCCGTTTCCCGGGTCATCCATCTTGGAGGACCTGTCCGTCTCACTTGCTGCTGAACCATGCATGCCCTTTGTCGCCCGACAATTCCTTTATCCTGTCCTGACCCCCCCTTGTGGTCTCCCTCCTCCCTCCTTTCCTTTTTATTCACTTTGCCTCCTGACGTTATTTCTTTTTATCCCCCATTTTCGATTTTTCCTTTTGTCTTTTGGTCCCCTTGGAGCACCTCCATCCTTGCCGGTTCTACCTTGTCCGAATCTTTCCCCCCCCTTTTCCTTCCCCCTACCTTACATACCCCTATGGACATGTCTTCATCTTCTGCTATGTTATTGTAATTAATGTTATATTGTGCAACACTGTTTTTAACTGTGTAACCCGCTGATCTTATGTAAAGCGCTCTGATACCTTCGGGTCTAGCCAGCGCTATATAAAACTCTTAATAAATAAATAAATAAATAAGTGTTGCTTCACAGGTAGGAAAAAATATGAATGTATCCACTCACGTAAATTATTTTAAAATACAGGTTTTGTTTTCTAAGGTAAAACTCTCAATGTAGCACTTTCACAAAAACATTCGTCATGTGATGGAGTCTTACAGTGGTTGCATGCGTACCACATACGATATATAAATCTTTGCCATATAACCTTATTGCGCTCGCAGAATGAGCTATCAAAGTCATCTTTAGTAAAACATCTATTTATGATGTAAGATGTAGAACATTTTAAGACGCGCTCATAGTCTGTAAAAAATATATTTTGTCTAACTTAAAACACATTTCCGAAAACTCCACACAATAACAGCAACTGTTTTTTAGCAGGATTTGAGAAATTTGTGTCAAAGGGTCTCTATTTGCTTGAATGTAAGCATCCGCTAAAAAGCAGGGCTTTCAATGATGTACTTCACAGTAATTTAAAGCCAAAGGAAATGCGGATATTTTACTGCTATTCTCTAAAAGAATTTACTGCGCTTTCCGATTTAAAAAATATTTAAATAGACCACTTTTACAGTAGCAAAGGTAATTATTGTAGAAAGCAAACTTCAGGAGCAAGCTACAAACTCAACAGTTAATTGTGTCCATCTACTCATAATACAGATGCTGACAGACTTTGGGGCAGATTTACATGGCCCTTGCGACACTTTTGCTCCGCTGTTGCATCACTTTTTCTGATGCAGCGGTGACGTAAAGATTGTGCCACGTTGCGGCCCATTTACAACGTGACGCATCTAGGGAGAGGCATCACTTTGTTAAACCCTGCGTGACATTATACCTGCGTCAGGAATAATGTATGCAGGGTGGGCATGAAGTGTAACTGCAACAAATGATGGACGGAATGCTGAGTGATTCAAACATTCTCCCCCAGTCAAGAGATCTGGGTTAAATCCATCGTTCTTTTGCCCACTACGCCACCCCAGTTTGGACCCAGCCGTATGCAAATCAGTCTTGACCCTGTGCCTCATGGGAACAGTCCAGACCGAACTGCCAAGCCAGGTCCTCCCTGGACCGGAAACAAGCATCCTGGGACCAGTTTCGGGGTATGTCACCCTTCATCAGCCAGGTTATCTTGAATCCAGTGGCACAGTGAGCAAGGGACCCACGTCTTGGTATACCCATCCCACTTAGGGGCGAAAAGTGTATCTGCAGCAAATGATGGACGGAATGCTGAATGATTCAAACATGCAGGGTGGGCATTCCCATGCAGGAAAGCCTCATAGAAGTGACGCAGTGAAATCTATAAGATTTCACTGCACCACTTCTAGGACCCCACTGCGTCAAAACCCTACGCCTGCTTGGAGCAGGCTAAGGAGCGGCACAGTGTATTAGGAATAGGCCTCCCATGCATTGCTGAAGTTGAGTTGTGCCTGCGACACGACTCCAGCAATGCGTGACTTTTGCGCCAACAGATGCATCAGAATTTCTGACGCATCTGTCAATCCTTGCGCCATGGTGCGCCGTATTGTAAATATGGCGCATCCATGGTGGCACAAGGGTTTCGCACGCAGGCGCAGGGAAACTGACGTATCTATACAGATGCATCAGTTTCTTGTAAATAAGCCCCTATATCGTTATCGCTTTATAATTGTTATTTTATTCAATGCTCAGTAAGACATATTTTTAGGTCTGACAACAGACTGCTTTAACTTCCAGAGGTCATGCAATCAACAACAAAAACATTCACACAGAGGATAATACTGATGAATCAACTATTATACTAAATGTGACATCTTGCTACTGCATTTCTCTCAGTAACGAGTGACATCGCATGGCTGCACATTAAAGCTATCCCATCCTGAATCTGATTCGCAAGATCAGTACAATCTTTTTGTGGCCACCATTCATATCAGATTTTTTGTATTATATTGTCAGTGCGCTTATATAGTACGTACACTACCCCTGATGAGGCATTTAAGCGCTTTATAGCAAGTAGCACACTACTCTGGGGCCCAAGGTTAGTGTAAATTTAGGGGCTCATTTACTATTATTTCATGCAACGCGGTGCAGCAAAGGAACTTGCTGCGCTGTGCTGCATTGCATGAAAGAGAGAAAGCAGAAATGCTTCATATTTACAAATATATGGAGCATTTCTGTTCTCTCCTTGCTCTGGTGCATTGTGTGCTGCATAGCACCAACGCAGGCACCCTTGCACCTCAGTGCAAGGTATCTGCATTACAGGCAGGACTATTGTTGTGCAGGAAAGGTATCTTCCTGCACAAAAACAATCCTTAGAGGCTTATTTCTCTTTATATGTATACTGCAGAATGCGGCACAAATAGAAAGAGGAAGTAACAAGGAGAAATGAAGACATTTCTCCTCGTCACCCTTTTGTCAGGTAGGCACACTATTTTGTACAACCCAGATTTACAAGTCTTTGTATATCTGGGTTTGTGTCAAAATGCATGGGTGGATGCATGGGGATGCCCATGCTCCACCCATGAAAAGCCTATCAAATGCACAGTAATGTGAGCAGCCTTTTTTTAACTTTGTATTTACTATTCCAAGCAAAGACACACATACTGGTTTTGCATGGCTAAGTAAATGCCAAAAAGGAATTTGCATCGGGCCGAGCCACAAAAGTGTTGCAACCCCAACACGAAATCATAGTAAATCAGGGCCCTATTGTACTTTTTTGGTTAGTGAGATTAAACTTTTTTTCTCACAAGAAACTCTCACATGCATTACCCTTATTTGTTTGTGATGGAATCGGAGATAGTTAGATGTCATCGCTAGCAGGGGTTGGGGAATGTTAGTTTCTGAGAATAATTACTGTAGTGAATAGTTAGGGTAGAGGACCTCCCAAAAAGAAGTTAGATGCTAACACTAGTGGGATGTTGGGGGTATATTAGTGTCCGTGAATGATTAATGGGGTGAATAGACATGAGTGGAGGATGCTAGAAGATTGATAGATTATAGGCACGTTATTGTCACTTTTGTGAGAAGGAAGGGGTTTATGGGCTATGGGTCAGGACGTGCAGTTCACACAAATGTATACAGAAAAATAAGTTGAAAGAAATGCAGTTTCAAGTAGGAGTTGAATGAGGATATGCACATTTTTTGACTGATACTGGTGGCAACTGACTCTGATTGTGCCCTGGGCTCTGCTAACCAGGCCCAGGGCCAGTGCTCTGATTGAAAGGCATATGGTAATTAGTTGTAATTGCCGATGGTACTGACAACCTACCTGTAAGTCCCTAGTATATGGTAGGGCATGTGGGTTTAGAGGCCTAGCAGATTTAATGTACTTAAGTGTGCACTGCTTTGTTGCCTGCTGTCATTTTAAATGTCAGCACTGCTTTGCACACTGCCTCTAAATTGAAGTTATATGCAAGACAAATTTGGATTTAAAGGTACTTCCAAAGTATTAAACTACATTATTTTTACATATAAGTCTCCACTAAGGTTTATCCTCGGTGCCCCCAGGGTAGGGTGCCATGTGAAACTAAGCAAGGACATTAAAAAAATGTTGTATATGCCCTGGTGAGGGAAAAACTACCAATTTCATTTTCCCCCATTGTAGCATTTTAGCTCAATAGGCTAACATGGGAATACTGTAATAAAGCATAACTATTGACAGGAGTGAGCTGAAATAATATTTCAAGGACTTAAAAGATTAATAATGGTAAATCTAACAACTTGTCACTGTTGAATTAATCATCACTCATACAGACAAAAAGTTATAGAACTTCCATTTCAGTGAGCCAAAACCCAGCTTTCTAGCAGCCTTTCCTAATTGGCCAGTCCTTGACAGGCTTAGCCAAATTGCTCTGATGAGGTGATAAGTGGCCTGCATAGAGACAAAGGATATATGGTAGGGTGAGATCTGCAGAGAACAGGCCAGGCCTACCACCTCTTCCTGTACCCCACAGCCAGATGGAAGCCCCAGGAATTGAATTTGTAGAAGGCCTGGAGGGTGAGTGTTAAGTAAAATGAGCCACATCACTGGGTTGGCTTAGTCAGATCTTAACCCCCAGGAGAAAGTTTCTCCATCTTGAATTTTAAAGTACACTGCTTTGTGGGACAAAAATATGCCACACTATGGAGGATACTGTAATGCTTTTGGGTGGCACCGTGTACCCTATTGGTCAGGGGTGCCCCCTTACTTGTTGCCCCAGAACACTGGATAAATATGGGAGAGCTACATAGCAACTCAGACCCACTGCCTGAAGCTACAGGAAGAAGAAGGACTACCCTGCTGGAACCCTGGCCCTTCACCAAGAGAACTGCAATCTGAATGACTGCACCTGCTGCACACTAAGGAACTACAGCCTAAGGATTTTGCCTTGCTTCAAAAAGAGGTGTGGACTCCCTGAAATGAACAGTTTAAAAGAGCTTCACCTGCATCACCTCCAGCAAGTAGAACCCAGCTGACCACCTTCAGATGTACTTTAAAGGATTTGGCCAGGTGCATTGTGGGAACTGTAGTCCCAACCTCCAGAGAGTAACTCAGAGACTCTGGAACCTTGGATTTTATTTGTGGACACTTTGAAACCCTAAAGGAACTTCAGGAGGCACCTCCTGATGTTTGGAGAACTTTTGAGAACTTTTGTGAAAAAGATCCATAAGTGGACCAATCCGTCAACGAGAGTCAAGCCGCTGATGTCGAACCACGACTTGGCCCGGTTTTTAGATCCACCCGGTGAAAGCTCTGGAGCTCAAGCCTTTCAGGATTTCACCGAGGCCTCACACATCTCACACATATCCAAGCCGCCGTCATCGACCCAAATCCCGGCCTGGTGAACTGCCCTGCTCGACGGCGAGAGAAAAAGCTCCAGAAAAACGATTAAGTGCGAAGGTAAAAACTTTACCGACTGTTGGACTTGGCCCTTTTTGCAGGGTCATCCCTAAACTTTTTGCCTTTCTCCTAGCCTTTTTGTCTGACATGGTGTTGGTGGTTTTAGGACTCTGGGCACTTTAGCACTGCTGTTCAGTGTAAAGTGCGTGTGCTCTCTGTGATAAACATGGTAAGATTGGTCTACACCTGTTTGGCCTATTTAATTTACCTGTCAGTCCCTTGTAAAGTGGTATCCCATATACCCAGGGCTGGTAGATTAAATGCTACTAGTGGGCTTGCAGCACTGATTGCGCCACCCACCAAAGTAGCCTTTCAAACCTATCTCAGGCCTCTGCCATTTCAGGGCCTGTGCGCGCAGTGTTACTGCCGCTGTGACGTGGCACCTAAAGTGTGTGCCATGTCCGTGACCCCCCTTTTACTACATGTCAGTCACCCCTAAGGTAGGCCCTAGCTAGCCCTATGGTCAGGGTGCATTGTAGGTAAAAGATAGGACATGTACCTTAAGTGTGTGACATGTCCTGGTAGTGACAAACAGCCATTTTGGTTTCTCACTACTTTGGGGCTGCCCTCCCATAGGAATGCATTGGGGATTCCCTGATAAGTGTTTCAGTGGTAATTCCTGATATGAGAGGCGCAGCGTGGTCAAGTTTGGTATATTTGGAATAGTGATAACAAATGCTGCGCAATGGTGTGCGCAGATTTATTATAACTATTTTAGAAATGCCACTTTTAGAAGTTGGCATTTCTGTGTGCTATGTGTCTGCCTGCCTGATGTGAATTGCATGTCTGGCTTGTGAGTGACAGGGGCTGGGAGGTGTGTGTGGCTCCAGGAGGGGCAGGGTGAGTCAGCACTAGGCTGAATGGGACATCTGTGCTGGGAGTAGTGGGAGGAGTGATCCCCTGACTCTGAATAGGACTGTGCCCAGCCTGCACAATGCTGGCTCCGCCCCTGTGGTGTGTCTGATCACTGAGCCCCCACCTGACAAAGGGGAAGAGGAGCTTGGAAAACAAAGTGCTCCAAATCCCCCTTGAACCAGTTGCATCTGGTTCCCCCATGCCCTGTCCTGCAGACAAAGAGATTTGGTGTATAAAGGTAGGGGCTGTGACCCCATGAAAATGTTCTTGTCCTGCCTTGCTGGGGGCGTGCTGCTGCTGGGGCCCAGGAGGAACCGCCATGGGGGCTTGTCTCCCTGCTGGAGGGCCCTGTGTGCTGGCCTCCCTGGGCCCAGCTATGCCCCATGGACCTCAGACTTTGCTTTGGACTTTGTGCGCCTAGCGCCTCGTGAGCGCTCTGATTTCGCATTCCAGGAAGGAACGTTGTGTGGGTCGGCAGCCCTGCGCTGCGTGGAGAGAAAGGGAATCCCCGGCGTAGGGATTCCCCCGAGTTGCAGCAAGGAGCAGGTGCCCACCCCGCATGGCCGCGCTATGTTTATTTTAATCGCGGGTGCCCACCCCGCATCTTGTGCTGTCCTCGCGGGTGCCCACCCCGCGTTTGCCTTTCTGTTAGCGGGTGCCCACCCCGCTAGTGTCTCCATTTAAGACGGGAGCCTACCCCGTATTGCCGAGAGGAGAGCGCGGAAAACAGGAAGTCAGGCATCCGCACCTGACGGTGGGCGGGGCCTGCCAAAGGAAGTGCGGCCGGAAGCCCGGGGAAGCTGGGCGGCATGCATAGAGGAGGACGGGAGCCTACCCCGCCTCCACGAGCCCAGAGGAGAAGTCCCGGCACCCGGAGAGGGACCGGGTGAAGAGGAAGTCTGGAGGTCGGTGTCCTCCCTGAGCGGGGCTACCGTGAAGCGTGAGGGAGCCCGCGTGCAGCAACAGTGTGGCTGGCGGTCCGGAGCCTCGTGGGCTCCACATCAAAAGCCCCAGGTCCCAGGAGGGGGCCCGGGTGAAGCAAGATACCGGAAGAGTCCCACCGAGAGCCGGTGAGTGGGGCTGGAGTCGAGTGAGGTACAGGGCACAGTGTTAGTGCATGAGCGGTCCCGCCGTTGCGGGCCGCTCCAACGTGGGGCATGTTTTGTTTCAAGAGCCCGTGTGGCTCCAACAAGGGGCACAGTAGTTTCAGGGCCCCCGTGGGGGTCCCGAGGGCCAGTGGTGCCCATGCCTAATTTCCTTTTGGTGCTTTGGACAGCTGCCCCGCCTGGCAGAGGGCAGCTGCAACGTTTTGGGCATATGAGTTCCAAGGGCCCAGTAAGTGTTAAGGCCCCATTCGATTTTCCCAGCTGCACGGCAATTAGCGTCAGCTGCACCGTTTAGGCTGACATCTCTTTGGGGGCATTGTGAATGAGATCGGAGTGAGATACACTCCTCTGCCCCAGCGCAATGGCGCACATGGATTCTGCTGCATTGGCAGCCGCCCTGACATTTGGGACATAGGGCATTTGAGCCCCAGTGGAAGGCCAGTTGGCCTGGGGGTCATTTCAGTGTTTAGGCTCCTGAGGGTTAGGATAATGTGTTTATGCCTAATGCGATATTGCGTAATGTGTTTATGCTAAGGAGGTTTGGGGCCTAACGTATTACTGCCTAATGTCATGTTATGATGTTTGGGGGAGTACCTATTTGCGTAAGGTGTTTACGCTTATGCGGTTATTGCATAATGTGTTTATGCTGGTGAGGCCCATTGCGTAATGTGTTTATGCTGATGAGATTTGGGCCTAATGTGGGTTTATGTCTAATGCTAATAGGATAATGTTTAGGTCATTATGGTACCAGTAGTTACTGGTTGTGTTTTATATTTGCATTTACTTACCTGTTCTGATGGTTCTGACCGTGACCCGATTGGCCTGGTCCTGTATATAATCCCCTGTGAATATTGCCCGTGCCAGTTGGCACAGTGTCAATGTGTGATTATGTTTCTAATGTGTTTATGATAATACAAAGGCTATTTTTGATATAACCTTGTGTGGAGTTTCTTTTGTAGTGTGCCTAGTGTGTTGCTGCTGTGTGTGTGTGTTGCGCAAACGCTTTACACATTGCCTCTGGGATAAGCCTGACTGCTCGTGCCAAGCTACCAAGGGGGTGAGCAGGGATTATCTTCAGTGTGTAACTCCCTTGCCCTGACTAGAGTGGTGGTTTCTGCCTGGCTTTGGCGCAAGCCTTAGCCAACCAGAAATCCCATTTCTAACATTGGTTGTCAGCGGTGAGGATAGGAATTGCGTTTGCGCAGTACCACAGCGACAACTGGTTGCACTAGAAACTCTGCATTTAGAGAATCACATGCTTGGGGATTATTGTTTCTGATTTTGTTTTTCTCCTCAAGAGTGTCATTTTTAAATGGTGTTTTCTGCTCTTTTATTTTGGTGGCAGAAGAGAGAAAATGACAGGGTGAGGACGCCAGTAGGTGGGGAGGATCCCATAGATAGGGGGTCCCTTGCTGGGTCCAGTGCCCCATCCCTTTTCCTGTCCCCAGAGGAGTGGGTGGATAGGAGGGAAGAAAGGGAGTGTGGAGGAGAAAAAGCTAGCTCTGGAGGGTAGGTTATCCCCTGAGTGTAGTTTGAGTTGTCTGGATTTACCAGTAAGGGTGGGATCCAGTGGTGGCAGCAATATGGAGTCCAGTGCAGGAAGTCCCATTCCCCGTTCCCGGAGTATGGTACCTGGTTCCCAGTAAGAGGGGTATAGGTTGAGATTCAGGAGTAGTAAGGAACTGTCTCACCAGTCTTGGGGGGAGTTTGTGGATGAATGTTGTGATTCACTGGACGATTGGGTGATGGTTAGCACGGCAAATGATTTTGAAGGGCTGTTCAATCTGTGTGTCAGAGAACACGTGTTCAGTAATTGTTTTCCAGGGTTGCGCCAACACCTGTTGGAGTGTGAGTTCTCTGATCCCAGGGAGCTTGCACGGGAGGCAGACCTCTGGCTGTGTGCTAGAGGGTCTGAAGAGGCATTGGGGAGTGATTCCAAAAGTAGTGGCTTGGGTATCTTCCGGTCCTGTGTGGTGGAAGAGGTTCAGTGTAGCCCAGCTAGGTCCCAGTGTAGTGGGAGGGGTGTAGGGGCTCACGTCCGGTCTCAGTGGAGAAGGAGTGAGTGTGGGACTGTGTGTCCCAAGGTGCCCGAAACCCAGTCTCAGGGCCTGGAGGGTTCCCTAAGGGAGCGCCAGGTCGGGGGCCTAGGCTGTACTTGTAGGCCATTTGAGGATCTCCTAGTGTCAGGAGAACGTGGAGTGTCTGTAATCAGAGCTCCAGCGGTTCTGGTGTCTGGCGGTGCTGCTCCAGTTGGGAGGGTGCAGAAGTCCAGAGTGAGGGGTGAGAGGGGGATGTGTTCCCCAGTGGGAGAACCAGTGGGTCAGGGACCAGCCAGAAGGGCTGAGTCTCCTAGAAGTGACCATGGCGACACCACTTCTGTCCTGGGGGATCTTCGCGCACTGTCAGATGGACAGGGGTCGGGAGCTCTGCGCCAGGCAGACTGTCACACAACACATTGGTCATGTGTTACCCTCGGGGGCATACTGTGTGCATCCCCAGAAGTCCTGGCGTGCCAGGCAAGTGCTCAGCCGCGGGGTTCAGCCCCAAGGTTGGGAGGCCAGGTTCAGGTTCAGCCTGACCTGGAGGGAAGGACATATGTAATCAGTGTCCTGACCGGTTTTGGCTTCCAGGGGTACCGCTCCAAGGTGGGAGGGTGCAGAACTCTGGAAGGGGGTGCAGAGGGAGGGAGCCCTTGCCTCTGACCCTGGTGCAACCTGAGGGTTTAGACCCTAGGATGGGAGACTTGGAAACTTTGTGATCGAGGGGGAATCCCTGCCAAAGAGAACAGCTGAATAGACTTAGGAAAAGTGCCGCCATTGCTGTGTGTCTGGGGGCTGACCTACAGTTTGCTGTTTCTGCTGAGGAAGAGGACTAAGGGACTTTGCTGTGTGCTGTGTCCCCCCTGCTTGAAGAGGAACTGTGCTGTGTGCTTTGTTTTTCTGAAGACAAGAGTCTCCGAGGGTCTGAGTTTCAGCTGGTTGGAGAGTTGTGTTCTGAGGGTGCCTCTCCAAGGAGGAGGGTACGGAACCCCAGAAGGGAGGTAGGGTGAGGAGACGCTTCGCCCGTGACCTCTGGTCAGCCTGAGGGTGCGGACCCTAGGTTGGAGGATCAGTGGCAGTTTGGAACTGCCCTGATGGGAGGAAGAGTGGAGAATGGCTACTATGTGCCAGGGGCTACCGCCCCCCACTCTGTGGATTGGCAAGGACCAGTGACATCTGGGTGGCCTAGGGCCTGGTCCTGGCCGTGGACAGCTAGGGAGAACCAGTGGGGTAGCCTAGTTGGTCCTGAGAGCTTTGACAGAGGGAACCATGTGGGTTCAGAGTGGCGTAGAACTGGAGGGTGTCCCTGCAGTTGCTGGCCCGCGTCCGTGTTCTATCGCCCAAGGCAGGGAAGCCCATCAAGGTGGTGATTGGTCTACCCTGCGTTTTGCCAGGAAGGGGGTTGTGTTGGACTTGGCCCTTTTTGCAGGGTCATCCCTAAACTTTTTTGCCTTGCTCCTAGCCTTTTTTTCTGACATGGTGTTGGTGGTTTTAGGACTCTGGGCACTTTAGCACTGCTGTTCAGTGTAAAGTGCGTGTGCTCTCTGTGATAAACATGGTAAGATTGGTCTACACCTGTTTGGCCTATTTACATAGGTAGATTAAATGCTACTGGTGGGCTTGCAGCACTGATTGCGCCACCCACCAAAGTAGCCTTTCAAACCAATCTAAGGCCTCTGCCATTGCAGGGCCTGTGCGCGCAGTGTTACTGCCGCTGTGACGTGGCACCCAAAGTGTGTGCCATGTCCGTGACCCCCCTTTTACTACATGTCAGTCACCCCTAAGGTAGGCCCTAGCTAGCCCTATGTGCAGGGTGCATTGTAGGTAAAAGATAGGACATGTACCTTAAGTGTGTGACATGTCCTGGTAGTGCCAAACAGCCATTTTGGTTTCTCACTACTTTGGGGCTGCCCTCCAATAGGAATGCATTGGGGATTCCCTGATAAGTGTTTCAGTGGTAATTCCTAATATGAGAGGCGCAGCGTGGTCAAGTTTGGTATATTTGGAATAGTGATAATAAATGCTGCGCAATGGTGTGCACAGATTTATTATAACTATTTTAGAAATGCCACTTTTAGAAGTTGGCATTTCTGTGTGCTATGTGTCTGCCTGCCTGATGTGAATTGCATGTCTGGCTTGTGAGTGACAGGGGCTGGGGGATGTGTGTTGCTCCAGGAGGGGCAGGGTGAGTCAGCACTAGCCTGAATGGGACAACTGTGCTGGGAGTAGTAGGAGGAGTGATCCCCTGACTCTGAATAGGACTGTGCCCAGCCTGCACAATGCTGGTTCCGCCCCCTGTGGTGTGTCTGATCACTGAGCCCCCACCTGACAAAGGGGAAGAGGAGCTTGGAAAACAAAGTGCTCCAAATCCCCCCTGAACCAGTTGCATCTGGTTCCCCCATGCCCTGTCCTGCAGCCAAAGAGATTTGGTGTATAAAGGTAGGGGCTGTGACTCCATGAAAAGGTTCTTGTCCTGCCTTGCTGGGGGCTTGCTGATGCTGGGACCCAGGAGGAACCGCCAATGGGACTTGTCTCCCTGCTGGAGGGCCCCGTGTGCTGGCCTCCCTGGGCCCAGCTATGCCCCATGGACCTCAGACTTTGCTTTGGACTTTGTGCGCCTAGCGCCTCGTGAGCGCTCTGATTTCGCATTCCAGGAAGGAACGTTGTGTGGGTCGGCAGCCCTGCGCTGCGTGGAGAGAAAGGGAATCCCCGACGTAGGGATTCCCCCGAGTTGCAGCAAGGAGCGGGTGCCCACCCCGCATGGCCACGCTATGTTTATTTTAATCGCGGGTGCCCACCCCGCATCTCGTGCTGTCCTCTCGGGTGCCCACCCCGCGTTTGCCTTTCTGTTAGCGGGTGCCCACCCCGCAAGTGCCTCCATTTAAGACGGGAGCCTACCCCGTATTGCCGAGAGGAGAGCGCGGAAAACAGGAAGTCAGGCACCCGCGCCTGACGGTGGGCGGGGCCTGCCAAAGTAAGTGCGGCCGGAAGCCCGGGGAAGCTGGGCGGCATGCATAGAGGAGGACGGGAGCCTACCTTGCCTCCACGAGCCCAGAGGAGAAGTCCCGGCCCCCGGAGAGGGACCAGGTGAAGAGGAAGTCTGGAGGTCGGTGGCCTCCCTGAGCGGGGCTCCCGTGAAGCGTGAGGGAGCCCCACATGCAGCAACAGTGTGGCCGGCGGTCCTTAGCCTCACGGGCTCCACATCAAAAGCCCCGGGTCCCAGGAGGGGGCCCGGGTGAAGCGAGATACCGGAAGAGTCCCACCGAGAGCCGGTGAGTGGGGCTGGAGTCGAGTGAGGCACAGGGCACAGTGTTAGTGCCGGAGCGGTCCCGCCGTTGCGGGCCGCTCCAACGTGGGGCATGTTTTGTTTCAAGAGCCCATGTGGCTCCAACAAGGGGCACAGTAGTTTCAGGGCCCCCGTGGGGGTCCCGAGGGCCAGTGGTGCCTAATTTCCTTTTGGGGCTTTGGACAGCTGCCCCGCCTGGCAGAGGGCAGCTGCAACGTTTTGGGCATATGAGTTCCAAGGGCCCAGTAAGTGTCCAGGCCCCATTCGATTTTCCCAGCTGCACGGCATTTAGCGTCAGCTGCACCGTTTAGGCTGACATCTCTTTGGGGGCATTGTGAATGAGATTGGAGTGAGATACACTCCTCTGCCCCAGCGCAATGGTGCACATGGATTCTGCTGCATTGGCAGCCGCCCTGACATTTGGGACATAGGGCATTTGAGCCCCAGTGGAAGGCCAGATGGCCTGGGGGTCATTTCACTGTTTAGGCTCCTGAGGGTTAGGATAATGTGTTTATGCCTAATGTGATATTGCGTAATGTGTTTATGCTAAGGAGGTTTGGGGCCTAACGTATTACTGCCTAATGTCATGTTATGATGTTTGGGGGAGTACCTATTTGCATAAGGTGTTTATGCTTATGAGGTTATTGCATAATGTGTTTATGCTGGTGAGGCCCATTGCGTAATGTGTTTATGCTGATGAGGTTTGGGCCTAATGTGGGTTTATGTCTAATGCTAATAGGATAATGCTTAGGTCATTATGGTACCAGTAGTTACTGGTTGTGTTTTATATTTGCATTTACTTACCTGTTCTGATGGTTCTGACCGTGGCCCGATTGGCCTGGTCCTGTATATAATCCCCTGTGAATATTGCCCGTGCCAGTTGGCACAGTGTAAATGTGTGATTATGTTTCTAATGTGTTTATGATAATACAAAGGCTATTTTTTATATAACCTTGTGTGGAGTTTCTTTTGTAGTGTGCCTAGTGTGTTGCTGCTGTGTGTGTGTGTTGCGCAAACGCTTTACACATTGCCTCTGGGATAAGCCTGACTGCTCGTGCTAAGCTACCAAGGGGGTGAGCAGGGGTTATCTTCAGTGTGTAACTCCCTTGCCCTGACTAGAGTGGTGGTTTCTGCCTGGCTTTGGCGCAAGTCTTAGCCAACCAGAAATCCCATTTCTAACACCGACCATTACTGTTAAGTGTTTCTGAATCGCGCTCCATCACAGTTGGCCTTAAACTTTGACTCTGTCCTGGTCAGGCACGACCACATGTCCCAAGTTAGTGCTTTTTCATTTTAGTCACTATAAAGCATATAATCATTCAAAAATCCTATCTCCGGTTTCATACATTGGATTTTATTCATTTTGATGTAATTTTAATCATAAAACTATTTCCTATTTTTATAAATTGGTTGTGGATTTTTATTGTGTGTTGTGCTTTACTTATTTAATGTATTGGTGTTTTTGAATGCTTTACACACCTGTCTCCTAAGTTAAGCCTGCTTGCTCGCAGCCAGTTACCAAGGGTTGAGAAAGGGAATAATTTATTGAGAACTTGACTGGGCCTTATATTGTGCTGGTGGCCTTATTGCTAGTGGTAGGTGCATACTTACCCCTACTGATAATGCACCTTCCAACAATCAGTGACTCTAATTTTTGCTCTGAATTAATTCTATAAGTTTTCTTTCAGTTTTTGTAAGGTGGAATGATTAATCATGGTGTTGGGAGGGAAAGGTCCCCTGCATGGTGATGGACGTGCACCCCTGCCCTGAGTGCCACAGCTGCAATGATACCAAAACCCTAGGTAATGATTTTTGGCTAATGGTGAAGACAGATCATGTGTGTCCCATGGTAATGCTGTCTGGTTGATGGGAAGGGGTGCATGCCCTTACCTGCAATTAAGTGACACAAGCATGGTGGTGGCAGCATACCTTTGTTGTACTCAGTAGTGTAGGGCCTAGTGTCCACTCATGGAAAGTTATGTGACTGTGTATTTGACTCACCCTTGGCCTGATTTGATTGTGTATAGTGGCGGAATGTGCATTATACTTACATGTGCATTCTGGGATGTGTTTGTGTCAGTGTGTGATACATGACATGGAGGCCTGTGGATTCCATTTCGGAACCATAGGCCCTAGAAAAGCTAATGGAGGTGAGAACTGCAACCCCTGCAGGAGATGTGGATTCCTGAAATTCCTGAGGGCTGGGGTGGGAACACACAAACAGGAAAAAGAGGAGTAGAACATCCTCTGTGTACATTAAAGGTCTCTTCATTTATTTGCAGTTTTATATAGCTCAAGCTCTGCCCAAAGGCATTGGAGAACTTTACATGACCACCAGTTACGTTACACAAGGTCAGGGTCTTTCGTTTTTTGTATTAGCTTGTAAAGCGTAGTAAATGATGACCTTACAGTGCACAAGGCTACCCAGTCATACCCACAGACATTCTTATTGAGAACACAAAAAATAAGATGTCAAGCATGAATTTTAATATAAGTGCACACATTCACTGTTAAGCACAGCCAAGAAGCTGAGAACATAATGAAAGACCATTTTCAGGTTGTTGGCATCTCCACTCCAATTTAAAAAAATGGTTCTATGTATTACACATGTAACGGTGTTGCATATGACAAAAAGTATTCCAGTGCCACAGGTACATACAACATAGGCTCTCAGTCACCCATTCACATTTATCCCATTCATACGCACACGTTCATACATCTCCAAAGACCACACTGTCACTGAGACACTTGGCATTCCTGTCTTGGTGCCCCTAGTCAAAGTATTTTGTTCAAACCATAGTATCTGGTTCTATGGACATTAAGCTTAAAGTCAGTGGATCTGGGGGCGAGGGTCTCTAGTAACAATGCACGAGCTGCTTTGCCTTCAGCAGCTCATGATGATTTTCACTGAACAGAAGTAACTCTCACTACAGAAAAGTTTGGAGACCCCTGGTATAGACGTACTCTTCTTGTGTTTCATATTTTAATCTACCCTGGAGACTTTTAACAAAATCCATAAAACAGGTTTAAGAGGGTTGAAAATACTCAGAGACCTCAAGCATTAAGAACCAATTTCGGGGTTAATTTCCCACCAATTTCAGTGTCATTATGTGGAACAAACGCCTTTTGTACCTGTAAATGTCAGCAGTGCAGAAACTGCATTTTGCAAGCGCCCCTCACTGCCGTTTCAATAGTTTGTGAGTAACTGGTTGGAGGACAAATGTATCCATACTATAACAGTTTATTCTCTTTTTTTGACAACTAGGATAAATAGTCACCGTTTTACTACATTATTAAATAGACGAGCCATTCATAGCAAAGGGCACTTCGGAGAAGAGTTCAACAACAAGGAAAATAATTTCGAAATGAAAATAGTAATCACCATAAATAAACCCTAAGTTATTCCTATATATAACAACAAAGCCTGCCATCAATCACCTTGTGCCATGCATCTCGGCAGAATAAAGACTGTCTTTTCATTTTTTTCTGTATTTCATTCCCTAGGAGAACAGGTGTTGAACGGTACTCCTGGGAAGACTGAGCAGACCTTGTTCGGTCGCATGGAGCGATGAATGAATGACTGTCTTTGTAAGTGCGCTGTGTAGAAAACACAGGACTCTTTCGACCGACCTCCTCCCCTTCAACATATGCAGCACGTGGTGCCGGTACTCATCCTACATCTCTCCAGCGCGTGTAAGATTTCTGCTCAAAGGTGGCCCGTCGTGGCGAGGAATGTAAAGCAAACAGAAATATGGGACCATGTGCCAAATGTTAGAATGTTTGTTTAAAGACGTGACCGACGTTATGGTTATTTCACACTGACAACCACAGAAAAGTACCACGGAAAACTATGATGCAGGTTAAGGAGCTCGTGAAACATTACTTGTTGCAAATTGCATGGAATACGTTTATTTACAGCGTTTTCATATTAAATTAATGTATTTACAAGTAAGCATTCCGCTTCTGTATTATTTTATCAACGTGTTCTGTCAGCTGTGTTCATTTACCCCTTATACCGTTCAGTCTGACATATCACTTTACACAGTTTAAAATAATAAGGCAGAGTTCAGTGGAAACTAACTTTGTATATTAATTATTTTATTTCGAAAGCGTGCCCCTAGTTGAGAACATAGTGCATGCCAGGCTACCGGAAGGAAACTGCATTCCTTGTAAAGAGCTGTTACACTCTTGTGCCTTGTCCGTGCTTGCAAGAGTGGAAAAATATAATTAAATACTTTGTTGTTTTCCGAATAGTTTTTATGGAGTAAGCATGAGGTCGCTGTATTCCAGGATGAATGTAATAAGCCTAGCAGCCCCATTTCTGGGTGAGTCGGATACGTTAAGCAGCCTCTGTACGTTGGTGAGATGTGACTTGTTTGTGATGATATTGATAATGCATTAGCTGCAGCAGGGCGGGAGGCGAGTCAAGCTTTGCACATAGGCACAGCAGAAGAGGTTTGTCTTCAGGCTGTCATTTTAAAATCTTAGGTGGGCAGACAGGTTGCTCCGTAGTGGAGATCACTGTACGTGGAGCCCTGAATTGTCTATTCGGTCAGGGTATACAAGGGTTAAAGTTGGCTGACCTCAGGAAGGGAGAGGGGCAATAAGAGTGGAATACCATGAGAGAGTTCCAGGTGCATGGCTGAGCAAAGCCTGGTAGTGCCTTGGGGATGGGTTGAGCTAAAAGTAAAGGTGACTGGTACAGAGGGCGCAGAAGCAGGTTCTCAGCCATCTGAGCACTAAGGCAGAGCCAATTGATCATAATCTAGTACTGGACATCCTTCAGACAGTTTACAACTATTATGGGCTCCAAGATATAAGTTAATGGGGCCAAGTAGAAGGTGAGAAGGGTCTATGAGAGGCAGTGCTTAATTTGTAAAAAAAAAGAAGTGCCTGGGCTCTTGTCAGGAGGCCACCACAGCTTGCACCACCCATTGCCAGCGCCACCAATGACAGTACCTATACAACTACTAACCATCACACTGCTACAAGTGAGACATTTCAGACTGTTATACAGACCCCCCAGGATATTGCGGCATAAATTTGCAAATTTAGCGGCACAAAAATGGAAATTTAGCAGCATTATTGCAGCACTTTATTTTACTCGAAATCTTTCCTTTTTTTGAGCCTTAAATCAAGGTAAACTGATTTAGCAGAGTATTTAACTTTGAGATAGGCATTTGTGGTAACATTCAGGAGCATCGGCTACGCCAAAGACAAAAGCACAGAGTCAGCGTTTTTGCTCGAAAAGTTAGTGGTCTGTCTTTAATTGGTTGTGCAAGCGATTTTGCTATAAATATTCTGGTCTCTTCTTCTAGTGTGGCGCACCTTCTCTAAATATTTCAATTTAGCTTGAAGTTATTGACAGTATTTCCACCTTACATCAACTTCAGAGTCCCTGAGACAGCCCACGGAATAAGCAACAGTGCATACTTAGCACAGTAAATTTCCTACGGTGCAGTGGTATGATTAAAGGTAAAATAGCGCTCCAAGAATAAGTAGCACTTTCACTCAATTTTGGAATTCTGACAAATTTATATGGACGGTGCTAAAAGGTGAGAAGAACCACCAGCCTCCCCAAACACGTGGTCGAAACCAACATAAACATAAAACACAATCCTCAGCACACGTCTTTACAGTAATACGCAATTATCCAATTTGATTTAGTCAAGCATAAATGATACAAAGAATTTTTGAGCTTGGTTTCTTTTCTTTATTCTTTCTGTTCTTGCATCAGCCAACACGTGTTTCGTCGCACAAAAGGGAAATCGTCCCGCGACTTTCTCAAGGCTGTATATACAAAACAAACACAAGCCCTTGTAAAGCTACACAACACAGGTGTATTTATTACACCCATCAAACCTCACCCGTGTCCGTAGTGGTATTTATAAGACTTTTTGCGGCATGCACAGGGATCTTGGCACACTAGAACGCACAAATTGCAAATCATAAGATGTTATAAGTTGGTGAATGTAGTCACTCAACCTGCGTTTTACTATATGCCAGTGGTTAATTTGTGAAAAAATAAGTGCCGGGGCTCTAGTCAGGAGGCAGCTTGCCCCAGACCATTGCTCCTATTAGCGCCACCTATAACAGAACTAACTACTAACCATGAAACCCTACAAGCAGGGAGAAGATGTGGCATAATGTTCAGAGCTGCTGACTTCGTAGCTAGGAAACCAGGTTCCAGTCTCGGCGTCGGTTCAACATCCTGTGATTCTCGGCAAATCACTTAATTTCCCCGTGCCTACAAAAAATGAATGTGTCCTTAATGGGTGACCATGACCTTTGGGACGGAGCTATAAGCGCTGGTGTTGAAGTTTAAGTGCAGGTGCCGCGCACCAGAAACCACCGGCTCAAATTACTGCTATATGCACACATTCTCTGTGCAAATTCAAGTTGACCAGTTATAAAAGGCTTCCACTGGATCCGTTTGGTAGCATAAGCATTCTCAAGATCTATGGAGAAGATTCCATTTGATTCCAGGACACCTCAGGACTTTTTATATGACTCAAAAAGTGCATTTTGGTTTCAGATGGGCTTCTAGAGTAACGCCTACATATAAACCAGGACGTGCACAGGACATACACTGGCTACTGTCAAAGGAACACACATCCTCAACTATAGCCAGTAAAAACCATTTGTAACTGGTCAAATGGAATATCCACCAGGCTGTGGATTAAAAAAATAGACTCAAAATAGAATTCTACTGGACGGTAAAAATTTAATTGTGCCATGAATTATACATCTGCGTACCGTTGCTGGAGAAGATTCTGGAGGAAGGATCACAGTCACCCAAAGCAGAGAGCAAGGATCAGACACTGAGATGGCCCCGCACACAAGAGTTCCCACAAACCCAGCAGCAAATCCTGATCAACTGTGATTGAAATCTCATATACCAGTCGAAAATCGATTATATTAAGACTGCAGGATTATGTGTCTAGATTTAGAATTTGTAACAAGGCATCATATCTTATTTTGTTCTTTGTGTTAAAGTTTTGTATATAAAATTGAATATTTTAAATAAAGCTATTTAAAACGAAAAAGCATTTTTTTTTAAAGTTTTAATATAGACGATGAAGCCACTCAAAAGTGTAAGAAAGAATCTCTGTCATCACCCACACATTACCTGCCAAGTTTGTTGATACCCTGCTTTAATCCAGAAAGTACTTTACAAGTGAATTTGTTAACCAAAGACAAACTAGCATCTCTCAAAGATGTTTGAGAGTAATAACAGACATCAATATTTTTAGATACATATAATGTGCACACGCCCTGCAACATGTTGTTTTAGTCTGTATTTTACTTGCCAAGCAATTGTGGGTTTTGAGGAATGTTTGAAAGCCTATTTTGTCTGCTATTTCTTTATTTTCTGATCTCAATACATGTTTTTTTATTTCTGCATGCTTACAATGTCAGTGACTTTTCAGATGCAGCCATGATGTTGCTTGTAATGTTATACTCAACTCTCTGATAATTTACATATTTAACTAAGGGTTTCAGTAAAATTCTATGCCAGTTATGCAGAGAGTTCAGGCATGTAAAAATCATCTGTTTGGCTTCAGATTTGACTGGCAGAACAGGATTTTGTTCTTTTTGGCTGCATCCTGATATATCTCTAAGTTTTTATGTCACTGGGTATTTCTACGGTGCAGCTTTTGCCAACTACTTGGCCTTTTCGGGTTTTGTGCAGACGTTAGTCTGTGGTTGTGATTCATCCAGCACACAGAAGCGGGAAGCTGCCCCCTTGAGTAACATTTGATCAGCCGAGAGACGGCTGCTGCGCTGCAGCTTCTTTGAGATAGAGTTCAGAGGTCGGCGCGAGTTCACTTCACTGCCAGAGATGCGATACACGCCTAACAATATCTGTTGTGTTTTCACAGCCTCGTAAAAAAAAAAATGACTGCATTTTCCAAATTTCTCGGGCAGTTTTGTAAAAATTGCGGCCTTTTTACAAAACTGCCGATTTCGCGATTTTTTTGCAAATCGCGAAATCCTGGAGGGTCTGGTTATAGGTCCCCAGAGCTATAAGAAGGGCTTGGGCGGCTGGTATTAGTTGTTTTTGATTTATATTGAATTAATAAACAACTGTTTCCCTGCTTCTCTTTTAATTGCACAAAGAGCGACACCATGTGGCAGCTGTCATCAGTGCCGGTGATAACAATTAAGTGCTGGTGTCGAACACTGGAAACCACTGGTTCACATTAAGCACTGGGGAGAGGACATATTTCTGAGGTAACAAACAATCAATGGTGATTGTGTTAGAAAAGCAAGGACCTAACATAATCTGGTGAGTATGATTGCCCATGCATGATGTCAATCTGAAGAGTACGGTTCAGTTGTCTCATGCACACAGTCAGTAAATTGACAAAACACATTATGAGTGATGGCTTTGAAAGGCACCAAAAGATCAGGAGGATGAGAACAGCTTTTGGTTACAGACAGTAAGTTACTCTCGAGTTTCCAGCCTAAACCATCTTATAAAGAAGAAACCAAGCAAGAGGATTTCATTTCCCATCATCCATCTTCACATAAAGTGACATCACTGCACTTCCCATCATCCATCTGCACAGGAAGTGACATCACCAGTGACATCTCACCACCACTTGCGCTCCCCCACACTTCTAGGACCTACTTCATGGTGTCAGCAGCGCAAATGCCCAGCGGGGGGACCGAAGGTGCTCCAAATGCAAGCACATCTGTGCCTGGATTGTGCCCAGCACCAGGAACTCTGGTCCTCCCCCTACCTGGGCTACTCGATTGAGCTCCTCGGCATTCTCAACCTCGGCTCCTGTTCGTCACACTGTTGCCACACTGCATCTAACAACATGGAAGGCGCGTTCCAATACACCACTCCTACACCAACAGCACCCAGTACCACATCACTCACAATCACACAAACCAGCTGCCCACTCATACTCACAAAGACTAACCCCACCAACACAACACACCACACTCACATGTATGCTCCTCAATAACCCCTCGCACACCAAACACGTCACAGAGATATGGGACCTACTGCACGACCAAGCTCTGAACCTGCTCTTCCTCACAGAAACATAACTAAACCCAATATCTGCACTGGTAATTGCTATAGCCATCCTTGCTGGCTGAAAGATTGCTAGGCAAGACCATCAGCACAAGTCCAAAGGGGGACTCCAAATCATATTTAAAGATGCCATTAGCTACACCACCTATACAGACACCCCTTCCAGCTACATGGAACATCTCATGTTCAAGATACGTATCCCAGGTAACTTCTCCCTGGGCGAAACCCTTGTATACAGACCACCAGAACCCCACACCCATTTCCCCAGTGACATCACAGACATTGTTGCACCCCTCATCATCAACATCAGCACCTTCACCCTCCTGGGACACCTTAACTTTCACCTAGAAGACCACACCGACCCAAGATCTACAGCCATTTTAGAAAACCTCGGAAACCTCAGACTCACCCAGCACAGTCCCGAACCCACCCTCACCGCTGGACACCTGTTTCACCTAACTTTCTCCTCTATCAGCTACATCACGGTTGACAAGTCAGCAACTATGACAGACCACACGCTCATCAGTTTCAGCATACCCATCCTGCACTATTAGCCACTACCAGACCTGCCCGCCGCTTCGAGAAAAGAATTGCAGAAGAGGAGTGGACTTCCGCTGTCTCTGTGCACCATTCCGAACACACAAGCAACTTGCCAAAAGCCATCAAGAACCTCAACAGCTGGATCACCAGATACACCAACACCCTTGCTCCCTCAAGGGCAACCCATTGGCAAGAGTCTGACCTTAGGTCAGCTGGTACTCAGGCTGATGAACCACCACTGCAAGGAACTGGAGCGCAAATGGAGTACACAATAAGACACCACAGGTAAAGACATCTTCCAATCCGCCCTAAGATACTACCACCAGCAGATACGGAACACCAAGTACACAGCTCTTTCAGATTGAATTGATGCCGGCACTAGCAGCAGCAAGGAAATCTTACCCATCATCAAATATTTCACTGCACCCCCTGTCGTTTCAAGCAACATTACACCCCACAGGACCTTTGCAAAAAGCTCCCAGAATTCTTCTGCAACAAATTTCCTCCATGTACAGCAACTTCAACCCTCAACTAGACCTTGTCATCGTCGCAAGTCAATTTCCCAATACAGTTGAAGAACGAACCCTGACCTCATGGCCCACTATCACCACAGTCAAAACCGATGCTATCATGAAGACCATCCACTTGGGGGCCCACCTGAGCCTTGCTCCCACCAAACGTTCCCCAAAGGACTCTTACCAATCAACAAAGCACTAATGCCTCCATCGACTCAGCCACATTCCTGAACACCTGGAAACGTGCCAACATCATGCCCCTGCTCAAGAAACCATCTGCTGACCCAGTTATGCTCTCTGACTACAGATCCATAACCCTCCTCCCATACCGAGCAAAGGCCCCAGAGAAACTAATCAACTAATGCGTCACCGACCACCTCAGCAACACCAGCTCCTCAATACCATGCAGTCCAGATTGAGGCCCAACTGCAGTACAGAAACAACATTTATGGCCACCCCAGATGACATCCGCATGATGCTTGACAGCGGAGACATGGCAGCCCTCATTCTCCTGGACCTCTCTGCAGCATTAGACACAGTCTCACATCCCATTCTCATCAGGTGCCTGCACGAGATTGGCCTTCAAGGACCAGCTCTCCATTGGATCTGTTCCTTAGTAACAGAACACAAGCTGTCGACCTGGTACCTTATTCCTCGTAAGCCCACAAATTCACCTGTCGAGTGCCTCTGAGGGTCATCACACAGCCCCACCCTCTTTAACATCATATGTGATCCCTCGGGCCAACATCTTACACGCACACAACATCACAAACCTCTCTTAAGCTGATGACATGCAGCTCATACTCTCTCTCTTGGACAAGACCCCTAACACATGAAACAATTTCACCGTCTGCATGACCGAAGTTGCTAAATGGATGAAAGCCAACTGTCTCAAGCTCAACAACCACAAGACATAATTAGTGATCTTTGGCATGAACACCTCACCATATGACTCCAACTGGCCGGCTGAAATCAGACCCACACCCAGCACCCATGCCAGGAACATTGGAATCATCATGGACAGCAAATTGGACTTGACTGCACAAGTCAATGCTATCACTGCATCTTCCATATCTCAAAGATAGTGGGGAAGATCCCCATATCAAATATATATGAAATTAAAATTGAGAACATTGCAACAAAATATGAGAATCCGTTTAAACTCACTCACAAAATTCCTTTCATACTTGATAATCTTTAAGAAAGTCTCTGTTGGTAATACTCTCATTTCATCAAGACCTGGGTATGGCAACTGTATATCTCTCGTCTCCACTTTCTTTCAACAACATCTAGAGGCACCAGATAGCGTAAAACACTCAGGTCTGTCACTTGCTTGGCCTCAAAAACAGAGCTATGTAATACTAGTCTTCCGCACTCTCTATTGCCTGCCTGAATTAAAACCTATTCCAGTTAATTAATATATGCCATCACGCCTTCAACAAGACTTGCCATCAATCGCACCTCATTTCTATTCTGCAGTTGTTCCACAAGACTGTGCTGTTCTATCAACAACCTTCTTCTTGCTCCTTGTCCCACAGGTCACACCCCTAGTGGCTAGAGCAGTCTGTGCTTTTCTGACATGATCTAAACTTTGGTACTACATTCTTTCTTGAACTGGAAACAGTCCTTTAGCAAGACCTTAAAAGCAGGGCTCTTAAATTTGCGCCAATTTCTTACTATTCCCTGTCTTTGTGTCCTCTTCCTTTCTTGAGCTCAGAGACAAGAGACTACCTCAGTGGTAAGTGCTGTGCCTTATACATGCTAATAATCATGCTAACAATAAAGCAACAATAATAATGGTACAGTTATTTATTTTGTATAACATTAAATATTTGCTAATACATAAGTTATGTTAAATTTATTTAAATATATTGCAATGGTATTTATATAGCACTTACTTCCCCTGACGAGGCGTTGAAGCCCTTCATTTCGACGAATAGGATGCTACTCCGGAACCCAAGATAGATGAGTGGTGGATTAGTAGAGGGAAATACAAGTTGTTACTGAGAATGGTGGACATGTGAGCCTGTTGGTTGGATGAATAGGATAAAGGATGGGTAGAAGAGGGAAGAGTTTAGAAAGGGTTATTTGGGAGTTCATAGTAGCAAAAGAGATTTGGGAGGAGCCAGTTAGTTGGATGAATAGGATAAAGTATGGATAGAAGAGAGAAGATTTTGGAAAGGGTAGTTTGGGATTTCATGGTAGTTAAAGAAGATTGGTGTGAGTCAGAGAGTGGACGTACAGGATATTTTGAAAGAGGAATAGGATGCGTCATAGAGTAGAGAGGTTTGGGTAGAATAGTAATTTTTTTTCTCTTCATTGGGAGTAAAATATATAAATATGTAGATACATGACCAAGCATAAAAGATATACATACATAAAGATTTTAAGATGATACGCATATGCAAAGTAATCAGGAGATATAAAATTATACTAGGTGAAGTCCCATATGTACGAACATGGATACATATTTACAAACTCAGGCTATACATATGCCAAATATTCATTGGCCTGGTCTTAATTTAGTAACTGTTTTCCTTTATTTATTTAATAACATTTTTGTCAATGAATTCTTAAAATGGTCGCGCCGACGTTGAAGATATTGGTCATTAGCATGCCAGGCGTTCATGTGCGTGTTTACTACACTTTTACCTAAAAACGGATCTGTTTCGAGGCCTAAACGCCTTACAAACCTGCAGTTGCACATGTCCTTAGGCAATAAGGGAGTCCTGTGCACGCAAACAGGGACTGTGTGTAAAGCCGAACAGCAGAACAACATGTTGAACACATGCAAAGTACATCATTTCAAACTAGCTGAGGCACCTAGATGTCAGCAGCACTCCCCCGGCCAAAGTTTTCAGAAGCAGGATCCTAAAGTGAAGTTTGTTGAAGTGAGTTTTATATTTGTAGTTTCTGATTAAAAAGGCGATCCGAACTTCCTCTAGCTACATTATGTGATATAAAACAACGTCAACTTCAGTTTAAAGCTAAAAAAAGGGTTTTAGATACTTTTAATAGCTGTTAGAAAGATGGGTCTGTTTTTTTCTCACAATATAAATGGAAACGACAATGTACCCGTCGCACGAGTTTTCATTTTCTTCCGGTAGACAAATAGAAAGAAGCTGCAAAACAGAGTTTTATATAGCGCGAACTTGAAACGAAGGTATTGGGTATCAGAGCGCTTTACACGAGCACCAGTTGCGTTACATAAGGACACATTCATTTTTTGTTGGGCACAGGGAGATTCAGGGGGATATTCACAAGAACGTGTGCTAAATATCTCCAAAAAATGTTAACGCAACTTTACACATCGCAGCCCATCGCGGGAAAATAACCCTGTGTTAACCTGGAATTCACAACACGGCGGTACCATGCGATAGTTCCCCGAAAACGCGGCCAATGTCCGCGATACAACAACCGCGACCGTGATAAAAACACAAACCTCAACGCGAAAAAACATGCGATGGGCCAAAGCGCGATGAGGAAATCAGCGATAAGCAGCGCCAGGCCTGCAATACACACATGGCAGGCGGGAAAAACCAGTATAAAAGTAGAAAAAACACACAAACACAAAATGACCAAAACCCAAGCACCATGGAGGCAGCCGGAGCAGGCGCAGAGGACGAGCGCAACCCCACAAGCTCCCCGGACGACCAGCCTGGGACCTCGGGGACAGGCAAGGGCAAGGACAAGAAGAAGAGGAAGACAAAGTTCAGTCCGCAGGAAAACAGGATCCTGGTCACGGAGGTGATGGAACACCATCAACAACTGTTCGTCACCTCCAACGTGTCATTGGGCACCAAAAATGGAATATGGTGGGACATCGTGGACAAGGTGAATGCCGTCGGAGAGCACAAGAGGTCAATGGACGAGGTCAAGAGGCGATGGATTGACATCAAGCGCAAGACCAAGGAAAAACTTGCAGCCAACCAGAAGGCAGCAATGCAGACTGGAGGTGGGAGCCCAGCGCCACAGCAGGAGCTGGATGACATGGAGGAGCTGGTGTCGACAGTCATCAGTGTGGAGACCGTGGCAGGAGTCGGGGGACCGGACACTGCTCGACAGGACACAACCGCAACAGGGTGAGTGACCACCAGGTACTGGGGGGACGGGGGGAGATGTCCACAATGGCACACATGCACAATTAAGCAGAGCACAGTGCACACCCACAATGACTCTGGATCATGGCCCTGATCCACAGACTGTCACAATGTACAATGCCATGCTGTCTGAATGTGAACCTGCACCATGCGGCTACATACATGCGGACACATTGTAATACACCATCTCCCCTTCACATTGCAGGGGCACCGTCAACACCTCCTGCAGAGCAGTCAAAGCCACTCTTCACTGATGACGAGGAGGACACCACCAGCATTGACACACAAGCCCTCCAAGACATCACTGAACTCATCCACCAATCACCTCCAGGACCAGGGCAGCCCAGCTGCATCGAGGAGACCCCACCCACTCCACAAACCACCCAGCAGGAGGCACCCACAGCCCCGGAAGTCTCCCAAGACCCCCAGGAACAACAACTGGCCTTCCAACGCTGTGTGCTGGAGGGCCAGAGGGAGATGGCTGAGCAGGTGCGGGTGGGGTTCGACCTCATGGCTACCAAACTGGACGCCATCCATGGGTGTCTAGGTCCCATCAGGGACCAGCTCCAGTCCCTAACGAACACTTACGGCCCGCTCCATGGTCTCCAACGAGCCCTGACTGACATTGCTGGAGTCCTGACTCATAGACAAGAAAACCTGTCCGCTCAGAGTGGCTCCAGCGATCCCAGCCGTGAGCTGGCACACATGCGGAGGCTCATGGAGGACATGGTGCGGATGGAGGCGGAAAGGATGGCAGCTACCGCTGCACATCAGCGAAATGTAGCTGGGATCTAAGATGCCCTGCATGTCCTCATCATGGCATTGCTGCCACAAGGCATGGTGCAGATGAATGCTGCTGCCCCCACACCTTCCACATCTCCGCCCCTGGTGTGTCAGTGTCTCCCAGTGCAGCAGGCATTTCCACTCCGGCACCTGATGTGTCACTGCCACACAGTGCGGCCGACAATCCTCCTCCGGCCCCTGATGTGTCAGTGGCACACAGTGCCGCAGCCGGTACTGCAACACCCACAGGTGGGGCAGAGCACACATCCGAGGACGAGGACGTGGATGGGCTTGAGTTCAGAAGGAGGCACTAGCATTCATGTCTGCCACCTTGCCTGTTTCTGCTTGGTGCCGCACATGGCCCCATGACCTGCCACTGACCCCTGATACACTCCGCTGCACTCACCTTGGACCGCGACATGGACTGCCATATCCTGTTTGATGACCAATGACACGGCGACAAGACTGCGGACTGTACCCTTCCTCTTCCGCAGTACTTGTCATCCCCGGATGGACTCTGGCTGGCCCTCCACGGGCCCATATTGTGTGGTGTGCTTGGCATGGCCCTGTACCGCTCCAGCTGCAAAACTCCACTGGATGTGCAATAAACATCCAGAAACGCACTGCTGTGACATGCTTTCATCATTCATGTATGAATGTGTGGATGAATGTAGGGACAGTGATTTCCCTCACGTCAATGATGCTCATCTAGTGGGATGCCAGTCACAGTATGCTACATTGCCTATTGTGTTCCGCTTGCCTTGGACACTACAACAGGGACACACGCATTAGTCACTCCCTTGTACGGACATGGACTGAACCACGCCCAGAGCCCCCGAGTCATTGTTGCAAGCCCTGCGCTGGTCCAGCGTATGCCAGGCCAGACCACTCTGCTTACGCTCCGAGGGTGGTGCCCACATAGCTACATGTCGCAGGCGTACACGCTGGTGGTATGCAGGTCACTGGTCTAGTTGTCAGCATGTCACGGCCACTCCCTGAGGGCAGGTCTGCACACACACCACACCCATCCGGCACAGGCGTAACAGGCCATGTGACCCCGCAAATATAAGGGGCCGACGATGTCACATTCCCCACTGCCGGTGGTGACTGGATGACGGACGCTCCACGGTTCTCAATCATAAAGGGCCCATGAGTTGTGGCGCACAGGGTTTGTCGCACCCGAGGCCCTGCGCCCGTCACGGGCCTACCACCACGTGGCGCTGGCTGGCGTTGCACAGGGTTAGTGGCACCGGAATAGCTGAGCGGGTGTGCAGCCTGCGATGATGACGTGTGCACTGATGTGGTCTCTGCCATTGATGCCTCAGGACTCCGCGTCATTTGTGGGACCTGCTGGGCCGCGGGGCGGGTCCGCATGATGTGGACCATGCCATGGTGGCGGGACCGGGGCCTGGAGCTTGCACGGGCACGTGGTGTGCCCACTGGTGGACACACCGTTGGCGGCAGGTGAGCAGTGGGGCCTGGGTGCGCAGGGGCGGACAGCCAGCGCTGGCCGGTGGGAGGGGGTAGGGTGCGGCTTCATGCGTGCGCAGGGACGGACAGGCGTTGTTGCCGTGTGCTGTGTGATGGACTCTGCCATGATTGACTCTGGCTTTGATTGCAGATTGCAGACCTGGTGGCTTGCAGTGTATCCCGGCACGTGGTTGGAGACACACCGGTGGCAGCAGGTGAACAGTGGGGCCTGGGTGCGCAGGGACGGCGGTGTCTCTCTCTCTCTCTCCTTTCCTTTATTTCACTGCACCCCCCTGTCGTTTCAAGCAACATTACACCCCACAGGACCTTTGCAAAAAGCTCCCAGAATTCTTCTGCAACAAATTTCCTCCATGTACAGCAACTTCAACCCTCAACTAGACCTTGTCACCGTCGCAAGTCAATTTCCCAATACAGTTGAAGAACGAACCCTGACCTCATGGCCCACTATCACCACAGTCAAAACCGATGCTATCATGAAGACCATCCACTTGGGGGCCCACCTGAGCCTTGCTCCCACCAAACGTTCCCCAAAGGACTCTTACCAATCAACAAAGCACTAATGCCTCCATCGACTCAGCCACATTCCTGAACACCTGGAAACGTGCCAACATCATGCCCCTGCTCAAGAAACCATCTGCTGACCCAGTTATGCTCTCTGACTACAGATCCATAACCCTCCTCCCATACCGAGCAAAGGCCCCAGAGAAACTAATCAACTAATGCGTCACCGACCACCTCAGCAACACCAGCTCCTCAATACCATGCAGTCCAGATTGAGGCCCAACTGCAGTACAGAAACAACATTTATGGCCACCCCAGATGACATCCGCATGATGCTTGACAGCGGAGACATGGCAGCCCTCATTCTCCTGGACCTCTCTGCAGCATTAGACACAGTCTCACATCCCATTCTCATCAGGTGCCTGCACGAGATTGGCCTCCAAGGACCAGCTCTCCATTGGATCTGTTCCTTAGTAACAGAACACAAGCTGTCGACCTGGTACCTTATTCCTCGTAAGCCCACAAATTCACCTGTCGAGTGCCTCTGAGGGTCATCACACAGCCCCACCCTCTTTAACATCATATGTGATCCCTCGGGCCAACATCTTACACGCACACAACATCACAAACCTCTCTTAAGCTGATGACATGCAGCTCATACTCTCTCTCTTGGACAAGACCCCTAACACATGAAACAATTTCACCGTCTGCATGACCGAAGTTGCTAAATGGATGAAAGCCAACTGTCTCAAGCTCAACAACCACAAGACATAATTAGTGATCTTTGGCATGAACACCTCACCATATGACTCCAACTGGCCGGCTGAAATCAGACCCACACCCAGCACCCATGCCAGGAACATTGGAATCATCATGGACAGCAAATTGGACTTGACTGCACAAGTCAATGCTATCACTGCATCTTCCATATCTCAAAGATAGCGGGAAGATCCCCATATCAAATATATATGAAATTAAAATTGAGAACATTGCAACAAAATATGAGAATCCGTTTAAACTCACTCACAAAATTCCTTTCATACTTGATAATCTTTAAGAAAGTCTCTGTTGGTAATACTCTCATTTCATCAAGACCTGGGTATGGCAACTGTATATCTCTCGTCTCCACTTTCTTTCAACAACATCTAGAGGCACCAGATAGCGTAAAACACTCAGGTCTGTCACTTGCTTGGCCTCAAAAACAGAGCTATGTAATACTAGTCTTCCGCACTCTCTATTGCCTGCCTGAATTAAAACCTATTCCAGTTAATTAATATATGCCATCACGCCTTCAACAAGACTTGCCATCAATCGCACCTCATTTCTATTCTGCAGTTGTTCCACAAGACTGTGCTGTTCTATCAACAACCTTCTTCTTGCTCCTTGTCCCACAGGTCACACCCCTAGTGGCTAGAGCAGTCTGTGGTTTTCTGACATGATCTAAACTTTGGTACTACATTCTTTCTTGAACTGGAAACAGTCCTTTAGCAAGACCTTAAAAGCAGGGCTCTTAAATTTGCGCCAATTTCTTACTATTCCCTGTCTTTGTGTCCTCTTCCTTTCTTGAGCTCAGAGACAAGAGACTACCTCAGTGGTAAGTGCTGTGCCTTATACATGCTAATAATCATGCTAACAATAAAGCAACAATAATAATGGTACAGTTATTTATTTTGTATAACATTAAATATTTGCTAATACATAAGTTATGTTAAATTTATTTAAATATATTGCAATGGTATTTATATAGCACTTACTTCCCCTGACGAGGCGTTGAAGCCCTTCATTTCGACGAATAGCATGCTACTCCGGAACCCAAGATAGATGAGTGGTGGATTAGTAGAGGGAAATACAAGTTGTTACTGAGAATGGTGGACATGTGAGCCTGTTGGTTGGATGAATAGGATAAAGGATGGGTAGAAGAGGGAAGAGTTTAGAAAGGGTTATTTGGGAGTTCATAGTAGCAAAAGAGATTTGGGAGGAGCCAGTTAGTTGGATGAATAGGATAAAGTATGGATAGAAGAGAGAAGATTTTGGAAAGGGTAGTTTGGGATTTCATGGTAGTTAAAGAAGATTGGTGTGAGTCAGAGAGTGGACGTACAGGATATTTTGAAAGAGGAATAGGATGCGTCATAGAGTAGAGAGGTTTGGGTAGAATAGTAATTTTTTTTTCTCTTCATTGGGAGTAAAATATATAAATATGTAGATACATGACCAAGCATAAAAGATATACATACATAAAGATTTTAAGATGATACGCATATGCAAAGTAATCAGGAGATATAAAATTATACTAGGTGAAGTCCCATATGTACGAACATGGATACATATTTACAAACTCAGGCTATACATATGCCAAATATTCATTGGCCTGGTCTTAATTTAGTAACTGTTTTCCTTTATTTATTTAATAACATTTTTGTCAATGAATTCTTAAAATGGTCGCGCCGACGTTGAAGATATTGGTCATTAGCATGCCAGGCGTTCATGTGCGTGTTTACTACACTTTTACCTAAAAACGGATCTGTTTCGAGGCCTAAACGCCTTACAAACCTGCAGTTGCACATGTCCTTAGGCAATAAGGGAGTCCTGTGCACGCAAACAGGGACTGTGTGTAAAGCCGAACAGCAGAACAACATGTTGAACACATGCAAAGTACATCATTTCAAACTAGCTGAGGCACCTAGATGTCAGCAGCACTCCCCGGCCAAAGTTTTCAGAAGCAGGATCCTAAAGTGAAGTTTGTTGAAGTGAGTTTTATATTTGTAGTTTCTGATTAAAAAGGCGATCCGAACTTCCTCTAGCTACATTATGTGATATAAAACAACGTCAACTTCAGTTTAAAGCTAAAAAAAGGGTTTTAGATACTTTTAATAGCTGTTAGAAAGATGGGTCTGTTTTTTTCTCACAATATAAATGGAAACGACAATGTACCCGTCGCACGAGTTTTCATTTTCTTCCGGTAGACAAATAGAAAGAAGCTGCAAAACAGAGTTTTATATAGCGCGAACTTGAAACGAAGGTATTGGGTATCAGAGCGCTTTACACGAGCACCAGTTGCGTTACATAAGGACACATTCATTTTTTGTTGGGCACAGGGAGATTCAGGGGGATATTCACAAGAACGTGTGCTAAATATCTCCAAAAAATGTTAACGCAACTTTACACATCGCAGCCCATCGCGGGAAAATAACCCTGTGTTAACCTGGAATTCACAACACGGCGGTACCATGCGATAGTTCCCCGAAAACGCGGCCAATGTCCGCGATACAACAACCGCGACCGTGATAAAAACACAAACCTCAACGCGAAAAAACATGCGATGGGCCAAAGCGCGATGAGGAAATCAGCGATAAGCAGCGCCAGGCCTGCAATACACACATGGCAGGCGGGAAAAACCAGTAGAAAAGTAGAAAAAACACACAAACACAAAATGACCAAAACCCAAGCACCATGGAGGCAGCCGGAGCAGGCGCAGAGGACGAGCGCAACCCCACAAGCTCCCCGGACGACCAGCCTGGGACCTCGGGGACAGGCAAGGGCAAGGACAAGAAGAAGAGGAAGACAAAGTTCAGTCCGCAGGAAAACAGGATCCTGGTCACGGAGGTGATGGAACACCATCAACAACTGTTCGTCACCTCCAACGTGTCATTGGGCACCAAAAATGGAATATGGTGGGACATCGTGGACAAGGTAAATGCCGTCGGAGAGCACAAGAGGTCAATGGACGAGGTCAAGAGGCGATGGATTGACATCAAGCGCAAGACCAAGGAAAAACTCGCAGCCAACCAGAAGGCAGCAATGCAGACTGGAGGTGGGAGCCCAGCGCCACAGCAGGAGCTGGATGACATGGAGGAGCTGGTGTCGACAGTCATCAGTGTGGAGACCGTGGCAGGAGTCGGGGGACCGGACACTGCTCGACAGGACACAACCGCAACAGGGTGAGTGACCACCAGGTACTGGGGGGACGGGGGGAGATGTCCACAATGGCACACATGCACAATTAAGCAGAGGACAGTGCACACCCACAATGACTCTGGATCATGGCCCTGATCCACAGACTGTCACAATGTACAATGCCATGCTGTCTGAATGTGAACCTGCACCATGCGGCTACATACATGCGGACACATTGTAATACCCCATCTCCCCTTCACATTGCAGGGGCACCGTCAACACCTCCTGCAGAGCAGTCAAAGCCACTCTTCACTGATAACGAGGAGGACACCACCAGCATTGACACACAAGCCCTCCAAGACATCACTGAACTCATCCACCAATCACCTCCAGGACCAGGGCAGCCCAGCTGCATCGAGGAGACCCCACCCACTCCACAAACCACCCAGCAGGAGGCACCCACAGCCCCGGAAGTCTCCCAAGACCCCCAGGAACAACACATGGCCTTCCAACGCTGTGTGCTGGAGGGCCAGAGGGAGATGGCTGAGCAGGTGCGGGTGGGGTTCGACCTCATGGCTACCAAACTGGACGCCATCCATGGGTGTCTAGGTCCCATCAGGGACCAGCTCCAGTCCCTAACGAACACTTACGGCCCGCTCCATGGTCTCCAACGAGCCCTGACTGACATTGCTGGAGTCCTGACTCATAGACAAGAAAACCTGTCCGCTCAGAGTGGCTCCAGCGATCCCAGCCGTGAGCTGGCACACATGCGGAGGCTCATGGAGGACATGGTGCGGATGGAGGCGGAAAGGATGGCAGCTACCGCTGCACATCAGCGAAATGTAGCTGGGATCTAAGATGCCCTGCATGTCCTCATCATGGCATTGCTGCCACAAGGCATGGTGCAGATGAATGCTGCTGCCCCCACACCTTCCACATCTCCGCCCCCTGGTGTGTCAGTGTCTCCCAGTGCAGCAGGCATTTCCACTCCGGCACCTGATGTGTCACTGCCACACAGTGCGGCCGACAATCCTCCTCCGGCCCCTGATGTGTCAGTGGCACACAGTGCCGCAGCCGGTACTGCAACACCCACAGGTGGGGCAGAGCACACATCCGAGGACGTGGATGGGCTTGAGTTCAGAAGGAGGCACTAGCATTCATGTCTGCCACCTTGCCTGTTTCTGCTTGGTGCCGCACATGGCCCCATGACCTGCCACTGACCCCTGATACACTCCGCTGCACTCACCTTGGACCGCAACATGGACTGCCATATCCTGTTTGATGACCAATGACACGGCGACAAGACTGCGGACTGTACCCTTCCTCTTCCGCAGTACTTGTCATCCCCGGATGGACTCTGGCTGGCCCTCCACGGGCCCATATTGTGTGGTGTGCTTGGCATGGCCCTGTACCGCTCCAGCTGCAAAACTCCACTGGATGTGCAATAAACATCCAGAAACGCACTGCTGTGACATGCTTTCATCATTCATGTATGAATGTGTGGATGAATGTAGGGACAGTGATTTCCCTCACGTCAATGATGCTCATCTAGTGGGATGCCAGTCACAGTATGCTACATTGCCTATTGTGTTCCGCTTGCCTTGGACACTACAACAGGGACACACGCATTAGTCACTCCCTTGTACGGACATGGACTGAACCACGCCCAGAGCCCCCGAGTCATTGTTTCAAGCCCTGCGCTGGTCCAGCGTACGCCAGGCCAGACCACTCCGCTTACGCTCCGAGGGTGGTGCCCACATAGCTACATGTCGCAGGCGTACACGCTGGTGGTATGCAGGTCACTGGTCTAGTTGTCAGCATGTCACGGCCACTCCCTGAGGGCAGGTCTGCACACACACCACACCCATCCGGCACAGGCGTAACAGGCCATGTGACCCCGCAAATATAAGGGGCCGACGATGTCACATTCCCCACTGCCGGTGGTGACTGGATGACGGACGCTCCACGGTTCTCAATCATAAAGGGCCCATGAGTTGTGGCGCACAGGGTTTGTCGCACCCGAGGCCCTGCGCCCGTCACGGGCCTACCACCACGTGGCGCTGGCTGGCGTTGCACAGGGTTAGTGGCACCGGAATAGCTGAGCGGGTGTGCAGCCTGTGATGATGACGTGTGCACTGATGTGGTCTCTGCCATTGATGCCTCAGGACTCAGCGTCATTTGTGGGACCTGCTGGGCCGCGGGGCGGGTCCGCATGATGTGGACCATGCCATGGTGGCGGGACCGGGGCCTGGAGCTTGCACGGGCACGTGGTGTGCCCACTGGTGGACACACCGTTGGCGGCAGGTGAGCAGTGGGGCCTGGGTGCGCAGGGGCGGACAGCCAGCGCTGGCCGGTGGGAGGGGGTAGGGTGCGGCTTCATGCGTGCGCAGGGACGGACAGGCGTTGTTGCCGTGTGCTGTGTGATGGACTCTGCCATGATTGACTCTGGCTTTGATTGCAGATTGCAGACCTGGTGGCTTGCAGTGTATCCCGGCACGTGGTTGGAGACACACCGGTGGCAGCAGGTGAACAGTGGGGCCTGGGTGCGCAGGGGCGGCGGTGTCTCTCTCTCTCTCTCCTTTCCTTTCCTTTCCTTCCTTCCCTCTCTCTCTCACTCTCTCTCTCCCTTCCTTCCCTCTCTCTCTCACTCTCTCTCCTTTCCTTCCCTCTCTCTCACTCTCTCTCTCTCCCTTCCTTTCCTTCTCTCTCTTTCTCTCTCTGCCTTTCTTTCATTCTCTATGTCTCGCTCCTTTGATGTGCGCATGGCACACGTTCTGATTTTGTGCTTTATTTTCCAGGCTGTGACGTCGTGATTGTCCCGGACGGACCCGACAGGAGTCTTCCGCATTGGTGTTTTGTGTTGTGTTTCAATAAAGTTTTTGGTTGTTACTTCAGTGCTGTGTGACTGTTTCTCGTTCTTCTGGCCACACGTGTGTTATTTTTTTACAATGTGCGTCATCATGCGCTTTTTGTGGCTCTTGTGTCGTGCACGGTATGTGTATGTCGGGGGGGGCCTGGGGGTGGTGGCAGTGGGTGTTGTGGCCCTCATGGGTATCCGGGCTGCATGATGATTGTCTCCATGACATCTGTGGGTCTTCGGGTGTGGCTCTTGGCTGGGCTCCCTTTCATGCTGCAGGTAGTCGTCCTGCTTAACACCAGCAAAAGGCAGGTGTTAAATCACTGGTGCTACCGCGGCTTATCGCCTGTTTTTGTTCGCATCGCTGATCTGGCAGTTTGTTGTGAAAGTGGTGTTGTGGTTTTTTCGTGTGTTTTTGCACGGGAACGCCTACTCTGCATCTCATTAGGGTTAGTTGGTGGTGTCACCCGTGGAGGTAAATTTTGGGGCAGTTATCGCGGGAATACTGGGGATGTCTGCAGTTTGCACCCGCTTGTGAATGGGGTGTTGAATCTATCTCCACTTTGGATGCGTTAAGGTGGGGATAAATCAGCGGTAGGTCCTTGTGAATATGCCCCTAAGTGATTTGCCCAGAATCACAGGATGCTGCGTGTCCTTGCCGAGACTCGAACCCGGTTCCCTAGATTCGAGGTTGACCGCCCTACCCGTTAGGCCAACTCCTCTCCTACCTGGATAATATAATGTGCCCGTTAAAACCCAGTCTATTTGTTCACATCAGTGTACAGGCTGCCCTGCACTCGATAGCAATGAATTATTGTGAACGTATTTTCATTTGGATCAGACTTCCCTCTCAGCCAATGTAATACGATGCATTTACAAGGTTGTAGGATGCATACCAGGGCCGGACTGGCCATAGCGGGCACCGGGCTTTTCCCCGGTGGGCTGCCAGGGTGGGGGCCAGTTTTTGGCCCCTGGGGGGCCGTTTTTGTTACCGGGGGTCGGCAATATCGGCCCCCTGTAACAAAATCGGCCGAAACCGGCCCTAACAAACAGCTCGGCCGCACCCCCCCTCCCCTCCAGGGGGGCTGGCCGAGCACTTTGCCAGGGCCGGTTTCTGTTCCCAGTCCGGCCCTGATGCATACAACCCACTTGCTATTCCCCACTACATTTCTCTTAAGCGAGTTACAGTGTAAAAGTTTCAAAAACTTGAGGTATTGAACAGGGTATAAGATTCTGTCCTTGATGCTAACCGAAACAAGCATATAAACAGCACCTGACTAGAAAGCCATAGCAGCCCTCGTAGAACCTCAGCAAGCAAGCCTGACCACTACAAGGAGGGTCTGGGTTTTTTCCCCCGAAAGAAAATGTGGGATTAAATGGCGCATTCTACAACACATTTTTCATTACATATTCATTTGTATTAGCTTTTAAAGCATAGTAAATGATGACCTTACAGTGCACAAGGATACCCAGTCATACCCACAGACATTCTTAGGGAGAACACAAAAAATAAGATGTCAAGCATGAATTTTAACATAAGTGCACACATTCACTGTTAAACACAGCCAAGAAGGTGAGAACATAATGAAAGACTATTTTTAGGGTGTTAGCATCCTCCACCTCAATAAGCAGCACACCGGGTGTCACAGCTTTAGCACTTGTGACACCGGGTGCAACAATATTTTTGGGTGCCCTCAATGACTTCCTCTTCCACAGATTCCCTCACTATCACTCCCCAAAAGTGCCCCTCATCGGTCCATAGCCCCTCTCTAAAATGTATTTAATTTGTTTTATAACGCCTCTCATACCAGTGTAGGGTGTCGGAGCACTTTACATCACACACACAGAGACAATGAATCATACATGCGTAAATCGGTGTATAGAAAATGTTACATAAAACAAAGGTAACTACAAGGTGTAGGATTCAAATGTCATATGTACTTTTAAATCCATAACAATTTGCAAAACACAGTGCCCCCCAGCTCAGCGATAAACCAGCCTACACTAACAAAACTGGCCCCCAGGAACAAAACTGGCCCACGCCCTTCCAGCCTCCAGGGGAAACGCCTAATGCCCAGTCCGACCAGTCAGGCCTTGCATATAATGGCAATACCCTCCTCACACACTGAAAGATGGTGTCCCGGCCTCCTAGAATTACTGAATATGCATAGCATGTGACACAATTGATAGCAATATTCTGCTAAACCAACTTTTTATATACAAAAGTCTACTAGGAAAAACCCCTTCCAGGCGGCGAGTCCCCCCTTTCTGTCCGCCCCCGCTTGCTACCGCCAACTGCGCGCTTTCCCTTATAATCACCACTGACCACTTCTTTGGTGCCTGAAAAGGTCGCAGTTTATTTTCAATAACAACATTTTGTTCACATACAATTTTATATTTCAACGTCCATGGTCATAAGCCCTCTAAGTTCTGGCTTAGGTCTCCTTACTTTCTTTTTGATCTGGACTTCCAGCCTCCCGACTTTCTGGGGAGGAGGGAGGGGCCCCTTTTTGGTGGGGGTTCACGTCGCGGGTCTAGGCTTCAACTTGCTACCGATTTGGAGGGTGTCCGTTGGGACCTGCCCGGGCTGCAAGCGCCGTCCCGCTCTCCCTGGGCCTTTTGGTGGGCCCTCCCTTCTCCCGGGGGTCCCTGCCGTTTGGCATCCCAAGGACCTTGCCTGAGCGTTTCCTCTCTCTTTCCTGAGGCTGAGTCCCTACCATCTTCTCCCTCTGTACCCCTGCCGTAAGGCATCCCAAGGGTCCTGCGGGAGAGTTGCCTCTATTCTTTCTCTGGCGGCCCGCCGCCCCTGGCTCCCTCAGTACCCCTGCCGTGAGGCATCCCAAGGCCACTGTGAGAGCCTCCCGTCTATCCTCTAGTGCTCTTGCGTCCTACTAGCTTCCTTGTGTTTGATCCGCCGCTACCCTTCCCCTGCTACGGCTGCGACGCCCGTTTTCTTAGGTGTGGGTGGGTGGGTTTCTTTCTTCTTTCTCTCCTCGCCAACGGGGGGTGACTTGTGGTTTCCTAGGGCCGTTGGCCCCCTTTAACCCCCCTTTGGCTTTTCGGCTCGCCCCTGATTGGGGGAGCCTTCTTGACCTGTTGGGCCAATCCTGGCCCCCTCCCCGGCTTAGCCGGGCATTTACATGTTGCGGGGGCGGGGAAAGGGGAGGGTCCCCCCGCCGCCGGCCGGCGTTCCCCCCGGGCCCCTACTGGGTCCGGCTTTGCCTTCCCGGCCCGGGTCCAAACCCCTTCCAGGCGGCGAGTCCCCCCCCCCTTTCTGTCCGCCCCCCGCTTGCTACCGCCAACTGCGCGCTTTCCCTTATAATCACCACTGACCACTTCTTTGGTGCCTGAAAAGGTCGCAGTTTATTTTCAATAACAACATTTTGTTCACATACAATTTTATATTTCAACGTCCATGGTCATAAGCCCTCTAAGTTCTGGCTTAGGTCTCCTTACTTTCTTTTTGATCTGGACTTCCAGCCTCCCCGACTTTCTGGGGGAGGAGGGAGGGGCCCCTTTTTTGGTGGGGGTTCACGTCGCGGGTCTAGGCTTCAACTTGCTACCGATTTGGAGGGTGTCCGTTGGGACCTGCCCGGGCTGCAAGCGCCGTCCCGCTCTCCCTGGGCCTTTTGGTGGGCCCTCCCTTCTCCCGGGGGTCCCTGCCGTTTGGCATCCCAAGGACCTTGCCTGAGCGTTTCCTCTCTCTTTCCTGAGGCTGAGTCCCTACCATCTTCTCCCTCTGTACCCCTGCCGTAAGGCATCCCAAGGGTCCTGCGGGAGAGTTGCCTCTATTCTTTCTCTGGCGGCCCGCCGCCCCCTGGCTCCCTCAGTACCCCTGCCGTGAGGCATCCCAAGGCCACTGTGAGAGCCTCCCGTCTATCCTCTAGTGCTCTTGCGTCCTACTAGCTTCCTTGTGTTTGATCCGCCACGCTCCCTCCGGTTCCCCGATCGGAGGGTGCTCCCCCGTGCTCCCCCTACTTGCTGCTGCCCTCCTCATTTCCTAGTTGCAACCCCTTTGTTCCAGTACCCCACGATGTTCAGTAGGAACATGTCCATTCCCACCCCCGTGAGGTGTACCCCGTCTTCCAGGTGGTACCCGGGGGACCTTAGGTTTATGAACCCGTGTCGCACGAATCCCCATCCCTGGGCCTTGCATATTCTGGCCATGGTAATATTCAGCTTTCTTCTGGATTTTTCGACTGCGTCCGGCCTGACCGCCCCGCGCCAGGCCCCCGTGCTATGATTTCAGAAAATATTAGGTCTGCTGGGCGGATTAGGCGTGCCAGCGCCGCGAGACTGCTCTGCATGTTCTCTAGCAGCGCTCGTCTTCCCAATGCTGCCAGGTCGTTTCCGCCCAGGTGGATCACAACCGCGTCCGGTCTGCCACCGTGCTCCAGCGCTGCCCGCGCCGAGGGTAGCAATTGTTCCCATCTCATCCCTGCACATCCCCACCACTCGATGGTGGTGTCCTGCAACCATACGCCTCCGAATTTGCGTCTGGATGCCGCCCACTTTTGCGCCCGCGTTACGTAGGAATGTCCCATTATCCACACCGTCTTCCGCGCCGTTCCTGGACCTGTATGGGGGGGGGGAGAGGTTGGGCTCAGTAGACCGTGGGGCGTATGTACCGCCTGTATGCGCTGGATGCCCATCGCCCTATCTCCTTTATTAGCCCTTCTCCCAACCCTAGCCCCGCCGCTGTCGTGGCTGCGCCTATCCTGAAGGAGTGTGAGCCGTATTCCCGTGCGGGGAGGCCTATTTTCTCTAGTACCTTTCTCATTACCGCTATGAATTGAAAGCGGCTGAGGAAGGACCCGTCCCTGTGCCTGAAAAGCGGCCCCTGGCTTGGCTCCCTTCCTCCTAGGTGCTCCTTTAGTAAGCACACTGCGCAGGTGTTTGCCCTCGCTGTGCAGCGAATTCTGGTTCTCCTGCCCTTGCCTGCTTGGTCCGTCTTGGACCGTCTTAGCATTATGTCCATGTGGCCTTCCTCTATCGCCACGTCCCCTCTGTGTATGCATTCTGTGCCGGGGTCGCTTCTTGATGGGGCTACTAGCTCGCTGACCCTGTAAGCCCCAAAAAATGCTACTGCGAATGCTGCTCGGAAAAGCTTTCCTTCCTGTTTGGAGGGGCAAACCTCTGCAGTCGCCTCCAGCATCTTGTTTAGTATTTTGATATGTATGGGGCGCCTCTTATCTTTGTTTGGCTGTTGCAACCGCCCCCATCCCCTCATTGCCATTCTGCTTTTGAAAGACCTGGTGGGATCTGCCTGCCCCTCCATTTTTGAGTAGTATGCCACCGCATTGAGGTGTGCTTGGGCCCATGTTTTCGTCCTACCCGTCATGAAGGCCCACTCGATGAAACCGAGGACCTCCCCTTGTGAGGCCCCCTTGTTCCCTTCCAACCCCGTCCTGCTCCTGAACGTTTCCCAGCACTTACTGTAGTGTTTTCTTGTTTTTGGCGCCAATGCGTTGCTCAAGAGCGTCTCCAACCCTGTTCCACCCATGCCCATGCTTCCTCTGGCATTTCGGTCATCCGTCTGTCGGCTGTTGGGGCGAGGTCCCTGAATTTTTTCCACTGAAATCGAGAAATGGCATCCGCCACTGAGTTTTCAGTTCCTGGGATGTGTCGTGCCCTAATTGCCATGTTGCCCTGCAGTTGGTATCCCACTAGTCTACGCAGCAGTGCGCCCACTGCTGGGCATTTTGCCGCCCCTGTGTTTATTGCCTGTACTACCGCGTGGTTGTCTGACCACAGTGTAATTTGCCTGTTTGCTAGCCGCAGGGCCCAGATGTGGAAGGCCACCACTATGGGGAATAGTTCCAGCAGCGCTATGTTTTTTGTCAACCCTATGCGTTGCCATTCCTCTGGCCATTCACCTGCTGTCCACGAGGACCCCAGTATTGCTCCGAACCCGAGTCCCCCTGCTGAGTCGGTGTAGAGCTCTAGCTCATGTGCTTGTACCCAGGGTTCTCGCCATATCAGGGTGCCATTAAACTCTGCCAGAAACTTGTCCCACTGCGCCAGGTCCTCCCGCACCCCCTGTGTGATGCGGATCCTGTGGTGCTTTTGCGTCATGCCCCTGGTTAACCCGGCTAGTCTCCTGGCGAACGTGCGCCCCGCGGGGATTACCCGTGTGGCGAAATTTAGTTTACCTAGAAGCTGCTGCACCTCCTTTAGCGTAGCTTTCCTCTGTTGTTGCATTAGCTTAATGCCTGCGCGCAAGTCGGCCACCTTTTCTGGAGGCAGCCTGCATGTGCCGGCCACCGAGTCCAACTCGATTCCCAGAAAGGACAGTCTCGTGGTTGGGCCTTCTGTTTTTTCCCGTGCCAGGGGGATGCCTAGTTCCTGCGCCAGCTGCACGAATTTGTCTAGGAGTGCCCCGCATACCTTTGTGCCTGCTTTCCCGATGAACAGGAAATCATCCAGATAGTGTACCCGCCCTCCTTCCGGGGCCCTCGTCCCCAATTCCCATTCTAGGAAGCTGCTGAAGGCCTCAAAATGTGCGCATGATATTGAGCACCCCATGGGTAGGCATTTGTCATGGTAATATTGCCCGTCCAATTTAAACCCCAGCAGATGGTAGCTGTCCGGGTGGACCGGCAGTAACCTGAAGGCTGATTCTATGTCTGATTTTGCCATCAGGGCCCCCTTTCCTTCCTGCCTAATTAAGTCCACTGCATCGTCCACCGATGCGTACGCCACTGTGCACTCACTGTGTTCCAGCCAGTCGTTCACTGATTCCCCTTCTGGGTGGGAGAGGTGGTGGATCAGTCGGAATTTTCCTGGCTCTTTTGGGGACGACCCCCAGCGGGGAGACCACCATGTCTGCCAGCGGGGGGTTGGGAAATGGCCCGGCCACCCGCCCTAGTCGTACTTCCTTTTCCACCTTTTCCCGCGCCACCCCGGGGTTGTCTCTTACTGACTTCAGGTTTGGGCTTTCCCGCGCCCCTTGGCCCTTTGTAGGGTATGGGGAAGCCCTGCGTGAAGCCCACTGCCAGTAACTGTTTGTCATTTGTTTTGCGGTACCCTTGTAGTAGTTGTAGTAGTCTGCCTATCCTGATGGGGGTGGGTAGCGCCTGCCCTCCGCCCCCGTCCCCCTTGCCCCGTTTCGGCGGGGGCTGTATCTTATTTTTTGGTGCTTGTTTTCTCTTTGTTGGCCCCCGGCCCTGCGTTGCGTCTGCAGCGAATGCTGGGGTGGTTGCCCCCGCATGACCCGCAAGCGTGCTTAAATCTGCATGATGCTCCCCATTTACACTCGTCTTTGTCAAATTTCCAACATGCTTTATTTGACTTTTGTCCTGCCTGGTTTTTTCCCTTGAAGTCTTTCCCTTGGCTTTCGAACTTGCCCTTACTCCCGTACTGCCGAAAAGTGTACTCTTTCACGCCAACCCCCTCTCTGGCTGCTACCATGTGTTTTGAGAAGCCCTCCATGTCTTGGCAATCCCATTCTATTACTGGCCACACCTGCATCTTTTCCCTAAAGCCCTCGTCGTAGTGTAGCCACGCCTCCCCTTGGTATAGCTGCTGTGCCTCATGTATTTTCTGCTCATATAACCATAGTGCCGCCGCGCTTTGGGGGAATTTTTCAATGGACACACATGCTAGCGTTCTGAACGCTTTCAGCCAGTTTTCTATTGACCTCTCCACTCTAGGCTTCCGGGGGGCTCTTCTGTCCTCGTCTTTTTTATCCTGCGCTGTCAGGTCTATCCCTGCCTGTCGCACCTCGAGCAGTGAGAAAATATCTATGAATTCTTTTCTCCAAATTCTTTCTTTAACTGCGAGCGGGATGAGGTTGGCCAGCCCTAGCATTCTCGTTGTTGTAGGTGGGTCGCTCGGGGAGGGACGTATGTATTCCCTGGCCGGCTTCCCGTTGCTATCTTGCCCTTCTGTGGGTTTGGGTTGGTTGGAGCTGTTCCCCCCGCTGGCCCCCGTGTTCCCGTGTGGGGCTGCCCCCGTCTCTGCCGGCGTATTTTGGGATGCTGGGCTTGTCAGCCCGGGCCCGTAGCTTCCATCGGGAGCACCCCATTGGCCCCCCCTGCGCCCGGGGGCAGGGGGGTCCCTGGACCCCTTGTTCCCCATGTTGCGTACCTGTTAAAGGGGGGGGGGTCCCATCTCTGGCCACTGCCACCAGGGCAGTCCGGATGTTTGCCCTCCTTCTTCCCTGCTCCATGCTTCCCCTTGGAATTCCGGCCTCCCTATGCCTAGCCCTGCCTGCCATGGAGTTTGCATGTGCCATGGGGCTTGCATTGCTATATTGTGTACCCCTCTCTGGGTCCCCATATTCACATTTAGCCCTGGGCTGGCGCGTGCCCCCTGGCCCGCCCCGCGCCCCTGTTCGCTGTTGCGCGCGCCCTGCTTACCGGTGCCCCTGCCGCTTGCTTCGCCGTGTCCCTCCTGCCCATCTCGTGGGGCCGCCGTGGAGGCTACAGGCCCCTCTTCCTCACTGCTGTCCTCGGACTCTGCGCTGCTCACCACTTCGGGGGTTCTGTCCTTCCCCTTTCTGGCCTGCTGGGGGGCCTTTGTCCTGCCCTCCCCGTGGTTCGCCGGGGGTGGTGGTTTGGCTGCTTGGGGCTTCCCAGCTGCCCTCCTCGGGGCCGCCGTTTTGGCTGCCTGCCCCTGCCCAGCTGGCTGTTTTGGGGCCGCCGTTCTGGCTGCAAGCCCCTTGCCTGCTGCCTTACTTGAGTTTGTTTGTGCAGGGGCGTTGCGCGGCCTCTTTCCTTTGCCCCGCGCTGCTTCCTCGATCTGCTGGTTCATCCAGCTGCTCCCCTTTAAAGCCACCAGGACCCTGGCCTGCTCCAGCATGGCCTGTAGGTCCCCGTCCAGGTCTGGTTCTCCGCGTCGTTTTTGCCCCCTCTGGGGGACCGCTGGCCTCTCCTGGTCCTCCCTGAATCTTGCCGGGAGCCGTGTTGCCCTTCCTGCTGCCCCCTTCCTGCTCGGCATTCTGTTGTCTGGGCAGGCTGTTTTCCCCTTCTCTCCCGTTGGTCCGTGTGCTTCTCTGCCAGGTGCTCCGCTATACCTCCTTGTTGTTTTTGGGCCGAGGCGCGAGGAGCGAGTTCCGCCGCCCCCCGCAGTCCTCTTTCTCTGCCGCTGCCGCTCGCTGTAAAGGCGGGGGTGTAGGCTCGTGGAGGGCCGAGGCGCGAGGAGCGAGTTTCGCCGCCCCCCGCAGTCCTCTCTCTCTGCCTCTGCCGCTCGCTGTAAAGGCGGGGTGTAGGCTCGTGGATGGTGGAGACCCCGGCCGGTCGCAAGCAGACCCTCTGCGATTCCCCGCTGTGGGGTTGGAGGCTCTGGTCCCGCTGCACGCTCCGGCCGGCGAAGGATCTTTTAAGAGAAAAACATCCGGCGGGACGATTTTCCGCTGGCCGGCTGTGTCGGGAAGGCGGGGGGTGGAGGCTCGACTCTCGCTGTTCCCCGCCGCTGCTGAAAGGCGATGAAGGAAGCCCGGGGCCCGACGGCTCGCTGCTCCGCCCAGTCCGCAATGTCTCTCCGTCGGGTCGTCCCGGGTCCGCTGCAGCCGTCGATGATTCGGTAAGGCGTCTTCTTCTTTCTTCTTCTCTCCTCGCCAACGGGGGGGGGGTGACTTGTGGTTTCCTAGGGCCGTTGGCCCCCTTTTTAACCCCCCCCTTTGGCTTTTCGGCTCGCCCCCTGATTGGGGGGGAGCCTTCTTTGACCTGTTGGGCCAATCCTGGCCCCCTCCCCGGCTTAGCCGGGCATTTACATGTTGCGGGGGCGGGGAAAGGGGAGGGTCCCCCCGCCGCCGGCCGGCGTTCCCCCCGGGCCCCTACTGGGTCCGGCTTTGCCTTCCCGGCCCGGGTCCAGATGATGAATCGCTTTACTTCATTTCTAATTTGTTGAAAACTGAGGGCCCAATTCACAAAGGGAGTTACGACTTGTACAGTTACAAGTGTGAGTCTTCGCACACATGACAGAATCTCCATACTATCTCCGCACTCGGGCAGGATTTTTGCACTGCAGTGCTCAGTGCGGAGATTCCACCAAAAGTGCGGAGATTTTGCCATGGTTGTGGAGACTCCGCATTCGTAGAATTGCGAGTCGTACGTCCCTTTGTGAATCAGCATCTGACAATTAATATGGAGACATCCCAGTAACCCCCTCCACATTTTTAATTAATTTCATAGTATTACATTCTACGATACAGAGTTTCTTTGTAACTAGAAACTGGAATTAACATGGCAGTGGTTGCTTGTTCGGTATAGCCCTTTGATCAATGCCCCACTGTTTTCCATGTTTTTTATATGTTACAGATCCCAAAACTTTGCACAGACAAAATGTTACTTGTGGAAGAAGTAAGGCATGAGGCTAATTTTCCCAATGAATTGGCGAAAATGTTATGCCGGGTGAGTGGCCTTTTTGTTGCCTCCTTGGAACACACCCCAAAATCATGAGTTTTTTTCTCTGAAATAAAGTATCAATGGCCCTGATGCCCTTGGAGGTTTCTGTCAGTGCATGAGAGACATTGCTAATTTTTTGTTGCCTATCACTTCCATACGTTGCATGGCAGACCACGGCAGAAAAATCTGCATCGCACTGTCCTTCCTAAATAGGGCAGGCTTATGATTCTATCTCACCACGCATGAAGATGCATCCTTTCTTCCTATGGCAAATATATATTAAAAAGTGACTTACAATTTGACAAAAATTAAAGTGGTTCTTCACCCAAAAATAATAGGAGGCCTACGGACTGCAGTGTATTTTAATACATTTTTCAAATTCAAAAATGATTGGGGCCAGTGCTTAACTTGAGCCAGTGGTTGCAGGTGGGGCCCAATAGCACTCATTTTTGAGGACAGTACTTATTTTTCTTCAATAGGCTTTGATCTAGAGCAAGAGAGAGAAAAACACAAAAGGGGGAAAGAAGGAGGAAGAGATAGATGTAAAAATAGTTGCCAAGGGAGAAAGCAGGGATGAAAAGAGTGATATAAAGAGGCTGGGAGTGACTGGTTGTGGAATTGAGAATCGCCTTAAACCTCCGGACGCCCAATCAACCTCTACTGGCATGCCACCCAACAGAACACGGAAAGAGCCTTTAACTGCTCTCTATGCTGCTTCTCCTGCACCACTGGACCCGCAACATCAACCAAGAACATACCCACTACACCCACCCCCACACACACTCAAACACCCACCAACAGAGACACCCGCACCCCCCACACACACCAATAGCATGCATGCTCCTCAATACCTGCTAGCTCAGCAAGCACACCACGGAGTTCTGAGAGCTGCTGGAAGCCCCCAGACATCTTCTTCCTCATGGAAACATGGCTGACCATAGCTTCAACGCCAGACATCATCACTGCCATCCCCATCGAATCCCAAATTTTCAGGCAAGACTGCTTAGCTAGGCCCGTAGGAGGAATTGCTATGGTGTACAAAGACACCTTCATATGCACCGCCTCCGCCAAAGACAGAACAAACTACATAGTGCACCTCAACTCCAAATTACAAATCACAGCAAATTTAACCCTGGGTGGGACCATTGTCTACTGCCCTCCAGACACCTGAGTAAACTTCGCAAACAACATCACAGACTTCATCGTTCCCTCCTAGGAGACTTAAATTTACATCTTGAAGACCGGGTCGACCCCACCTCGGCTGCCCTTCTTGAAAACCTTGGGTACCTAGGACTAGCCAAATGCGTCACAGAGCCCACCGATGCCACCGGACACATCTTGGAACCCGTCTTCACATCTTTCAACAACATTAGAATCAACACACTAAGACCCGTCACCTGGACAGACCACGGCATAGTCAGTTTTACAATTGACAGTTGCCAGAGATGTTCTGGACAACTGCCCTACACGACAACAAACCAGAACTCACAGGCATCCTGGCAAGTGACAATGAGAACTTCAACAAGTGGATCGCCAACTGCAACAATACTCTGGACCCCTTGAAATGAAGCAACACAACAAAAACCAGAACACAAGCCAGCTGGTACACAGAAGACTTAAAAATGACCAAGTGACACTGCAAACACCTGGAATGGACAAGGAGAACCAGCAAAGGGGAGGTGAAATGGATGCCTTCAAAGCTGCCAAGAGGAGGTGCCACCAGCTCATTCAAGAAGCCAAGAGGAAGGCCCTAGTCAAATGAATAAACACAATTTCCAACAGCAGCAAAGAAATATTCGCAATTGTCAAAGACTTCACCACACCCACACATGTCACCGGAAACATCAACTCATCACAAGATCTGTGCAACTTCTTTTGCAGCAAAATCGCAAACATATACAACAACTCCACCCCCACACACAAAACCGGACCCCTGGCCCTCTCCAGAAGTCTCCCAGTGATGAAGGAAGGAAGTCAACACAATTACCACATGGAACACCATTAGCACAGAGGATTCCACATCAATCTTGAAGACCATTCACTACAGGGCCCCGGCGGAGCCCTACCCACACGCCTTCAGCAAAGGAGCAAGCCCTATCAGCCAGGCCCTCATCCCTATCCTGAGCACCTCCATCAATGCAGCCACCTTCACAAAAACAAGGAAGCCTGCAGCCATCATTGCCCTTCTAAAGAAACCCTTGGCTGATCCAACCAAACTCACCAATTACCTACCATTATCCCTCCTTTCCAGCCGAGCCATAGTCTGTGAAAAAGCCATCAAAAAGCATCTCTCCAACCACATCAACAAACACAAGCCTTTCAACACCACACAATCAGGATTCAGACCCATTTACGGCACAGAGACCACCTTACAGAAGCAACAAATGATATATGGATGTTCCCCGATAGGGGGAACCGCAGACCTAATCCTTCTACACCTATCAGCAGCCTTCAACACCATCTCCACCTCATCCTATTCCAACGACTTCACCAAGTAGACATCCAGTGACTCGACCTCAAATGGATCTGCTTCTTCCTCACCTGAAGAACTCAAACCATCAACATGCACTCCTATTCCTCTGAAGCCCAAGATCTTATGTGCGGAATCCTGCAGGACTCCTTACTTAGCCCAATGTTCTTGAACATCTGCATGACCCCGTTAGCCAATGTCATACAAGCTCACAACATTAACATCCTCGTTTACGCTAACATGTAACTGATACTGTCATCTCAGAAAAAAAAAAACAACACCAGGAACAAGTTCACCATGTGAATGACAGGAGTAGCCACCTGAATCAAATCCAATTGCCTCAAATTGAACTCGGACAAGACTGAGGTGGTAGTCTTTGGGAAGAACACTGTGCCATGGGAATCCACCAGGTGGCTCAGAGACCTAACACCCAGCACCACACCCTGCGCATAAGCAAGAAACCTTAGAATCGTCAAAGACAACAAACTGGACATGATTATCCAAATCAACGTACTGGTCTCTACCTGCTTCATGACCTTAAGGATGCGGAAGAAAATCTTCAAGTGCCTACAAGACAACACCAGGAAAGCGATCACCCAAGCCCTCATCATCAGCAGACTAGACGATGAAAACAACCTGTACTCAGGAATTACCAACCAGCTCAGAAGAAGACTGCAGACTGTTCAAAATGCAGCAGCCAGACTAGTCCACAACCTTCCTCGCTGAGCCCACATCACACCTCACCTTAGGTAACTCCACTGGCTCCCAATCCACAAGTGTGCACACTTCATACTCCTCACCCACACCCAAAAAGCCCTCCTAGCACTGGCCCTGCCTACCTGAACAGCAACATTCTGTTTCCTCGAACCTACGAGACACCTCTGCTGGCCTCTCACCAGCACATACCCTGCGCACACACAAAAGCAGAGCAGGGGGAAGCACCTTCTCATACCTGGCGCCTAAAGCCTGGAACAACCTCCCACAACACATCAGAGCCCCTCTCTTTTGACTTTTGTGAGAAGGTGAACATCAGGCTTTTCGAGTAAGCCCTCAGGGCTGGCCTCACACACCTGCGAAAGAGCGCCGGTTACTCTCACATGTGATTAGTATGCTATCGTTTTTCGTTGATTTCTGTACCCTTTTTTGCCTTCTGTGCCACTCGTTTTCGTTGTTTTTGTGCCCTTTTGCCTTCTGTGCCACTCGTTTTCGTTGTTTTTGTACCCTTTTTGCCTTCTGTTCCCTCCGTCGCCCCACCGCCCCCGCCGCTGTGTCCCCTGCAGCCCCGCCCCCCTGACTGCCCACTGCCCATTCGCTGCCTTGCCTCCCAGCTGCTCCTCCCTCCCACCTCCCCATATATGCCGGCCGCTGCGCGGTGAGGAGAGCGACCCTTGACCCTCTGGTAGTTCGCTCCCCCTCCGCACAGCTCCGCCTGTGTGTCCCCGCCCCAGCTGCCGCTGCTGAGGAAGTTCGAGGCCCTCCTCCACCCGCAGGCTACCACCTGCGCCTCATCCCTGGTGGCCAGTGGTAGGCCGTAAGTTTGTTCATCTTCCGCATTATTGTTCTACTGTATTGCCTGTATTTCCATTGCTGTGTCTGTAACTGCTGTTTTCTGTCTTCTGTCTTCCCACGCTGCCTGTACGTGGTCCTTGCCCGTTTCTTTCCTTCTGTACCCCTCGCTGCCCCGTGTCCCTCTGCCCGGTTTTCCTTCTGTACCCCTCGCTGCCCCGTGTCCCTCTGCCCGGTTTTTTCCTTCAGTACCCCTCGCTGCCCCGTGTCCCCCTGCCCGGTTTTTTTCTTCTGTATCCCTTGCTGTCCCGTGCCTCTCTGCCCGTTTTGCCTTCTGATTCTGAGCTGCCCCAGTATTTCTGTGCCCTTTTTGCCTTCTGTGCCACTTGTTTTTCGTTGATTTCTGTACCCTTTTTTGCCTTCTGTGCCACTTGTTTTCGTTGTTTTTGTGCCCTTTTGCCTTCTGTGCCACTCGTTTTCGTTGTTTTTGTGCCCTTTTTGCCTTCTGTTCCCTCCGTCGCCCCACCGCCCCCGCCGCTGTGTCCCCTGTGGCCCCGCCCCCCTGACTGCCCACTGCCCATTCGCTGCCCCGCCTCCCGCCTCCCAGCTGCTCCTCCCTCCCACCTCCCCATATATGCTGTCCGCTGTGCGGCCGTGCCGCTGGCGCGCCAAAGGCGCGCCTAAGGCAAGCCCGTCTGAGCCAGGACCGCGCCCAGCGCCAGAACCCCTGGCCCCCGCTCCCGCCACGATGACCGCCGCTGCTACGATGCCAGCTCACTCCACGCCCTCAACCCCGGACGGACCAACACCTGCTTCAGGACCGCCCCGAAACGCACACACGGCCCCTTCACCTGCCGGAACTGCAGCTACACCAGCCTCAGAACCGATGAACCACCCGCCAAGAAAGACCGCACCCACCTGCGATGCATACTACTGAACACCCGCTCCGCACGCAGACACGCCGTCGAGCTCTGGGACTTGCTCGACACAACATCCCCGGACGTCGCCTTCCTGACAGAGACCTGGCTGAACGACTCCTCCGCACCCGACATCGCCATAGCCATCCCAGACGGCTACAAGATCACCCGCAGAGACCGCACCAACGGAGTCGGAGGAGGAATCGCCATCGTCCACAAGAACAGCATCAGGGTCTCGACTAGCGCAGACGACGCGCTCAGCACCGCCGAACACATGCACTTCCAGATCCACACAGACCCCAACTCCACCCTCAGAGGCACCCTCGTCTACCGACCTCCCGGACCCCGCCCCCAGTTCAGCGACTCCATCGCCGACTTCATCAGCACGCACGCCCTGACCTCCACCGACTACATCCTCCTCGGAGACCTGAACTTTCACCTTGAGAACAACAACGACAACAACTCCACAACCCTGATCGATAACCTCGCCAACCTCGGACTAAAGCAACTCGTCACAACACCCACCCACTCCGCCGGCCACACGCTCGACCCCGTCTTCTCCTCAAGCCCGCACGTCTCCGTCAGCCACACCACCGAACTCCTCTGGACCGACCACCGCTGCATCCACTTCACCTTCCAGAAACCCACCACACACCACCGCACCCAACAGATCCCCCGCCGCTGCTGGAGCAAAATCACCGAAGACCAACTACATGCAAACCTCGCTCTCAGCCCACCCACCGAACCCTCCAACACCGACGACGCTGCCCACAGCCTTAGATGCTGGATCGAAGACTGCGCCAACACCCTCGCCCCGCTGAAGAAACCCCCCCACAGAGACACCAGCAAGAGGGCCAGCTGGTTCACCCCAGAACTCCTAGCCTCCAAGCAAGCCTGCCGGAAACGAGAGAAGAAGTGGCACAACGAACAAACTCCGGACAACTGCGCAGCACACAAGGACGCCATCCGCAACCACCACCACCTCATCAGGGCCGCCAAGAGAACCTCGTTCAAAGACCGCCTCGACAACAACGCACACAATAGCAAGGAGCTCTTCAACATCGTGAAGGAACTCTCCAACCCCAGCTCCAAAACCAACGACATCCCGCCGTCACAAGCCCTGTGCGACTCCCTCGCCACCTTCTTCCACCGCAAGATAGCAGACATCCACGACAACTTCAACACCCAGACAGACCCAACAGACAGCAACACAACAGACCCCCCGCACACCATCGACCACGACCCCCTGCTAGCCCGGGCCAGCGTGAGCATCGATGACACCATCAAGACCATGAGCACAATCCACTCCGGCTCTCCGTCTGATCCCTTCCCGCATCACGTCTACAACAAAGCAAGCAGCTCCATCGCACCCCACCTGCGCAACGTCATCAAACTCTCCCTCGAGTCCGCGACCTTCCCAGAGAGCTGGAAACACGCCGAGATCAACGCCCTCCTGAAAAAACCCAAGGCTGACCCAAGAGACCTCAAGAACTTCCGGCCCATCTCTCTGCTCCCCTTCCCAGCCAAGGTCATCGAGAAATTCGTAAACAGACAGCTAACCCAATACCTCGAAGAAAACAGAATCCTGGACCCTTCCCAGTCAGGGTTCCGCAGCAACCACAGCACCGAGACCGCCCTCATCGCCGCCACCGACGACATCAGGACCCTGCTGGACAACGGCGAGACCGCAGCACTCATCCTCCTAGACCTCTCCGCCGCCTTCGACACCGTCTGCCACCGCACACTACGCGCACGCCTCCACGCCGCAGGGATCCGAGACAAGGCTCTGGAATGGACCACCTCCTTCCTCTCCGGCAGAACCCAGAGCGTCCGCCTCCCCCCATTCCGGTCCGAAGCCTCCGAGATCATCTGCGGCGTACCCTAGGGATCCTCCCTCAGCCCGACACTGTTCAACATTTACATGGCCCCGCTCGCACACGTCACCCGACAGCACGACCTCAACATAATCTCCTACGCCGACGACACTCAACTGATCCTCTCCCTCACCAAGGACCCCATCACCGCCAAAGCCAACCTCCACGAAGGAATGAAGGCCGTCACCGACTGGATGAAGACCAGCCGTCTGAAGCTGAACTCGGACAAGACGGAGGTCCTCATCCTCGGCTCCAACCCTTCAGCCTGGGACGACTCCTGGTGGCCGACGGCACTGGGAGCAGCCCCGACACCCACCGACCACGCATGCAACCTGGGAATCATCCTCGACTCAACGCTCTTAATGACCAAGCAGGTCAACGCCGTATCCTCCTCCTGCTTCAACACCCTCCGCATGCTCCGCAAGATCTACAGATGGATCCCGACAAATACAAGAAAGACAGTCACCCAGGCCCTCGTCAGCAGCAGACTCGACTACGGAAACGCCCTCTACGCGGGAGCCCCGACCAAGCTCATCAAACGACTACAACGCATCCAAAACGCCTCGGCACGACTGATCCTCGACGTACCACGCCACGGCCACATCACCCCCCACCTGAGGGACCTGCACTGGCTCCCCATCAGCAAGAGGATATCCTTCAAGCTCCTCATCCAAGCACACAAGGCACTCCACAAGACCGGCCCAGCCTACCTCAACAGACAGCTCTCCTTCTACATCCCCAACCGCCAGCTACGCTCCGCCGACCTCTCACTCGCCACCGTCCCGCGCATCCGAAGAACAACCACCAGCGGGAGATCCTTCTCCCACCTCGCCGCCAAGACATGGAACACCCTCCCACTGAGCCTACGACAGACCCAAGACCTGCTGACCTTCAGGAGGATGCTCAAGACCTGGATGTTCGATCAGTAGCGGCCCCCCCCAGTGCCTTGAGACCCTCCCGGGTATGTAGTGCGCTTTACAAATGATTGATTGATTGATTGATAAAAACACTGATAACATATTTTATTTATTAATTTATAAAGTTTTGTATAGCACGAACAAGACGCAAGCGGGTATCAGAGCGCTTCACATTTAGGATAGTAAGGATACAATAGAGGGAAAAGAACATTCATTACATGGATGTGTATAGCATGGTAGCGGTGGGCTTCCCAGGTGTACAACAATGTAGTAAACAATCATGACATCAGAAGAATGTACAGGAAAATAAGCAGTAGAGCTTAGGCTCTTTAGGGTAGAAACTTGTTCATTAGTATTTTTTTCTTAGTATTTCTTAGTATTCCTAGTATTAGTATTCATTTTTGAAAGAAGCAGTGGCTGAGATTCGACGGACTTCCGTTGGAAGCGAGATCCAAATCTTAGGGGCAATACCTGAGAAGGCTCTGTGACTCGTTCTCTTTTTGTGGAAGACATAACATGGATGAAAGGCAGAGTACAGTTGCAAAGAATTCCCAGGTTCTAGACTGCAAATATATCTTTCAAGAAATATACATACTTTAGTGTATTCAAGCGAATGTAGGTGGAAGCATGAGAAATCTTAACTCTCAATCAGAATCTCTTTGGGTGTGAGAGAAACTGTAATTGCCATCTGTTCTTCCACAATTAGCTTACACTTTAGTACATATTTCTCTAAAGGAGATGGAGGGGAAATTTACTAAAAAGCAACACAACCAAAGATACTTCACTGCATTGCATCAAAGGGAGAGAGTAGAAAAGCGCTCTTTCTACAAGGATTAGGCACCGTTCCTTTCTCTCTCAGTGCGGAAAACACTTTTGGCTGCCTTGCAACAACGCATACATCCTTGCACCACAGATCAATGGTGTGTGCGTGATATGAAGCTTAGGTTTTGTTCTGGAAGGGTTTGCTTCCAGTACAAAGTTCAATGCAGAGACATAGTTGTACATTACAGCACATGTGCAAACTAAGAAAAGTTTTGAGAAAAGAAAAATTCTCACATATTACGCATGCCTTGAGTAGGCCTTTTTTATGCATATCCCTGTCTACCCTCTTGAGTAGATAGGGACTTGGGTCAAAATCCATGGGTGGTTCCATGCGAACACCAATGATACACCCCTTGACACAAAGGGACATATTTACAAGCCCCTATTGCCACCACAACTTCACTTTGTGGTGGCGATAGGGGCTTCACCTTATTTACAAGGCAGCGTTAAGCCAATCAATGTGGCTTAACACTGCCTTGTAAATAAGGCACCCTTTCACACAGTAATAGAGTGAAAGGGGAGGGCAATGGGTGTTGCGGTGGGCGTTCCACTGCAATACCCATTGATTTTGACGCTGCCCCCTATTTGCAAGGGTGGCGTAAATAGGAGACAGCACCAAAATTAAGACCAGGAAAACCTTGTCTTAACCCCTTCCGTGCTCATGACGAGCTCAGCTCGTCATGCTGCGCAGTGCTCGTGTGCGCATGACGAGCTGAGCTCGTCATGAACCCGCCCACTCAATGAAACGCCCCGCACAGGGCGAAAATCGGCCGCGCACCGAAGGGGTTAAACAGGCGAAATGAGGAGAAATGCTTTATTTCTGCTCGTTTTTGCTGTTTTCATATGTGCTGCATTGTTCAGCACACATAGAAACACCAAATTGCCATTGATTGTTTATGTGCAGGAAGGTGACCTTTCCTGCACATAAACAACCCAAAAGAAAATTACGTTTTGCAACTTCTATGTGTGCTGCATTAAGCAGTACACATAAAAGTTACAAAACGCCATTTAAAGATTGTTTATGTGCAGGAAGGGGGACCTTCCTGCACATAAACAATCTTCCCCAGGGTGCCTGCATTGGCCCTAGGCTGCTAAGTTTAGCGCCAGCGCAGGAGAAACGCAGGGTTGTACCATATTGTTGTAAATATGATGCAGCCCTGCGTTTCAGAAGTGGCGGAGTGCGGCGCTAAGCCAAGGAGACTAACGCCGCAGTCCGCCACTTCATTGTAAATATGCCCCAAAGTAGCTTAACGTAGCGTGTAGAGCAACTTTGTGTAATTTTAGGGCTACTTTCTAGTGCAAAACAGGAAATCCCAAATAACACTTGAGCTGGCTTCACTAATGCAAAACAGGAAATCCCAAATAACACTTGAGCAGGTTTCACTTTTGTGAAAACTTCAGAAGCTCGGGTGCTTTTTCTTCATAAAGGCACCCAGTTCAGATGACCTTCACAGGAAAAAAAACAGAAAACATGTATTCGACATCTATGTTCCTAGGGATGGAAACAAAATCCTGCCAACATCAGAACCAGCTAATCCTCTTCATTTCAGCAACAAGACTCACCGCGTCAGAGAACACTACATCTTGATGGAATAGAACTTTACTCCCCACCAATCCACATGTTGTAAATTATTATTCAATCAAACCCCTGGTCTTTACTTTGGACATTATTTCATTCCTATCAGCTAAGTATGGCTTTAAAGTCACCTATAAATACATTCATTCATACATGCACAGCTGAAGCTTCAGTTATGTTTACAAACCTTAGCTCAGGTTGGCTGCTCAGAGTGTGCACGCACACATGTGTTTTTGTGTGCCTATAAGTGTGCATTTGACTCTCTTCTGCATTACTAACGGATGTTTTTTGTCATTATTGGGGCTAATTAACAGCGCTTTAGGTCCCTGTCGATGCTGGGTGTCAGATTTGAAACAGCAAGACATAATGCATGAATGGACCCAAGGGAATAGGAAGCTTTATAAGAACTGTGTGCTAGCTGTAGTAGTGGAATGGCAGCAAATGTAAAGGTTCATTGGTAGTTATTTGGGCTGCTGGAATTTTATGTGGGTGCCAGTACTCACTATTATGTGATGCTACTACAGGTCAGGTACAAGGTGCTTCTAATAAGCGTGCTACTGATCTAACAGGAGATGTATAAGCTGAGGCATAATAGTTTGTGCTGTGTGACTAGATGGCACGTATGCTTGAAAGGCCAAATATATTTTGATATAAAGAGAAGGGCGTCCATCTGGCTGAGTATTAACCAGCAAATTTGATATCGGGAGGGACTGGTTTCCTCTAGTATAGCCATATAGCCCACTGCCAATGGCTATACCAGTTGTTAAAGTCCCTGATCCCAAGTTATAGGCCCGAGACACAGATGAGGGACTATAACGAGGGAGAGGGCCTTTTTTAACAACTGGTATAGCCCGAGGCAGAAGGGCTATAAGGTTTTTAGAACATTCCACCTACTAAGCGTAGAATGTTCTAAATTAAAAAGGGAGAAACATGAAGACAGATATTGAAACTTTGGAGTTCCGGGCTCATACAATCCATCATAAGCCCGGAGCTACCCATTTGCCTTCAATGGAGTTCCCAACTTTCCAATGTTCTTATATAGCCTTAGAGCCCGACCTAGTGGGCTCTACTGGTCATTATAGGCCTTCTCCAGCGTTAAAGGCCCAAGCCTAGGAGGGCGCTAAGGCTATTAGAACATTCCGCACCATAGGGCAGAATGTTCTAATTGGTAAAAAGAAAGGCCTCTCGGAGCCAGAGGGAATTTAAATCCCCTCAGGCCCTGAGAGGTATTTGTTCACAGCAGCAGCTGTGAATGAAAAACAACATTGGAATGTTGCTCTGTGGGCTTCTACCGGCCCGTAGAAGCCCGGAGCACTGGAAAGTGGAAATAATAACCCGTCAAGCGACTTTTTTAGACGAGTTCAGAGTAATGAAGAAGAGTCGACAATCAGGGAAAGTGATACCAACACCAACTCCACCAACTCGGGGAAAAGGAAGAGGCCAAGGGAAAGGAAGAGGCAGAGGCAGGGGCGCAGTAAACAAAGACGTCTCAAACGGAAACACAGATCCAAAAAATACAGAGTACATGGGAACAAGAAGAAGAGGCTCAAGGAAAATGCAGTAATGATGGATACAAATATGGTAAATAAAACTATTGTTAATCTTTCATCTCGCACATTGACCCATTTTGAAAAAACTACTTTGTGCCTTGGACTTACATTTTGTCCTACTGAAATGTTCAACTATGCCAATACTCGAATAGATATCTTTAAATTTATAAGAAAAATTAAATTGAAAAAATGGCATATGCTAAAAAACAGCAGAACTGAGTCAGACATCTTACAAATGGGCAACGAACCAATGCAATTGGGGCTTACAGTTGACGATGCCAGCATATTACAAACAGTACTAGATCTAGGAGGGCCATTTGAAACTAGCTCAGAAGAACAAAGCTGGTCAGACATTGTCACAGATAGGGCAGCATGTACTGCTTTTAAACCACACTCAGTGTTTTATCCTAATTTGCCCTATGATTCAATCGACACTTTTCATGATATTGTTACAAAGGAATTGATCAAACGTAAACATGGTGTAAGTAACAACAAAACAAATTATAATTTGTCACACAAACAACGTAACATTATTTTATCATTGTCAAAGGACACCAGCATGGTAATACGTCCATCGGACAAAGGTGGAAACATTGTGTTGTGGGACAAACAATTGTATATTGATGAGGCAAAAAAACAGCTCAGTGATGTAAGATTCTATTGTACATGTAATACAGCCGCTTATAATGCTAGTATAACTACTACATGGCAGAAACTTTCTGAATGGCAAGAATCATGCATCATTTCATGGCCTGAATACTGTTTTCTAAAAAGAGACTATCCAAAGTTGCCAATTTTGTATCTTTTACCAAAGATCCATAAACACCCTACTATCCCTCCTGGGAGACCTATAGTGTCTTCTATAGGCAATGTTCTTGAAAACATTTCTAAGTATGTCGATCAATTTTTGAAAGAATACATTGTTGGTCTACCATCTTATGTGAAAGATACCAAAGACTTTCTTAATAAAATAGAAGGTCTTGTTTGGGAAGATAACTATTTTCTCATCACCCTGGACGTAAATTCATTATATACTATTATTGATCACGTCCAGGGGTAGAAGCATGCATGCATTACCTAGGCATTAGAAACATCATGTATTTGGAACATACTCGCATGCTGGCTGATATGATGATGCTATGTCTTAAAAATAACATCTTTATGTTTGATGGGGTGTTACACAGGCAGGTGCGGGGTACGGCAATGGGTACATGCTTCGCACCTAGTTTTGCTAACCTCTTCCTAGGTAAATGGGAAGAAGAGATTCGCCTGGACATGTCACTCAATGGAGATTTCAAAAAAGTAGTTATGTGGCTCAGATATATCGATGATTTATTGATAGTATGGAAAGGTACTGAAATTGAAGCCATATCTTTCATCGATAAACTCAATAACAACCAGTATAACATCAGTCTGACACACGATATTAGCAAAAGCAAGGTTGAATTTTTAGACACAAAGCTCGAAGTCATAGAAGGGAATCTAGTCACTAGTCTGTATAGAAAAGAAACGGCCGGCAATAGTCTTCTTCATGCCCTCAGTGGCCACCCAGAGACCCTCAAATGGAGTATTCCATATGGGGAGCTATTGAGGGCAAAAAGAAATTGCAGCACTAAGGAGAAGTATCTGAAGGAACAAGAAACCATGCTTGAGAGGTTCAAACTAAGAGGGTATCCAAAATGGGTCCTAAACAAAGCAGTAGAAAAAATAGGTAATGTCAGCAGACAAGAATCACTTGAACCGACAAAGAATACTGACAAAATAGAATCAGAAACCAGAGTCATCACTACCTACAATAGTCAATCGAAAAGAGTACAGAAAATTTTGGCAGACAATTGGAACATTCTTCAGACAGATACTATTATAGGTCGAGAGGTAGGTGAAAGACCACGAATCACCTATAGAAAAGGGAGAAATTTAAGAGACATCCTTGTGAAAGGTGATATCACAGAAACAAAGAAAAATAATTTCCATGACCTCAAAGGCTTCTTTCCATGTGGACATTGCAGGGCATGTAAATATAGTTATTCTGTCAAAGAGTTTAGTATTCCAGGGCGTACACAAAAGTGGAAAATCAATCAATTCCTTACCTGCAGCAGTAACTTTGTAGTGTACATTTTAGAATGCCCGTGCAAACTAAGGTATGTAGGTAGCACTACATTTATGGCTAAGAAAAGAATCATGGAACATTTGAGAGCCATTACGAATGTAGATATACACTACCCAATTGCTAGACATTTTCTAGAATACCATCAATCTAACAATTCATTACTTAGATTCTTTGTAATCGAACAGATAACTCTAGGGAATAGAGGTGGCAACAGAGAATTGGCCCTTAGACAAAAAGAATCCAAATGGATACTGGAATTAGAAACAAAATTCCCGGGGGCCATAATTTAAGTGATGAATTGGCTTCACACCTCCATGTTAACTGAAAATATATTATAGAATTGGTTTACAAGTACTGTTGTTATAAGATACCGTTTCATTGTGAAAGTAATTGTATAATACTGTTTATTGTGTAAATATTGTTTAATTAATGAAACTGTACTGATTCTGTTTTTTTATCTTATTCTTCTCATTCACAGGAGGAAAGGAAGGGACCCACCACTCTGCATGGTCACTTCACGGGTTCCCTACCCTTTTCTTCCCCGGGCTCGGGTGAACACTGAATCAGATAAGAGACTCTTTTTTTAAATAATCCTTTCATTAGTTCAATTTATAATTCATACTTTATTTTATTATTTTGCACTTAATTTATGAACTTGGTTATATAGACTCTGACCTTATGTACTAGCCAGTTGGCAAGTCCATTTTGAAACCTGTTGTTTGTATTAAATTCTCGTAGTGTAATTAGCTCATACTAGAATGTTATTCCTCTGCAATTTGTAACCACTGTGTGAAATATACGATGCGCATTTATAAAGGTACTATAGAGTATAATAACACATGTCTCAAAAGGCACTAGACCGCATGTATAATTTTCACAATATATAACACCTTTATAATGATGAGGCGTTTGTACAGAAAAAACACAAAAACACCGTAGATAGAATGGCTGAAATTCTTCTTTATTATAAGATCGAGCATATGGGACACATGCCACTAGTGCTATTGGAATATTGTAAAAATCCGTGAAACATAATTAACCTGTGATAAAATCTTAATTATATGGTACTATACCGATTTTATGGTTAATAAATGAGACACGAGTAGAAGTATAACTCGTTAGTCCGTTTCCCATGTTCAGGTTAACTCAGCATGCTCGTATCGCCTCATGTAACAAGGTGGTGTAATACGAATCGAGTTAAAAACAAATGTATTTTGTGCATTGAAACAATTGAAGAGATATTTCATGCGGTGTAGAATGTTAAGTAACAAGTGCCATTACATAAAGTTGTATTGATATATTTATTTTCACGTTACAAAATGGCCGACAGTTTTACAACACAGGTAGAGTGTAATTTGTAGTCCCATGTCTATTACCATGATTGTTTTAAATGCACGCTCTTGTTTGCCGTACTTTTCGTGTGATCAAGACAGTAATTGTCGAAACGCGTAATGAGCAATAAATGAGCTTCCTGCTTGGCATCCAAGACTTTGAGAGTGCGTTTTACTTGGATTAATTGTGGATATTAATAGCCGGTTTTGGGTTTTCCGGCAGCACGCACCACCTAACAATGGGCTCGTACCCGGAATGACCCTTCTTCGTGGATCTAAATATATATATATATATATATATATATATATATATATATATATATATATTATCTACTGGCGGTCGCCAGTAGATAGTTATAGTTAGGACCTATTTTCCATAGGAAATCCGCAACATTCTATTTGAAATAACTCTTGCGTCGGTTGACGAATCTTCGCGAAATTTTCAAACTTTATGGCCCGCTCCGGTCCGCTCCTACCCTGAAAGTTTCGGGGTGATTCGTCAAGCGGGGGCCGAGATAAAAGGGGGTCCCAAAACGTGTTTTCCCCATTCATTTTCCCATAGGAAACTTTAGCCACGGCTACAGCCTGAACTGCTGAACGGAATTACACCAAATTTGGCAAAGAGGTAGTTCTTGGTTCAGAAAGAACCCTTTTGTTAAATGGTGTAAATCCGTTCAGTAGTTGCTGAGAAAATCAAAAGTAAAACCACATCTATATCTATGGCCGCGTAGGGTCCGCGTACCCTCCCGATCACGAGCTGCATGCTAATTGGCTGTCAACACTCCAAATCAGGAAGTGTTGGCAGCCATCTTGTCCCTCGGTAGAACCGAGGCAGAGAAACAAGTGCGCAAAACACACAAAGGGGCAGGGTAGAAACACCCTGACCCCCTAGGTCTGCTCAGGGGGTCCCACAAGGACCCCCTGGGCAGAAAAAAGCATTTTTTTTAAAACAAAATCGGCGGGATGCGCTTAGGGTACGCGGATCCCGCCGATAAAAAAAAAATCACAAGTGCGCAAACGCACAAAGGGGGCAGGGTAGAAACACCCTGACCCCCTAGGTCTGCTCAGGGGGTCCCACAAGGACTCTATGTATGAGTGGCGATGTGTGAGTGTCTGTATAAGTGTATGAGTGCAAATGATACTGCTGTATTGATAAGTGACTGCATGTATGAGTGACTATATGGGTGAATGAGTGGACGTGTGTGTAGACCTAGGAATCAGTGAGTGGGTATGTAGTAACTGGTATTGGTGTGTCTATGGTTTCGAAAATGGTAGTCTGTATTTTAGAGTGGGTGTATCAAAGGTTATATTAGGGTGTGAGGAGGTGCATCACATTATCACGTGGATGATGTCATCAGTGATGTCATCAGTGATGTCATCAGTGATGTCATCAGTGATGTCACTGCCCATGTCATGAATGATGTAATATGTGACGTCATCAGCAGTGCATTGCGGGGGCGCGAGTTATAGTTAGCTGAACTAACTATAACGGCGGAATTTCTTTGGTTTTGTAGGAGTGAAATGTCCAACTAAATATAACGTCCCTGAAACCTGTGGTTTTTTCAGTGAATTTCTAATGTTTTTTAAATGCTAATTTCTAACTATAACGTGCCTGAAACCTATGGTTTTTTCAGTGAATTTCTAAGGTTTTTTAAATGCTAATTTCTAACTATAACGTCCCTGAAACCTATGGTTTTTTCAGTGAATATATATATAACTCACACCCCCACAATGCACTGCTGATGATGTCACATATTACATCACTCATGACATGATCAGTGACATCATTGATGACATCACTGATGACATCTCAAATGCGAAATGCGATCCACGCGTTTCGGCTCGTCCGAACCTTGATAACGATACAAGACGTCATTGTAGCTTCCTTATTTAAATGTATAAATGCCTCCAGTTGCGAACATTAACAAAGGACTACATAGTACTTTAATCCAAAAAGCTAGCAGCCATATTCGCCTGGTCACGATGTGAAAATTCAGGAATTGATACAATAAAGAAAAGAAAACAAGTGTTAATATGCACACAATGTCATTTCAGCATATCTTGCCCCGTGACCGCCGTACCTGTATGTTCGTCAACGTGATTTGTTCATAATAAACATACTTAGGATTGCAAACATCAACATAAACAATGGACTACACATTACTTTAAAGTGAAAGGCTATCGGCCATATTGATCTGGGCATGTTGCGTTTTATAATGGTTCTTAGACGAAAGAAAAGAAACAAAAGGGGTGTTAATATACACACACTATCCATAAATAAAGGTCTAGTGATTATAGTTCCATTCCATTCACAGCTCATTTGAGATGTCATGAGTGATGTCATGAGTGATGTCACTGACCATGTCATGAATGATGTAATGTCTGAGGTCATAAGCAGTGCATTGCGGGGGTGTAAGTTATAGTTAGCTCAGGCAACTATAACTGCTGAATTTCACTGGTTTTGTACGAGTGAAATCTGAGTCTAACTATAACGTCCCTGTAATCTTTGTTTTTTTCAGCGAATTTCTAGATTTTTTTTAACGTTAAGTAAGATGCCTATCACAATGGATGGTGGGGGGTTGGAAGCAGGGCCTGGCCTGGCATTGTGCTGCCCCCACTCAAGCTTGCTGCCCCTACTCTCCTTCCCCCTGCCCTCCGATGTCTGTGTGCATGCCCCTGCTCCATCCTTTTTGACCACCGTGTTCCATGGACCTGCCCCTCCTATCTACTCTGAGTGTTCTGTTGAGCTGCCACTCCCCTCCCACCTGCCTAGCATTGTCAGATGACTGTAACCTGTCCGTGCCACCTCCACCATGCCTGTCCACGTTCCATGTCCCTATCCCCTTCCTCCTGTCCTCCATGGTCCATTTTACTGCCACACCCTTCTGCCCTCCCTGGTCTGTTGTGCTGCAACTGCTCCTCCTGTCTGCCCCGCATGGTCTGTTGTGAGGCCCCGTCCCCTGAACTCTCTTGTCTGTGCCCAGCTCCTACCCTTCACTTCTATCCTCCATGGTCATTTCTGCATGCACCTGCCCCCTCCTTCTCGCCCATCATGGCCATTGTGCTGCCACTAACCCTCCCACTTGCAATGCATGGTCTTCTGTGCTGCCACGGCCCCTCCCACCTTCCCTGTGTGGTCAGCTAGCTGCCCCTGACCCCCTCCCACCTTTCCTCCATGGTCTGTGTGTATGCCATTATAGTCTCACTGTTGCTCTCCATGGTGTGTCTTGCTTCCAGTGCCCATCCTGCCTGACCTCCATTGTCAGCTTGCTGCTCCTGCCCTGCCCCCGGGCCCCCTGCCCTCTGTTTTCCATGTGCAGACCCCTATTCCCTCCCTCCTGGCTTGTCTGTTCCATTGTAATGCCCCTGATCCCTACCTCCTGCCCTTTATGGTCCGTTATGCTGCAGCTTTCTCTCCTGTCTGTCCATTATGGTCAGCTAGCTGCCATTGCCTCCTTCCCCTCTGTTCTCTGTTGTCCATGTGCATGGTCCTGTCCCCTCCCTATTGCTTTCTATGGATTGTTGTGCTGCACTCCCATCCCGCATGCCCTGTGTTGTGTATTGTGCTGCTGCAAACCCTGATGCCTGCCCTATAAGGTCAGTTAGGTGCACCTGTCCATGTCCCTCCTGTCCTCTGTTATCCGAGTCCATGTCCCTATCCCAATTCCTCCTGCCTTCCATGATCCAATGTACCATACTTGCTAACATTTTGAACTTGGTAAGAGGGAGATTTTGAGAAAAAAAACTGGGGTATTGATTTAACCCATTGACTTACATTGAAAAAGAGGAGATTGTAGACAGGAGACAGATCAAATAAAGCCCATTTGGGCTTAAAAACATTGGGCGTTTCCTGCCTGAATCAGGTCTGTTGGCATGTATGGTTGTACTACCACTGCCTCTTCCTTCTGCCCACAATGGTCTATTATATTGCCACAGCCTCTCTTGCCTGTCCTACATTGTTGGTTTGTTGCCCCTGCCCCCCTTTCCACTGCCCTCCATAGTCTGTTGTGCTGCCACTGCCCTTCCTGCCTACCCAGTGTGGTCAAATTGTTGCCTCTGCACCCTCCTACTTGCCTTCAATTTTCTGAGTCCATGCCCCTGGCCTCTGCCTCTCAACAGTATCCTAATGAACAACTAGATTGCTAACATTCTATATTTATTACAAAAGTGTGGCACGCCTGACGTCATCTTGATGTAATCAAAACTGTAATACCTAGAACATTTCCTTTAGAAATTACAGAAATGAGAGGGTCTTATTTGCATCGAAATTATGGTTAGTGCTCTAAAAAACTAAAATGAGGACATATTTTCTGAGTTTTCAAATAGCGACAAAGCACTTTTAAATTATTTGTTATCTTTATGTTTTTTTTATCCTGTTGACCGCTTGATTAAATGTTGCACTTAGGGGAGGGGATGTGGTGTTACTTCCAGCGCTGCAGACTTTGCAACTGGGGAACCAGGTTGGAGTTTCTGCTTCAGCTCGACATTCTGTGATTCTGGTCAAATCATTTAATCTCCCCATGTCTACAACCAACATGAATTTGTCCTTGTGTGATGTAACCAATGCTCATGTAAAGCACTCTAATACCTGACCAGTCTGCACTATATAAAACTGCAAAAAAACAAAAAATAAAAAGTGTTTTGCACACTTCTGTCATTGGGCTATACGTGGGCTACATCTGGGTGATATTTGTGCTACATTTGGGCTCTTTTGTCTCTGGTGGCCATCTTGGGAGATTTATTTGTTATGAAGTTTCCTAATTTCCTCATTTACTGCAGTCTCCTCAGTAGGAAATGCTTTCAGTTTTTTACTTTGATTCCATCAAGAAGGCATTCAGATGTGTCACACATTCGCTATAAATTCTGAATGTTAGCACTCTAGTTGCTCATTAGATCACTGTAGTAAAGCTACTGCTCACTAGGGAAGTCTGCTGCTGGTATTGAAAGTGCATGTTTCAGTCTGCATGTCAGACTTTTTTAATGAAATAGAAGAGGATTTGAGAAGTCACTCAAAATGTGCCCTAATTTTTCTTTCTGTAGCACTAATCATAATTTCTATGGCAAAATGAACCCCCTCATTTTGTTCCTTTTTAAATTAAATGTTTTAAGTGTTACCACTTTATTCCAATCAAGATGGCTTCAGGTGTGCCATACTTTTGTCATAAGTAAGACTGTTAGCGCTCTAGTTGTTCTTTAGAACACTCAGGGACATTCTGTCATTTGGCTATACGTGGGCTACATCTGGGTGATATTTGTGCTACATTTGGGCTCTTTTGTCTCTGGTGGCCATCTTGGGAGACTTATTTGTTATGAAGTTTCCTAATTTCCTCATTTACTACAGTCTCCTCAGTAGGAAATACTTTCAGTTTTTTACTTTGATTCCATCAAGAAGGCATTCAGATGTGTCACACATTTGCCATAAATTCAGAATGTTAGCACTCTAGTTGCTCATTAGATCACTGTAGTAAAGCTACTGCTCACCAGGGAAGTATGCTGCTGGTATTGAAAGTGCATGTTTCAGTCTGCATGTCAGAATTTTTTAATGAAATAGAAGAGGATTTGAGAAGTCACTGAAAATGTGCCCTCATTTTTCTTTCTGCAGCACTAATCATAATTTCTATGGCAAAATGAACCCCCTCATTTTGTTCCTTTTTAAATTAAATGTTTTAAGTGTTACCACTTTATTCCAATCAAGATGGCTTCAGGTGTGCCATACTTTTGTCATAAGTAAGACTGTTAGCGCTCTAGTTGTTCTTTAGAACACTCTGGGAAGCTGCAGTAGAACACAAAGGAATCAACTGACAGTCTCTGCCCTTGTTGGATGTACATGTTTTACTGAGAATGTCAGACTTCATTCTCACATGACTGAGAAAGATAATGTGAATTTACAGAAAATATGCTCTCATTTTAGCTTCTAGATCACCTTCCAAACCTCTATGGGAAAAGTATGAGAAAATAGTTTTCTCTCAAACATGATTCATGATATCCCAGCAGAAGGCTTTTTCACAGGGTAAAATCACCTTAGAACACACCGCAATTCCTAAAATTAGTATGGTACCATCAACAAATCATTTATAATGTAACTAAAGTCTTATCACCCTTTATACGTTCTCCTTTTGGTGATCCTCAAAACCTTCCATTCGCTACAATGCATTTTAATGGGGTGCTATCATGTATATTGGTCCCAAGATGGCTGCCAACACTTCTTGGATGAAGTGCTGACAGCCAATCAGATCTCACGATGAGATGTGTGGTTAGGATCCGCCCAGATATATAAATCTCTTTTTCCTTTAATATTTAAAAAACTACTGAACGGATTTACACCATTTAAAAAAAAGGTCGCTTTCTGAACCAAGAGCTACCTTTTTGCCAAATTTGGTGTAATTCCGTTTGGCAGTTCGGGCTGTAGCCTTGCCTAAAGTTTCCTATGGAAATTAACATGTGGAAAACGCATTTTGGGACCCCGCTTGACGAATCACCCCGAAACTTTTAAGACAGGAGCTGAGCGGAGCGCCACATTAGTTTTGAAAATTTCGCGAAGATTCGTCAAACGGCACCAAAGATATTGGCAAAAGAAAAAACGCTTTTTGAATAGAAACAAGGTCCTAACTATAACTACCTACTGGCGACTTCCAGTAGGTAATATATATATATACGGCGTTCGTAGTAGGTAGTTATAGTTAGGACCTTGTTTCCATAGGGAAAGCGTTTTTTGATTTGCCATTATCTTTGGCACTGTTTAACGAATCTTCGCGAAATTTTCAAAACTATTGACCTGCTCCGGTCAACTCCTGTCTTGAAAGTTTTGGGGTGATTCGTCAAGTGGGGGCCGAGAAAAAAGGGGGGTCCCAAAACGCGTATTCTCCATGTTAATTTCCATAGGAACTTTTGTCGCGGCTACAGCCCGAACTGCTGAACAGAATTACAGCAAATTTGGCAGAGAGGTAGCTCTTGGTCCAGAGTGCACTCTTTGCTTTAAATGGTGTAAATCAGTTCAGTAGTGTGAGAAGTTGGCCTGGTATATGCTGTCCACTAATTATAGTGGGCACCTTGCACCAGTCCAAACAACCCCTTATTGGAGATAGGTTAAAGACAACCTTTATTGAAAGCTATCCTAGTGGTAGCTATGGAGAGCAGCCTTCAGGCTAAGTCTTGAAGGAATGTAAAGCAGCTTGTTTTACCAGTCTATAATCTCTTGAGTGACCAAATGAAAGAGGACCACACCAGGTATATATTCAAAATATATGTATTTATTGCTAAACACACCCCTCTAGTCTCTTTATGAGGCTAGAGTTCGAAGTACATAAGTTATAAGTTAGTTATCAACAGTAATAGCACAAATACACGTTTGAGCCCTAGGGGCGTACCAAACCATATACCAATAAAGTGGTATAAGAACCACGACTGAGCTAGACACAAGGTCTAGAGCCTGTAGAAGTGCTTGGCCCTCAAGGAACCACCCAAGGTAGTGACACAGGGGACCCACGGGGGACGCGTGCAGTGTGAGAACACAGCCGCGAGCCGCCGTTGACTTCTATGGGGAATGTCGCGGTTGGAGTTTTAAAGAAAAGGGACACTTGGAGGAGGACTTGGAGCAAACCCCTTTAGAACTGGGTCGTTCTAGAGTCTATACCCACGGGAGCACCGGAGTACTTGAGTTACCTCACCCAGGGAAGCCGAGTGCATAGGTGTCTTTCGGGGTCGGGTTTCGTCGTCGTTTTCAATGGCGATCTGCTGCAAAGTGCTGCTGGCGGCCAAGTCGAAAGTGTTCGGGTGGATCCAAAGGTGGATCAAAGATCTGAAGAACCTGAAAGCAGAGGGGACAGAGTCTGGGTCACTAGCCAGTGACCAGGAAGGCGATGTGCGGATGCCCACCGATGTCGAGTGCTTCAGGTAGGTTGACGGTCATCTTGACTCTTCAGCCACGAGGTCCAGGAGGTGTCGACGACAACCAGGAGCTGGATTCGAGCTGTCCCACAACGTCTGTCGATTGCAGGGGTGTCGGCGACCGGATTGGACCCAACAAGCCTTGGCAACGGCAAGTCTTGTGGAAATAGAAGAAGGACGGTGGTGCAGACCAGCAAGGTCTGAGGGACTCACCCAGTGAGGGTAAGTCAGGGCACGCCTGGAGCAACCAGGGAAGCCCAAGCAGAAGAAGATTGGCCTTCGGGAGGGCCTACTAGCCAACGGACTAGCGACCGCGAAGGAGCCTCGAGTGGACGCACTTAGGGCTGGCTCACGGGACACTCGTGGAGTGGGGGCCAGTGATCTTCGGTGCAGTCGGTGCTGGAGGCGGGGGCTACTCGGAGCCCAAAGCACAACTTCGTGGAAGACCAGGAAGAGGATGCACTTGCAAATGTGCTCGGTGTCCAGGGGTCACGGTTCCACGTTACCCACAACAGCTACGGGCCTCAACTTTGCTGGGGACTCAGGGCAGCCTCGGGGAAGTCTGGAAATCCACCTCTGGTGATGCAAAGACTTCGGCATCCGGCGGGAGCTTCAGTGATGCAGACCTGACAATTGCTTCGTTGGTGCCTGCTAAGCAGGGGAGTCACTCCTTGACCCCAAGGGAGATTCTTCAGTCCTCTAATCTTAAAGTAGGGAGTCGAAGGTCCAGGATTCTGTGTCAGAGTTTCGTCCAGGTAAATCTAAAGTCCTAAGGACTGGGGTCCCATACTTATATTAAGTTAGGGGGTTGGACATACTCTGGGGACCCACCTATGGGAGGGTCAGGGAAGAGGGGTGGTTACACCCATTCCCTTTGTCCAGTTGCGCGCCAGAGCAGGGGCTGGAAGCCCCGAACCAGTTTGAACTGGGGTATGCACAGGGACACCAAGTGTGCCCCCAGTGCAGGACTTCAAAGCACCAGAGAGTGCTCCCGCCCAGCCCCAATACACATTATCCTGTCTGGGGAGGTGGTTACACCTCCCTGGGACAGGAAACCTATTGTCCAGGCCTCCCCTGCCGGAGTTTCAGTCAGCAGCAGGAGGCCAGACCCGTGTCTGTGGCAGCGGCATCCATTTTGTGATGCCAGGGCTTGGAAAGAAGTTACCGGGCAGGCCGGTGTGTACATATCTCTCCCTCTAGAAGGGTGGAATGCTACCCCCGCCGCCAGAACTGGCGGGGGGTAGTATTCCAAGATGTTTGACTCCAAACACGACATGTTTCCGTGCAGCCATCCCAAAGTTAGCATTTAACGCGAGGTTATAATGCGCTTAAGAGTATATGGTCAGGCTGCACTACAAACAGCATCAGAGAAGGGTCTCCGAACGCTGCAGAGGGGATCTGCTCATGCAGGGTCACCCTCTCACATAGGAACCAAGCACTCTGCCTTCAGGATTGACAAGGCCTGCCATAGGAGTGACTTATAGGTTTATATGTGTGTATGTATGTAGTGATATAGGTAACCTATATCACTGTAAGGGGTGCATGCACCACCTTACCCAGGCTGCAGTAGCAGACCTGTGGTGTCATTTTGGATGGCCTTCCAGGGGTGGCACAATACATGCTGCAGCCCTTGGTAGGCCTCTGAGGTACCTATGCCCTGGGTACATAGTATACCATATACTAGGGACTTATAAGGGCACTCCTGATTCCAATCAGAGATGTGCTTAAGGCACATGGAAACCATTTTAGAGAGGAAGCAGCTAGGCTGGGGTTCTGATTAGCAGGGCCCCAGCCAGACTAAAGTCGAAAAACAGTGAAGCATCAGCAAAAAGTGGGGGTACCCATGTGAAGCAGATCCTACTCTCCTACACAACCCCCACCCAAACGTAGGGACATTAAACTAACCTTGCCCAGTTAAGTCTTCATGTTCTAAGTGGAAGTACCTAGAGAGTCCATCTGCATTGGCATGGTTACTCCCAGGTCTATGTTCCACTGTGAAGTCCATCCCCTGTAGGGAAATGGACCACCTAAGCAGTTTGGGGTTTTCACCCTTCATTTGTTTTAGCCATAGGAGGGGCTTATGGTCTGTTTGAACAAGGAAGTGAGTACCAAACAAGTATGGCCTCAACTTCTTCTGAGCCCAGACCACAGCAAAGGCCTCCCTCTCAATGGCTGACCAACGTTTCTCTCTAGGGGTCAGCCTTCTGCTAATAAAAGCTACTGGCTGATCCTGACCTTCATCATTCAATTGTGACAGTACAGCCCCTACCCCCAATTCAGATGCATCTGTTTGGACAATGAACTTCTTGGAGTAATCAGGACTCTGTAGAATGGGAGCAGTGCACATTGCCTGCTTTAGGTCATCAAATGCCTTTTGACAGCTAACTGTCCACTGAACCTTTTTGGGCATTTTCTTGGAAGTTAAGTCATTCAGGGGTGTCACTATTGATCCATACCCCTTGACAAATCTCCTATAGTACCCAGTCAGGCCTAAAAAGGCTCTCACCTGAGTCTGGGTAGTTGGAGCAGTCCAGTCCATGATGGTCTGGATCTTGCTCTGCAGTGGTTGAACCTGGCCTCCACCCACAAGGTGGCCCAGGTACACAACCTGACTCTGCCCTATCTGGCACTTGGTGGCCTTGATAGTCAGGCCTGCTTTCTGCAGGGCCTGCAAAACATTTCTGAGGTGGACCAGGTGATCCTCCCAGGTGGAGCTAAAGACAGCAATATCATCTAGATATGCTGCACTATAGGCTTCCAGACCTGTAAGGACTGTATTCACCAACCTCTGAAAAGTGGCAGGTGCATTCTTCAGACCAAAGGGCATCACCACAAATTGATAATGCCCACTAGGGGTTGAGAATGCAGTCTTTGGCTTTGCATCATCGGCTAGTCTGATCTGCCAGTAGCCAGCTGTCAGGTCAAATGTGCTTAGATACTTGGCTGAGGCCAAAATGTCTATTTGCTCATCTGCCCTAGGTATTGGATGGGCATCAGTCCTAGTGACTGCATTGAGACCCCTGTAGTCCACACAAAACCTCATCTCTCTTTTCCCACCATTGGTGTGAGGTTTTGGCACAAGGACCACTGGACTAGCCCAAGGGCTATCTGAGGGTTCAATAACTCCCAAATCCAACATCTTCTGGACTTCTGTCCTGATACAGTCCCTGACATGGTCAGGTTGCCTATACATCTTATTTTTAATAGGCAGACTGTCCCCAGTGTCCACTTCATGAGTGCACCAGGTGGTCTGACTGGGTGTCAGTGAGAATATGTGCCTGAACTGATTGAGCACCTGTCTGCAATCAGTTTGCTGCTGGGCAGTGAGGCTGCCTGCCAAGGCTACACCATCCACTGACCCATCATCAGGGTTCTGTGAGAGCAGGTCAGGGAGTGGGTCACTCTCTCCCTCCTGTCCCTCATCAGTAGCCATGAGCAAGCCCATGTCTGCCCTGTCCACATAGGGTTTTAATCTGTTGACATGGAGAACCCTGTGGGGACTCCTGGGTGTTCCTAGGTCTACTAAGTAGGTAACCTCACCCTTCTGTTCAACAATGGTATGGGGTCCACTCCATTTGTCTTGGAGAGCTGCTGGGGCTACTGGCTCCAACACCCACACCTTCTGTCCTGGCTGGTAAACAGTCAGTACAGCCTTTTGGTCATGCCAGGCTTTTTGAAATTCCTGGCTAGCCTCAAGGTTTTTAGTTGCCTTTTTTCATGTACTCAGCCATCCTGGAGCGGAGACCAAGTACATAGTCCACTATGTCTTGCTTTGGGGGCTTGAGAGGTAACTCCCATCCTTCCTTCACCAAGCACAATGGACCCCTGACAGGGTGACCAAACAAAAGTTCAAAAGGGCTGTAGCCAACCCCCTTTAGAGGCACCTCCCTGTATGCAAATAAAAGGCAGGGCAAGAGTATGTCCCATCTTCGCCTAAGCTTCTCTGGGAGCCCTTTAATCATGCCCTTCAAGGTTTTGTTTAATCTCTCAACTAAACCATTGCATTGTGGGTGATAGGGTGTGGTGAACTTGTAAGTCACTCCACACTCCTTCCACATGGCTTTCAAGTATCCAGACATAAAGTTAGCACCCCTGTCTGATACAACCTCCTTAGGAAAGCCCACTCTTGAGAAAATTCCCAGGAGGGCTCTTGCCACCACAGGTGCTGTAGAGGTCCTAAGGGGAATAGCCTCTGGGTACCTGGTGGCATGATCCACTACCACCAGGATAAACCTGTGCCCAGATGCTGTTTGGGGATCCATGGGACCAACAATGTCAATCCCCACCCTCTCAAAGGGAACCCCCACCACAGGTAGTGGTATAAGGGGGGCCGTTGTGGTGCCACCTGCCTTGCCACTGGCCTGGCAGGTTACACAGGAGCGACAAAACTCCTTGGTGTCTTCAGACATGTGGGGCCAGTGAAAGTGAGGGACAATTCTGTCCCAAGTCTTGTTCTGGCCCAGGTGACCTGCTAAGGGAATGTCATGGGCTAGGGTCAATAGGAAGCCCCTGAACTTCAGAGGTATAACCAACCTCCTGGTGGCACCAGGCTTGGGGTCTCTACACTCTGAGTACAAGAGTCCATCATCCCAATACACTGTATGGGGACCACTAGCTTTCCCAGCAGCCTCAGCAGCAGCTTGCTGTCTGAGGGGTTCAAGAGAGGGGCAGCTCTGCTGCTCCTGGCTCAGATCTGCCCTGGAAGGGCCCCCTGTCCCCAAGAACTCAACCTGGTCAGGTTCAAGCTCCTCTGGGACAGTTCCTTCCTCAGGACTGAGATCATCCCCCTCAAGAGACTGATCTTCCTTCTGAGCCAAGGGGGAAGGCACTGCCTTTACCCTACCACTCCTCTTCTTTGAGGGCACTTGGTCCATTATTCCAGAATCCAAGGCCTGTTCAGTGTTAGACATTTTGGCTTGTGACCTGGTCACAGCAAACACATCTGCAGGGATGCCCAGCATTTCTGCATGGGTCCTGAGCTCCACTTCTGCCCAAGCTGAAGTTTCTAGATCATTGCCAAGCAAGCATTCAACTGGTAGGTCTGCACTTACCACAACCTTCTTAAGGCCAGTTACCCCTCCCCAGGAGAAGTTAACAACTGCCAGAGTATGGTCTGTTCTGACATTGCTAGCATTGGTCACTTGGTACATTTCACCAAGGATAATCTGCCCAGGATCCACAAGTTCTTGTGTCACCATGGTGACACTTGCCCCTGTGTCCCTAAATGCCAAAGCCTCTTTTCCATTGATTAAGGGCTGTTGCCTGTACTTGCCCAGATTACTGGGACTCACAGAGGAGGTCACATCCATGCCTCCATCACAGACTAGGACAGCCTGAGTGAGTTCTCTGACTAGGTCAGAGCTCATCTCTTTATCCAGGGTCAACCCTACTAAACCCTTGGCTTGTGTAGTCCCACCACCAACTGTAACTGCACTAGGGGGAGCAGGTGCCTTAGGGGCATTGGTGGGGGCTGGAGTAGAGTCTTTGGACTTGGTGCAATCACTGGTCCAGTGGGTCTTTGCTTACAGACCTTGCACCATGGTTTCTTTTGGCCTTTCCCTTTGTTAGACTGTGAATCCCCACCTGAAGAAGATTTTTCGGGGCCTTGTGAAGACTTCTGGTCTTTACCCTTCTCCCCACCCTTATCAGAGTTCTTAGAATCTTGCTTCTTTGGGTCACCACCTTGGTTCTGTACCTTCTGCCTCACCCTGGTTCTGACCCATTTGTCTGCCTTCTTTCCCAATTCTTGGGGAGAGGTCAGATCAGAGTCCACCAGGTACTGATGCAACAGCTGATTTTGACAGTTATTAAGAATCTGCTCCCTCATGATAAGATTGTACAATCCTGTGAAGTCACATACCTTACTGCCCATCAACCAACCTTCCAGAGCCTTAGCAGAACAATCCACATAGTCTACCCAGTCTTGAGTCTGTGCTTTTTGGGTATCTATGAACTTTAACCTGTATTGTTCAGTTGTTAGGCCAAACCCATCAATCAGAGCACTCTTCAAGACTTTGTAATTGTCAGCATCCTCTTCTCTTACAGTGAGGAGCTTGTCTCTACCTTTGTCTGCAAAGGAGAGCCACAAGATTGCTGCCCACTGCTCCTGAGGGGCCCTCTGTACTTTACAGGCCCTCTCCAGTGCAGTTATCCATTTGTGGATGTCATCCCCACTCTGGTAGGGAGGGACAATCTTGCTCAGGTTTCTATGGTCATGTGACCTTTCCCTATCTCTAGGGAAACTGCTGCCACCATGGGACTCTAGTCCCAACTTTTTCTCTCTCTATAGAGATCTAGGGACTCCCTGTCTATAGCCAATTGCTGTTTTCTGAGTTCAAGCTGGGCTTGCTCATACTGAATCAGTTTCTTCCTCCTCTCATGAGAGGATTCCCTTCCATGAGAGGAGACAGAGGTCCCTACTGAGGTGTCAGAGTGGTTAGACTCCTGAGAAGGAGATCTAGTCCTTCTGGGCACACTTACAACTCTTCCTGGGGGGACAAAGGGGAGGTCATTCTGATCCTCCTCATCCACAGGAGGAATTGGGTTTTCCAGGTCAAGGTCATTTTCACCTTCCTGGCCAGTTTCAGAGGGGGGGCCCTGGGTTCCTTCTCCCCTGACCCCTTCCTCATTTTCTGCCCCACCCTCTCTGCCTACCCCTTCAGACCCTAGGGGCCTGCTGAGATCATCAGCTAGTAGCACCTCTCTGAGGTGTTGGGTGCTGGCACTTTTGCCTGCCTTCAGCTTCCTAGTATTGCACAATGCTCTCAATTCCAAGAATGGGAGATTATCATACTTGGAGGGAAGAAGCCCACTGGCTTCTGGCAAGGACTCACTGGGTCCTTGCTTTGAAGACATTACTAGTGAGGTGTGGTGTATGCACTACCTACTCTAGTGTGGCCTACTAAACTCTCTTGAGTTGTAGAAAGGGTGTGCTATCCCTTAACACACAACTCTAAGTTCAGTAGAACTTACTGTATACTAAGCTTGATTTATATGTACCTTAGGTACCCTTAGTGGTTTTCAGTTGATCAATTCAATTGAGATTATCTGGTAAAACAATAGCAAGCTGGAATCCCACACGCTGCACACCAATGTGAGAAGTTGGCCTGGTATATGCTGTCCACTAATTATAGTGGGCACCTTGCACCACTCCAAACAACCCCTTATTGGAGATAGGTTAAAGACAACCTTTATTGAAAGCTATCCTAGTGGTAGCTATGGAGAGCAGCCTTCAGGCTAAGTCTTGAAGGAATGTAAAGCAGCTTTTTTTACCAGTCTATAATCTCTTGAGTGACCAAATGAAAGAGGACCACACCAGGTATATATTCAAAATATATGTATTTATTGCAAAACACACCCCTCTAGTCTCTTTATGAGGCTAGAGTTCGAAGTACATAAGTTATAAGTTAGTTATCAACAGTAATAGCACAAATACACGTTTGAGCCCTAGGGGCGTACCAAACCATATACCAATAAAGTGGTATAAGAACCACGACTGAGCTAGACACAAGGCCTAGAGCCTGTAGAAGTGCTTGGCCCTCAAGGAACCACCCAAGGTAGTGACACAGGGGACCCACGGGGGACGCGTGCAGTGTGAGAACACAGCCGCGAGCCATCGTTGACTTCTATGGGGAATGTCGCGTGTGGAGTTTTAAAGAAAAGGGACACTTGGAGGAGGACTTGGAGCAAACCCCTTTAGAACTGGGTTGTTCTAGAGTCTATACCCACGGGAGCACCAGAGTACTCGAGTTACCTCACCCAGGGAAGCCGGGTGCATAGGTGTCTTTCGGGGTCGGGTTTCGTCGTCGTTTTCAATGGCGATCTGCTGCAAAGTGCTGCTGGCGGCCAAGTCGAAAGTGTTCGGGTGGATCCAAAGGTGGATCGAAGATCTGAAGAACCTGAAAGCAGAGGGGACAGAGTCTGGATCACTAGCCAGTGACCAGGAAGGCGATGTGCTGATGCCCACCGATGTCGAGTGCTTCAGGTAGGTTGACAGTCGTCTTGACTCTTCAGCCACGAGGTCCAGGAGGTGTCGACGACAACCAGGAGCTGGATTCAAGCTGTCCCATGACGTCTGTCGATTGCAGGGGTGTCGGCGACCGGATTGGACCCAACAAGCCTTGGCAACGGCAAGTCTTGTGGAAATAGAAGAAGGACGGTGGTGCAGACCAGCAAGGTCTGAGGGACTCCCCCAGCGAGGGTAAGTCAGGGCACGCCTGGAGCAACCAGGAAAGCCCAAGCAGAAGAAGATTGGCCTTCGGGAGGGCCTACTAGCCAACGGACTAGCGACCGCGAAGTAGCCTCGAGTGGACACACTTAGGGCTGGCTCACTGGACACTCGTGGAGTGGAGGCCAGTGATCTTCGGTGCAGTCGGTGCTGGAGGCGGGGGCTACTCGGAGCCCAAAGCACAACTTCGTGGAAGACCAGGAAGAGGATGCACTTGCAAATGTGCTCGGTATCCAGGGGTCACGGTTCCACGTTATCCACGACAGCTACGGGCCTCACCTTTGCTGGGGACTCAGGGCAGCCTCGGGGAAGTCTGGAAATCCACCTCTGGTGATGCAAAGACTTCGGCGTCCGGCAGGAGCTTCAGCGATGCAGACCGGACAATTGCTTCGTTGGTGCCTGCCAAGCAGGGGAGTCACTCCTTGACCCCAAGGGAGAATCTTCAGTCCTCTAATCTTAAAGTAGAGCGTCGAAGGTCCAGGATTCTGTGTCAGAGTTTCGTCCAGGTAAATCTAAAGTCCTAAGGACTGGGGTCCCATACTTATACTAAGTTAGGGGGTTGGACATACTCTGGGGACCCACCTATGGGAGGGTCAGGGAAGAGGGGTGGTTACACCCATTCCCTTTGTCCAGTTTCGCGCCAGAGCAGGGGCTGGAAGCCCCTGAACCAGTTTGAACTGGGGTATGCACAGGGACACCAAGTGTGCCCCCAGTGCAGGACTTCAAAGCACCAGAGAGTGCTCCTGCCCAGCCCCAATACACATTATCCTGTCTGGGGAGGTGGTTACACCTCCCTGGGACAGGAAACCTATTGTCCAGGCCTCCCCTGCCGGAGTTTCAGTCAGCAGCAGGAGGCCAGACCCGTGTCTGTGGCAGCGGCATCCATTTTGTGATGCCAGGGCTTGGAAAGAAGTTACCGGGCAGGCCGGTGTGTACATGTCTCTCCCTCTAGAAGGGTGGAATGCTACCCCCGCCGCCAGATCTGGCGGGGGGTAGTATTCCAAGATGTTTGACACCAAACACGACATGTTTCCGTGCAGCCATCCCAAAGTTAGCATTTAACGCGAGGTTATAATGCGCTTAAGAGTATATGGTCAGGCTGCACTACAAACAGCATCAGAGAAGGGTCTCCGAACGCTGCAGAGGGGCTCTGCTCATGCAGGGGCACCCTCTCACATAGGAACCAAGCACTCTGCCTTCAGGATTGACAAGGCCTGCCATAGGAGTGACTTATAGGTTTATATGTGTGTATGTATGTAGTGATATAGGTAACCTATATCACTGTAAGGGGTGCATGCACCACCTTACCCAGGCTGCAGTAGCAGACCTGTGGTGTCATTTTGGATGGCCTTCCAGGGGTGGCACAATACATGCTGCAGCCCTTGGTAGGCCTCTGAGGTACCTATGCCCTGGGTACATAGTATACCATATACTAGGGACTTATAAGGGCACTCCAGATTCCAATCAGAGATGTGCTTAAGGCACATGGAAACCATTTTAGAGAGGAAGCAGCTAGGCTGGGGTTCTGATTAGCAGGGCCCCAGCCAGACTAAAGTCGAAAAACAGTGAAGCATCAGCAAAAAGTGGGGGTACCCATGTGAAGCAGATCCTACTCTCCTACAAGTAGTTCCTGAGAAATTTAAAAATAAAAAATATCGATATCTGGTGAACGCTCTGGATCCGCGAACCCTCCCGATCACGAATTTCATTCTGATTGGCTGCCAACACTTCAAACCAAGAAGTATTGGCAGCAATCTTGTGATTCTGTAGAACCGAGTCATAAGAAAAAAGGTTAAAAAAAGGAAAAGGGGGCAGAGTAGAAACACCCTGACCCCCTAGGCGTGCTCAGGGGGTCCCACAGGGACCCCCAGGACCCAAAAAAATAATTAAAAAAAAACAATCGGGATTCACGCTGGGTGCGCGAATCCGGCCGAAATGTTTTTTAAAAAACGAAGCGCGGGCTCCCGCGCTTTGTGTTAATAAGCCCCCGGGTGGGCGAGGTCACGGGGGCACTGTGCAAAATATATGCGGGGGCTGCGCGGGCCCCCGCAGCCCTGAGGACTGCCACCTCTCCGGGGCTTTATTAATTATGCACGGGTGGCACACAGCCACCCAGCAGCCCTGGGGACCGCCACCTTCCCGGGGCTTCAATTTATATGAGGCGGGGGGCCTCGCGGGCCCCCGCAAGCCCCGGGGACCGTCACCTCCCTATGGCTTCAATTTAAATAAATAAGTGTGGGGGGGCTCCTGCTCCCACCACACTGCCCCGAGGACCACCACCTCTCCGGGGCACTAATTATGCTAATGCGGGGGTCCGTTGTGGACCCCTTGCCCCGTGGACCACCACCTCCCCGGGGCTTCAATTTATATGAGGCGGGGGGGCCTCGCAGGCCACCGCAAGCTCCGGGGACCGCCACCTCCCAGGGGCTTCAATTTAAATAAATAAGTGTGGGGGGGCTCCTGCCCATAGTTCCCTCTAAACTGCACGCCTGTGCGGTCGCGCACACCTAGGCTTCCCTCCGCGCCGATATACCCAATCAGCGCACACTACAAAAAATTCCGCTGCATTTATTTGAAGTGCGCTGATAGTGATGAAGCTGCGCTGCTAAATGCTTTTTTTAAAAACATGTTTTTGTCTTTACAAATGCTAATAGAGGGCATTTAAATACCTGCTGGGCAGTCCTGAAGCAGCAGGAGAGAACTCCAAAACCTTTCCCTGCAGCCTGAGACCAGTCTGCCACATCCCCCTGCTCACCCTCAGAGAACAGCGAGGTGAAATGCAGCAGTTTCTTCCTCTGCTCAGATTTATTTATGTACGGCTTGATGCTTTCTTTTGGGAGTGTAGGTTGTTCAAGGTGCGAGTTTGGTGTGCACCAAGTTTGGGAAAATACAGCGGAGCATTACAAGCTACTTGTATACGAGTTTCCACATTCTCCTGTGTATCACAATAAAGTGAGGCACAGGAGTTTTCTGCGTTTCTAGTTTGACGAGGCTGAGCATAGCTGTTGTATATGTGCTGCTCGGGCATCCAGGTAATTTCATGTTGCTGATTACCCTCTCCCGCAGCAGGTGCTTCTGGTGATGGTGATAGAGTGCACTTTAAGTGGCGTCGGAAAGTACATACACAGGATCTTAGTATTTGAAAGGGTATGAACCATTTAGGGGCATTTAGAGGGTGATTGGACAATTTTACTTATCTCATTATAAAAACAAGACTGCACGTACTATGTAACGTTAGTGAGCCAGAAAGCAAGGATTCGCTGAGGACTTGCCAATTACTGGCCCTTACACACAAGCCAGATCCCTGAGTGCTCACACCCACCTCCCAGGCAGTTCCAGAGAGCCAGCAATGGAAACCTGAAGGCCATGCAAGACAAGCCAGCCCTGTGTGCCCTCTGCCAGCTCATTCTAGACAAGTGACAGTATCTTCTTCTGGGGCCTTTCAGATAAGCCACCGTGGGATCAAATAGTCTTTTCTAGAAAGGAGATGCATGGTCAATAACTCATATTAAACCTTAAATAATCATGTGTGTCCATTGGTTGAATTAAATAATATAATAAGCTGTAACTGGTCAGTGAAACGCCAAACAAATACTAAAAATTGGGATGTTTTGCGCATCTGGCCACACCTCTGACTCCGCCTACTGATCCAATCTTTGGGTTATTTCCGCCCTCTGATTCCCCGCCCACAGTTCCCCTACTTTTTTTACCCACTTTGACCACTGGATGCACCACAGTGCATTCCGCCAGGCAGTTGCAGACTCTCCACCCCTTTACAACCTTCTCAGGCTAGTCTAAAATGCAAATTAATAACTAAAGATAAAAACCTACTGTATTCCTCCTTTCCGTTAGAAAGTATGCAAATCAAAATAATTCAAATGATCATAATTTTATGCAGTAACTTGATTTGAATGAATGGATTAGTGATTATGCAAGTAAACAGTGAGTGAAAGAAAGAGAAATGGAGTGAATTAATGAGTAAATAGACAAGTGAATTTGAGGGTTTTTGAATGAGCATGTGACTGTCTAAGAGAGTAGGGGAATGAACAAGTGAGTAGGTAAGTGAAACAGGGATTGAGTAAGTCAATGAGTGATGGAGTGAGTGTCCAAGTTATTGAACAAGTGAGTGAGGGGGTAGTTTAATGTGGGAATGAGTGCATATGTGAACGAAGCAGTAAGTGATTGGATGGCAAGTGTGCAAATTAGTGAATTAATAAGCAAGTGAAAAATCAGTGAAATGGTGAGCAGCAAGTAAGTGAGTGGGTATGCAAATGAAAGAGTGTGCATGTCAGTAAGCGACTGAATGATTATGCAAGTGATTGAGGTGAGTGAAGGAGTGTGCAAATGAGTGAGTGAACACATTATAGTGGCTTAGTGAGTGTGAGTTTACAAGTAAGTGAATGAGCAAGTGAGTGAGTGAAGCATGAAGTGACTGAGTGAACAAATGACGACCAAGAGTTTGAAGCTTCTCTTGACTTTAGACTGGGAAAATGAGTGTGACAGTGAACAAGTGAGAGAACGAGAAGCAAAGTGTGTTAGTGCAGAAGTGTTTGAGTGAGTAATAAAATCAGTGAGTGAAAATAAAGAATCATGCAGTAGGGATCCTCGGGAGCCTAAGCAGCGTAACCCAGTGAGGGCCTCATTTATGAGGTATTGCCGTAAGGCAGCGCAGCAGGCCTTCCTTCTGCCCTGCCCTACAGGCAAAGAAAAAGGGCCGGAATGTGCCGTATCTATCAGATTTGGCACATTCCTGTCCTTTTCCCCTGCGCTGGCGCACAATGGGCTGCCGTGCGCCAACGCAGGCATCTTTGAACCATGGTGCAAGGGTACCTGGGTTGCGGGGATGATTATTTTTGTGCAGGAAGGGAAACCTTCCTGTACAAAAACAATTACAAGAGGCTTTTTCCTGTGTGCTGCAGAATGCAGCACACAGAAAAAGGAAAAATTAGGAGAAATACAGATATTTCTCCTTGTTGTGCCTCTCTTACGCCTCCCCATGGGAGGCGTACGTTTTTGTCACTGCCTCAGATTTACGATTTCTTGTAAATCTGGGGCAGGGTCAAAGAGCCATGGATGTTGCTGGGAACGCCCCCAGCAACACCCATTGCACGCCCCTTTAACGCAGAAAACTGTGTTAAAGGGGACCATATTTACGAGGCAGAATTAAGCCCAAAAAAGTGGCTTAGTGCTGCCTCAAAAATATGGAGCAGGCTCCTGCGGCACAGAATGTCACAAAAAGTGACCTGCCGGCAGAGCAAGGGGCCTCATAAATGAGGCCCTGAATCCCTTAGTCACACTGCCTCTACCTCTCCCCCTAACATGAAATATGACTCAGCATATTCTTCAGAGAAGAATACAAAATATTTGTCTACAAACACTATCCCATTACCCATTATTTGACACCATATGTTGGATTGGGAACCTTTGGTTAATACATTCTGCAGCAAATTCCCCAGCCACCCCAAAAAAGAAATACAAAAACATGACATACTGAAACATAATGCAATTACATACTAACATTTAGGGCTGTACAGAATTCATGTAGCTACCCAAAATTTGGGGAAAATTATGCAAAGCTAATGCGTAATTACGCAAAATGCAAATCCTGTAGTTGTTTAGAGAACTATACATTTGTACATATTTGTCATTTCATTGCAGGATACCTGATGGTCACCTTGTAGGAAAGCTTATTCTCAATACATTTGACCTGACTTGATTACAGTGACGAGCCAATGACAAAAGCTATACACCTGATTGGTTTATTTGGAAGAGTTATTTCTGATGCCATAGTTCTGATCTGTCTCATATGAAAAGTTCCTACAAAGGCAGTAGACCTGATATATTCATTATGAGACACCTGCTAAACCCAATAGAATTTTATAGATGGATTGTAACTTGACTCTCTTAAAGCCTACAGATGTATTTGGTTACATGAAATCTCACACATTACAGTTTTTAGGCAAGGAGTTTGGTGTTTATTACTCCCTTCAACAAACTTTAGGGGTGCAAGATTTGCACTGTAATAATTATTGCTAGAATCTCTATGGAAAGCCTGACAGGTTTAATTGTCTACCAGGATCTTGTAAAAAAAAAAAAAAAACTTTAAAAAATGCATACATTTATATACATATAAATACAGAGAGAGGCTTTTCGTCAGCCCTCTTCTGTCACTGGTCTGTATGGGTGTCATTTACACTTTCCTTCCGTCCATGACAGCATAGAGCATGGGGAAATTGATCAGTCCTCTTTAGTTCTTTGCTCTCTTACCCTGTAAGTGACGACATTTGTCTGATCACATGTGCACATCCGTCTGAAAATGAGTGCACTTCAGTGCCAAAGCCAGAAGGCCAGTCTTTTAGAATTCCATTTTCTACTTACAAGTGCCTTTTTATTATTTTTCTTCTCCTCCTTTTTATTTTCATTTTTAACGCATGCTAAAGCTCCAAAGATGGACCTTACTGACTACTTGCTTGACGCTCACTTCATCTGCAGTGTACTGCAACCTGCACAGCCGCTGCCTCTAAACTAGCTGACCATAATGCAATGATATTATCTATGCTGTATCGTTGTTTTACCTTTGCAAGATGGCCAACAGAATTCTAATGTGGCAGTCAGCTGGAACTATGCACAATCTACAATACCATTGCAAGATGTCCACCACTATTTACAATACCGTTGAAAGACCTGCTGCTTTGTTTAATCTTTCTATTGCAAGCACATGTTTACCATTTTTAGGCAATAACACGTTTTGTTTTTTCTACTTTTAATTTATCTTGTTTATGTGGCTGAATCTGTGTATGTGTTGTATTGTGTTTGTGTAAGTGGGTGAATGCAAAAATGAATAAGTGATTAATGGATGCACCAGTACAAGGATGAGTGACAGAGTGCATGTATGATGACCAATCAGTGACTAAGGAGTAACTTTAATGTTTGTTATCTACTTTTAAGTGGCAGCTAGTCGATTTGTCTAGTTGCTAGTTGTACATCTCATCACTCACTTGCGCACACTAACAAGAAAAGTGTGCACACAAACATTCTATTGCCACACATGAGGAAGAATAATTAGAGGGAACATTGCTCCTGCCCCCCCACACTGCCTAGGGACCACCACCTCCCCGGGGCACTAATTATGCTTATGCGGGGGTCCGTTGCGGACCCCTGGCCCCGGGGACCACCACCTCCCCGGGGCTATGTAAATGTTGGGAGGGGGGCCGCGCGGCCCCCCGCCTGGAGACCTAGATGGCCCTGGGGACTGCCACCCCCCAGGGCCGGCTCCAGCAATGTCCCGGGGTACCTACCCCTGGGACATTGCAGTTTGCAACGACAGTGCGGGAGCACGGCTCCCGCTCTGTCATTGCAAACACTGCTTTGCTTCGTGGAAGCGAGAGCAGGAAACCTGCTCTCGCTTCCACAAAGCAAAGCAGATTGTCTTTGGACAAGGGAAGCTGCATGTCAGCAGCTCCCCTAGTCCAAAAGCAATGCCGGCTCCCACAGGTGGCGGGGAGCTGGCAATGACGGCGGGGGCATTGGGGCTCCCCCCGTGGTCCCCAACGTTGAGGGCAGGCCCCGGGGCATGGGGTCCCCGGGGCCAGAAGTGGCCCGGGAGGGGCCACTCGGCCCACTCCCTTTTAATTTTTTTTTTTTTTTTTTTAAAGCAGAAGGCCAGCCCCTGGGCAATGGGGTCCCCGGGGCCATAATAGGCCTGAGGAGGGGGTGGCCCCCCTCTAAAATTAAAAATAAAGGCCCTGGGGGATGTGGTCCCTGGGGCTAGAAGTTGCCCAGGGAATAAAAAAAAACAAAAAACGAGGCCAGACCCCAGAGGATGGGGTCCCCGGGGCCAATAGCGGCCCAGGGAAGGGGGGTCACGCGGCCCCCCTCCCGTATTAATAATAAAAAATTAAAAATTTAACGAGGCCATGCCCCGGGGATGGGGTCCCTGGGGCCGAAATCGGTCTAGGGACGGAGACCGCGCGGCCCCCTTCCCATTTTTTTAATTTTTTTTTTAAATGGGTCAGGCCCTGGGAGATGGGGTTCCCAGGGCCCACAAAATATTAAGAGAAGGGGGGCAACACAGCCCCCCTTCTAACAAAAATAGAAAAAAAAAGAAAAGTCGGCATCTCGCTGGAGGCCCCGCCCCCCTCCCTGCACCACTCTGCAAACGCACCTCCTGGCGCTTTCTAAGTTGGGGGATTAAGTCCCCTTGCATCCTAAGAGTCCCTGGGGGCCAACTAGCCCACCAGGTACCTCCAGTAAGCCCCACACAGTGGGATTGCTGAGAGGTGGTCCGAGGCCACGCCCCTTTTTACACCACTCTGCAAACGCACCTCTTGGCGCATTGCTGGTGGGGCAAAGAGGCCCTCTTGTGTCCTAAGGCCACAGGACTAAAGTGGACTTCATCCCCCGGGCAGCAGTGCGCCAGGAGGCGCATTTGCATAGTGATGTAAAAAGGGGGCGTGGCCTCGGACCACTCTCAGCAATCCAGCTGTGTGGGGCTTACTGGAGGTACCTGGTGGGCTAGTTGGCCCCCAGGGACTCTCAGGATTCAAGGGGACTTAATCCCCCAACCCAGAACGTGCCAGGAGGTGCGTTTGCAGAGTGGTGGAGAAAGGGGGCATGGCCTGTGTCCATCTGTCAGCTATCCCACTCTCTGGGGCATACTGGAGTTATCAGGTAGGCTAGTTGGCCCCTAAGGACCCCCAGCAGTGAAGGGGACTTTAATCCCCATCCAAGAGCGTGCCAGGAAGTGCGTTTGCAGAGTGGTGGGGAAAGGGGGCGTGGCCTGCTATTAGAACTTAGCAATCCTGCTGTGTGGGACTTACTGGTGGTAATAGGAGGGGTAGTTGGCCCCCAAGGTTAACCTTGGGGGCCAACTACCCCTCCTGTTACCTCCAGTAAGTCCCACACAGTGGGATTGCTAAGAGGTCTTCGAAGGCCACCATCACCTTTCTCCACCACTCTGCAAACACGCCTCCTGACAGAGTACTGGTTGGGGGATGAAGTCCACTTTACTCCTGAGGGACTTTGGCGGCCCTCCTGGTATCTCCTGTAAGTCCTACGCAGCAGAATTCCTGAGCGCTGGTCGGAGGCCCAGGCCCCTTTCTGCACCACTCTGCAAACGCGACTACTACCTTATAGTTAGAAATTAGCATTTAAAAAACCTTTGAAATTCATTGAAAAAAACCATAGGTTTAAGGGACATTATAGTTAGTAATTAGCATTTAAAAAAGAATGGTAATCTGTATTTTAGAGTAGGTGTATGAAAGGTTATATTAGGGTGTGATGAGGTGCATCAGATATTAAGTGGATGATGTCATCAGTGATGTCATTTGAGATGTCATCAGTGATGTCATCAGTGATGTCACTGACCATGTCATGAGTGATGTAATATGTGACGTCATCACCAGTGCATTGCGGGGGGCGCGAGTTATAGTTAGTTCAACTAACTATAACGGCCGAATTTCTCTGGTTTTGTATGAGTGAAATATCCAACTAACTATAACGTCCCTGAAACCTGTGGTTTTTTTCAGTGAATTTCTTAGGCTTTTAAATGCCAATTACTAACTATGACGTCCCTGAAACCTATATTTTTTTCAGTGAATTTCTAACGTGTTTTAAATGCTAATTACTAACTATAACGTCCCTGAAACCTATGTTTTTTGTGTGAATTTCTAAGGTTTTTTAAATGCCAATTACTAACTATGACGTCCCTGAAACCTATGTTTTTTTTTCAATTAATATATATATTTTATATATATAATATATTATATATATTATATATAATAGATATATGTACATTCATATATATACGTATATATACATATATAATAGATATATATACATTCCAATGTTTTAATAATATATATTATATATATAATATATATATTATATATATATATATATAATAGATATATATAGAAATAGAATAGATCTTTTCTCCTCTTGTAAGTAGTAAATGAAGTAAACTGACATAAATACTGTCTTATGCATTTAAGTTTGGACCTTTTTACAGCAATGCTGAATAGTACAGGTTTTGCTTCAGTGATATAGGAAAGCATTTGGTTTTTCTTGTCTCTGCTGGGTAATGTCTTGAGTTGTGATGGTAATGAAAATACTTCCAAGCATACGATATATACCTAGAATTTGTACCCTTTGTGACTATGTGACCTCATAAGCTGAATGTAGATAGTAGTGAAGACAGGAATAGAATAGTAGAATGTTATGTTTTAGAGTAGATTCTGGAAAATCATTTGAGGAATGGCAGTGGATGAAGACCTAACCTGTATACTGCCAAATACATGTATACACGTGAAGAATCAAGATGAATATTCTTATCTGCCTGCATGATGCAGACAATGTCTGTGTCCAACGCTTATTTAGCTTCTTCTCCAGAAATACGAGGATTTTTTAGACTCAAAATCAGGTTTCTAGATTGCAAGATTTGCGAGCATGATAATGAGCATGATAATGTATAATCAAATGGAGACATTCATTGCTATTGTCATTTTCAAGGTGCACACAAACTTACAGATGAAGGTATTGTCGTATGAATCCTGAAAGCAGTTCATCATCTATGCTATATAATATATTTATCATCATAATTGCTTTCCAAAGCCTGAACCTGGCTGATGTGTGTGTGTGTGTGTGTGTGTGTGTGTGTGTGTGTCTTCTTATAACTAGAAGTTGTTTCTGCTGTATAAACCTGGGCGTCCTTGTGACATGAGGTGTGTTTGACTATCTGAGCTCATGAAATCTGTACATATGAGTGTTTGATCTGCTTTCTAGGTGCTGAGATTGTGAGATCCGTTTAACTTTTTATGTTCCCTCCTTAACCATTATTCACATATTCTCAGTCAAAACTTGGAATGGGTAGAGTGAAAACGTGAATGGAAGTGGAGTGGAGAAGAGAAGAAAGATGTTATACACATGTTAACAATAATAAGAGAACATGTCAAATTACAAACCCAGAATATTTAAAATATCTCTAAAGCATATGATTTTTTAACATTTTACAAGTATATTGTACCAAAAATACAACATTGTCCCCCACGTTTCCAAAGTATTTTGGGGGATTGTGGAGGGATGACCAGTCCCACCAGCATTCCTGTGGTACTACTTGATTGGTACATCAAGAACATTTCAGAATATTTTGTGAGTGCCCGTTCAGAAGTGCAAGAAAGACATGAGGCATTCTAGCTCATTTCTTTGAAAACTGCTATTTAACATTCACCATCTGTCTCCAATTTCTTATCAAATTTGCCTTCAGGAAGAATTCTTCCAATCCAGCCAGAACGAATGTAGGCTTGCTCGCTGCATTCAATTGGTGGTGGTTACACCCTAGCACTTTCAAAGTTCACCATCTGCCACCACTGAAAGGAAGTGGGCAGTGAGAGGGCACAACTTAATACTGACCAACAACAACAAAATAATAGGACATAAGGGAAAGGGGAGAGAGACACACCACAGACAATATGCATGAAAATACAAAGGGATTTGCCAAATGTGCTACTGACACTCGACTCCACATATTGATGTTCCTGAATACAACCATAAGGAACCCTACGATCGCCACCTCCAACAATTTCATTTCTTACATAGAGCCTACCTCACTCCTAAGAAGCTAGACCTAATTCACCAGCATACCAACAATGCATGCCCTAGATGTGGCACAGTAGATGCAGGTGTCCACCACATGGTCTTGTCCTGCCGCAAAATATTGGCCTTTTGGGCAGTCGTCACATTCCACCTTGAAGAAGCTAGCACATGGTTGGACTGATTTACTAGTCCCCAAGAGCTGCCTACTGGGACAATTCCCGGACCCCAAAAGGGGAAACATGGGAAACCGCTTCATCAACATGGCCCTTGCACTAGTGAAGAGGGACACAGCTACCAATTGGAAATCTTAGTGAAATATTGTGAATAGATAAAAAATAGACTCCCTCTTGCGACATCACTGCAAGGGAATGGGAAAACATGAACATACTCAGAGCTGGGAAGACTACCTTACATCCTTCTGAAACTCCATTAGGGATGGGGGGTGACACTGGCCCCAATACAACTTGAGCAGCAGCAAAGCAGAGCCCCAACCGGGTAAGCCCCTAGATGGCCGGATGCCATTGAATATCCTCCTGGTACTTGACTCCTGGTTACGTTTTTTAATGCCCACCATGCAGAATGGGAGTGACTGAAACTGTTGCTAAACATTTTACCTCGTATGGGATGCATGTCACACCAAGTACCGAGTTCAACCTGCCCCCTTCCCCCTTTTTATCTACTCTAGCTATTTTCGCTAATGTACTATACTGATGATGTTTTTACCACCGACCCTGCCACTCCAAGTGATTCCCCACAGCTACCAACGTTAGAATGAAGACTTAAAAGTTCTGTTCTTGTTGGGGGACTCCCCAAATAACAATATGTTCTTTACTGATGTATGTTTGTACTTAAAACACAATGAAACCATAAGTAAGGAACTCTATAGTGATACCCTTGTCTTTAATTCCCAGTCCCATCTTATCTTTCTTTCCTTATTTATTACCCCTCCTGTGCCACAAAACTCTTTATGACATAAAAGCAATCCACTCTGTTAAAAGTGAATACTTTCCTTCTCTTAAATGGTAAGCTTTAAGGCAGGAGCACATTCTTGCCTCTGTATTACAATTATACCATATTTAATTTTTCTTTAGTATTTTGTTTCTGAATTGCAAATTACTCATTACTTGAAAATCACGTTACTAACAATGATATTAACAAAGTCAACAATGAAAACATATCCTTAGCACTGCAGAGTACTTTTAAACACCATCTATGTTTCAGGACTATTTACAACTTGACAACATCAGTAAATGCTCATGCCAGGTAGGTAATTCATAATTTGCAGAGATAATATTTCTGAGATAATTATACATGCAATGGATCTTGTTGGAATGTCTGCATATGAGTTTGTCATACTGAAAACCTGTTTTGGAGTAGTCTTTGAGGACCCTAAATAAGTAGTCACAATTCAGAAGAATGAATCATATCACAATTGTTGACATACTGCATTATATATAAAAGCACCATCAGCATCTGATGTTCAGATTTTGTTTACCTGTCAAGATCTGAATTCTGCAACTCAAAGTTCCTAAGCACTCTCATGACCTGAACATCTTGGCTCAAGAAGCAAGGAGGCAGCAGTCCATGAATGCCAAGCTGGAGCCTTTCTTCCAGGGAAAATGCCATACCCTATGAGGGAAGAGTCATTATGAGCAACATACTTAAACCATTGTCATACATGTAGGCAGATGTTAAATTTTACATTTAAGGAATACATAATCATTAAAAAAACTTTATTCAAATCTTTTTTTCGATCCATAAAAGTACATACATTTAAAACTTATTATCAATTAATATTGTATAATACATAATATAACAGTTAAAACTTCATTTGTGCAAATCACGTTGTTATCCCATTAAATAATTTTACTTTTCGATCAAGGGGCATCCTTCAATAAACTTCATAGACTAGATGGTCTAGATGTACAAGGGATTTCCTTCTTTGTATGGCCCTGCTGATAAAACCAGCAACAGCACAACAAGCCAGTTCATTTTCAAGGGTACAAATAAATTTCATAGCATCCTTGTAAAAGAATAATTTCTGTACAATACAAATTGATCGCAAATTTATTTTTAATATCTCGATAAAACTTACAAAACAACATAAAATGCATTGTGGACTGATTTGCTTTCCCATCACATGAACATTTATGAACGATTTTCTGCCATTTTTCACATTTTGGGAAAGCCACCAGTTCATGGACTGTGCCAAAACGCAGTCTTGTAATCTAAAATCTGTCCTGAATATTTGTAACTTTAACCAAATAATTAGGTAGACCAGTCGACTCAATGCTAGCCATATATCTTAATACGCTTGTTTTTTCCTCATCCCTCCTAGCCCTCTCTTGGCTTAGTTTCTCCATGTACAATTTTTTAATTTCTCTTCTACCAAATTGCAGTTTGTCTGCGGGATTTTTTACCAATAGATCTTTATCAATGTTCTTTAGCAACTTGTCCATGTATGCTAGCCATGGGATTTTGTTAGTGTGTTCCAAAGTTAAGCAATCCCTGATTATATCCCTTGTGAACTTTGGTCCCTCCTTGCACCAAATGTTATGCCACGAGCACAAAGCTCTTACTTGGATAAGGTCGGCCACATATGGTGCATCCAGCTCTTTATGCAAGAGATATGTGGAGGTAGATCTTGGTACGGCCAGCATACTGCAGAAAAAATAATTTTCACAAGATTGCAATGTGTTAAGATTGGCATTTACCCACACTATAGAGCCATAGGTTGCTACTGATAGGCATTTACTACCATATATTTTGAGCATATCGCGGATAGGTTTGCTACCTAACTTGTTACAAAATCTAAAGATCGCGTCCATGGTTCTAATGAATTTAAGTTTAGACTGGTCTAAGTGAGGAGCCCAATTACTATTAAAAGAAAAGAAAATACCTAGGTAGGATAAATTCTGGACCTCTGTTAACTTATAGTCCCTTATGTAGGGGTGCTTTTTCTTAGCCCTACCACGACTGCAGACCATCACAAACATTTTGGTGAGGTTTAATTTTAGGTCTCTCTGCTCCATGTATGAGACGAAGGCTTCAATCAGTTCTTGTAATCCGTTAGCAGTTCTAGATATTAGAACCGCATCATCTGCATACAAGAGCAGCAGGGCTGGTCGTAAACCAATTTTCGGGGCATCAGTATTAAAATTCTGGAGAGTATTGTCGATCCCATTAATGTATAATGAGAAGATAAGGGGTGCGAGGACACAGCCCTGTCTTATTCCCCTGGACACCTTGAAATTAGGGGTGCACTCTCCTTCCCTCCCATACCTTACTCTAGATGTCAGTCTCGCATATAATTGTGATAAGAATGAGACGATATCATCGGGGGCACCCATATTAATCATTGCTTCCCACAATTTAGCATGGTTTACACAGTCAAAGGCCGAGCTTAGGTCTGCAAAGCATAAGTGAATGTGTTCTTCCTTAGCCATCGTATATTTGTCGATCATTAGATGCAAGTTTATGCACTGCTCCACTGTCCCCATCTCCCCCGTCCCCATCTCCCCCTAAAGCCATATTGGGTTTCAGTCAAGATGTTACTATCGTTAACCCAATTCTCCAATCTTCCAAGGACTATTCACCCCATGATCTTAACAGATGAGTCTAGGAGGGATATGGGGCAGTAGCATCTCGCAACTCCCCGACTCCCCTTTTTAAAAATGGCGACGATTATACTATCTGTCCATGTCTTAGGGACGCAACCTTTACCAGCTGCATTACAGACCTGGGTTAAGATAGGTGCCCATAAATGTGTGTATTTTTTATATGCATCAGCTGGAACCCCATCGGGTCCCAGAGCCTTACCCTGTTTCATCTTATTAATTGCTATAGTTACCTCCTCTAACCTGATTTGTTGAAGAGGTATCGTAACTATAGAGGGCGACTGTTCTGTATTATTAATAGATGCATGTTAGAAATGGGGGTCTCTAGTTGGCAGAGGTAGGTACCTTTGACCAAATAGGGACCCTTGGTTCTAGTCAGGGTAAGGGGGAAACACACTGTAGATAACCCCTGCTCACCCCCTTGGTAGCTTGGCACGAGCAGACAGGCTTATCCCCAAGGCAATGTGTAAAGTATTTGTACCCACACTCACAGTAACACAGTGAATCACCACAAATGGACACCACACAGGTTTAGAAAAATAAAGTTATCTTTATCTAACTTGGCAGGACCAAAATGACAAAAATCCAACATACACAATTAGCTATTCTTTGAAATGTTCTTGGTAAGGTTCTTGGTAAAAATAAACTTGTAGATTCTGTATTTCTCTTAGTGAGCAAATAAAATATCGCCAGCACTGTTCTCTTTAGCACCTGCACAGTTCTGTTGTCAGTAACTGACTTTCTCTCACGAGGCTGCCGGCTCCGCGAGCGGTGATTGCCAACAAAAATGTGCCCCCCAAATGCTGGAAACAAACAGGCTCCTAGGAGCGGGCCCCGATACCGCAGCTCTTCTGATGTGCCGGTACGGGCTGTCAGGGGTACTCGAAGCGGAGGCTTCACTCTGCAAGGAGGACCGGAGCAATTTCCCGACTCACACCCCACCCCAGGCAGCGACACACGCAGCCGCTCTGGACTGGAGTCCGAGCGTTACCTGGGGGGGTTGCCTTGCTCTCTTCCTCCCTCTCGTCGGACGTCCTGCGGAGCGGCTCCGACAGCAGCAGCTGTTGTTCCCTCGCTGAGAGGAGACTTCGGTTGGCAAGCGACGCGCTGTAGCCGATCGGGTTACGGCGCTCCCTCTCTCCTCCTTGCTCTTGGGCCGGTAACTCGGGCCGGCGGCGGTGACGTCCCTCACACCACACGGGGATGATCACGGTCTCGCAGTCGGCTCGGGACAGCGGCGGTGACGGCCTCGCAGTTGATCGCGGCTTCAGTCCCCTGTGCACGGACACACGCACACCGCGGCGTAGAGGTGATTTTTAAAAGCGAAGTACTCCTCAGCAATACGAGCCTCACGAAGGGTGCCAGCTGTGCCCAGACACACGCACACAGCCACTGAGAGGTGGTTTTGGAAACTTTGATGATCCTGAGTTTCCACAACAGGAGGCCAGCTCTCCTCAGGCCCTTGGAGATTTCCTTTTCAAGTAGAGGACACAGCACACAGCAAAGTCCTTCCCCTTTCCTTGGCAGAATGGCAACTGCAAGTCAGACCCAGAACACACAGCAAGGGCAGTCCTTCTTCTCAGTTTCTTACGCTCTTCTCCTTAGCAAAGGTTTCTTCTTGATTCCAGGATGATCTAAATTACAGGGGTTTCAGCTCTCATATTTATACCCCAAAAGTCTTTGTTCTTTATGTGTAAGGGGTCCTGGACCCAGTCCAAAGCAGTTCTGGGTGCACTCTGCCAGTGCACAACTTCTTCCTTTGTAAATATGGGCCAGGGTCTTCAGACGCACAGCAGGAGGTGAAGCCAGTCTTTTGTGGAAGGCAGGCACAGCCCTAGTCAGGGACAGGTACTACTCCTCCCACCACTCCAAATGCATATTGGCCTATTCAGCCCAGGCTGACTCACCCAGACTCCTGGAGCCACCCCAGCCCCTGTCACTCCAAAGCCAGACAGTCAATCCACAACCAGGCAGAGGCACACAGAAAGGTTGAACAAGAAAATAGCCACTTTCTAAAAGTTCTATTTTCAAACACAGAATTTAAAAACCATCCTTACTAAAAGATGTGTTATCAAATTCTGAGTTCAGGGATACCAGACTCCAATTTTCTATCTCACCCCTATGGGAAGATATGCTGGTAAAATGTTACACAGCATTCCTCAATCTGTCCTATGGGCAGGATAGCCTTTCAATAGTGAAAAACGAAATTGGCAGTATTTCACTATCAGGACATGGTACACACACCAGTACATGTCCTACCTTTTACATACACTGCACCCTGCCCAGGGGGGTACCTTGGGCCTACCATAGGGGTGTCCTATGTATAAGAAAATGGAAGGGTAGGGCCTGTAAAGTGGGTACACTGGCCAGGTCAAAATGGCAGTCAGCAAACTGCACGCAGGCACTGCGGTGGCAGGCCTGAGACATCTCTTTGGAGCTACTTATGTGGATGGCACAATCAGTGCTGCAGGCCCACTAGTAGCATTTGCTTTACAAGCCCTGGCACATGTAGTGCACTTTACTAGGGACCTACTGGTAAACAAATATGCCAATCAGGGAGAACCAATCACAATATCAATTTATACAGGGAGCACTTGCACTCTGACACTGATCAGCAGTGGCAAAGTGCCCAAAGCATCTAAGCCAGCAAAAACGAAATCCAGCACAGCATCAAAAAACACAGGAGGTAGAGGCAAAAAATCATGGAAAACCATGCCAAGGATGCCAGGTCTAACACAAGTCCCATCCAGCTGAAAAGTGGGGAGAACTACCCACCCTCTTGGGAGTTCTCATCACTAAGGAGGAAAAATCTGGACAGACCATCAACATTGGCATGTTCTGTACCAGGGCGGTGTTCCACCGTAAAGTCCATTCCCTGTAGGGAGATGGACCACCTCAACAGTTTTGGGTTCTCACCCCTCATCTGCATCAACCATCTGAGGGGCCTGTGGTCTGTCTGAACCCGGAAGTGAGTCCCAAACAAGTAGGGACTTAGCTTCTTCAGTGCCCAGACCACAGCAAAAGCTTCCCTTTCAATTGCACTCCACCTCTGCTCCCTGGGAAGTAGCCTCCTACTAATGAAAGCTACGGGTTGGTCCAAGCCCTCGTCATTCAATTGTGCGAGTACTGCTCCCACACCATGCTCTGAAGCATCTGTCTGCACCACAAACTCTTTGGAGAAATCAGGCGCCTTGAGCACGGGCGCCGTGCACATGGCAGCTTTCAGGGCATCAAAAGCGGTCTGACAGGCATCGGTCCAGATCACCTTCTTGGGCTGCTTCCTTGAAGTCAGCTCTGTCAATAGTGCCATATCCCTTGACAAACCGTCTGTAATACCCGGTAAGACCTAAGAAGGCTCTCACCTCTGTCTGGGTCTTGGGGGGCTCCCAAGCCAGAATGGTATCAATCTTGGCCTAAAGGGGCGCCACCTGGCCGCTCCCTACTTGGTGTCCCAAGTACACCACTGATCCCTGCCCTATCTGGCACTTACTTGCCTTGATAGTAAGGCCTGCGCTCTGCAGAGCCTTCAACACTTCACAGAGGTGTTGCAGATGTTCCTCCCAAGAAGAGCTGAACACAGCAATGTCATCCAGGTAAGCGGTGCTGAATTCCTCCAGCCCGGACAGTACCCGGTTGACCAGTCTCTGGAAGGTGGCAGGGGCGTTTTTAAATCCAAAGGGCATAACATGGAACTGGTAGTGCCCCCTCAGGTGTTGAAAACGCTGACCTCTCTTTGGCCCCATCAGTTAAGGCAATCTGCCAGTACCCAGATGTTAAATCAAACGTACTGAGGTACCGGGCAGCGCCTAACCGATCCACGAGCGCATCAGCTCTGGGGATGGGGTGTGCGTCAGTCTTGGTGACCGCATTGAGCCCACGGTAGTCCACACAAAACCGAAGTTCTGGAGTGGCACCGGGTGCAGCAGCCTTTGGTACTAAGACAACTGGGCTAGCCCAGGGGCTGCTGGAGGGCTCAATTACTCCTAGCGCCAACATCTTGGAAACTTCTTCCTTGATGCTGGCCCTGACCTTGTCAGCTACTCTGTAAAATTTCTGTTTCACAGGTAGGCTGTCCCCAGTGTCCACATCATGGACGTACCAATTGGTGACTCCTGGTGTCAGGGAGAACAGGGAGGCGAACTGACCCAACACATGGCGACAGTCCCTCTGCTGTTCTGGGGTCGGGGTAGGCGAGAGGTTCACCCCATACACTGACCCATCCTGCTCCTTTGCTGACAGGAGGTCAGGAAGAGGTTCACTCTCCTCCTCCATCCCATCATCTGTAGCAAGGAGCATGGTCACATCAGACCTCTCAAAGTGTGGCTTGAGGCGGTTCACATGTAGGACCCTCAAAGGGTTCCTGGGAGCCTGCAAGTCAACCAGATAGGTTACTTCACTCTTGCGCTCCACTACCTCATATGGACCAGTCCACTTGTCCTGGAGCGCGCAGGGCTCCACTGGTGCCATCACCCACACTTTCTGCCCAGGTTGAAATTTGACCAGAGTGGCATTCTGGTCATACCATCTTTTAATTTCTTCCTGGCTAGCTTCCAGGTTCGCCTGAGCGAGTTTCCTGAAGCGGTGAGTCTGGTTCCTGAAGGCCAGCACATAGCTGAACACATCCTGTGGGGTCTCACCAGGAGACTTCTCCCAACCCTCCTTCACCAGACTCAAAGGTCCTCTCACAGGGTGGCCGTACTCTAGTTCAAAGGGACTGAACCCTAAGGACTTCTGGGGTACCTCCCTGTGGGCAAACAACAGGTATGGCAAGAAGACGTCCCACTTCCGTCTCATGGGTTTCGCAAGACCCTTGATCATGCCTTTCAGGGTTCGGTTGAACCTCTCAACCAACCCATTCCCTTGAGGATGGTAAGGAGTGGTGAACTTGTAAGTTACACCACACTCCTCCCACAAAGACGTCATGTACTTCGAAATGAAGTTGGTACCCCGGTCGGAGACCACCTCTCTGGGGAACCCAACACGGGAAAAGATCCCCATCAATGCACAGCCCACCACGGGGGCTGTGATTGTCCTGAGAGGGACAGCTTCTGGGTACCGGGTGGCATGGTCCACCAAGACCAAGATAAACTTGTTGCCTAAGGCTGTCTTGGGTTCCAGTGGCCCCACAATGTCGATGCCCACCCGCTCAAAAGGGGTGCTCACCACAGGAAAGGGTTGGAGGGGAGCCTTACACTTCCCTCCACTCTTGCCACTTGCCTGGCAAGTCTGGCAAGTCCTACAATGTGTACCGACGTGCTTCCTCATTTGGGGCCAGTAAAAGTGGGTGACAAGCCTCTGAAAGGTCTTGTCGCACCCCAAATGTCCTGTGAGAGGCACGTCGTGAGTCAGACCCAGTAGGAAGGTCCTGAAGCGCTCGGGTACCACCAGCACACGGGCTGCACTGGGCTCAGCGACCTTAGGCTCACTGTAGAGTAATCCATCTTCCCAGTAAATGAGATGTGATCCGGACTGATCACCTGCTGCCTGGTCTGCAGCCTGTTGCCGCATACCAATGAGGGAAAGGCATTCCATCTGCGCCTTGCAGAACTCCTCCCTGGAGAGACCTCCTTCCTGCTGCCAATGGGTCAGCTCAGGCAGGTCTCCCAGTTCGGCCACCTGTTCCCCTGTAGGTTCCAGGGCATCCCCCTCAGGTTCTGCCTCCTCCTGGACCGTGGGAACTTCGGGGGCTGGTTTCCCACGCCCCCTGCCCTTCCTCTTCCTGGCAGGCCCCTGGGCCACTGTTTCAGGCTCCAGGTCCTCTTGATTACCCCTACTGGCTACCATTGATCTAGTGGTCACACAGACCCACTCAGGCAGACCCAACATCTCCAAATGAGCCTGGCGTTCCACCTCCCTCCAGGGGGAACTCTCCAGGTCATTTCCCAGCAGACAGTCTACAGGCATGGATGGACTAACAACGACCTTCAAGGAACCTGAGACCCCCCCCCACTCAAAGGGAACTAGCGCCACTTTACATAGGCGCACCGAGATGTCTGCTGCAACTACAGGGTGAAGTGCATTGGGAATAACCTGCTCCTCAGACACCCATTGACACCTGACAGATGTCACACTGGCTCCTGTGTCTCTCAGAGCCTCCACCCTCCTCCCATTGATGGTCACCCACTGCCTGTATTTTTTTAGTGGTTTCAGGCAGGTAGGACTCCTGGACCATCTCTCTGTCCACTAAAGAGACAAGGGTCATCACTGCTTGCTCCTCCCCTTCACTGGAAACCAATTCCTCCCCCAACGCTACAGTCACTAAACCTGGTGACGGAGCACCAGTGGGTGCTGGGGGTTTCTTGGGGCACTTAGAGGCAATGTGGCCAACCTCCCTACAAGAATAACATGTGGGGGGACCCCTGTTGTCACGCCTGCCCTTAGGGGGCCAGGTTGTCGTAGGCTTGGGGGGTTGGGACTCCTTTTCCTGGGAACTGTTTTGGGGTCCTTTAGAGAACTCCTTTTGGTTACCCTTGTCCTCCCCACCCTTATGCTGGGGACCCTGCCCACCTTTGGCTGTGGTACCCACAATCCCCTTGTGGACCCTGGTGCTGGTCCAGCAGTTCGCTTCCTTAGCAAGCTCCCTGGGATCAGTTAGCTTACTATCCAAACGATGCTGGTGCAGCTCTGGAACACATAGACTACTCAAGTGCTCCCAACTAATTAAGTGGCACAACCCCTCATAATCAGTTACCTTGCTGCCCTTTATCCAACCGTCCAGTGCACATGTGTACAAATTCACACACTCAACCCAAGTACTTGAATCATGCTTCTTGAAGTTCCTGAATTTCTGTCTGTACTGTTCTGGGGTGAGCCCATACCTGAGGCATAAAGCCTCCTTCGTAGGTCAGGGTACCCGCCCGCACTAAGGGTGGTAAGACGTCCCTCCCAGAAGCCTCAAAGTGTTTCCATAGGCCTGCCCCCCAGTTCTTTTCAGGCACCTCATTCATCCTTAGTGCAATCTCATATGCTTCAAACCATGCATAAATGTCATCACCCCTTTGGTAATTCTGCACTAAATCCTTGGGTATATACACCTTACCCACTTGCACTGGCTGTGTGCTGCCTCCGTTTGAACTGGACTCCACTTGTTTGGCCTTAATGTCCAGTTCCCTCATGCTCAACTCATGAGCCAAAAGCATTTTTTTATCTTCCAAAGCGAGAGCGCTCTTGCTCTCCTCTGCTCTCTTTTCGCTCTCAAGACGCAACTTCCTTTCCTCTGCCTCAGCCTTGAGCTTCAAAACTTCCAGCTCATGCTCTCTGACCCTTTGATTCTCCTGTAACTCCTCTGGGGAGAAGCCCCTACTGGAATGGTTGCTGCCAGCCCTGGGGGCTGGTCTGCCCACAGGCAGATCCTGCGATATGAAACCATCCCCTTGCGCATTCTCCTCCCCATTTGCATCATCTGTCTCCTCGGCCTCTTTGGCCTCCCACCAGGCCTTTAAGGCCTTCTGCAGCTCATCCTTCTTAGAGCTGCTCCTCATGGGACATCCAAAATCTTTGCAAAATTGCTTGAGTTGATCTACTTTGTAGGAATACAAATCCTCAATGTGAAACTCCAATTCTGCCTTCTCACTTGCTGCTTTACCATTCTGAGACATGATTCGTGGATGCTTTTAAGGGTCACTCAAAAATAGAACCAAAAACAAAGCACGGTATGTGACTGCGTAGTGGTATGCGCTAATCTAGTGATGTACACCAATCACTGTGGGTCAAGTACAAATACAAGTTCAAACCCCCACCGCTGACCACCAATGTTAGAAATGGGGGTCTCTAGTTGGCAGAGGTAGGTACCTTTGACCAAATAGGGACCCTTGGTTCTAGTCAGGGTAAGGGGGAAACACACTGTAGATAACCCCTGCTCACCCCCTTGGTAGCTTGGCACGAGCAGACAGGCTTATCCCCAAGGCAATGTGTAAAGTATTTGTACCCACACTCACAGTAACACAGTGAAACACCACAAATGGACACCACACAGGTTTAGAAAAATAAAGTTATCTTTATCTAACTTGGCAGGACCAAAACGACAAAAATCCAACATACACAATTAGCTATTCTTTTAAATGTTCTTGGTAAGGTTCTTGGTAAAAATAAACTTGTAGATTATGTATTTCTCTTAGTGAGCAAATAAAATATCGCCAGCACTGTTCTCTTTAGCACCTGCACGGTTCTGTTTTCAGTAACGGACTTTCTCCAACGGGGCTGACGGCTCCACGAGCGGTGATTGCCAACAGAAATGTGCCCCCAAATGCTGGAAACAAACAGGCTCCTAAGGGCCCAGGTACCGCAGCTCTTCTGATGTGCCGGTACGGGCCGTCAGGGGTACTCGAAGCGGAGGCTTCACTCTGCGAGGAGGACCGGAGCATTTTCCCGACTCACACCCCACCCCAGGCGGCGACACACGCAGTGGCTCTGGACCGGAGTCCGAGCGTTACCTGGGGCGGTTGGCTTGCTCTCTTCCTCCCTCGCGTCGGACGTCCTGCGGAGCGGCTCAGACGGCAGCAGCTGTTCCCTCGCTGAGGGGAGACTTCGGTTGCCAAGCGACGTGCTGTAGCCGATCGGGTTGCGGCGCTCCCTCTCTCCTCCTTGATCTTGGGCCGGTAACTCGGGCCGGCGGCTCTGACGTCCCTCACACCACACGGGGATGATCACGGTCTCGCAGTCGACTCGGGCCAGCGGCGGTGACGGCCTCGCAGTTGATCGCGGCTTCAGTCCCCTGTGCACGGACACACGCACACCGCGGCGTAGAGGTGATTTTTAAAAGCGAAGTACTCCTCAGCAATACGAGCCTCACGAAGGGTGCCAGCTATGCCTAGACACACGCACACAGCCGCTGAGAGGTGGTTTTGGAAACTTTGATCATCCTGAGTTTCCACAACAGGAGGTCAGTTCTCCTCAGGCCCTTGGAGATTTCCTTTTCAAGTAGAGGACACAGCACACAGCAAAGTCCTTCCCCTTTCCTTGGCAGAATGGCAACTGCAAGTCAGCCCCAGAACACACAGCAAGGGCAGTCCTTCTTCTCAGTTTCTTACGCTCTTCTCCTTGGCAAAGGTTTCTTCTTGATTCCAGGATGATCTAAATTACGGGGGTTTCAGCTCTCATATTTATACCCCAAAAGTCTTTGTTCTCTATGTGTAAGGGGTCCTGGACCCAGTCCAAACCAGTTCTGGGTGCACTCTGCCAGTGCACAACTTCTTCCTTTGTAAATGTGGGCCAGGGTCTTCAGATGCACCGCAGGAGGTGAAGCCAGTCTTTTGTGGAAGGCAGGCACAGCCCTAGTCAGGGACAGGTACTACTCCTCCCACCACTCCAAATGCAGATTGGCCTATTCAGCCCAGGCTGACTCACCCAGACTCCTGGAGCCCCCCAGCCCCTGTCACTCCAAAGCCAGACAGTCAATCCACAACCAGGCAGAGGCACACAGAAAGGTTGAACAAGAAAATAGCCACTTTCTAAAAGTGCTATTTTCAAACACAGAATTTAAAAACCATCCTTACTAAAAGATGTGTTATCAAATTCTGAGTTCAGGGATACCAGACTCCAATTTTCCATCTCACCCCTATGGGAAGATATGCTGGTAAAATGTTACACAGCATTCCCCATTCTGTCCTATGGGCAAGATAGCCTTTCAATAGTGAAAAACGAAATTGGCAGTATTTCACTATCAGGACATGGTACACACACCAGTACATGTCCTACCTTTTACATACACTGCACCCTGCCCAGGGGGGTACCTTGGGCCTACCATAGGGGTGTCCTATGTATTAGAAAAGGGAAGGGTAGGGCCTGGCAAGTGGGTACACTGGCCAGGTCAAAATGGCAGTTAGCAAACTGCACGCAGGTACTGCGGTGGCAGGCCAGAGACATCTCTTTGGGTCTACTCACGTGGGTGGCACAATCAGTGCTGCAGGCCCACTAGTAGCATTTGCTTTACCAGCCCTGGCTCATGTAGTGCACTTTACCAGGGACCTACTGGTAAACAAATATGCCAATCAGGGAGAACCAATCACAATATCAATTTATACAGGGAGCACTTGCACTCTGACACTGATCAGCAGTGGCAAAGTGCCCAAAGCATCTAAGCCAGCAAAAACGAAATCCAGCACAGCATCAAAAAACACAGGAGGTAAAGGCAAAAAGTCAGGGAAAACTACGCCAAGGATGCCAGGTCTAACAATGCATTAAAAATTCCGCTGAAATGAGTAAGCCAATCGTTCGGGGCAATGACTGTTTCAATGATGGGGTCTTCTTCATCTTTTCACATTGGTGAATTTATCACTTTCCAGAAAAGAGTGGAATCCCTGGTGTCTGCAGCTTGATTTAGTTTCAACCAGGTCTCCTCTTGTACCTCACTCTTCCTACTTTTTAGGGCCTGTTTATATAATAGTCTAAGTCGCTTAACTTCTATCCTATCTCTAGGTGTTGTGTGTAGGGCCTTATTTAACTCTTGTTTTGCCCATGTACAATCATGATTGAACCAGCCTTTTACCTGTCTCTTTTTAGTAGTGCTTTCTTTTCTTAAATTTATGGATAGTGCTGTGGTAATTCTCTCATAAGCGGTCATAATCATGTAAGGGGGGAGTTAATATCAGTACATATGGAAAAACTTTCCTTGTTATCTTTAACAACCTTATGCAACATAGGGGCATATTAGCAAGAAGAGGCGATAATTATCGCCAACCCAGGTTAGCGGCATTTTTTTTAGCGCCGTCGATCCTTGATAGTTATCGCCATGTTAGCGACGTATTACCAACACGTCGCTAACAGGCGATAGCTTCAGGGATCAGCGGCGAAAACTGCCGCTAACCGCAGAGCGATGGCGATAGGGAAACAGGCGATAGCGGGCGGAAACTAGCGATGAAGCCAACCAGCGATAACAAAACGCATGCTAAGCAGCAAGTGTTGACTTCGAAAAAATAGCCAATCATTCCACCTCCCATACAAGAGATGCACAAAAAAAAAGTTCAATGCAGCTTCCAGGGCCAAGTGCAGCACACATCAACAACTCCCTCAAGCCACCCAACATTCAGGATGACCAGGATGACTGCCTGGATGCCTCACTGGACCTGCGTCAGGTGCCTGGATGCCTCGCTGGACCTGCGTCTGGTGCCTGGATGCCTCGCAGGACCTGCGTCTGGTGCCTGGATGCCTCGCTGGACCTGCGTCTGGTGCCTGGATGCCTCGCTGGACCTGCGTCTGGTGCCTGGATGCCTCGCTGGACCTGCGTCTGGTGCCTGGATGCCTCACTGGACCTGCGTCTGGTGCCTGGATGCCTCGCTGGACCTGCGTCTGGTGCCTGGAGGCCTCGCTGGACCTGCGTATGGTGCCTGGATGCCTTGCTGGACCTGAGCCTGGTGCCTCGATGCCTCGCTGGACCTGCGTCTGGTGCCTGGATGCCTCGCTGGACCTGCGTATGATGCCTGGATGCCTTGCTGGACCTTCGTCTGGTGCCTGGATGCCTCGCTGGACCTGCGTCTGGTGCCTGGATGCCTTGCTGGACCTGCGTCTGGTGCCTGGATGCCTCACTGGACCTGCGTCTGGAGCCTGGAGTGGGATGTGGAGGAGGCGAGGAGTCGATGAGCCGTGGCTGGAGACATTGATGTGCGACGATCACCCGTACCTGGTGGTGAAGTCTGGCAGATCACATGGAGACACGTTGCTGACCTGTGTGAGAAGTCCGCCTTGTTCACCTTGGAGCAGTTAATGGTAGAGGCGCTCATGCGCACCAACGTAGTGGGGTCCGCATTGAATACTACAATCCACCACTACACTGGTGTGCACGGAGGGGATTACCAATGGTGTGTGCCGTCTCCCTGCATCACAGGATGGATGATGTTGGGCTGGCCGGATGCTCTGGAGGGTGAGGCCCCTGTGCTACGCCGCACTTGTGTGGTCTGAGCGCTGCAACTACATGCCTAAGGGAGCCCTGCTGCATCAACTGCATCGGGTGGTCCCCCAGCGGACAATGCGGTGGCTGCTGTACCCAGCCCAGTGAAAGCACACCGGGCTCAGGCTCCTGCTGGCTGAGTCACAGATTTGGAGAGAGTGCAGTGGACAGCACCACAGAGTCAATGTAAAGGTAAGGAGAAGGTGGGACGCGTAGCGCAGGAGGGCCGGGGGGAGTTGCTCATGCCTATCTGTGAGAAAGTGCCATCTTTCTTGCATGGTATGCCCCCACTTTTTGCTGAATTGCTGATGTGCTTTGACTGAGTGTGCCCTGGGCTCCTGCCAACCAGGTACCCAGGGCCTGTGTTCCTTCCCTAAAACTGCATTGATGCCTACACCCAATTGGCATCCCTGGCCACAGGTCAGCCCCTGGTAAATGGTACCATGGGTACCCAGGGCACTGTGACCAGGGAAGGCCCCTAAGGGCTGCAGCACTTGTTGTGCCACCCTTAGGGACCCTGTACCTTTACACACACACACACTGCCTTTGCAGGCTGCGTGTCTTGGTGCAGAACAAAAGTGAAGAGTCGACATGGCACACATCCCTGTGTGCCATGCCCACAAGCCACTGCCCTGGCCTAGGTCAGCCACCCCTCTAGCTGGGTGCACTATGCCAGTGGTGAGGGCACAGAGGCATGAGCCCTGTGCCCCTACAGTGCCCAAGTCCATTCTTGGGCATTGTAAGTGCAGTGCTGCCATTAAGAGTATATGGTGCTGGGAGTCTGTCATTACGAACTCCACAGCACCATAATGGCCCCACTGAAAACTAAGAAGTTTGGTATCAAACTTCTCAGCACATTAAACCACACTGATGCCAGTGTGGGATTTAATGTAAAACACACTCCAGAGGGTATCTTAGAGATGCCCCCTGAAACCAACCCGACCTCCAGTGTCCGGACTGAGTGGCGGCCCAGGCTGCCACCACCAGACATGTTTCTGGACCCCTGGGTCAAGAGCCTCTGCTCTCAGGGGCCTGAAACAATGCGCATCCTGGGGCGAGGTGCCAAAGCCTCCTCCCCCAGGATGGGCAGGGGAAGCTTCAAAGGCCTGCCGCCTTTTGAGCTTCCCCAGACAATTTGCTGCTCCCAGCAAACTGGTCCCCACTGGTTCTACCCCCACTTCTGGCGGGAGAACCGGCGGGAAAACCAGAGGCAGGAAATGGGTTGTGCCCACCTCTGCCAACTCCACCCCTAAGGTGGGGAGGCGAGGTGAAGCACAAACTTCGAGTCCCCGCCATCTTGAGGATGGGGGGACCCAGCCAACCAGGGACATGCTCCTGACCCCCTCCCACTGGAGAGTGGCAGAATAGGGGGTGTACCCACCCCAGGGACGGGACCCATTGGTCCCTGCCCTTACCTACCTGTAACCACCCCTACATTCAGTATTTAGGGGCTCCCTGAACCTTCCTTCCTCAGTTCCCGAATCCGAAACAAGAAGAGAAGACGAAGCAAGAAGACCAGCCGTGCAGCTGCTAACAAGGAGGCGACGACAACTGACTTGGCCCCAGCCCTACCGGCCTGTCGACCTCCGAACCTGCTCCTGCGGAACCCCGGCCTCAGCAACCTCAAAAACCCCGGAGGACCTGACTTCTGTGCCACAGCCTTCAACCCAGGGACTCCCACGAGCAGTGGTACTGTTCAAAAGAAAAACTACAAAAGACCCGGCCCTGGCACGGAACCACGAAACCTGCACACTCTGCACCCGGGGAGCCCAGCCTGTGCCTGAGTGAACAAAGACTTTGAGGACGTCCCCCCGGCGATTCTGACCTGGAATCCAGTGCCCAAGGACCCTCCTCGACGACCCAGACGACGCCTGCAGCCTCAGGACAAGGGACAAGGGACCCCTCCAACCGCGACCAGCAGGGGGTAAGATTTCCCGACCTCAAAAGACACCCCTGCACCCGGCGCCCCACGGCCCCCTGTGCCCAACTCCTGGGTGTCTACCTATCCTCCAAGACCCCAACTTACCTCTCGAAGTGTTGGTCGCTCCTGAAGAGTCACCGTCCCCGAGCCTGCAACCTTTGTTCACCTTCCAAGATCTCCATTGGTTAACATTGAGCGCCCGACGGCTCAAAAGCACCCTGCACCCAGCCGCCCGAGTGGCCCTGGCAGTGCAACCTCTGTCCTAATCCACTTCCCCATTTGCCCTGAGCAAGTGACCAGGACCCTAGCCCCCACAGCCGCGTGGCCTGCTAGCCAACAGCCACCAACCAAGGGCCCCCTGCCTGCCATAGGATAACATTGGGCCTAACTCACTCTGCACCCGGCCGCCCCTGTGCCGCTGGGGGTGAAACAACTGTACTTACCTGACCCTGGGAGACCCCTGAGTCTATGCCCAGAACCTTAACTTTGCCAGTCAAGTACTTACCCAAAAACCGATAACTCACTTACCTTCCATAGGGTGACATTGGCTGGCATCACCGGAAAATTCTTCTAAGTGTGGAGTTTCTCAACTTTAAAATATTCACCTAAAATCAATCGAGTAACTAAAATGAAAATACTCACCTGCTATTAGGCGAGATCCCAGTGCTGGATCTTGGTGCCCAGCACTGACCCTGAAAAGTAATCACAACGTTACTTATCGCTAACTCAATTTTCTTCCATAGGGACCCATTGACTGGTTTTCTGTGAAAATTCTTCTGTCTACTTTTGAAATACTAAAATATTGCCTAAAAATCACAACAGTAACGAATTCCGATTTACTCACCTGTCATCAGGAGAGACTTCAGTGCTGCATCTTTCAGCCCAGTACTGACCCTGCAAAGTAATTTTTACCGTACTGAACAGTAACTTGAAATTCCTTCCATAGGATATCATTGCCTGCTTTTTGTTGAAAAAGTTTCTGTGTCGATTTCTGAATCTTACAAATCTTCTTTAAAAATCGTGCCAACGATACAAACGTAATTACTTGCCTGTTTTAGATAGATATCCCAGTGCTGAACCTGAGACTCCAGCACTGGATTACAAAAGTAACGTAAACATACTTTGCTTGCAAACTGTATTTCCTTCCATAGGATAACATTGGTAATTTTACCCAGAAAAGTTTCTAAGTGTCAACTTTTGAAATACCATAATATTCCTCAAAAATCACTACTATAACCAAAACGCTTTTACTTAACTGTTTACAGGAGATGTCCCGGGACTGAATCCAAGATCCAGTCCTGTGGTTAATTAATTGCATTTAACCAAAACTTTCCATTGAGCTCAATGTTGCATTGTGTTTGAAATTGTGTTGCCTCTTGCAACAACTGTGACTACTGTCATCAAAAAGACTATTGCCTATTTGAAAAGTGTTTAAACAAAGCATTTTATTCTGAGAAAGTATATTTTGATTCCTATTGTTGGTTCTAAAATAAAACAAGCCTATATTTTTATATACAGACCATTGGCCTAGAGTTCAGTTCTTGAGTGTGTGGCTTCATTTGCTGACTGAGTGTGTACAACAAATGCTTTACACTGTCCTCTGATACTGCCTTACTGCTCGACCAAGCTACCACTTTAGAGAGTAAGGTTATATCTAACTTTAGCCTCTGCCTTACCATTGGGGAACTGTGGACCCTATACACCCTGTACCTTACTTTGGTGCAGTATATATAGAGTCACTTTCCTACATATCACATGTAGATGACGCACCCCCAGTGGCGGCACTACCGCTATGTTGGAAGAGCATTGCCCCACCAACTCAAGCAGTGCAGAAGAGGAACAATCATAACATGATGATAACACAATCAATCAATCACTCAGGGGAATTGTAAGCGCGCTACTCACCCGTGAGGGTCTCAAGGCACTGAGGTGGGGTGCCGCTGATCTGTTAGCTGAAGAGCCAGGTCTTGAGGGTCTTCCTGAAGGTGTACAGGGAGGGGGCACCTCTGATGTCTGCCGGTAGCTCGTTCCCGGTATTGGATGCAATGTGGGAGAATGATCTCCCGCCTGCTCTGGCTCTGTGAATGTGCGGGGTTTCGGACAGTGCGAGGTTGGAAGATCGGATGTCTCATTTGTGTACGTGGAATTTGATTCTGTCGTTGAGTTATTTGTTTACGTTGATGTGTAGTCATTTGTAGGCGTTAGTGATGATTTTGAAGGTCACTCCTTACACCACGGGGAGACAGTAGAGTCTACGTAGGTGTTGGCTGATGTGTTAGTGCCGGGGAATGCTGAGGACGAGTCATGGCGGCGGTGTACTGTAATGTCGGTACTTTGCGGAGTAGGGACTTGTAAATGGCGGTGTAGAGTGCGTGTCCATAGTCCACTCTGCTGGTGATGAGTGCATGGGTGACTGTCTTCCTTGACTCTGGGGGTATCCATTTGAAGGGCTTGCGGAGGATGCAGAGGGTGTTGAAGCAGCTGGAGGTGACGGCGTAGACCTGTCTGCTCATGGTGAGGGATGGGTCGAGTAGGATGCCGAGGTTTCTGGCATGGTCCGAGTGGGTAGGTGGGCTTCCGAGGGCGAAGGCCACCAGGTGTTGTCCCATGCCGAAGGGGTGGTTCCAAGGACAAGGACTTCTGTCTTCACGGCGTTGAGCTTCAGGCAGCGGTTGGTCAACCAGACTGCGACGTCCTGCATTCCTTCCTGGAAGTTGAGTCTGGTGGCGGTGGGGTCTTTGGTGAGGGAGAGGATGAGCTGGGTGTCATCAGCGTAGGATACGATGTTGGGGCCGTGTTGTCGGACGGTGGCGGCGAGGGGGGCCATGTAGATGTCGAATAGGGTCAGGCTCAGAGATGACCCCTGTGGGAGTCCGCATGTGATTTACGTGGGATAGGAGAGGAAGGGTGGCAGCCTGATCCTTTGGCTTCTTCCGGGGAGGAATGATCGGATCCAGTCTAGGGCTGTACCTAGTATGCCGGCGTCATGTATTCTTGCAACAGGTGTGCGGTGGGAGACGGTGTAGAAGGCCGCTGAAAGCTTGAGTGGGATGAGGTCTGCGGAGTGGCCTTGGTCCAGGAGGGTGCGGATGTTGTCTGTGGCGGTGAGTAGGACGGCCTCGTTGCTGTGGTTGTTTCGCAATCTGGATTGTGACGGGTCGAGGATGGCATTGCCATCAATGAATCGTGTCAGTTCCCTGTTGACGGTTCACTTTGCAACTTTGTGCGCAAAGGGGAGGTGCGAGATGGGCCGGTATTTCTTGAGGTCGGTGGGGTCAGCTGTGGTCTTTTTGAGCAGGGGCCAGACTTCTGCACACTTCCAGTCGTCTGGGTAGGTGCCTGTTTTGAAGGTGGTGTTGATGGTGCGTTGTAGTTCGTGTGTGATGGCGTCCGTGGCTCTGTGGTAGATGTGAGGAGCGCATGGGTTGGTGGGCACCCCTGAGTGGATGCCTTTCATGGTTGAGGCGGTGTCTTCGGCTGTGACTGGCAGCCAGGTGGAGATGGTGGGCTGACTGGTATGTCCGTGGGCCGGCGTGTCTGTAGACGAGGGTTCCTGGGAGTGCGGAGTTGTGGTTGGTCTGGATCTGGAAGTGCAGGTGTTCGGCGGTGGGGAAGGATTTGCTGGAGGTGGTGAGGCGGAGGGTGGTTTTGGGGGCAAATGCGAGGCCCCCTCCCGGGTGGTTGTGGCGGTCCTTCCTCTGGATCTTGTATCCGTTTGGGATGGCGAGGTTGATGTCGGGTGCGGAGGAGGCGTTGGTCCAGGTCTCTGTGAAGAAGGCGATGTCGGGCGAGAGAGAGTCGAGTAGGGTCCAGATTTCCATGGCGTGTTTGTGCACGGAGCGCACGTTGAGGAGGATGCATCTTAGGGTGTCGCCGGTGCTGGCGTCGCCTGTGTTGGAGACCGGGGTGGTGATTATGCTCTGGCGGCAGTGGAGGCAGGAGAACTGGCCGTGGGTCGTGCTAGCCGAGGCCTGTTGTCAGTCTCTGACTTTTCCAGGGTTGAGTGCATGGAGGGTGGCTGTGCTGTAGCAGTGGGTGGCCCGTGATCCAGGGTTCCTGAAGCTGGTCGTGGTTGGGTTGCGGACGGGCGCAGACGGGCTTGTATTAGGCGCGCCATCTGTGCGTCAGCGGCGCGTGTCCGCTGCGCAATCGCTCAGCGTCCGCCATGTATGAGGGGAGGGTGGAGGATCGATCAGCTGGGAGGCGGGAATGGGCGAGGACAGGGGTGCTGTGCCGCAGGGGCAGCAGCGGCGGTAAGCGGGAAGTGCGGGCTCAGAGAAGCCAAGAAATCATTTATAAAGGGAGAACATAAGGGCTAACTAATTGATGTAATCATGCTATGTATCCTCGGGGGAGGGTGGGTAGGACTGCTCCAAACACGGAGCAGGGCATGGGCGGATTGGCATTCCCACTCTAGTGCGCAACGACTGTTTGTTCGGCCCACTCAGGCTGCCCAATGCAGTCATGCACACTTCCCTGTTCGCAATGCAGGCTGCATTACAGCCTGCATGGAGAACATGCCCACCCCTCCGGTCCCGGCCTGCATGACTTGTCCCGTTGCCAATTACAATCCCACCACAGCATTGCAGCGTTTTGATTGACTCCAGGGAGGGAGCCTGGTTGGCTACTTCCTATTCCTGGAAGCAGACGCAGGAGAGCAGGAGCAAAGAAGACACGGGACCCGGCTAGGAGGTAAGACTTCCCTCAATAAATTTTCACAACACCCGCTCACACACAAATCCCCGCGTCCATGCACCATCCTGTGTTCTTTCCGGCGTTTACCACCCCACAGCTGTCCAGACCCCCGCACTTCTCAATGTTGTCCGCTGTGCGCCCATGCACAGCGGGCGTACCACTCGTGTGCCAAAGGCACATACGTAGTTGCGACGCATGCCATAACCTTGCATTCCATTCCAATGCATACTAATACTAGGCACATTGCAACAATAGGGTAGGTGTTGCATGGCGGAGACATCAAGATCACTGTTCCCACTTCAGTGAGTGCAACCCAACACTAACCTTTGCACAACAAAACCTAACATGAACCCTTGAATCCCTTTTAGAACCCCCAGAACACACCGGAAAATCACATTTGAGAGAAATGCACACCCCATTTTTCATATTTTACCCCAACACACCCCAAATTTCATATTTGACCCCCAAATACACCCCAAATTTCATTTTTGACCCCAAAATACACCCCAAATTTCATATTTAACCACCAAATACACCCCAAATTTCATATTTGACCCCCAAAAGCACACCCCATTTTTCAAATCTGACCCCCAGAAAAACAACAATTTAAATTTTTGACATCCAAAACACATTCACACATGAAAAAGTTAAAATTACCTCATAACTGACCTCACAATGCGTTGTGATCGAATGCGATGTTAAGGCACCCGCGTTGTCGGAGTTGCGTTGTTAACGATGTACTGCCTGCATTGTAATGGTCGTCTCCCCTGCCAAAGGCAACCCATAGGCTACGCCGTTTGCGTCCGTCAGCCCCTGGACCGCGCTCAGCACCAAGGAGCATTCCTCTTGGCCACTCCACCGCTACGACGCCTGCACCATCCTCACCATCAACCCTGGACTCCAGCTCGCCTGCCAGGACCTACCTCTGCTCCGTACCGGACTTCGCCTTCGCCATCACAGACGGCTGCAGTATCACCCGCAAGGAGCACCCCGACAGTCAAGGAGGAGGCATTGCCGTCAGCTACAGGGGCACACTCCGACTGACCACGCACTCTAATGTGCCAAGGGTGACCATGGACCACATCAACTCCCAGATCCGAACCAAGCCCAAGGACATCCTCTGCAGCACCCTCATGTGCAGGCCCCCCGGGCCATGGCCCCCCATTCTCCAATCCTATTTAGGACCTCATTGCACCCAAGGGTCTCCCATCCACCAACGACATCCAACTCAGTGCACTCAAGTTCCACCTGGGCAACCCCAGTGACCAGAGCACCACCCCCTCCTGGGGAAGGTCACCGACATCAGACGCAAGCAGCAAGTCACCTCAACAGGCCACATAGCAGGACACACGGTCGGGCACGTCACCTCCGCCAGCGGGTACTTCAACTACAGCCACAACACCGGACTCTCCTGCACTACCATCATTAGATGAATGACGTCTTCACCTTGCCCACCCGACGCCAGCGCCAACATCGCACCCCGTTGCAGCTGGATCCAGGCCACCGCAGTACGTCTCGTCGACTCCCTCCGCACCAACACTCCACCAATGCTTCCAAACGATGACACCACAGCGCGCAACCACCACCGATGGATCTCCAGCATCGCAGACATTCGGGCAGCCCTCATGAATGGCACTGTGTCAGTACCCTCCACCTGCCTGATGGCAGGCATGAGGGTGATGCTGTGCCACAGGGATGGGCTGGCCCCATGCGTTCCTGGAGTTGCGTCATGGTTGTGACACGACTGCAGCAATGCATGACTTTAGCGCAGACAGATACGTCAGGATTCCTGACGTGTCTGTCGTTACTTGCGTCATGGAGCGATGTCCATTGAGTACAGCGCATCCATGCTATTGCAAGGAGGGCGTGATGAGAAGTGTTGCAACGCTGTCTTGTTGCATCGCATTAACACTTTTCATGACTGGGGCACAGGAATGCGCACTATCTTAGTGATGGTGCGCATTCCTGCACTATGGGGCAGATTTACGATGCAGATCAGCAGGGATGCGCCAGTTATTTTGCGTGACGTTAGGAACCCCTTGCGCCACCAGGGATGCGCTGCATTTACAATGCAGCACACCGTGGCGCAAGGAGAGACAGATGTGTGACGCATCTGTCAGCGTATAGGTGAAGCAGTGCTGGAGTCGTGTCGCAAGCGCGACGCTACTCCAGCACTGTTCAGGGGCATCCTATACTTGCAATGCTGCGTCACTCCTTACGCCTGCTACAAGCAGGCGTAAGGTTTTAACGCAGCGGGGACGTAAATGTGACTCATTGAAATCTTGTAGATTTCACTGCGTCACTTTTACGGGGCTTCCTTGCGACGCAACGCCCACCCTGCAAACATTATACCTGGCGCAGGTATAATGTAGCGCAGGGCTTTACAACGTGACGCATCTCACTAGATGCATCATGTTGTAAATCTGTCGCATAGTGGCGCATTGTTTACGATGCCACTGCGTCACATAAGTGGCGCAACGGTGTCGTAAAGATGTCGCAAGGGAATTGTAAATCTGCCCCTATATTTTTGTCGCAGGGCAGCGCTGCAACATTGCTTGCAGCGCAGTCCAGCACCAAAAACATGCATAGGTGTGGGCCCAAGTCTTATCCACATTTGTAAGACCTGCTTTTTTCTGGTCTTAAATTCCGGCAGCAAACAGGCCTTAGCGACACTTTTTTTATCGCTTCGGGGGTCCGGGCCATCCTTGCTAATAGGGAGAAGTGCGGTTAGCAGGCGTTTTTGTGAAGTTTAGAGACAGAACGCCTACCTTGCATGTCATTAGCGATAAATATCGCTGGCATGCAAGGCGATAAAATAACCGGCCGCTTCGCCAGTAAGCTGTCGCTAACGACTGTTAGCGACAGCTTGCTAATAGGGTGAAGTGCCGCTAAAGCGGCGATGGGCCCTTGATAATATGCCCGATAATATCTTCATTAATACCTGTCCATTTTATGCTATTAGTGTTCTTACCGGCCGCCACTATATTGGGCAACAATAGCTTATCCTCCTGCCCATTTGTTTTAACAATTGTTGGCAAGGTCAGTGAAGCGTGATCACTAAATCTGGTGAATTCACTATTTGGTAGACCACAGTATTTAAGGCCAGTAGTGGACACTATAATGTGATCAATACATGTTGGATTTCCTCTACCTTGGAAGGTTGAATTTGTTGTTTCTCCCTCTTTTTTTGATTTTTTTTTTAGAGTTTTATATAGCGCGAACTAGACCCGAGACTTTGGATATCAGAGCGCTTTACATGAGCACCAATTTCGTTACAGATGGACACATTCATTTTTGTTAGGCAGGGGGAGATTAAGTGATTTGCCCAGAATCACAGGATGTTAAGCTGTCATTGCCGAGATTCGAACCTGGTTCCCCAGCTTCGAGGTCGACCGCTCTAGCCGTAAGGCTACATCCCTCCCTCTTGATACTAAAACTTCAAGACTCTGTTTGCACAGGGGTTCATTTAGCTTTTCCCCATAGCTATCGTGTGGAAAATGTTGTAAATTAATCCCCGTTATATCAGTGAATCCGCAAACGTTGATTCCTGAAAAGCAACATTTACTGATATTAAAATCCCCAACCCAGATACATATGTATGAGGGGTCCACCCCCTTTGTAAAGTTAGCCAATACTCTCTCCAACTCTTTCACAACCTTGTAACGAGTAGTGTTAAAAATGTTATTATAAAAATTCACCACGATAAAGGGTTGATTTTTCCCCATTAATAAGAGGACCAGTTGAAAATAAGAGGAGCCTTTACACATCTTTCTAAGTTCTATTGGCGCTGTAGTAGAAATAAAAATTGCCAAACCTCCCTTTGCTCGCCCAGAGACTGATGGTATAGCTAGGGTTGAGACAGTGACAAAACCATCAATATATGGCTCTTGAGTATGCCAAGTCTCTTGGAGACATAGTAGTTGAAGTGATTTTATGCTATCTAACCTTTCTTTGTCTTTAAGCTAATTTTTAATCCCAGCTATATTCCATGATCTAAGCTTTATTTGGGTAGTCATTTTGGTGGCTTGTATTACTTGTTCATCAATAGTATACTCCTGGGGGCTTATTACCCTGGGTTTTACTTTTATCTCCCCTTGGTCATTTTGTCAATCCTGATTAGCTAAGCTAGAAAGTGGGGCAGAACGGTTAAAAGAGGATACTGTGGGTCCTGTACTAAGTGTATGTACCGGGTTGACCCTTCTGTAGGTGGGTGGATTGGCAAGTAGGGAAGGGGGCTTATAGAAAAAACCTAATGGGACAGCAGCCACTGGTTCTACCCAGTTGCTCATGTACTGTTGTCTAGATTGAATCTTCTTAAGTGTAAAACTTGCCACCTTTGGGTGTCGGAAATTAATAACTATGCAATCCCCAGTGCCCTTTTTTTCTGTAGGTCCCACCCAGTTCACGCGTCTCACCATTAAGATTTCCTCACAAAGGAGACTAATATTTAAATTATAACTAGCCATCCAGTGCACCACTTTATTTCTTAATTCTGCCCAGGATTCTTTAGCTTGAGGGGATAGTTTAGGAGCTCCTTTTAAGATGATAATATATGGTGTTGCCTCAGGGGGAAGGTGTAATGTCTCTGGGGTGTGGTTCCATACTCTTGGTGGTTTTGGGCTTTGGTACCCACATGTGGCCTCCCTATTTTGTGTTGGCTCTGTGCTTTGCGCTAAAGGTGCAGGGGGGCAGTTTGATCTGGGATGTGGTATTTCCTTGGAGCGCGACTTGTCTGGGGGTTGTATGTCAGATGTCATGTCCGCCCTAGCAGTTTCCTCTGTCAGTTCCCTCCCTGTGTTCGTGGGGGCACTTTCTAGTGCCATTAGTCTACCCTTAATTTCAGCAAGCTCGGCTATGACTCTCTGCTCAACATTCTCCAGTTTGACATACAACTTATTTAGGAGACCCTCTAGGATACAATATCATTATCATTTGTTTCTTTTGCTTTGGCTACTTTTTTATTTTTGGAGGTTATTCTCCCCTGGGTACTATGACCTGTCTTATGGTTTATTGGAAATACCGTGCTCGGGACCCAGGGTTGTTTACTTTTCTTAGGGGGGGGTGGGCTTATGTCTTGTGAGGTAGATAGTTCATCTAGCTCTAAAGATTTATTAAATACACAGGGCTGTTCCGAACGTTGAGGACATTTCTCCCCGGGTTTCCCTTTTGCAGGAACAGGTTGCCTCCTCCACATGTATCGCTCCTTTATGGGATGTTCTGCTTACAATCTGTTTAGTAGCCGCAAGCCTTTCCTCCACATTACTTATTTCATTCTCAATCAAACCCACCGCATTTGTTGAATAATTAGTAATTACATTAGATGTTTTAGGCCCTGGTTTTCCCTGAGGAACTTCCATTACTTTCTTTTGCCCATTTCCAATGAAAGTACCACTGCACAACTGCTAGTTTTCACCAAAGAATGCCGGGCAATTCTCACTGTTATCCTTGAGCAGAAATCTATAAAAACAGTAAATCACTTATATCATAAATCCAGATAAGAACGTCATAAAGGGGTTTACAATGTTCGTAAATGGGTGCAGATAGCCTTACTGGTCGTCTCCAGTATATAAATAATGCCTTTAGGCGCCAATACAAAACTGATTCCGTTTTCCAAGTTCTCAAAGAGTAATGATCACATTAGCTGTATGAAAAAGGTACAGTTGAATAGAAAACAAAGCCCCCCCCCCCGATACAAGTCATACAATGATCTAAGCGGGGGAAAAAAAATGTTTCTTATGGCACCTTATAGTCCCCCAAAAACCTGACGTCTTAAAAATAACAAAGGACAGTCATGAAAGCAGGCCTCCCGGGTGGTATACACCCCTTACTCCGCATCCGTCACCCCGCATGTTGTTACAACGCGGTCGTTACTATGACCGCGTTGTAACAATGCATACCATTACCCCGCAAGTCGCTACAATGACTTTTGGAGGGGGGAGAAGGTGTTGGATTTAAAATCCAACACCTTCCCTACTGTCCGCACAGACTGGAGTTTAAATAGTAAATTATACTATTCCAACATCCAGCGCCCCCCTCCGCAAGTTGTTGTTACGACTTGCGGGGTAACGCTATGCATTGTTACAACGCGGTCGTTGTAACAACCGCGTTGTAACAACATGCGGGGTGAGGAAAAGCGGATAAAAGAGGCATATTCCTCCCGGGCGAATGTAGATAATAATGTCAAGATGGTCAAGAAAGAGTTACAAATTATCTCTCCTCAGAGAGCACTCCCCCGTTGTAGGGTAACTTTGTCGACCAAGACAACCAAGAGGGAGGGCCCAGCCTTCTCCGGTCTCGGACGGGCGCAGACGGGCCCGCCGCCCGGGCACGCCTGCATGCGTCCCGCGCTGCGGGAGCCCAGTCCCGCTTTTTAAGTGCCTCCTGGCGCTTCCAATTGGCGTAGGCGGCTCCTGCCGCGTTGGCGTTTGGGGGTTGGAGTCCCCTGTCAGTAGCGGTAAAAAAATGCTGGCACAAGTGAAGGTAATGGGCTCCCGCGCTGCGGGAGACCTGTCCCGCTTTTTAAGCGCTTCCTGGCACTTCCAATCGGCGTAGGCGGCTCCTGCCGCGTTGGCGTGTGGAGGTTGGAGTCCCCTGTCAGTAGCGGTAAAAAACTGCTGGCACAAGCTCCCGCCAAAATAATTATATTCAGTTTGCAGATTATTTGATCACATTATTAAAGTGTAAACAGTTGCTTATTAAGAATACTTAACTTTCAATGATTAATTCTAAAACTGTGCCAACAGTTCCAATGAAATAATATTATGGACCAGTGATTGTATTGCTCGAATTCTCACACTAGACATCTCACATGAAATAACTAGAGTGCTACTGTGATATTCCAGTCCCTAGTATTTGCTATAATAATGCTGATATGTTGAATGTTTACTGATGATAATATTTTTTGATACTTTAACTTTAAGGATGATACGCTGGCATCTGCAGCTCGAGTTTCCAACCCAACATTTTCGTTGATAGACCATTCTCTTATTAAGTGAGAGCCCATATTTGTTGTAGCTTTCAAATAGCTAAAAGGTGGCATCGGTTGGCTTTGCGTGGTATAGTCGGCATTGTCCGCGCTAGAAGCAAAGCCGGTGTCACCTACATAGGTGCCACCCTGGCGCGCTGACATCAGTTACCTTTCATGACTTTCCACGCCAGAAGCACGGATCCATGAAGTGCACTGACACCGATGTGTCCAAACTAGGGCCCTGAAAGGGATCAGCCCTGACCTTAGAAACTTGTCCACAGAGCGGGGAGGATGGGTGGGTCTGTAAGGAATCTGCGGCTAGATATTGTCTCTACCAGATAAGATGTTACCGAAGGTAAGTAACTTGTTCTTCTGATAGAGACATCTAGCAGCAGATTCCTTACCTTTGACTAGATAACAAAGCAAAACCATCCTTGAGGTGGGTCTGTGGACAAATTTAGACTAAAACGTCCTGTAGGTTCGAACGGGCAAAGTGCTCGTCCCTGCAGACCTGACGGTCCAGGCAGTAATGCTTGGTAAACGTGTGCAGGGATGCCCACGTTGCTGCCTGGCAGATGTCCAGGACTTAAAATCCATGGGCTAACACAGTGGCCGCAGCCTTAGCTCTGGTAGAATGAGCTCTTAAGACCTCAAGAGGCTGCTTCTTTGCTGGTGTGTAGTAGATCTTGATACAGAAAAAGACACATCAAGAGATGGTCCGTTTCTGCACTGCTCGACCTTTCTTCACACCAACATACCTCACGAACAGTTGCTCGTCCACCTGGAACACTTGTGTGTGGTCAAGGTAGAACGACAATGCTGTTTTAAGGTTCAGACGGTGGAGTTGCTCCACCGGAGCGTAGATAGTGGGCAAGGTGACAGATTGACCCACATGAAATGGTGCTATCACTTTTGGCAGGAAAAAGGCCCTAGTGCGAAGCACCAGTTTGTCAGGAAAAACTGTTAGAAAGGGAGGCTTGGATGATAAAGCCTGCATCTCACTCACCCTCCTGACCGATGTAATTGTCACAAGAAGGGCTGTTTTGACGGTGAGCAGCCTTAGGGGACAATTGTGTAAGGACTCGAAGGGAGCACACATCAGAAATATGAGAACCACATTAAGGTCCCACTAAGGCATAATGAAAGGGGCCGGTGGGAACATATGTACAAGACCTTTCAGAAATCTATTTACAATGAGAGATTTAAATAAGGAAGGTTGGTTAGGCAGCCGCAACAAAATCAGACAAGGCAGAAAGATACCCTTTCAGAGAGCCCAGAGCAGAGCCCCGCTGGGCAAGGGTCAAAATAAAAAGTAAGATATCAGAAAGGAAGGCAGAAAGAGGGTCAATAGACTTTTCTGTACAATATGATACAAACATTTTCAATCTGCAGGCGTAAACCGTCTTGGTGGAGGGACACTTGGCTGCCAGAATAACATTACAGACTTCAGGAGGAAGGACGAAAGCTCTTAATTGCCGCCACTCAATCTCCATACAAGAAGGTGAGGACTTGACGGGTTCGGGTGGAGGACTCTCTCCTGCTGCTGCGACAGAAGATCCTCCTGAAGGGGCAGCCTGATCAAAGGATCGATGCTCATGTTCAGAATCTCTGGATACCAGACTCTCCGTGCCTAGTCCGGAGCCACACAGATGACTTTGGCCCGATCGTTCCTGATCTTGAGAACTCTAGGCAAGAGTGGGATGGGCTGAAAGGCATACAGGAGGCCTGAGTTACACTCAAGATGAAAAGCGTCTGCGAATGAGAGCTGCATTGGAAACTCAAGTGCGCAAAACTGCTCATTTTATATGTTATCGTGGGGGGTGAACTGATCTAACCAAGGATCTCCCCACTGTTGAAAGAGACCCAGAGCCACCTCCGGGTGGAGTTGCCATTTGTGATCCGCTAGGCATCAACTGCTGAGTTCGCCCGCCCTGGTGTTCATGGAACCTGCCAGGTGTTGAACCACCAGGGATATACCCTGCTGTTCCAGCCATGTCCAGAGATGCAGGGCTTCTTGACAAAGGGTCCACGACCCCACCTGCCTTGTTTGTTGCAGTCCCACATGGTGGTGGTGTTGTCCATGAACACTTGTACCAGCCTTCCCATGATGGAGGGTAGAAAGGCCTTCAATGCCAATCGGTACGCCCGGAGCTCCAGCATGTTGATGTGGAACCAGATTCCGCTGGAGAACAAAGTCCTTTGATCGCCACCTCTCCTTAATGGCCGCCCCATCCCAGGAGTGATGCATCTGTCACTACTGTGAGATCTGGTTGGGGAAGGGAGAGGGGTCTGCTTCTGACCCAATCGCGGATCGTTTGCCACCACTGCAGGTACATTGCAGTTCCCTCCAAGATCTGGGCCATGTTGGGAACTACAGGTCCCACTGCAGAGCCCGCATGTGCCACCTGGCATGTGTCACTAGCAGGATGCTGGAGGCAATGAGGCCCAGCAGCCTCAGAGTCAGTGTCACCGAAATCCAGGAAAGAGGCTGAAACATCGGTATCATAGCCTGAATATCCTGGAATTGCTGCTCGGGAGGATAACCCTGAAACTGCACTCTGTCCAGAACAGCTCAGATGAAAGGGAGCGTCTGAGAGGGAGTAAGGTGTGACTTCGGCATGCTGATAGTGAACTCCAGCGAATGCAGAAGGTCCATCATAGTCTGGAGGTGGGAGATGATAGCCTGGGGTGAGCCTGCCTTCAGCAGCTAGTCATCGAGATAGGGGAAGACTGGCACCCCTGATCTGTGCACATGAGCTGCGACCACTGCCATCACTTTGGTGAACACCTGAGGGGTGCTGGTAAGGCAAAAAGGGAGCACGGTGAACTGGAAATGCTCGTGGCCTACCGTAAACCGCAGGTAACGCAGATGGACAGGCAGGACGGGAATGTGGAAACAGGCATCCTGCAAGTCCAGCGCTACCATCTAGTCTCCTGGGTCTAGGGCAGACAAGACCTGAGCCACTGTGAGCATCTTGAATTTTTCCTTTTTAAGGAAGTAGTTGAGGCCTCGGAGATCTAGGATAGGATGAAGGCCCTTGTCCTTTTTTGGAACCCTAAAGTAGCTGGAATAGCAACCACAGCTTGCTTCTGGCACCGGAACCCTCTCTATGGCTCCCTGGGCCAAGAGAGACATAACTCCATTTTGCATCTTATATACAAAAAGACAATAACAACAATCCTGCAATTTTTGATTAATAGCACTAAGGAATGTGGAAGCAAAGGCTTATGGTAAGGTCCTGTTAGGTGAACTAGAAGAATAGGCTGAGGAGAACAAATAAATACCTTCCTCTCAGACTGGGTTTAGCAACAATCCTCGACAATTGATAATATTGTAACCCTGTCTTATAGGGCCCATTGTGATACCCAGCCTGAGAGGCTGCCTCTTTTCACCTGCTTCGTGGATTATTCAGCAGCCTTTGACAAAGTGGATCGCAGTCATCTATGGTCTAGGTCAACCTGATGGGGCATCTCACTGAGACTGCTCAATGGAATAGTTGGGTTTGAATTAAAGCTAGGGGTGGGTCAGAAAGTATTTGCCAAAAAACAAGGATTAAAACAAGGTTGCGTTTTGGCATCGCTCTTATTTAACCTTTGCAGACCTTGGGAGTGTTATATCGAAAGGCAATTCTTTTCTTACAAAGCTCGAGTCATAATCAATTCAGCTAATACAGAATGCAGACAATTTGGTAGTAGTTGTTTATACAAAAACTGGCATGCATCATTCTCTGGATACACTCCATAAGTATAATTCATTTAAAAAGTTGAAAGTAGATGCCGAAAAAACCAAGGTGATGGTATTTGGAAAGGTAAAGAATAAATCTAGCCATCATTGGCACTTAGGACATCTAAAGATTGAATACACCCCATCCTACGAGTATATGGGAACATGGCTGGCTAGTACAGGCACACTGACCACCCATGCGAACAGCATAAAGAAAAATGCCAGCAGGCTGACGTTTGCTTTGTGCAAGCTCGAGTGGCAGCTCCATCTGCAGAGGCAATACTGATAGTAATTGAGGCAAAGCTAAGCCCAACAGTTGCTTATGGCCACCTTGTTTTTTCCTTCGAAACTAGCACAGTTGTTGGATAGTCTTCAGTGCATTACATACACACGTATTTTTTGCTTACCACAACACACCTCACAAACATAGACTGGAGAGTGAATCCTTTTGTATCAAGCACTATTATCAAGTTTTAAATGTGAAACCAAACACATTGAAGTCAGTGATGCAAGCGATTTATACACAAAAAATAATCAATGGTCAAACTATTTGCACACTGCCATCAAAGACCTAAAATTAGCTCCTGTTGACGACTCTAGTTTAAGCTCCTATTCGACCTTAAAAGCTCTATTTAAAAAAACAAGTGCTACTTATATCAAGGGATGAGGATTGGACCAAAATACACGAAAAGGCACATTTTGGATACATTCTCAAATCTTACGAGACTCACCAAAAGCAACCTTTTTAGGTCGAGCAAATGTGAGACCTATTGCATTGCAAATGCTTTTTAGGTCGAGCCTAGCAGCAGCGCGCATTCGCTGCTCGCTCTGCCAGACTGCTGTAGTAGAGAATGAGAGAGAAGCCGTGCCCACTCTCCTCCCATATTTTTCTTTGGCTTGTGTCATTGTCTTTCGTAAATGCTGCCTTCGGATTCGTTAATAGGCTTGTTAGTCTCTCCTTAGTACGGCCTTGTCTTCATTTGTACCCTCCTATGGCGACTGGCCCTTTTATTTCAGTTGTTACACGGGACCTGTTATTTAGTCTGTAAGCACTATTTACTTTATTGAGTTCCTCTTACTGCAGGCCGGACATGCACTGCTTCAGCTGAAACCGCTTGTGTTTTGTGTGCTTTCAATCACTTTAACCCGGCATTATCTTGTGTCTGTTTCAACCCCCCAAGTAAAATTGATTTAGAAATGATTAGCGAATTAAGTCATGTGAATTCCAGGTAGCACATAATCCTGTGCTAATGGGCTGACGCTGACAACAGCACATCTGTGTTACATGTCATCTGTACTAAAGCCACCTGAGGGTTGTTTTCAAAAGCCTGTTTTATTAACAACAACAACACCACCAATACCACCACCACCAATACCACTACCTTCAATACCACCACCTCCAACAATACCACCACCACCACCAATACCACCCCCACCGCCAATACAACCACCACCGCCAATACCACCACCACCACCAATACCACCGCCACCAATACCACCACCACCAATACCACTACCACCACCAATACCACCATCAATACCACCACCACCACCAATACCACCACCACCAATACCACCACCACCAATACCACCACCAATACCACTACCTCCACCACCACCTATACCACCGCCAATACCACCACCAATTCCACCATCAACAATACCACCACCACCAATACCACCACCCCGCCACCAATGCCACCACCATCAACACCACCAACCCCAATACCACCACCTCCAACAACAATACCACCAATGCCACCACCACCAATACCACCACCAATACCAATACCACCACCACCAATACCACAACCACCACCAATACCACCACCACAACCAATACCACTGCCAATACCAATACCACCACCAATACCACCACCACCAATACCACCACCACCAATACCACCAATACCACCACCAATACCACCACCACTAATACCACCACCACCACCAACACCATCACCAATACCACCACCACCAATACCACCCCACCACCAATACCACCACCACCAATACCATCACCACCACCAATACCAATACCACCACCACCAAAACCCCCAATACCACCACCAATATCACTACCACCAATACCACCACCACCAATACTACCCATACCACCACCAATAGCACCACTAATACCACCACAACCACCAATACCACCACCAATATCACCACCACAATACCACCACCACCACCAATACCACCACCAATACCACCACTACCACCAATACCACCGCCACCAATACCACCACCACCAACACCACCACCACCAATACAACCAATACCACTACCACCACCAATACCACTACCACCACCACCAATACCACCAATACCATCACCACCCATACCACCACCACCAATACCACCACCTACACCACCACCAATACCACCACCACCACCAACACCCCCACCAATACCACCACCAATACCACCACCACCAATACCACCACCACCACGATTACCACCACCACCAATACCACCACCAATACCAACACCACCAATACCACCACCACCAATACCACCACCATCACCAATACCACCACCACCAATACCACCATCACCACCAATACCACCACCACCAATACCACCACCAATACCACCACCACCAATTCCACCACCACCAATACCAATACCACCATGAATTACATCATCAAAACCAACACCACCAATACCACCACAATACCATCACCACCAATACCACCACCAATACCACCACCACCAATACCAATACCACCGCCAATACCAATAACACCACCAATACTACCACCACCAATACTACCACCACCAATACCACCACCACCACTAATACCACCACCACCAATACCACCACCAATACCACCACCACCAATACCACCACCAATACCACCACCACCAATACCACCACCAGTACCACCACCAATACCACCATCACCACCAATACCACCACCAATACCCCCACCACCAATACCACCACTAATACCACCACCAATACCACCACCAATACCACCACCATCACCAATATCACCACCACCAATACCACCACCACCAATACCCCCAATACCACCACCACCAATACCACCACCACCACCAAAACCACCACCAATACCAACCACCAATACCACCACCAATACTACCTACCACCAATACCACCACCAGTACCAAAACCACCACTAATACCAATACCACCTCCAATACCAATACCAATACCACCACCAATACCACCTCCACCACCAATACCACCATCACCAATACTAATACCACCACAGAGCTGCAGCCGAGACCATCCCTCACTCCCTCCATGCCTGCCATAAAGCACAGCCTGCCCTGCACCAGGAGGTGAAGCTAGGGCCCTACTACAGTTGGAGTGTTTTTATTAGGCCAAAGATAGCAATGACATTAGGCAATGCCACACTGCACACTCAAATCATGGAGAGGGCAGGAAATAGCCCCCCCCCTCCTGCTCTTCCTCCTGAGCCGCATCTGTGTAATCACAGAGCGAAAGGTGTTGGAGCGCTTTGTTAGTGTTTATAGCTCGGATCATATGTAACTCTCACTTCACACTTTGCGTCTGTGTAATTTACAACACTTACACATCTTCTTCACTGCACTATTTATCACTACTTTGAAGACGTCGCAGGCAGGTCTCTTCCTCTGATATTTACAATCTAACAAGCGGTCAAGAAGGCCCTTTATTGCCATGCAATAGGTCTCGCATTTGCGAGAGTTTAAGCTATTAGTATTGTAAATGACAATGCCTTTTATTTATGTTTTAAAACCCAAAACATAAATAAAAGGCATTGTCATTTACAATGCCAATAGCTCATACTCGCGTGAATGCGAGACCTGTTGCATTGTAAATGCTTGTTTAGCAAAGGCTCTGAGCAGGACTTGCAGAATAAACATCCTGCAGGCATGGTTTATGGTCTTGCCGATTAGCAGATACAGAGCAACATGGAGAGCACAACCAATACTCAATACGGGCTGTAGATTCTGTAATTATGGAAAATAATCAATTACACACCTGCTTTGCTGCTGCCCCGAATTTTTATCTGCACGTCACACCTTAATTCGGACAATGTTTTTGAAAAAAGTAATCTCAACCCGTAGAAGTGCTTTAGCCACTATTTGAGAGATATTGAAACTTGCTCGGTTTGGAAAATGTATAAACATAGTTAGCAAGAAAATGAAAACATTGCAGATCTGACAGCAGTAAAGTGCACAAGGATGATCATTGAAATTTATAACCGATGGTTTTCACTTTTAGTTTTTACATTTTTTCCTACTGTGCCTTATGTATTTATTGTAACAATTTTAATTAATTTAATTTACATAAATACACTGGCAGAGCTATGTATGCGAGTTGTTGAAAACTACCATACTATTGAGGCCTGCATTCAAAGTCTGATGTGTCAGCGGGCAAAATGTGTGAAGGTCCAAAGCCTGCATATTAGTATTGAGGTGCAATGGCAGAGCTGTGTCTGTGTACTTAGTACTCAAGGGCCAGTACACCAGCGAGTGCTACTTGTCATAAGTGGTGTGCTTTGAGGGAGTTGTGTGCAGGTCTGGATGGGAATAGTAGCAAGGTCCTGCAGGACAGAGGTGTGGAAATGTGTGGAGTGACGTGAAAAACTCAGTAGAGGCCTGCAAGGCAGAACAAATGTTCTTCCAGGGAATTGTGTTGAGGTCGCTAGCTAAATAGGTCAAAAGGTCGTGCAGGTCAAGATAGAGGTGCATCCCATACGGGTCAAGATAGAGGTGCATCAGCAGACCTTTGAGTACAGTTTGATGTGACTAGAGTCTGCATGACAGCACTGATGCCCATTTAAGAAGCTTCGGGCATCATTTACAATCTTTTGATGTAAGGCAGGGGCGCAAACCTTCCTGCTGCGCTGGCCTACGTAAAAAGAAAAGGGCAGGAATGCACCGTCTCTATCAGATATGGCACATTCCTGTCCTTTCTCCCTGCGCTGGAGCACAAATGGCTGCCATGCGCCAATGCAGGCACCCTTGTGCCATGGTGCAAGGTTGTCTGTGTTTTAGGGGTGACTGTTTTTGTGCAGGAAGGGATACCTTCCTGTACAAAAATAAGCAATAGAGGCGATTTCCTCTTTCTACGTATGCTGCAGAATGCAGCACACATAGAAAGAGGAAAAAACAAGGAGAAATATTGTAATTTCTCCTTGTTGCACCTCCCCTATGCCACCTATGGTGAGGCATAAGCTTTTGAAGTATTCCCAGGTTTACGAAATCTCGTAAATCTGGGAATGTGTCAAATGCCATGGGTGTTACTTGGGGACACCCACCTTAATGCCCATGGCACGTCCCCCTATCGCAGGGTGACGCAACGCAGTGACTTCCGAAGCGTTGCCTCAGTCCATATCTACAAGGCCATGAAAAGCCACATATCTTGGCCTTGTAGATATGGTCCTACAGTGTGCGCTGCCGGACCGTCACGAAAGGTGACATTCTGGCGGTGCAGGGGCCTTGTAAATGAGGCCCTGTGTGTATGCCGCCTTGTGCCCAGACCAATAAAGGCCCGCACGTCAGTGTGAAGGTGATTCAGCAGAGATGTGAGTGAAGAGCTAGCTAGTGAGAACTGCGGAGCAGGAGAGAGCAACACAGGCAGAGGTGTGGTTGTGGAATTACAAAGACAAGTTTATTGGGCTGCGCAATGGATACCATTTGTGGCCGTCAGGGGGCGCTGGAGGGAAGGCGTGAGGTGCATCATCAGAGCTCGGCGGTGCCTTCCAATATTTATTTACCAATCCTAAACTGGGATGCATACTTTAAAATACATGAATAAATAAACTGCTGCACACCAATATGTACTTGGGAAAACATACCATTTTCAAGTTTCTTGGTGCCATATCTCTAGTTTACCCAGAATATTGGAAAAAACTTGAATTAGATGTTAGTGTTCTGCTTGCACATCTTGCTACAGTGTTGCTAGTGCCATTCTGCAGGTTAGACATTACGATTTCCCCACGGAGCATGCTAGTAAATTGTAACTTTTTGATCCACCGTGAAAAGACAGAAATTAAGAAGGAAAAAACAGACAAGTCTCTGTTATGGTGCAATTTATCTTCAACCAGCTATTCGAGTAATATATGGCAGCCAGCCAGCGGTCATGGACATGACTGCCCTCGCAAGTTCACACTTCAAAGCTGCCAACTTGCCCAGAAGTTCCCACGACAGAGTTGCCAGCAAAGTCGTCATTTCCAGCATTACAAACCAAGCAAACACTGGCGCATCTGATTTATTCCTCATCGTTGCATTTCTCGAGGGAAACTGTATTTGTTTCTTTTTCTGAATTTCCAAAAGTCTCAGTTACTCTAATTACACAAGATTGCGTTCATCAAACTATAATAACTAGAATAAGAGCTGTATCTTAAAAAAGGAAGATTTTAGGTTAACGAAAAATTCTTTTGCTGTCTGAGAAGTGAAGGGAGTTGATTAGAATTATATTTTTGATTATTTGCATACATAACTATATGTATTTTATTAATATTTGCGAGAATATAAAGTTATATTTATAGACAGCTAATTATTACTAGTTCATAGGCTTACCCCTCTTTCAACAGCCACTACTTCATCGGTAGCTGTTAAATGGAGCTTTCAACGCTCCTTAATATGCGCAGGTGTGAACGTCATCAGTGGCCATTCCACTTTCCATCGCCTACGGTTGCACCCTTATGAGTTTCCTTCTTATAAAAAACAGCGGGGCATATTTACAAGCCCCTTGAGCCACTTGTGCGCCGCAAGTGACGCAGCGGCGACGCAAACCATGCGCCGCGTTGCGCTATATTTACAACGTGACGCATCTAGGGAGATGCGTCACGTAGTAAACCCCTGCGCCACATGAAACCTGCGTCAGGTTTCATGTGGGCGCACCGGCGCAGGGGGGGCGTTCCGGCGCAGGTGCGCCTCGGAAAAGTGACGTAGTGAAATCTACAAGATTTTACGCAGTCACTTTTCTCGACGCTGGTGCGCCAAATCCTTACGCCTGCTTCAAGCAGGCGTAAGGATTGACGCACCATGTTAGGGATAGGGAAGGTTGGGACAGTGCTGGAGTTGCGTCGCGCTTGCGACACGACTTCAGCACTGCGCCAACCTTCCGCCGGCAGATGCGTCACGCATCTGCTTATCTCTGCGCCACGATGCGCCGCATTGTAAATGCGGCACATCGGACGTGGCGCAAGGGTAAACTTGCGTGACGCATTTTCCCTGGCGCATCCCTGCTGATATGCAGGGATGCGCCAGGGAACGTAAATATGCCCCAGCGATTTAGAGTTTATCTTAAATCTGATGACTAAGGTAAGTTGTTGATAATTGGAGCGAGCCAGTGGACAGGTAGCAAATAAAACATCAAAAAAGAGGACCTTATCCATCGAACACATTATGGTCCTCTCCCTTTTTCAACCTGTGAGTTGAATGCACAGCATAGAGCAGAGAGAGAGAGAGAGAGTGAGAAGAAGGTACACCAGGTACCTTAAGGTAGCTTAAGCCTCAGCAAACAGCTTATTAAAACTTTCTAGCCAAATTGTGCATCATCGGGAAGCTTCAAGAATACAATGTTAAGTAATGTTATGTCATGTCTGCAAATGACATTTGGCCTTATAGTGATGTTGATTGATGGTGGTGCCTCAGCATGCGCGGTTCTGGGGTTTACATCACAGAGTGGAGTTTCAGCGACTCTTTAAAGATATGCTCTACTTTTTCTGTTCTGGTTGGTCTCTGCTTGGATAGCAGCGTCATGTTCAAGGAGGTGTCAGTTTCTTATTTTGGTGTCAAAGACGTCTATTGACGAGCTTTCATTGTTTGCTTTCATAAAATAACATGCCTTTTGATCTGTGCTTACAGACAGTCTAGAACTGGTATTGCTGTGTGGCATCTTTGAGCTGTACTGATAGATGTGAGTTGGTCTCAGTGGTGGCTGGTGCCATTTAAAAATGGTGAGGGGTAAACCTTAGGGATGACTTTTATATAGTGAGCAAAGAGAGCAAACTCGACTGACAAAAAAGGGTTTCTCTCTGAGCTTTCTGTTATTGCATCCAGATATATAATACAACAACTGACATACACCTAAATCCAGCCCGAACTATTGGCTTTGTCAATGGTTATTCCCTGTTTAAGATAAATGTGTAGCATCAATGATTTTTTGTAAATAATTAACATTGTAACTATTTGACTTCTGAAATTGTGAGACTGTGAATTAAATATTACTAAGGTCCGTGGAAGGAATTTTGGTCTTCAGTTATATGCACTTTAAGTTAGACGTCTATGCCCTTTTCTCTCTCCACATCTCTTCCATTTGCATATCTTACACCTCATCTTTTTCCTCTTTAGCACCCTCTTTTCTTTCTCTCCTGAATGGACTTCCTTGCATCTTCTTCACTTCACTATCCCTAAACATACAATACATGCACTCACCTATAAGCACTGCATTTTCTTTTACTTTCGCCTTGTCATTATATTGAAAACTGTGTATCTCCATCACATGCAATTACATAGAATTTCGATTGCAACTGGAATACGTGACCATTGCTGCATGCACTCTGCAGTGGCGCCACAAATTTAATGACCAGTGTTAGACCTGACAACCTTAGGGTGGTCTTCCCCCCCCCCAACCTCTTGCCTTCCTCCTCCACTTTTCTAACCTCATTTTTGCTGTTATTAGGACTCTGCGCACTTCACCTGTGCTAAAGTGCTTGTGATCTCTCCCCTAAGCATGGTAATATTGGTTCATGCCCAGTCGGCATATTTAATTTACTTATAATCCCTAGTTAATTGGTAATACATGTACCCAGAGCCTGTAAATTAAATGCTTCAAACCTGCATCCACATCCAGAGGCATAAAGGAAATAAAGATGGATGTCGACATGTTTGGAAGAGCTGAATTGCCTCTAAGAGAAGCACAGAAGGCTGAGTCATCTCAAAATGCAGCTGTTTCTGATCTGAAGGGTCAGACATAATATACCATTGCCAGAGAATAAGACAGACTGAGCGTAACTATCAAGTGATGGAGTTCTGAAAAATGGAATACTGGTACCAGATGCGACTCCGATGGGAGTGTTCTGGAACGTGTGGGGTGAACTCCTTGTGCCTGTCTGAAATTGTTTTTGTTCCCAATTAATCACTTGCCCACCTTTAATGGCTGTATTGCAATTGCATGTTTTTGAACTCATTATTTGCAATAATAATATCTACTTCATTTACAGCCAACATAACAGAAAGCACAGAAATAGCAGAGACGGGAAGCATGTTCTTGCCAGAGGTAGAACCACTTCTAGTGTACATATCACTGCAAATGTGAGACAGTAAACAATCAAAACAGGGATGTTTTTTGTACCTTATATTTGTGGGTTCATTTATGGTTTTTCAATTTATGCCTAAAGCATGCGATGAGATAGATATTGTGGATGAGATATTGTGGTTGAGTATTGCCTTGGATAAGTGTTACAGTGTTTCAGAAAATATAGTCAACTTTTTTCACTTGAGCATAGTGTGTTAGTTGGCAACATTATGCAAATTAAACAATGTTGTCTCAAGGTGGTATGCATGGACAGTGTGTTGGACGTTTAATAGTCATCATTGATAAGAGACTGTCCACCACATTAATGCAGTAACCTACGTAACAGCTCAAGAGTAAAATATGTTGACAAACCAATCACACACCTGCATATCATGACCTCTGTTCTGTGCCCAAACCCAGGTCCCTGGATGTGACAACATCTAGATGTAAGAGATGTTGTGCAACCCACAACAGGCTACAACAACCTTGCATACAACTTCTGGGGAGTACACCAAAAAAAACGCCTCTACGGTCAAGACACCTGAATCGTGTCTTGAGAACAACAAAAGTGTGTTCAGTAATGGCTCGTGTTTGTATGTGTGCCCTATTGTATCTTTGCTGAGCAACTGTGATTGGACGTCTGTAGCATGTGAGGAGATGGGGAGACAGCATACCCAACATCACCTGCAAATAACGAAATGTGATGTTTTTTAAATAAAGGGGCATCTATTGTAATTGTACTACATCATGCCTACTTATATGCAGTGTGTGTGTAAGGGTAATGTGTGTGTATTTTTGTTGTAGTGATTATTGATTATGTTTGAGATGCCACCCCAGATACAAATGCAGACCCAGTGTGAGAAGTTACTTACAAATAAGCCACGTCACTGAAATTCCCAGCAACCAAACAACGCGGAAGAGGTGACTGTTGGAAATTGTAATTGTCATGTGTGCTTCCAGGAATGGCAGCATGCACATCAGTAAAGTAGCCCCTGTGTTAGAAACGGGGGCTATAGTTGGCAATGGTTTGCACCCTGTCCAAGTAGGGAGCCTTACTCTAGGCAGGGTAAGGGGATTACACATCTAAGATAACCCCTGCTAAACCCTTGGTAGCTTGGCACGAGCAGTCAGGCTTATCATAGACAATGTGTAAAGCATTTGTACATACACAAAAAGAAACACAGTGAAAACACTACAAAAGGACACCACAGGAGTTTAGAAAAAAGCCAATATTTATCTGACTAAAACAAGACCAGAAATGACAAAAATCCAACATACACAGGTAGAGATATCACTTTTCAAAGGTAAAATAAGTTCACTCCATAGAGATCTATGGATGCGTTCTCTTAGCACTGAGTACCTGGGATGCGTCAAAATCTAAGATGAAAACATGCGCAGGGGAGGTGAGGCGCTGGAAAAGCAAAGCAATGCATCAGTTCCTTGCTCCCAGGGGAGGTGATGCATCTGTTCCTTACTGCCAGGGGAAGTGATGCATTGATTCCTTACTGCAGCGCAGGACAGGTGATGCGTCGGTACCTTACTGTCATGGGAGGTGATGCATCTGTTCCTTACTGACAGGGGAAGTGATGCGTCGATTCCTTACTGCAGCACAGGATAGGTGATGCGTTGGTTCCTTACTGTCAGGGGAGGTGATATGTCGGTTCTTTACTGTGAAGGGAGGTGAGGCGTCGATCTCCGGTCACGTGGCCTCGGTTCCTTACTGCTGGGCGACGTCGATGTAGAACTTGGCTCCCAGGGATGATGCGTTGAAAATCCAGCTGCTCTGTGTCCATGCGACGGAACAGGCGCTGTGCCAATTTCACAGCCACCAATCAGGTGATGCATTGATTTCTTCAGCAGCACAGCAGGGCCTGCGTCGGAGTCGGAGTGTGTGCCACGGTCGTCAGTGACACAGATGCTCGAGACTCGGTTGCAGTGACCTTCAAGCCGCATGTCAGGTGCTGAGAGTCGATGTGTGGATTTTCTTCTTAGATTTACTAGATTCTACTTCCAAGGGCCCTGGAACTGGACTTGGCACTACTTGGCAAGTCAGGGCTCTCAACAGAAGAACCCAGGCACTGATAGGTGAAGTATTTGATCGCCCTGAGGCTTCTTAACAGAAGGCAAGCATGCACAAGCCCTTGGAGAGCCTTGGAAAGCAGGATGCACAAAGCAAAGTCCAGTCCTTTCACTCCCAGGACAGAAGCAGCAAGCAGCAGGCCATCACAACAAAGCAACAAGCAGAGTGTCAGTCCCTCCTACAGCATCCAACTCTTCTTCCTGGCAGAATGCCCTCTTAGTCGAGAAGTGTTCCGAAGTTATGGTGTCACAGCTTCGGTACTTATACCAGTTTATGACTTTGAAGTAGGCAAACTTCAAAGGAAAATCTTTGTAGTGCACAAGATCCTGCCTTTCCCTGACCTGCCTCCAGACACACAACAGGTGGATGGAAACTGCTTTGTGAGCGGACAGGCAAAGCCCTATCCAGGTGTCAGCGACAACTCCTCCCACGACTCTAGCTCAGGAAGACCCATCAGCCTGGTGATGGGCCATCAGGATAGGCAGGGCACACCTCAACTCCCCTTTGTGTGACTGTCTAGACTGAATGCAGAAACAGCCCAACTGTCACCTTCCCTCAGATGTGGATTCTACAGGCAGGCAGAGACACAGAATGGTAAAGTAAGAAAACGTCCAGTTTCTAAAAGTGGCATTTTCAAACACCCAATTTAAAACCCAACTTCACTAAAAGATGTATTTTTAAATTGTGAGTTCAGAGACCCCAACCTCCAACTCTCTATCTCTTCTTGATTGAAGGTTACTCTCGTAAGAGGTTACAAGGCAGCTCCAATGATAACCTATGGGAGAGATAGTCCTTGCAATAGCGAAAAACGAAATTAGCAGTATTTCACTATCAGGACATGTAAAACACACCAGTACGTGTCCTACCTTTTAAATACACTGCACCCTGCCCATGGGGCTCCCTTTAGACTACCTTAGGTGTGCCTTACATGTAGTAAAAGGGAAGGTTTGGGCCTGGCAAGTGGTTGCACTTGCCAGGTCGACATGGCAGTTTAGAACTGCACACACAGACACTGCAGTGGCATGTCTGAGACATAGTTGCAGGGCTACTCATGTGGGTGCCACAATCTGTGTGCAGGCCCACTAGTAGCATTTGATTTACAGGCCCTGAGCAAACACAGTGCACTTTCCTAGAGTCCTACCAGTAAATCAGATATGCCAATCATGGATAACCAATTACCAATACCATTTACACAGGGAGCACTTACACTTTAGCACTAGTCAGCAGTGGTAAAATGCCCAGATTCCTAAAACCAGCACAAATTAGATGCAGCACCCAGTCAAAAACAGGAGTTCAGAAGCAAAAAAAGGCAGGGGGAAAACATGCCAAAGATGTCAGGACCTAACGCCCTGGCATCGCAGACAGCCTGCACAGTGATAGAGTGCCAGCACTGTCTGCTGCAGAAAAGATGTGCCGTGTGGTGAGGTGCCTGATGTTCCATGTGGGTGCAGTTAATGGCACCTAGCACACAAGGGAAGTGGGAAAGGGCATAAAATTCACTTGCCATTCTTTACCTTCTCACAAGCGACTGTGCCATGGTGATAAACTGGTGCAATCAGCTGTTGATGTATCTATGGACCTGATGCAAGTATATGGACTGACTTGGCTGTGAAATGCCAACGTGGTCCGACGATACCCTCTAAAACGATCCACTGACCATGAAATGGAGTGCAGCCACTATTAGGATGGGATAGCCTAGAAGCAGCCTGTAGGTGAATCCAGCTCCTGCTCTCAGTCAGCAACCATGTCCAGAATCACATCAGGTGTGAAGCTGAATCTGTCAATGACAGCTTCACTGGGCATACCAATTGATGATCTTTTGCCTGCAAACCATCTCTCTCAAAATAAGGGGCAAACTTACAAAGACGTTCAACAACATAGTGAAGGCAGAAAAAGAGGTTTAGTTTGTGGGCTCCTTTCTTATCTGTCAGTCTGGCTGTAAGTGGTTGTTGCTAAAAATGAGTTTAATGGGAGATGGGCGGTGGAATCACTTATTTCATTATCAGGTGTGCTTTCAGTGTTGTGGTCTTTGTAATGTACATCTTCATCATTTGGTTGTAAGGAAAAATAGCAAAGCTGTACTAATATTTCTCTAGGTTGAAACATTAAATCGCATTTTAATTGCAGAGTTTCCCAATTTTTTATTTCGTTCTTTTAAGATATATATATATATATATATACATATATATATTCACTGAAAAAACCATAGGTTTTAGGGAAAGTTATAGTTAGTTGGACATTTCACTCGTACAAAACCAGAGAAATTCCCCCGTTATAGTTAGTTCAGCTAACTATAACTCGCGCCCCCGCAATGCACTGCTGATGACGTCACATATGACATCACTCATGACATGGTCAGTGACATCACTGATGACATCACTGATGACATCTCAAATGCCATCACTGATGACATCACTGATGACATCATCTAGTGACTGTGTTTCTGTAAAGTTTAAATATGTTTCATATATATTGGGAAAGGCGTATTGAAGAATGAGTGGGTGTATAAGTGTCTGAATGGATGATTTAGTAGGTGTGTGACTGACTCTATAAGTGAGTGATTAAATGTATCTTACTGAATGCATGGGTTAGTGACTAAACTGTGTGAATGTCTGTATCCGTCTGTCTGTTGGTGTGTAAGCGGCTGCATGGGTTTGTGAATAGCTACATGAGTGTCTATATGGGTTATTGATTGGTTGTCTGAGTATCTGTATGGATGCCTGAGTGTTTGTATGGGTGGGGTGTGTGTGACTCTGTGCATAGATGTGTGAGTGGGTGATTCACTGGGTGCATGGTTTCAAGAGTGCATCTGTGATGGACTGTATGGGTGTGTGAGTGTGTGTATGGGTGTGTTAGTGAGTGAATGTATATCTCAGTGGTACATGTGTGAGTAACTACATGTGAAAGGCAGTATATATGTGTGTTGAAATATATAAATAGCTATAAGTGAGAGTGTGTGATTATGAGAGTGACTGTATGGATGAGTGTGTGCTTGTATCAGTGATTGTATAAGAGCGTAAGAATGTCCTAGTATTTGTATGAGTAAGTGAGCTGGTGTCTGTATAACTGTATAGGTGAGTAAATGGGAGTGTGATTAATTATTTGCATGACTGACTAGGTGTGTGAGTACCTCTATGGATGAGTGGTGGTGTGTGAGTGTCTATATAGGCGTATGAGTGCATATGATAGTCCTGTACTGAGTGATTGTAAGTATGAGTGACTGTACGGGTGAGTGAGTGGATATGTGTTTAGACCTAAGAATCAGTGAGTGGGTATGTAGTTATTGCTGCTGGAGTGTCTATGGTTTTGAGAATGGCAGTCTGTTATTTAGAGTTGGTGTATCAAAGGTTACATTAGGGTGTGAGAAGATGCATCAAATTATCACATGGATGATGTCATTTGAGATGTCATCAGTGATGTCATCAGTGATGTCACTGACCATGTCATGAGTGATGTCATATGTGACGTCATCAGCAGTGCATTGCGGGGGCGCGAGTTATAGTTAGCTGAACTAACTATAACGGGGGAATTTCTCTGGTTTTGTACGAGTGAAATGTCCAACTAACTATAACTTCCCTAAAACCTATGGTTTTTTCAGTGAATTTCAAAGGTTTTTTAAATGCTAATTTCTAACTATAACATGCCTGAAACCTATGGTTTTTAAGTGCATTTCAAAGGTTTTTTAAATGCTAGTTTCTAACTATGCCTACAGAGGTAGGACATGTGAAGAAAGAAGAAGAAAAGCGCAGAAAGAAGGAAGACAAATGCAGAAAGAGGCAACAGAAGTCCAGAAAGACGAAGAAAAGTGCAAGAAGAAGGAAGAGATGTGCAGAAAGAACCAACAGAGGAGTAGAAAGTACTCCTGTGCCCCCAACTTTTTGCTGATGGGTACTGGTGGTAACTGACTCTGTCTCTGGTGGTAAAAGACACTTAGAATACAGTGAAAACACCTACATACACTAGGGAACACTATGCGTTGGGGTACCCCTGTGATTAGCATGACCTCCTCTGTATTTGCCATGAGTTAGTGCCTGGGTCATTGGATGAGTACATGGGTACTGACTGGATGATTAGAGTACTGCAAGGAGAGTGGATGGTGAATTTATAAGTGCTTGTATTTTGGCGGAGTGATTGGATAAGTACATGGTGCTCGCTGGTTGATTGGAGGAGTGCATGGGTAGTGACAGGGCGATGGCTGGACTGCATCAGTAGTGCTCAGGCTAAGTTGGAGGATTAATTCCCCTTGAATCCTGAGGGTCCCTATTTGATAAAAGCCCTGGCGGTGGCAGTCCCCGGGGCTTGGGGGCCTTGGAGGCCCCCCAAACATTAAAAACAAGCCCCGGGAGGTGGCGGTCCCCGGGGCTGCGGGGGCCCCTGCGGGCCCTGCATATATTTGTTGGCAATGCCCCCGGGACCTGGCCCACCCGGGGGTCTCAATTAAATGAAGCTCGGTATCCGCGCTTCATTTTTATTTTACATTTCGGCGGGATTCGCAACCCCAGCGTGAATTTCGCCAATTTCTTTATTAAAAAATGCTTTTTTTGTCCCTGGGGGTCCTTGTGGGACCCCCTGAGCAAGCCTAGGGGGTCAGGGTGTTTCTACCCTGCCCCCTTTTCTTCTTTTTCACCTTTGTTGCCCTGTTTTCTCGTGACTCGGTTCTACCGAGTCACAAGATGGCTGCCAACACTTCTTGGTTTGGAGTGTTGGCAGCCAATTAAAATGAAGCTCGTGGTCGGGAGGGTTCGCGGATCCACCACGCCTCTAGATATCGATATTTGTTTTTTTACAATTTCTCAGCAACTACCGAACGAATTAACACCATTTTTAAAAAGGTCACTTTCTGAGCCAAGCAGTTCTCAAATAGCGACAAAGCACTTTTGAATTATTTGTTATCTCTATGTTTTTTTATCCAGTTGACCACTTGATTAAATGTTACGCTTAGGGGAGAAAATGTGGTGTTACCAAGTTGGAGTTTCTGCTTCAGCTCGTCATTCTGTGATTCTGGTCAAATCACTTAATCTCCCCATGCCTACAACCAAAATGAGTTTGTCCTTGTATGATGTAACCAATGCTCATGTAAAGCACTCCAATATCTGACCAGCCTGCACTATATAAAACTGCAAAAAAACAAAGGATAAAAAGTGATTTCCACACTTGTGTCATTGGGCTATACGTGGGCTACATCTGGGTGATATTTGTGCTACATTTGGGCTAATTTTTCTCTGGTGGCCATCTTGGGAGACTTCAATTACATTCATTAAACTTTATTCGATCTGATTTAGAAACATAGATCATAAAAGTGTACATAAAAACAGTAAATCCTCTTTCTTAATACAATACAGTGAGAATTAATTAAAACCAGTAGGTAAAAACGGGTGTTACAAAGCCCGGTTCAGAGCAACTTCAGGTTAACAGAATAGTAAAGTTCAATGTTTCGCAAGATCAATCTCATGTACTTCGTGCAAAATACGCAATAAGGGGTCCAAGTAAGATGCAACGCTCCAATACCTGACCAGTCTGCACTATATAAAACTGCAAAAAAACTAAAAATAAAAAGTGTTTTCCACACTTCTGTCATTGGGCTATATGTGGGCTACATGTGGGTGATATTTGTGCTACATTTGGGCTCTTTTTTCTCTGGTGGCCATCTTGGGATACTTATTTGTTATGAAGTTTCCTAATTTCCTCATTTACTGCAGTCTCCTCAGTAGGAAATGCTTTCAGTTTTTTACTTTGATTCCATCAAGAAGGCATTCAGATGTGTCACACATTTGCCATAAATTCAGAATGTTAGCACTCTAGTTGCTCATTAGATCACTGTAGTAAAGCTACTGCTCACCAGGGAGTTAACTGGAAGTCTACTGCTGGTATTGAAAGTGTTTGTTTCAGTCTGCATGTCAGAATTTTCAAATGAAATAGAAGAGGATTTGAGATCTCACTTAAAACATGCCCTAATTTTTCTTTCTGCAGAACTAACCATAATTTCTATGGCAAAATGAACCCCTCATTTTTTTCCTTTTTAAATTAAATGTTTTAAGTGTTACCGGTTTATTCCAATCAAGATGGCTTCAGGTGTGCCATAATTTTGTCATAAGTAAGACTGTTAGCGCTCTAGTTGTTCTTTAGAACACTCTGGGAAGCTGCAGTAGAACACAAAGGAATCAACTGGCAGGCTGCTCCTATTGAAATATAACAGGAAGATATTTGTAATCTCACTTAAAACATGTCCTAATTTTTCTTTCTACAGCACTAACCATAATTTCTATGACAAAATGAACCCCCTCATTTTGTTCCTTTTTAAATTAAATATTTTAAGTGTTACCAGTTTATTCCAATCAAGATGGCTTCAGGTGTGCCATACTTTTGTCATAGGTAATGCTGTTAGCGCTCTAGTTGTTCTTTAGAACACTCTGGGAAGCTTCAGTAGAACACAAAGTAATCAACTGACAGTCTCTGCCCTTGTTGGATTTACATGTTTTACTGAGAATGTCAGACTTCATTCTCACATGACTGAGAAAGATAAGGTGAATTTACAGAAAATATGCTCTCATTTTAGTTTCTGGAGCACCTTCCAAACCTCTGTGGGACAAGCATGAGAAAATTGTTTTCTCTCAAACATGATTCATGAAATCCCAGCAGAAGGTTTTTCACAGGGTAAAATCACCCTAGAACACACCACAATTCCTAAAATTAGTATGGTACCATCAACTAATGAATTCTAATGTAACTAAAGTCTGTTATCACCCTTTATAGTTCTCCTTTTGGTGACCCTCAAAATCTTCTATTCACCACAATGCATTTCATTGGGGTGCTATCATGTATATTGGTCCCAAGATGGCTGCCAACACTTCTTGGATGAAGTGCTGACAGCTAATCAGATCTCACGATGACATGTGTGGTTAGGCTCCGCCCAGATATATATAGTTCTTTTTCCTTTAATATTTAAAAAACTACTGAACGGATTTACACCATTTTTGAAAAGGTCGCTTTCTGAGCCAAGCAGTACCTTTATGCCAAATTTGGGGTAAATCCGTTCAGTAGTTTCCGCTGTAGCCGTGCACAAAGTTCTCTATGGGAAATTGATTTTTTGACTCTTATTTTTTGAATTTCTCAGCAACTACTGAACGGATTTACACCATTTAAAAAAAAGGTCGCTTTCTGAACCAAGCGCTACCTTTTTGCCAAATTTGGTGTAATTTCGTTCAGCAGTTCGGGCTGTAGCCGTGTCTAAAATTTCCTATGGGAATTAACATGGAGAAAACACGTTTTGGGAGCCCCCTTTTTTCTCGGCCCCCGCTTGCCGAATCACCCCGAAACTTTCAGGATACGAGCGTAACGGGGCGCCCCACGAGTTTTGAAAATTTCACGAAGAATCATCAACCGGCGCCAAAGTTATTGGAAATAGAATGTTGTGAATTTCCTATGGAAAATAGGTCCTAACTATAACTATCTACTGGTGACCGCCAGTAGATAATATATACATGTATATATATATATATATATATTAACAATAATATTTTACTTCAAATAGTTTCCAATTATTTTTCTAAGCGCAATAAACTTTAAAAATGTCTCTATACTTTACCACACGGATATTTGCCCTGATTGCAGACTCCCTATGATAAAGTATAGGAAAAAATAAATACGTTTATTAAACTTGGAAAAAGTTTGCACACATATTTTTATGATAAATATCAATGTAAATTATCTTTATATATTTATTTTTATATATGTATTTTAAATGTAGAACTACTGAAAAATGCTACAGCACTATTAAATGAATTTATAAAAAAATGTTCTCAAGTTTAAATGAAAACGAAATCTAAGCTTAAAGTAAAAAAAAAACGATAAGATTTTATTCTGCATTAATAATTATTAAAAGTGATGTCTAGAATTACTCTAAAGTAATTTAGGTATATTTCATAACATGTTGTTACATGAATTTTCTCTAAAATAAATTATTAAAATATAAAATTGAATAATAAATATGTATTATTTGTATATATTTTTTAAAACATTGAATTATAATTATTTATATTTTAACCATTTAGATAAATTTGTGGTGCTGTTCTTACTTCCGCTCTTAGCTGAAGTGGTTTACTATCTTTTGGGTCCCTTTTGGTCTGTAGTAATTTTAGAAGTGTAGTTTGTGAATAGTAATGGCTTACTCTTTTGTGGGTGAGTACAAGTCCCTAAACCTAACCCTGACCCCTAACTCATCCTTACTCCTCTCTATTCCCCTCCTTTTAAGTAGTAAGTAGTCCCCATTTTCCAGCCCCTCCCCTCTGTTCCTCCCACATTTAATACTAAGCGTATACTTTAGTGTGCAGAAACCCAGCACTCTGGGCTGAAGCCTCCACAACGAAAACGGAGGGGCAGAGGTATTTTGTAGTACTACAAAATGCTATTCAGAAACACAGGTTTTCAACAGAATTTTGTAGTACTACAAAATACAGTTTGTTAATAGGCTCCTGTGGTATCCTAGGCTTAAGTGCATAGCTAGTTACAGCACCACTTCAAAGTTCTGGAATATGTGGAGTTGCTATGTACACTGGATTGTATGTATTTGAATATTAAGGAGGCTGAACACTGCCAGAAGCTGTTAGCTTGGTGGATGAGGCTTGTATCGGATTGTACTTAATAAACATCAAACTGAATATAACTTAAAGTGTGATGACTGACTTTTACGATGACGACGAGTGGGATCAAGACTTCAAGATTATCAACAAGCCTCAACATCAATGCCAGAGATATATCCTGAGGATCACAAACACCACCACAGAGATCAGCGTGCGCTGCAACGCCTGCCGAGCCTCACAGTGCAGGACTGTACCTAGTGTACTTTTTGGACTTCAGCTGAATATGTTGTGCGCCTGGTGAAACAGCAACTTTATTTTGAAATGTGCTTGGCCAGCGGCAGTGTGACTGTGAAGAGCGTTGAGGTCTGCAGTGCCAGCAGTAGCTTATCTGAGGCGTGCACCATATTATAGGAGGCGTGTAGAATTCTAAAAGTGGTGACAGCGGTATTTGGTCTGGGGCATTCAGTAATTTTATAATTGCAGAATCCTCCATAAACAATAACCTGTGCGAGTCTCACCTATACCTTGGAGCTGCATGCAACCACTGCTTACTTTTGAAGTTCTCTACATTCGGTCGCATGTAAGCCATTGAAATTTCTGCATGCCGAAACTGCTGGAGGACGCGTCACAAGCAGCGTGTCATGAATAACACGTCACATCTCCTTTCTTCTGATTTGACGGTGTGTTACATCACTGTGCGGGACCTTAGTGGCTGCCATTTTTTCTTCCTGTTGATAGCTTGTGCTTTTGACACGACGTGGCCGCCCTGCTCAATCGGCTGAGTAGCTTGGAGTTGTGGCACAAGTATTGGCCAATGTCGCGACCTGTCAGGAAGACGTAGGTGAGAATTTGGTAGACTGTGCTTCATTTTTTGGGGTGAAGAAACTGAACATCATCTCTACAGTTCAATGTGACGACAGGCACTTTCTCAGAACAAGAACTGTGGCACATCTTGAACTTTCACCCAACAGGGACACATAACATTTAATTTTTTCTTTTTTTTTAATATAGGGCCTCGGGTATCAGATCAGATACTGGTGTGGGTGTGTGAGTTAGTGTGTGTGTTGTAGCGTTCGTGGTGTAAGCATCACACAGTAAGCAAAATGCAAATTGTCACTGCCCCTCCTTTCTTCTTAGCTCTCCATGGCGAACCTACCATAGAGTGGCAGAAATGGAAAAAGGTCTTTAGCTACTACGCCTTTGTGTGTGGCACATCATTAAGCGCAGAAAGGAAAATGTCACTCTTGTTGCACTGCTTAGGTCCGGAAGGACAAGAAATGTTTGAACACTTACCTGACCTGTCCAATGATGATGTCAATCGCTTAAATGGCTATGAGATATGTCTAAAAAAATTAGATTTGCACTATCTACCCAAATTGAGCACCATCATGGAAAGGGATTATTTTGGGAGACGTATGCAACGAGAATGGGAATCGGTTGAAGAATACATCTTGGTGTTGAGAAAACTGGCTTCACCTTGCAATTTTGGGGAAACAGCTAAGGAGAGACTGCGTGACCAATTTATGCTTGGGTGTACTCTTGACATAGCAAGGGAAGTGCTGTGGTTAAAAGACAATCCCCCCATTGAATGAGGTATTAATGACACCAAATGTGACTGAACATTCCCAAGCGTGTATGGAGGTAATTCGAAGGAATACGCAGGGGGGAGGCAAAGAAAGATAATGTGCAGGTCATAAAGAGTGGTGACAGGATAGTCTCAGGAAGTATTCCTAAAGTTAAACAGGAGGTGAAAGATACAAATTCTAAGGAAAGTGGTTCATGTTTGGAAATGTGGATCACATGGCCAAACACAATGTAAAACTTGTGGAAAGAGAGGTCACTTCACCTCTTGCTGGAAAACCATGAAGGGAGCGAAGAAAGTGTGAGAAGTTGTGTTTGACTCAGATCAGGAAAGTGATGAGTTTGTAATACAAGTACAGGGAGGTTTGTGTGATGGCTCCTATGAAATGGTAAGGGTTAATGGCAGTCCGGTCAATATGTTATTTGACTCAGGAGCGAAAATAACTTTAATACCAAAAACATTTTTTCATGAACATCTCAAATTACTAGTGAACCTACGAATACAAGATATAAAACCAAAAGGGTATTTTGGAAGGCCAATAAAATTGCTAGGCTACTTTTTTCGGCACCACTAAATTAAAGGATAGCATTATTCCAGGCAAGATTTATGTATCATGCAAGGGTGATTCTCTGATCTAGTTGTTTCACCAGAAAGACTTAGCAGTGTTTCTTGACCCAAATGAAATGCCTTCAGTAAGGTTGAGAGAGAAGGAAACTGTGGTTGCCAGTGTGAGTGAGAATTTGTATAAGAAACAAGAGATTCAACAACAGTTCCCTGACATATTTAAAAAAGATTAAGGATGTTTAAAGCACTACATACATTAAGAAAAAGTTGAGACTAGGATCTATACCCAAGGTATGCAAAGTAAGAAGTGTACCCATAATAGTGAGAGAAGCCATGAAGAAGGAGTTAGAGAGGTTACAGTGTGAAGGGACAATTCAAGAGGTAGAGGGCATAGAATGGTTGTCTCCAGCTGTGATGGAAAGGAAAGAGAATAAAGATGTAAGACTCTGTGTAAACCCGAGGGAGCTCAACAAGGCGGTGGCAGTGGATCAATATCCTCTACCAATTATAACAGAGATGCTGTGTAGTCTTGAGGGTGCAAGGGTTTTTTCTCATTGGATTTGACTTCCGAATACCATCAGATTATATTACACCCTTCATCTCAGGATCTCATTCCATTTATCACTCTATTTGGTACATTTAAATATCTTCATATGCCGTTTGCTCTAATTTCTGCGGCAACAGTTTTTTCAAAAAGCCATGGAACAGGTGCTGGGAGTTGTCGGCTGGGTAAAATATACCAATATGATGTTCTTGTGTATGGCAAGACGCAGGAAGAGCATGATGAAAGATTGCAACAAATTTTGGGAAGACTCAGTGTGAGTGGCTTAAAGCTGAAACATGAAAAGTTTATGTTCGGTGTGATGGATATTGACTATCTAGGTCATGTGATTATTGGAGAAGGAATTAAGCACAAGGAAGATCTTTTAAGAGCCATAGGAGAGATGCCACAGCCATCCAATAAAGAGGAACTGGTGAAATTCTTAAGAACAGCTGAATATTACAGCAAGTTTCTCCCTAACTTTGAGGAGAGGTGTGGTAACATGAGTATATTATTAAAAAGAGAGATGGATTTTGTATGGTCAGAGGTATGTGAGGAACAGTTTCAAGGTGTGAAAGTGAATTTGAAGGATGCATCTTAATTGTGTAGTTTTGAACCTGGGGAAAAAACTATTCTGAGGACGGACATGAGCACAATGGGTCTTGAAGCAGTTTTGGAACAAGTAGTAGAAGGTAAGGTCAACACCATACTATTTATATCTAGAGGATTGTGAAGAGCTGAGGTTAACTACTCAAGTCATAGAAAAGGAGACCCTAGCAATTTATTGGGCGGCAAGAAAACTTTGCAAGTTCGTGTGGGGCAGTACCTTTGAGGTAAAAACAGTTCACAAGCCCTTAGTAGAAATATTCGTGAAAAATGTATAGATGCATTGTCCAATAGGATAAGGAGATGGGTGGTAGCACTACAAGAATTAGAATTTGAGGTATCATACTTAACGGGGTGATGAACAGTGTGGCTGATTGTTGCTCGAGATTGTAAGTAGAGTGTGACAAAAGGGTGGACTGAGTGAAGATGAAGATGAATCTGGAGATGAGAGTATGAAAGTCTGTTGAGTACCCAGTGGTATTGTACAAGAAGAGGAATGGAGGAAGGAGCAAGAGAAAGATGAGAAACTGCAGGCAGTAATGTGCAAATTGAAGGATGGGTGGTTGATTAAAGACAAAGCTAACAGCACCATCAGAGGATATTGGAATGTAAAGGATGAACTTTCTTTGGAATGCGGATTGATCATCAGGGGCAGTGGATTAGTACCTCTGATTAAGGACAGGTCAAAACTAATTGAATGTGCTCACGAAGGTCATCCGGGAATTTGCAAAACCAAGGAGAGGATTCGAAAAAACTACTGGTGGCTTGGCATGGATCTCATGATAGAGAGGGTGGTAAGAGAGTGTATTGAATACAAGCAGAGTGACAAAATCTTGAAGTGCAGGACGCAACCTATGGTTGTCAGAGACAGGGTATCTGGGCCATGGGTTGAGGTGGCACTGGACATAATTGGACCTCTCAAGATATTCAGCAATGATACATTTATAATAATGTGCATTGATATGTATTATCGATGGCCTGAGGTTAAAATCGTGAACTCAGTGAAAACAAATGTGGTCATTGGCTTCCAGGAAGAACATTTTGGAATAAAAGGCCTTCCTGACTCTTTGTTAACGGATAATGGTGTGCTGCTGACTTCAAAAGTTATGGGGATGTTTTTGTGGGAAAGAGGTATAAAGCACAAAAAACATCTTTATACCATCCAGAAGTCAATGGTATGATTGATTGCTTTAACAAAGCTGTTAAAGAAAAAATTCAACACTCCCTGGTTGACAAATTGAACTGGGTGACTGAGCTTGAAATGTGCATAGAATGACACCTCATTCCTCAACCAGTGTTACTCCTTTCTTTTTGTTCAAGAAGAGATCTCCAAATAATCATGTGGGTCCCACATGGGTCAACAAACTAAAAGCTTCAGGAACAAGCGGTGCATCTAAAACTAATGAAGGTTGGGAACACAGGGAAATGGAAATTGCAAAGAAAAGGAAGGAGAATCTTGATGAGGATGGTGGTGAAGAGTGCAAAAATGTGTGAAGGAGATTGGGTAAGAATAAAAAATCCAGGAAAGGGGGGTTTCACCGACAAGTTTAGTCAGCCTACAGAAGTCATAAAAGTATTCAAGAATGGGGTTAAAAGCAGTGACCATCGCATTTGGAATTTAGGGCGTGTAGCTGTGTGGGAAGGTTGCAAAAAGGGTAAGGTTAGCAACAAGGTCATTGGCTCTTTGGAGAAAGAACCACAATATTAAAGGAAGAGGAGTACGAGGGTAATAAAGAAACCTATTCGTCTTATTGACTATGTGTAAGTATGACTGGTTGTTGAGATAGGTTATGGTATTCTCGCATCTTTACTTGTGCGACTATTGTGAACCTCCGATTATGCAATGACCTGTATGCCATTGCACTTGCAATTGTTTTCATGTTTTTGTTTTAGTTGCTTTGGGAAGCTTTTCGCTTTCTTTATTAGAAAATGTATATAGGCTCCTCTTCCTTAGTTTAAAAAAAATGTATTCTGAGAGGTGTGTGGTGTCCTAGGCGCCTAGCTAGTTACAGCACCACTTCAAAGTTCTGGAATATATCGGGGTTGCTATTTGCACTGGAATGTATATATTTGAATATTAAGGTGGTTGAACACTGCCAGAAGCTATTACCTTGGTGGATGAGCCTTGCATTAGATTGTACTTAATATACAGCAAATTGAACATAATTTGAAGTGTGAGGATTGACTTTTACAGACCCTAAATGTTTTCTAACAACCTCCCCTACAATTATGCCTTTATGTAATGAAACACATTATATTTTAAATAACTAAGGGCCAGATGTATCAACATTAGGAATTGTGATTTCCAATTTGCGATTCTTGCCAAATTGCAATTTGGAAATCCCAATTCCTAATGTATCAATCAATCATGCATTTAGAGAGCGCAGCAAATCACCCATGAGGGTCTTCAGGCGCTGGTATGACAGTTCATTTTTAACATAGCAATTCCTAGTGGGTCGCAAATCGACCTACCTCATGAATATTAATGAGGTAGGTTGCTATTTGTGACCCACTAGGATTCGCATGGATGGTGACCTGCTGTGGTGAGCAGACCACCATGTCTGTGATTGCTTTTTTAATAAAGCAGAATTTTTTTAAATGCACCCTGTTTCCCTTAAAGGAAATGAGACTGCATTTAAAAAGAAAAGTTTTTTCTTTTCTTTTGTTTGTTTATGACGAGGCACTGGTCCCATGGGACAAAGGAGATGGGGTCTCTTGGGGACACCTTCCCATTTGTGACTGCACTACCACTACACTTCTGTAGTTGGTAAGGTAGTCATGTTTTGTGACCAGAACATTCCAATTTGGCATTTAGAAGGGACACCCTAAACACGCCCCTTCCAAATACCCAATCAGTATGTATTACCATCCCAAATAGCGATTCGGTAGTGTATTACCGAATCGCAAATTTGGGATTAATACATATCAAAATGCCTTTCTGAGTTCTCAAATGGCCCGATTCTCCAAATCAGGCCATATGCGAATGGAAATTGGCTTGATACATCTGGCTCTAACAACCTTGAATTGCTTGATTGGAATGACTGAGGATGCCCTCTTCTGGTAAATTTCTTAGAGAAATAAAAAATATAGGGGCATATGTACAAGGGAAGTGGCGCAGCGTGTCGTTAGCCTCCTTGGCTTAACGACACGCACCGCCACTTCTGAAACGCAGGGCTGCACCATATTTACAAGAGTATGGTGCAGCCCTGCGTTTTCCCCTGCGCTGGTGCTAAGTTTAGCAGCTTAGCTTCAATGCAGGCACCCTTGCACCATAGTGCAAGGGTGTCTGCTTGCAGGGGAAGATTGTTTATGTACAGGAATGTCCACCTTCCTGCAAATAAACAATCTTGAAATGCCATTTTGTAACTTCTATGTGTGCTGCTTAATGCAGCACACACAGAAGTTGCATAACAGCATTTTAAAAAACATGATTGTTTATGTGCAGGAAGGGGGACCTTCCTGTACATAAACAATCATTGGCCTTTTGCTGTTTTCATGTGTGCTGCACAACGCAGCACACATGAAACCAGCAAAAATGAGGAGAAATTAAACATTTCTCCTCGGTTCGCCAGGTTAAGACCAGGTTTTTCCTGGTCTTAATTCTGGCGCTGCCTCCTATTTACGCCCCCAGCGTCAGAATCAATGGGTGTTGCGGTGGAACGCCCACCACAACACCCAATTCCCTCCCATTTCACGTTAAGCATACCATGAAAGAGGGCCTTATTTACAAGGCAGCGTTAAACCACGTTAAGTGGCTTAACGCTGCCTTGTAAATAAGGCAAATCCCCTATCGCTACAGGAACTTCGAAAAAAGTGACGTTCCTGTGGCGATAGGGGCTTGTACATATGCCCCATATTTTTCAATTTTGATGGGAGAGATAGTTCTTCTCATTGTTTTAACTCCTTCCATAAAAACACTTTCTTGCATGCAAAAAGGTATACATCAACAAACATCCTAAATTGAAGTAGGTTATAATTTTGTCTCAATAGGTTTGTTCTTTTTTCACTTTTCAACTGAATCGTATTTAATTGTATAGATAAATCATCTTACACCCTCCATATTATCCTTAGAAATGTATATTTTATTCTGTTTGCTTAACGCCGCCCAATAACAGAAATTCTCTCTGAGCTCTGTGTTCTATGATTAAATGCATATGCTATTCACTGCAGCTGCCAACTTTATTCTTTCATTTTATTATATTTTCGTGTCTGGATTTAACACATGACTTCAGTAACAGAATTATAGAATTCCTTACTGATACCATAAACGGTAAAATGTCTAGAAAAGATATAAAGAAAATAACGTCCTGTCACTGAAAATGTATTTCATTTCTAATTATTTATGTATTTATTTTCATTTAATCATACAGCCAAACAAAAACATTTTAGGTCAATCAACCATCAGTCATCTGCTTCAATGCTGGTTAGGAGGATACCCAAATTCCCTCTGTTAACGAGAGTGGGTCCATAATTGAGCTTAATTGTAACCGTTGGGGTAATACAATATCGTTTCATATTAGCTCGTAGCGCCGCGTTCTCGGAAGCTACGATTTTGTGACAAAATGAGCAAATCATTATCCTCAACAATACAAGAATTACACTAAACTCCGCCATAAACACAAATATATATAAGAGCAAATCATATACAACGTTCACTTTAACGCTGGAGTAGTTCTGGTCTACCCTTTTGTAATACTGCAGCGCAAAACACATACATTGTTTCTCTTATAAGTATATCTGACTAGTTGCTACCATAGTTAATTGATATAGGGGCATATTCACAAGGAGCTATCGCCGAATTAACGGCACTTTATCGCAGCCAAAGTCGTGATAAATTTACCCCCCCATTCACAAGCCGGTGTTAACAGCCCACAGCACCAGTTTACCCGCGATAGCAGCCGCAAAAAACATCGCCACAGAGGACCCCCGCAAATATCGCTAATGAGATGCAGAGTAGGCGTTCCCGTGTAAAAAGTCGAGACAACATCACACCTCAACATTCACAACGACCAGCCACATCTGCGATAAAAACACAAAACAGGCGATGAGGTGCGCTAGCCGCAGGTATTTAACACCTGCCTCAAGCAGGTGTTAAGAAGGACGTCTACCTGCAGTAGGCAATGGAGTCCTGCACACAGCCATACCCAAAGAACAAACGACGCCATGGAGCTACTCTACATGCAGCTCGGAGCCCCAACAGGGCCATAACACCCCCCTCCACCACCCCCTGGACCGCCACCCCCCCCAGGACCCGGTCCCGCTCCCCCCCCGGACCAACACAGAGGCAGCGTAGAGCAAGACAGCGGACCTACCGTAAACGCACCACTCTCACAGACCTAACGCCCGCGGAAGTCATTGCCCACTACAGGCTCAAAAGGACAACCATCCTCCGCATCCTGACCCACATTGCCCACAGGCTGACGGTACCAACACAGCGGAGAACAAACATCCATCTGCAGACAAAGCTGCTGGCAGTGCTGCACCTGTTGGCCTCTGGGACCTTCCAACCAACAACTGCCAGAGTCGGAGGGGTCTCACAGCCAGCCCTATCAAAGTTCATCACACCCGTCCTGGATGCCATCCTCAGCTTCGTACCCCAGTACCTTCACTTCCCCAACACTGCGCAGGAACAGCTGGAGACTAAGCAAGGCTTCTACGCCATAGCCGGATTCCCGGCCGTGTTGGGGGCAATCGACTGCACACATGTCCCACTTGTGCCCCCTGCGGATACTGCACACCACTACCGCAACAGGAAGCACACGCATTCCATCAATGTGCAAGCAATAGTGGACCACCGGGGAATGTTTACCAATGTCGTCGCCAACTACCCAGGCAGTGTGCATGATTCCTTCATCTTCCGACAGTCCATCATCAACCAGCGCTTCCAGGATGGCACATATGGAACGGGACTGCTCGTTGGTAAGTACCAACTCAACACACCACACATCCCACAGCCACCAACGCACAAGGCACAACTGTGGGGATGCACACGTGACCAAACCACATCCGACATGTCAAACTACACGACCACCTACCAGGCATGACTACGCCACTCCATGGTCATCCTGGGCTACCCCTGCACCCAATACAGACACCACATGGCACCACAGCCACACAACTGCTGAACGTGTGGAGATGCGGAATGCGGCCATGACACATGTGAGGCACTGCTCTGCCCCCATGACCCTACCCCGGTCTCCCGCAGGTCAGCGTCCCGTGGTGGTGGGCCTGTGTCGGCCGCTGTGCATCTGGGGCGACTAGCCCTGTGCGACTCGAGTCATCCGCCTTGTAGTTCAGACATTGCATGTCTGTGTGCCTGATGACTGTTGGTGTAGTTGCCAGCACATGCTACTCCCAGAGGGCTGGCTTACACTCACCCCCCCCCACAGCCAGCACAGGCGTCACTGGATTAGTGGGCCTGCCATCACATCCTGCCGAACCAAGTATTGACTCTTTTCTCCCTGCACTGTCCCAGGTGATCAAGGATATGGAGTCTGCCCTTGGATGATGACACCCCTCCGAGACCCGAACACACCCGCCCAGAGGCAGTACAATGCGGCCCACATACACACCAGGGGCATCGTTGAACGCACATTTGGCGTGTTGAAGTCACGTTTCAGGTGCCTGGACGGCACTGGTGGGAAACTCCTGTACAGCCCGGACGTCGTGTGCAAGATGATCGTTGCATGTTGCGTGTTGCACAACATCTGTGTTCGCACCAGGGCCCCATGGATCCCAGTTCCAGAGATACCGGACGATGATGGTGGTGATGGGGCAGGTGGCGCACATCCCACTGCAGCTGCGGCAGGAATGGCCCGTAGGGACTCCATCATTGACACTTACTTCTCATGAGCACGTCACATTGTGACCCTCCGTGGCATTCATGGGACAGTAGTGGATGTCCATTTGCACTGCATGTGTGAATAAACATGTTTGCAGGTCACAGGTTGGAATTGTACATTGTCATGTTACATGTCCCTGGGGTTTCAGGTGTGATTTGCCTGGTTGTGCGCATTTTCCGATCCAGTGGTGTTCTGTGTTTAGTTGTGGAGGTGTTGCTGTTTGTCCCGGGATGTTGTCACTGTCCGGGTGCACTTCTGCTTGTGTGCGTATGCTGCACGGTGGGTGTGCCGCTCCTGCGGCTCTGATTTGTCTGCCACTGGTCTCTTTCAAGTGGTGTGCCAGTGGGTTCTGTTCTTCCACGGTGCGTGGATGTTGTGGTGTGCATGTTGTCCTCTGCAGTTGGCCAGGGTGCATCCGTGGCACTCCGCTGTTGATGTATTTTGTTCTGTGGCATTTTCCGTATACTGTTCTTGTGCTTTTTCCCGCATTGCGTGTGCGTATTGCTGCCCTCGCGCTGGTTGTCACTGTTTTCTTATCGCGCTTTGGCCCATCGAGTGTTTTTTGGTGTTGTGGTTTGTGTTTTTATCTCCGTCGTGGTGGTTGTATCGCGGACTTTGTCCGCGGGTTCGGCAGACTATCGCTTGCTACCGCCTTGTTGTGAATTCCACGTTGACACGGGGTTATTTTCCCGTGATAGGCTGCGTTACTGGAAGTTGCGTTACGCTACTCTTGCGGTAGTTATCACACGTTATTGTGAATATACCCCATAGTGTCTGCCATCTAATGAGGGTTCGAATCGACTCCTCCACTCTTCGAATCAGATGAAAGGTATTGTTTCAGGGGTCTCCTAATATCGCTCGAGACTGAGGTAATTGGTAGCATTTTAACATGTGTTTCAGCAACATTGTTTCTAAATATAACATCTTTTACCCAGTCTGATATTGTAGAAGGGGGGCCTCTACCCCATCTAATGGCCACAGTGTGCGAGGCCGGCATGCAGGCTAACCCACAAAGTGTCTCACAGGATAAGGTACTTCTTTGGCGTATCCCATTAGTGCTATCAGTGGCGAAGCATTGAATTGATAAGCTATTCTCTCATCTATGAAGTGTCTCAAACACTTGCAACCAAAATTCGGCTACTTGTGGGCAATCCAGCCCAAGTGTATAAAGTCTGCATCAATGTAGATATGTAGAAATTCGTAATGTATTAGCCTATGTCTGCTATTGAGAGATCTCACAAGTTTGAGTGCAGTGGTAATACCAAACCGAGTCAGCAATATCTCCTCCTATATCCTTTTACCATCTGGATCTTGCTCTCGTTTCAGGTGACATAAGCCTATATATTTTAGTAATAGGATCTTACAAAGTGTCAGAAGTGCTGAAATGTCTTAGCACCATCAATGGATATGGCTCAACTGGTAAAGTGGGGTACAAGGCCTGCATAGCATGCCTCAGTCTAAAGTACAGAAATATATCCAGAGGTAAACTCCTCCTTTTCTTTTGAATTGTTCAAGTATCATGAATACTCCGTCAATATATAGACCTCCCATTCCAGACTACCCTATTCGCCTAATTGGTGCTTGGCTTTGGTTCTAGGATCGCCGCAGTACTGGGTTGTCAAGCAAGGGGACGTAGGGTGAGTACAACTTGTTCTGCTATTTGCTCTAAACTATAGCAAACATAATAAGTGTTTGCTACTGTACTGCCACTTGCTGAAGATCTTGTAGAAATCTACAAAACAACAGTATTCAAGACAGACGGTAGAGCCAGATTTACTTTCATTGCATGTGATAGGAGTCTACAACCTACATGGTACCAACCATGGGCATATCTGGCCTGGGCAAGCCAGTAACATAATTCTGGATTCGGGACTGCAAATCCCCCTCTAGAGTACGGTAGTGTCAGCTGGTTACAATTTTTTCATGGCTCTTTATCTACCCAAATGAATTTCAAAAGGAGAGTTCAAAGTGTCAAAAAGAATGCTCTAGACAATGGTATAAGTATGTTAAGAAAGAGGTCTGATAATTGGGGCAAGAATTCCACTTTTATTACCGTGATTCTCCCAGCCATTGAGATAGGGAGGGACTGGCATTGAGCCACTTTATCTTGTATTTTGATAAGGGCCGGGTCATAATTTTCTGGTATTACTGCTATCAGGTATCTATGGATTTTTTACACCCAAGTATCGTATTGGTTAATCAGAGCATATGAGAGGGAACTCAAACTCAGGTTTAGGAGTGTTGTCAAGTGTGGGAAAATGTGGATTTACATGATGTTTTATAGAGAAGACGGTACGCAGGTTATCAGAAGTCAAACACTTAGTGATTAATCCAGATTGGTCTGGGGATACCAATCCTCTCATGTCGGGATATACTCTATTTGCTAGAATGATGGCTTGAATTTTAGTCTACAAATTAATTAGTGAAATAGGCCTGTAGGAAGCGCAATCAGCTGGAACTTGAAGGTTTCAGAAAGACAGAGATAGTGGCTTCTCACAAGGATGGAGAGTAGTAAACCAATCTCTCTCCCATCTCCGAACACCTCGAGGAGATGGAGAACCAATATGTCAGAATATTCTTTATAAAATTCTGCAATCATACCATCTGGCCCTGGTAATTTCCCCCCAAGGAGTGATTTATTCACTGCTTTGATCTCTTCAATAAATAGAAGTTCATTTACTGGGTCTCCCTCATGGGATTCCATCCACACTAGAGAGGCACCAGAAAGATATTTCTGTAAGTTGTACTCTCCACTATCTCTTTTAGCTGCATAAAGCCCAGAGTAGAATTTAGTGAATTGCTGGAGAATGTCTTTTGAGTGAGTGTATCTTGTACCTTTGTCATCGACTTTCTAAAGAATCTCCATTGTTGCCCCTCTGGGATTTAATAATCGGGCCAACATTCTGCTCGGACTATCTATCTCCCTTTCCACCATGCCATGCCATGGCTTCTTTCCCTAAAATATAACCTCTCTATCTGCTTCCTCGCAGATTTTTTTAAAAAGTGGAATATAACTGTTTGCCAATGATCTCAACATGCGTGTTAGAATATTTGACTTCCATTCTCCTAAGGCCTTGCTGTATGGTAGATAATGTAATTTGTATAGCCCTCAGAGGCCCTGCTGTAGGGTAGATAATGTAATTTGTATAGCCCTCAGGACTCCATTTTGTTTCGAAATCCAAAGTCCTGCAATGTAGGCCTTAAATGCCTCCCAAATAGTGGAATATTATGGAACCGAGGCTACATTAAATTTGAAATATTCGCCAATGCCTTGTCTAATTTTCTCTTTAAATACTATATCAGTGTGCTTGAAGGAAATATCCATGGCTGACTCTTAGATACTACCTGTGGGAATGATACAGTCAAGAGTACTGAAGAGTGGTCTGAGATAGTGCGAGGGAGAATATCAACCTTTGTTGTGTATGCAATTATATCCGTGGTAGCCATCAATAATCTATGTGTAAGTGTGCACCATGGACTGTCGAGTAATAAGTATAGCCTCTTTGGTTAGGGAGTAAGTGGTGCCAGATGTCCACCACACAGTGAATTTCCATTATTTTATTCAGAGTTTGTCCAGCATCTAAAGGAGGCCTTTTTCTGGTTGTGGATCTGTCTTTTTCAACATCTACTTCTGTGCTGAAACCTTCTCCCCATAGTATGCTTTATGACATTGAGGCATCGCTGTTTAATATTATGTGTTCAAAAACTGTAGGGGTGTCAGTGTTGGGGCCATATGTATATATAAAGACTGTTTTTTTTATTGTCTATTACTCCTTGCAGTATCAAATATCTGCTATCTGTATCTGTGTGTTGGGTATTACATTTATAGTTCACTTTTTTTTTTAATTACTACTCCCCTCGAGGAGGAGTTATACAAAGCAAAGTCCTGATCCCAGGATTGAGCAAATCGTATTTCAGTTAAGTTAGTGAGATGTGTTTCCTGTAGGTAGACAACATCCACTTTTTGTCTATTCAGATATGCTAGGACTAGTCTGACTTTCAGGATTGGTCAGGCACCACACAAGCGATAAGGCTTACCAATTTCATATCCCCAGTCATATGCTAAAAAGTAATAGCAGAGATATATCTATGTATGGCATCTGTGTAATTACTCATTATAAATGTGTGCACTCTTCACTTTATCATCAGTGTTGGTATTCTCCTTCTAGCTACATGCCATATGGATGACTTCTTTTAGTTAAGACCTTACCCTTAATATCCATACCCCACCAAAACTGAAATCCCCAACAGTCAGTGACAAGACTCAACCCCAACATACAGAACAAAAACAAACTCTCGCTCAGGGATAACCAGAAGCTGCCATTACGTGGAAATGTCCCCTCCAAACCACCAAGCCCAATGATATATATTACTCCCTCCTTCATATTTGAACTATGGCATGTGCCTAATGGACACTTACCAGTAATCATACAATGTTTGTTGAGTGGGAGTTACCGTAACCCCTCTCAGCTATTTTATAATGAGTGTTAACAAAGCAATCAAAGTTATAGAATTGTGTTATAAGACAACTTATATAACTTCAGAGGATACTACATGACAACTTAAAATGTCATAACATCTATAAGTGTCTGAAATATCATTCTTACTCATTCATTGTTGTTATTCATTACAGGCTGCAGCTGTGGGGATGGAGGTTTCCCTATTGCTTGTGGTGAAGTTTGAATTGTCTCCTTATGTAAAAAGTACAGTGTCACCTTAGGGTTTGTAAAAAAATATGGATTTGTTATTGTGAGTGACCTTCAGCCTGGCCAGGTATGGCATTGAAAATTCCAAGCCGCATTGCTGTTGCTTTTTTTACATGGATAAATACCTTACGGGCGGTTTGGACAGGAATCATGTAGTCAGGTAACAGAGATATTGTGAATTCTTCATAGCTCAAATCTCTTCTCTCCCGAGGAAATCTTAGGGCCGCATCACGGTTATTGTAATATAGCAGTTTTGCTATTATGGGTATAGGATAGGCCCCAGGCAGAGTCCTGGTCATCAGCAAATAGTGGGCAAGCTTGATCGTAAGAAATGTAGAGGTGCCATACCCAAACAACAGCTTTTGTAAATTCTCAATACAAGGTGCCATAGGTCAGGATTTCGTGAATTCTGGTAGCCCTATTATATGCACGTTATTCCTCCTTGAACAAGCCCCCAAAAGTAAATTTTTTACACATCCAGATCTTTCTCTACCTGTTGTATCTTTTCTCTCTGCTCACTTGCATCATCTTCAGTTTCTCACTCTGCTATGTCAATGTGTTTGCTATGTTTGTAAAAATTTTCTTTCATTCTGTGCATACCTCCAGAAGGGTATCAGTCTTTTCATCTATGATTTGGAGGTTGTCTTTCATTTCTAGAAGCAGTGTTTTGGCATCAGTGTCAGGAGACATAATCAGTGGTTAACTTATGCTCTCCTCTTCTCTCCTCTCAAGGACAGCCTCGTGGATCATCTTGCCTCGAAGGATAGTTTAGCTTGTTTTTGCTCCGCTTTACCCATTTTGAGTTGTGTTATTAAACAATGTTTCTGAAATGTTGGAATCGTTTATCCACTTTTCTGTACCTTCAAGAGGAGCACACACACCCAGTGCTATGTACAGGTAGCAGGTTGTGTTTATCTGACCCAGAGGTTAAGAGGACCCACACGCTCAAAGCATACGACAACTGTGTTGGCAAGTCTGGATCTGGTGTAAATAGCAAAGAGTGTGCTTTGCTAGTATGTTTGTGGAGGCGCCCTGGCTATGTGTTTAAAGTCCTGTTTCCTCTGCTATCAGGCTCTGCTTCTTGACTCACTCGAACGGAACAGTGTCACTGGTCCTCTCCCAAGAGCTTATCAATTCACTCCAAGTAAAGTTCAACACCATCAATTTGTTCCCCCAGGTCATCACTATTCCCTGCAGTGGCGCAGCTTCACTCATCTAAATTAGTCAACATTCATGTGTCTCAATGCCCCCAGCTTGTGGCGATGTCACTCACTTCTGCTCTCGAATAACGGCACCCACAGGCCAGGTCTCAGTAAACGGCCGGCCTACTGCCGGGCCAGGTACCTTCTCTACGGGCTCATCTGGTTTTGAGGAGAGAGGTCTTCACCTTGTTTCCACCTCTGCTTTGTCCACACAGAGTTCAGCATTCTAGAGCGGCTCCGGCCCCTACTGCAGGCAACTCCGAGTGCAGCAGCCTCTTTCACACAGATTTTCTCCAGATGCCGGCATTGCTCTCCAATAGGCCAGGCCCCATCAACAGGCCCCAGTCTTCTTTTCAGTCACTTACTGCTCCGCCAAGCCGCAGAATTATTTCAGCTTAGTACCTTCATTATTCAAGACCACTTTCCAGTAATATTTTCTCCTGAAGAGGGGTATGAAGAATGGCATTTATTGCATTTCTGGGCCTGAGGCACAGAGCCATTGTTTCAAGCAGTCATCTTGGTTTAGGGCACCCTGGCGCCTCCCCTCAAAATGTATTTCAGATGAGTTTCTGTCATCTAATTATTAATTTGGATATTTTAGTGCAAATAATGTGCATTATTGTGCTGCAGTCAACACAGTCCAGTGAGGGCAACAATAAATAATGTTAATCCCATAAGACAGATATTTATTTCCACCTACACAGCTACCTCAGCCTTCAAAAACATATGATTACTTAGTACATTTTACTCATATACCACCAGTCCTGTGTTGTAACCTCTGAAAATTGTACCACTCTGTTAGACTTGGCATCTTTGGCGTGGTTTCCCCTGACTTTTTGCCTCTACCTCCTGTATTTTTGATGCTGTGCTGTATTTTGTTTTTGCTGGCTTAGATGCTTTGGGCACTTTGCCACTGCTGATCAGTGTCAAAGTGCAAGTGCTCCCTGTGTAAATTATGATTACAATTGGTTCTACCTGATTAGCATATTTGATTTACTGGTAAGTTACTTGTAAAGTGCACAGAAGTGTGCCTGGGCCTGTAAATCAAATGCTACTAGTGGGCCTGCAGCACTGATTGTGCCACCCACATGAGTAGCCCTGAAAAGAAAGGTATCTCAAACCTGCCACTGCAGTGTCTGTGCACAGTTGTTAACTGCCATGTCGACTTGGCAAGTGCACCCATTTGCCAGGCCCTAACCTTCCCTTTTCTTACATGTCAGGCACCCCTATGGGAGGCCCAAGGTACCTCCCTGGGCAGGGTGCAGTGTATGTGAAAGGTAGGACATGTACTGGTGTGTGTGACATGTCCTGATAGTGAAATACTGCCAAGTTTGTTATCTTGCCCCATAAAATAGAATGGGAAATGCTTTGTAATATCTTACAAGTATAACTTCCCATTGGGACAAGATAGAGAAATAAAGTTTAGGTCTCTTAAATCAGAATTTATTAACTCATCTTTTAGTAAAGATGGTTTTTAAATTGTGTGTTTGAAAATGCCACTTTTAGAAAGTAAGCAAAGAAAGAAGAATGACCTGGACCTCGATGATTCATAAACATAAATGAATTTAGTGTCAAGACCAAACTCTCAATTGTTTGATCAGGTATTTTTATTTTACCTTATTATTCAAACTGTTTTTGTCAATTTTCAAAAAAACTTTTTAGTGAAAAAGAGCACTGTACAATCATAGCGAGTTTACATACATAACGACATTGAATATTGTGTATTTACAGTGAAACATAAAACATTCCTCAAATTCAGCAATACATCACAAATACATTTATGAAACATTACAAAAGTGGAAAAGACAACATTACTTTATGCCCCAAATTACAAGGGTATAATACTATTCCTTGAGCCTAAACACTCTTAAAGGAGTGTAAATACGATCTCGTACTGAACACGGGGAATACTTTACTGTCTACATCAGGGGTTAATGTAGCGACCCTCTGTGTAGAGTGAAATTAAATTCACCATCCCTCAGTGTTTACAAATATTGCCAACGCGTTTCGAGTCCCGGGCAAACAAATACAGGGGCTCTCATCAGGGCTTCTGAATTTTGTAAATACCGAGTAAATTCTTTATTTTTAGGACATTTCATTTTTAACGCTTCAGCTTTGGTGAAGAATAACAGCAATGGAGCAACGGAAAATAACTTAGAAGTCGACAATAGAAGCATTTACCCTGAGACACCAGCAACCAGTGTTCAGAGGTTCTGCGCATGAGGAGGCCGTGCGCGGCGAAGCGCTCACCCAAAGCTGAAGCGTTAAAAATGAAATGTCCCAAAAATAAAGAATTTACTCGTGATGTGTCTCGACGAAGTTAGAAGCTGTTAAAGAAACATCTTCAGCCAGACAACATCGGTATTTACAAAATTCAGAAGCCCTGATGAGAGCCCCTGTATTTTTTTGCCCGGGACTCGAAACGCGTTGGCAATATTTGTAAACACTGAGGGATGGTGAATTTAATTTCACTCTACACAGAGGGTCGCTACATTAACCCCTGATGTAGACAGTAAAGTATTCCCCGTGTTCAGTACGAGATCGTATTTACACTCCTTTAAGAGTGTTTAGGCTCAAGGAATAGTATTATACCCTTGTAATTTGGGGCATAAAGTAATGTTGTCTTTTCCACTTTTGTAATGTTTCATAAATGTATTTGTGATGTATTGCTGAATTTGAGGAATGCTTTATGTTTCACTGTAAATACACAATATTCAATGTCGTTATGTATGTAAACTCGCTATGATTGTACAGTGCTCTTTTTTCACTAAAAAGTTTTTTTGAAAATTGACAAAAACAGTTTGAATAATAAGGTAAAATAAAAATACCTGATCAAACAATTGAGAGTTTGGTCTTGACACTAAATTCATTTATGTTTATGAATCATCGAGGTCCAGGTCATTCTTCTTTCTTTGCTTACAATTGTATGGCCCTACCTGGCCTTTGTTCCCTTTGGGCCAAATTCCCATGTCAAAAACTTTTAGAAAGTAGGCATTTTCTTGTTTAACCATTCTGTGTGCCTCTGCCTGGTTGTGTATTGACTGTATGGTTTTGGAGTGACAGGGGCTGGGGATGTGCATTCACTGTAGACAGCCACTTGGGGGGTTGAGGTGTGCCTGGCCCTTCCTAGATGACTCAGAGCTGGGCTGAATAGACCTTGGCCGAATTTAGAGTAGTGGGAGGAGATTATCTTGCACCTGAATAGGGCCTGTCTCCCTTGCACAATGCTGTCTCCACCCCCTGTGATCATACTGTACCAGTGAGGACAGAACTGGTTTGGACTGGGCTCAGAGGCCCTTGCACAAAGAGAATAAAGACATTTTGGGGTATAAGTATTAGACCTAAAACCCCAGAACTTTAGATCACTTCTGGACTCAAGAGGAACCTTTGCCAAGGAGAAGAGCTGAAGAGCTGTGAGGAGGAGTACTGCCCCTTTGCTGTGTGCTGTGTGGGGTTGGCCTGCAGTTTCTGTTTCTGCCAAGGAGAGGACAAAGACTAGAACTTTGCTTTGAACCCGCTTGAAGAAGATCTCCAAGGGCCTGTGTTTGCTGGCCTCCTGTTCTGAAGTCTCAGGGACACAAAGACTTCACCCCCAGCTCCCCTGAACTCTGCAACTGAGAGTTCTGACTTGCCAGGAGGTGCCTGTTCCAGTTCTGGGCCTCTGGAGGTTGTGCTTGCTGATGGGAGCTGGAAGGTCTTCTTGCGGCTGTTTTTCCGATGCAGCACCGATGTGCAAGAAGAATCTCCAAGCATTGCCGCACCACTACTGAAACCGACGCAGCGCCTATCACCGCTGCAAAAACCGAAGCAGCGAGGGAACACAGCTGAAGAAACAAACGCAGCACCACTTGGCGCCGCTACATCGATCGCCGACGCATCCCGGATTTCCACGCGTCGTACCTGTGTGGCAAGTTTTCCCGACGCATCGCCCGCGGACCAGAACCATCTCGGAATCGACGCATCCCTTCCCCCTACAGACCGGATTCGACGCATCACTTCTCCTGCGTGCAACAGAACTGTCCCATCGCCTCCCCATGGTCTCAGGAACGGATGCATCTTTGTTTTTCGACGCTTTCCATCTCTGTGGCTGTTTGGCCTTGTGAATTTTGTCGCAACTACAGGTACTTTGAGAGAAATCACGCATCCATAGTTTTCTATGGACCAAGTTGTTTGAAACCCTTTTAAAGTCATATTCTTATTACATGTATGTTGGATTTTTGTCGTTTTGGTCTTGTTAAGTTTAGATAAAGATACTTTATTTTTCCTAAACTGGTGTGGTGTCCGGATGTGGTGTTATCACTGTATTAATGTGTGTTTTAAGTACAAATACTTTACACATTGCCTTTGGGATAAGTCTGTCTGCTCGTGCCAAGCTACCCAGGGGCTGAGCAGGGGTTATCTAAAGTGTGTATCCCCCTTACCCTGACTAGAAGCAAGGGTTCCTATGTGGACAAAGGTACCTAGCTCTGCCAACTAGAGACCCCCATTTCTAACACACTCATTCCTGTTTCTACCAGCATCCATTCTACCCAGGCTCACAACAGTTGACCACAAAACGTCCAAAAATGTCCGTCAAGCTCTATGAGAAAACTCTCTATGCATGGTGAACATTAGGTACGTTTATTTTCAGAGGATGGACCCCAGCTTTGGATAGTTAGATTTTGCAAAGAATGTAAGTATTAACAAGTCTGTCATGCCAGCATCACATGACTGACCTATGTTTGTTTTCTCATCGAAGTGGCTCCCGCCAATAGTGCAGGAATGACCTGTGGTGGCAGGGTTGAAATGGCTGTGCAAAGGGCAGACAACTTTAAATTTGGAGCAGCATCTCTCTGCTGCACCAGCTATATGCTGGAAGGCCCACCTAAAGCTAACTGACCCCATTTTTCTGTGAAGAAAAGAATTGAAGATGTATTCTAAAATCAGACTTTGTGACGTTATATTTCAATATGGTTTTTAGCCAATCTTAAAAAATAGAGATTAACAACTTGGACCAGTGAAAAAATCAATACCATCTTGTGATTCTACATCCATGCCTCTTATACCAACCCAAAAGACACCCAGATGATGGACGGAATGTAGAGCAAATCAAACATTCACCCCCAGTCAGGAGATCTGGGTTAAATCCATCGTTCTTTTGCTCACCAAAAAACAATGCTGAACAACAAATGTGCTTGCATTTCCCTTCGTTTCGCCATGTTAAGACCAGGTTTTTTTTGTCTTAATTTTGGCGCTGCCCCATATTTATGCCACACTTGTAAATATGGGGCAGCGTCAAAATCAATGGTTGTTGCGTCGAAACACCCACTGCAACACCCATTTCCCTTCCCTTTCATGCTAAGTATATCGTGAAAGGGTGCCTTATTTACAAGGCAGCATTAAGCCACGTTCAGTGGCTTAACGCTGCCTTGCAAATAAGGCGATGCCCGTATCGCCACAGGAATCTGTGGCGATAGGGGCTTGTAAATATGCCCCTAACTGTCTGTGTATTTAACAAATCCATTTTATTTTTGCTTCCTTAAGCTCAGGAAATGTAATAATCCCATGTGATCCACAACCTAAAAACCACTAAACGTGGGTAGATACCTCAGATATATGCTAGCGCAGCCTGAAAAATTTGTCTTTAGTAATAAATAATTCTCACATTACTTTTTAAGTCCTTTCGCAGTGAAAGTGGCATATCTACTAAACAGACATCGCTCACAATTTTTTTTATCAAACCTTGCAACCTAGCTGTCCTTTTTTTTTTAACCAAACTGTATTTTTTTATATTTGTTTGTTTATAATAGTTTTTTATGCAACACAGTACATTGGGTACATATAGTGTTACATTTCATAAATCGCCTGAAGCTACTTAATCTCATTAGACCTATACTAGATGTGAACTCATGAGGTTTTTTTCCAACTATGTATTCTTGGTGTGCAGTATCCTTAGTGGACCCTCTCCTACCACACATGGTGGCATTTAAAAGCTAATACAAAAGGTACATGTCATCACTCTTCTGCTAAAATGCTAAAATGCTCTGTGGAGGATGAACTTTGCGCAAGGACAAAGCACAAAAAAGCAATGTTCTTGCCAGTTCAGAGCAAACGCATCACCCTCCCTTTGAATTTTAATCCACTATGGGGCATATGTACAAGGAGTTAACGCCGCATTAGCTGCACTTTTCCGACGGTTTTGCGGCGAGATTTTTATCGCCTTATGTACAAGCTGCTGCTAACCTCTATTAGCGGCAGTTTTCCGGCGAAAATGTCCATTATAAAGATCGCCACTTCTGTCAGCGATAATCACATGCAAGGGAGGCGTTCCCGTGCAAAAATGGCCACTAACCCCACTTAGCGATATTTACAAGGGTATTCCTTAAGTTTGGAGGACCAAAAACACTGCCTCTAACTGCAGTTAGAGGCAGTTTATTAAGACCAGAAAATAGCTGGTCTTAAAAATGGAGATAACCCTTGGGGCCTCATTTCTGCAGGTTTTGTTGCTGGACCGCGCTGCAAGCAATGTTGCTGCGCTGCCCTGTGACAAAACTACAGGGCAGGACTGCGCACCATCAATAAGATAGTGCGCATTCCTGGGCCTCACTCATGAAAAGTGTTGCGACAAGACAGCGTTGCAACACTTTTCACTACCCCCTTTTTGCGACACCACGGATGCGCTGTATTTACTGGACAGCGCTCCATGACGCAAGTAATGACAGATACGTCTGGAATCCTGACGTATCTGTCTGCGCTAAAGTCACCCATTGCTGCCGTCGTGTCACAACTATGACGCAACTCCAGCAATGCATGGGGCCAGCCTATCCCTGTGGCACTGCATCACCCTTACGCCTGCCATCATGCAGGCGTAAGGTACTGACGCAGTGCCGTTCTTGAGGGGTGCCCGGGTGTCGGCGCAGTTGGAGATCCATCGGTATGGTTGCGCGCTTCGGTGTCATCGTCTGTAAGCGTTGGCGGAGTGGTGGTGCTGAGGGAGTTGACGAGACATACTTCGGTGGCCTTGATCCAGCTGCGAGGGGGGCGATGATGGCGGTTGTGTACGGTGGGCATGGTGAAGATGTGATGTATACAATGATGGTCAGTCCAAGAGAGTCCGGTGGTGTGGCTGTAGTTGAAGGTCCCGATGGCGGAGGAGACGTGCTCGACCGTGTGTCCTACTATGTGGCTTGCTGCGGTGACTAGCTGCTTGAGTCTGATGTTGGGGAGCTACCCCAGGAGGGGGTAGTGTTCTGGTCACTGGGGTTGTCCAGATGGAACTTGAGTTCGCCGAGTAGGATGTCGTCGGTGAATGGGAGAGCCTGGTGTGCAATGAGGTCTACAATGGTATCGGAGAATGGGTGCCCATGGCCCGGGGGGCCTGCAGATGAGGGTGCTGCAGAGGATGGGGTTGGGGTTGGTCCGGATCTGGAAGTTGAGGTGTTCCATGGTCACCGTTGGGTCATTAGAGTGCGTGGTCAGTCGGAGTGTGCTTCTGTAGGTGATGGCAATGCCTCCTCCTGGACGGTCGGAGTGGTCCTTGCGGGTGATTTAGTAGCCGTCAGTGATGGCGATGGCGATGTCCGGACCGGAGCAGATGTTGGTCCAGGTTGATGGCGAGGAGGGTGCTGGCACCGTAGGGGTGGAGTGTCCAAGAGGAAGGGTCCTTGGTGCTGAGCGTGGTGCAGGGGCAGACGGACGCAGACGGGCCTGCCTATGGCTTGCCTTTGGCACGGGAGACGTCCATTACAACGCAGGCATTACATCGTAATGCCTTTAGAACGCAAATCCAACAATGCAGGTGCCTTTACATTGCATTCCATTACAACGCATTGTGAGATCAGTAATGGGGTATTTTTAATTTTTAGGTTGAGTATGGGTTTCAGGTGTCGGAGATGAAATGTGGGGTGTATTATGGGGTAAAATTTGAAATTTGGGGTGTGTTTTGGGGTCAATCATGAAGACTGGGGTGTGCATTTGGGTCAAATATGAAAATTGGGGTGTGCATTTGGGTCAAATATAAAAATTGGGGTGTGCATTTGGGTCAAATATGATAATTGGGGTGTGCATTTGGGTCAAATATGATTTTTAGGGTGTGTTTTGGGGGCTCAAAGATTAATTTTAGGATTCAGGGTTTGCTTTGGGGTGCAAGGGTTAGTTTTAGGGTTGCACTCACTGAAGCAATCCAGCAGCTTCCCTACTGTTGCAATATGCCTAGTATTTGTATGCATTGTAATGGAATGCAATATAATGGTATGCGTCGTAACTCCATATATACCTTTGGCACACCAGTGGTACGCCCGCTGCGCATTGCCCGGGGGGGACTGGACAGCTGGGAGGTGGGAAACGCCGGAACGAACACTGGATGGGGCGTGGACGTGGGGGTGTGTGTGTGAGCGGGTATTGTAAATATTTAAACAAGAGAAATCTTACCTCGAGGCCGGGTCCCGTGTCTTCGTTGCTCCTGCTCTCCTGAGTCTGCTTCCAGGAACAGGAAGTAGGCAGCCAGGCTCCCTCCCCTAAGCCAATCACAACGCTGCAATGAGGCGTTGGGATTGGTCATTGGCGCCGGGACGAGGCATTCAGCCAGGGGCTGGAGGTGTGGGTATGTTCTCCATGCAGGCTGTAATGCAGCCTGCATTGCGAACAGGACAGTGCGCATGACTGCTTTGTGCGGCCTGAGCATGCCGACCAAACAGTCACTGCGCACTTGAGTGGGCATGCCACTCCGCCCCTGCCCTGCTCCGTGAGTGGAGCAGCCCTACCCACCCACCCGCCCGCAAAGGAGACATGGCACGATAACATCAGGAAGTTATCATCATGTGATGATTGTTCCTCTTCTTGCACTGCTTGGAAGCAGTGGGGCGATGCTCTTCCGCCATAGCGGATGAGCCGACACTGGGGGTGCGTCATCTACAGGTACTAGGCCTGGGCAACTCGACCCACGGGTCTCCTCCGCTACATGTCCCACCTTCTCCTTACCTGGACATTGACACCGTGGCGCAATCCGCTAAACTCTCTCCAAATCTGTGACTCAGCCAGCAGGAGCCTCAGCCAGGTGGGATTTCACAAGCGTGGGTACAGCAGTCGTGACCAAGTCCGCTGGTGAACCTCCAGATGCAGTTGATGCAGCAGGGCCCCCTTAGGCGTGAACGTGAAGCGCTCCCGCAACACAAGTTTGGCACAGCTCAGGGGCCTCACCCTCCACAGCGTCCAGCCAGCGCAACCTTTATCCGGCCTGTGATGCAGAGAGGTGCCGCCCACCATTGGTAATCCTTTCTGTGCACCCCGGTGTAGTGGTGGATCGTAGTATGCTATGCAGACCTCCCTACGTTGGTGCACAGTAGCGCCTCTACCATTCACAGCTCCAAGGGGCGCAAGGCGGTCTTCTCACACAGGTCAGTAACGTGTCTCCATGCGACCAGCCAGACTTCACCACCAGGTACGGGCGATCGCCGCGCCTCAATGTCTACCGCCACGGCTCATCGACTCCACAGCTCCTCCGCATCCCACTCCAGGCTCCAGACGCAGGTCCAGCGAGGCATCCAGGCTCCAGATGCAGGTCCAGTGAGGCATTCAGGCTCCAGACGCAGGTCCAGTGAGGCATCCAGGCTCCAGGGGCAGGTCCAGGGAGGTATCCAGGGAGGTATCCAGGCTCCAGATGCAGGTCCAGTGAGGCATCCAGGCTCTCATCCTGGTCATCCTGGATGTTGGGTGGCTTGAGGGGGTTGTTGATGTGTGCTGCACTTGGCCCTGGCTGCGCCATTCTGTATTTCATTGTTTTTTTTGCCTATTTTCTTCTGGCGGTCGACTGATAGGCTATTTTTTCCAATAGAGGCAAAAAAAACTCACGTTGGACTGACTAACGTGCGTTTTTTTGCCGTAATGGGCCTTTCGTTGGTTTTCGCCCGCTAACGCCGGAATTCCTATCGCCATCACGCTAATGTTAGCTGCAGTTTTCACCGCTGATCCCTGAAGCTATCGCCATGTAGTGACATCTTGTACATACGTTGGTAACAAGGCGATAGTTTTCAGCGGTACACAGCAGTAAGAAAACTGCCGCTAACTAGCGTTAGCGGTAGTTTTCACCAGTCCTTGTACATATGCCCCTATATGTCTATTCTGCTTATAGGTAGCCTTTTCGCAGGGAACCTCCACCACGTGTGCCGGTCGTTTTTCAAGCCAACACGTAACACTGCACATTATCAAAGATCCCGCCATATACATCTCTATGCTCTTTTAAAAATAAATGTGCCCTCTTTCTAAGTTGGATCTATAAACTCGGCCTCAAGTGATTACCAGGTTATAAAGGGTCTTGCAGCCTCTTTAAGGTTAACAGGGTGCATTTCAGCACTTTTGTTCTTCATTCTAGTACGGAACAACCCTGAATGAGCACACTTTCACTGCCAATTACAGGTCAGCAGTGTGTCACAAATACATAAAGCAGGGCCTGCCAATGTTAAATTAGGTGAACTGTTAAGCTTGTAGTTGCTGACTGAAGCAACTCCATTAAAGGGGTCACTGTGGGGAAGTATAATATATTTTAAGAGTTAATATCACCACGCCACAGACGGATTCACAACTTATTAAAGTGGTGTCTGCACTCTTTTTTTCTTCAATGCGTTAAGTAACTCCTACTGTTTCTTTTTCTTTTCTAAAGCATTCTAGGGCATGATCTTTAACTAAAATACTTGCCAAAGTAAATATGATTATCAGGAGCGAAAACGTTTTATCATGCTCAATCTTCGATGCAATGCCACACCCAGATATGAGCCGGATAATAAAATACCTCTCTTTAGATGTAATACACACATTGCTTTGAAGTGCATGAGCTCATTCTCTATGGAATACTGTTACGCACACAAAATGCAATTCGTGCATGCGCACATTTATGTGACAACAAGGAAAACAGGCAGTGGAAAAGCCGATAGGTTTGGCTTTAAGGTACTAAAACATGCAAACATTTGCATTAAAAAATGTGCAAAAACTTCTTGTGTTGTGTATTTTTACAAACTCCCTTTTTTATGCTTCTATGACTTTGCTCTATTTTTTAGTTAACTAGCTTGTGGCACTGCATGGCACCAGTACCGCAAATGTACAGAATAAAAAGCGACACCTGTTAGAAATTGGGTCTCTAGTTGGCAGAGGTATGCACACTGTCCAAGTGGGGACCACAGTCCTAGTCAGGGTATGAAGGATACACACTAAAAGATAACCAGTGCTCACAGTCTGGTAGATTGGCACAGACCAGTCAGGCATATCTAAAGAGGCAATGTGTAAAGTATTTGGGCAAAACACACACACACAGTAACACAATGAAAACACCACAAAAATACTCCACACAGGTTTCGAAAATAGAGAATAATGTTTTGAGTAAAACGAGACCAAAATGACAAAAATCCAATGAGTAGAACCAGAGTTATGAATTCTTAAAGAATAAACAGAAATTAGTGCTTCGAAATCAATAGCGCCTAGGGGTTACTTGAAGTCGCGCTGGACCGGGGCAAATCCAAAGTTCTGGCTGCCCACGATGGAGGGCAGGCCGGCTACAGGACTCATGCAGGTCCCACTGAGAAGGTACCTTGGATGGAGCCGAGAGTCGATGTCGAAGTCTCGATGCGTCGGTGCCGATTAGTGCAGGTGATGAAGAACCCCTTTACGATGCAGGCACTGTATCGTCATCGAGCTTCGAAGGGCAATGCGTCGGATCCGATCGACGAAAAGTCGTCACTGCTTCGATTTTACTGGATCTGGACAGCAGAAATCACCTTTAAAGGGACCCAAAACTGGATTGGCACCACTTGGCAGGGCAGGACTCACAGATGGCAGAGTCCAGGTGCTGTTGCAGAGTTGCAGGAAGTGTTTGATGCCCCTGAGGCTTCAGAACAAGGGGCAAGTCCTTGGAGTCATGCTGGGTTCAAGTGAGATGGGTCCAGTCCTTGTACTCAACAAATCAGAGATAAGCAGGCAGCAGGGCAGCTCAAAAAAGCAGAAAGCAGTTCCTTCAGGGCAGCAGTCAGGCAGAGTGGCAATTCTTGTGGCACAGCAGTCTTTACTACCAGGACCTTCACAGGTCCATTAGTGTACTGTCTTGGTACGGTCAGAAACCCAGTACTTATACCCAAATGTGTCTTTGAAGTGGGGGTGACTTCAAAGCAAGCCCTTCAAGTGCACAGGTCCCCCTTTCATCTCAGCCCTGGCTCCAGACTCCCAGTAGGGGGTAATCAGCTCTTTGTGTGGGGCACAGGACACTGCCTAACCAGGTGTGTCAGATACCCCTTCCTTTTACTGCCCAGGAACTGCTATCACAATGTTGATGACTGCAGATGAGTTCTCTGTCACACCCACCCTGCCTGTGTTTGTGGCGGTCTAGAGGGAGTGCACAAAGTGTAGCTGTCACCCATCCCAGACGTGTTTTGGAGGCAGGCTGCAAGGCACATAGAGCAGTAAGAGCAGAGAAATGTGCACTTTCTAAAAGTGGCATTTCTAAAACAGCAATGTTAAATCCAACTTTACCAGTAAAGATGATTTATCATTATCATTCCAAATATATGAAACATGATGCAGCTACTTCTTTCTAATCTGGAATTACAGCTTTAAAGCGTTTTAAGGAAATCCCAATGCTAGCCTATGAGAGCAGTAGGCCTTACAGTAGTGAAAAACAAATGTAGCTATTTGTCACTACCAGGACATGTAAAACTTAAAAGTACATGTTCTACCTTTTAGTTACACGGCACCCTGCCCTTAGGGCTACCTAGGGCCTAACTTAGGGATGACGTATGTGTAATAAAAGGAGAGTTTAAGGTTTGGCAAGTGGTTTTAAATGTCAAGTCGAAGTGAATTGGCAGTAAACTGCAAACACAGACTTTGCAATGGCAGGCCTGAGACAGGTTTGAAAGGCAACTTGTGTGGATGGCACAACCAGTGCTGCAGGCCTACTAGTAGCATTTAGATTATAGGCCCTGGGTATATAGTATACCACTTTACAAGGGGCTGATAAGTAAACTACATATGTCAATCATGAATACACCAATGTCATCATGTGTAGAGGAGAAGCACATGCACTTTAGCACTGATTAGCATTGGTAAAGTACTCAGAGTCTTAAGGCCAACAAAAGGATACAGAAAAAAGAGGATGTAAGCAGGTAAAACGTTTGGGGAAAGACCACACTAAGGATGGCAGGTCTAACAACATCATCACAAGCATAGGGTGTAAAAAGAAAGAGGGCATAGAAAGAGATAGGTTGCACAATGGCATAGCACAAAATGCCTGTTCCCAGTCCATATAAAGACCTATGTTTGTGTGTGTTTGCACAGTTGAGAAATATCTGTTGGCTTTGCCAAGGCTTGTGGTCAATGTGTTTGAAGTGTCTAGATTTTACTATTTCTCTCTCTAATCTAGCATGGGGGTGCACGAAAGGACCAAGGAAGTGGCTGGTCAAGGCAATTTGACATTGTAACCTATGACTGTGCTGTGTTTCCTTACAAAAATCAATTCCAGGATAGATCCCTTATTGTGAGTAGGGAAGGTTTAATATTGTAATAGTTACTGTCCAATAGAGAGAACTGGAGGAGGGATACATGGGTTTCTTAATTTTTCTTACAGTGGAGGTTTAAAACTCCTGGAAAGTCTGATCACAAAAGGAGGTAAGATGATCAGTGCTATAATCACGGAACACATCTGTAAAACTCATTTTGCTGTCAGGTGGGTATTATGAGAGGTCCAGGTCAGTGGGCTAAATTTCGTGTTTGTAATCTCCACACTGAGGCATTGGAAGAGGGAGGAGTTTATTATGTTGCATTTAAGAGACTTCTTGCTGATTAAGGTGACCCCTGGCAGTATTTTCTGTTCTATAAGGTGGAGGATTTTGCATCTTAATTTTATAATAGTGGTATGGAGGATGAGCAGAATCAGGATTCCAAGGGCGCAGTAGAGTCAAAGTCACAGTCTTCAATGGAGGCAGATATGAAAATTGAATGACTGTACTACTGAAAATTAACAGCACCAATATTGTGGCATACTAATATCGAGGACAGAACTTTGAGGGACAAAATATAAAAAGGTAAGTGCATATAGGGATCTACCTACCTTTGTTGGCACATATATGTGGATTTAGGTATAGAAAATCTAGACTTACTAGCCTGTTGGTATTTTATTTTCAATAGTCTGTCCCATCCACATTGTTGCTTCAACATTCAGTGGGCACACCAGTTGAATTGGAGACCGAGGTCTTACAGTTCAAAAGAAGACATTTGAACTTATGTGTATGAGATGAGTTCAGTATAATTACCAAAGGAGGTACGGGGGCTTTTTGGATAGGTCCAGCATACATGCCCCTATAAATGTATGGCAAAAGAAAGGAGTATGCGGTTCCTAAGGAAGGCATTGAGAGGGAGGGGTTATATCCCAGGTGCCAGGAAGTAGAAAGAACAGCTGGGGGGATAGCTCCTTTTAGGAGCAAGGGCCCTCGCACACCCCAAAGAATGTCATGCTTCATCATTGGGCAGCTCCTCGTTGGGCCGGCGCTGCAATGCCCAACAGGCCCTGCAGAAGGGCTCTTTGCCGGAGGTCTTCTCTTTTTGCCTATGTGAAGTCTGCTGGGTGTGGAGGCAAAAACACTGGTGTAATTAGAGACGGGAAAGTGCAAGAGTGAATTAAAAATAGCTATAGGAAACCCACAAGGAATCCTTTATTCACTGGGTTTCTATGCTATATTAAAACAAGGACTAGAAAGTCGTGGCTGGAGAGGGAGAAATTATATAACCTCTCGAGCTCAAATTGGAATACGTGCAGTGAATGGGGTAAACATGTTTCATGCCTGTTTAAAGTCCAAGGGCTCTTGGCATTTCGTCAGGACCAAGGGACCCTCGTCTACTCTGACAGGGACGGATGGTATATGTGGTTGTGTGAGTGAAGTGCCGTACCCTGAAATCTGGACTCGTGATGTAGCCTAGTGCAAATTACAAACAAGATACCTTCAGAATACACCTAGAGGGGGGAACTACTGGCCCCCTCGTGTCAATCCGGGCATTCGCACAGTGGCGCGAAATGAAGCCGCAATTAGTGCTCCTCCAAGGTATACGACCTACCCAAGCCCGGTAGACATGGCGAGGACTAACAGGAAGCAGTGATAATATGAAGATGGGAAGAGAGAAAGACTTTGAGCTAATGGTAGCACAGTCAATGAAGATTGTAGGCCTGGTTTCCGTGTTAATGTCCCTAGCCATAATAGACATTTTTAGGACCTTCAGAATATGAAACAAATCAATGAAGATACAGAGGATGATATCTGAGGACTGGAGCATGACCTTCTAATCGACATACAGGATTATGTGTAGTTGATATTTCTGGTTATGCAACAGGGAACAGTAAGCTTTCTCTCATAATGTTTTTATATGTTCTTTGACACAGAAGAAAAAGCATCATGTAACGGTCCAGTAGGGCATATATTTTCAAAGAACCCCAACCTGAGACTTAGGTAGGGATCTTTTGCAGTTTTTTAATAGCACAAACCTGGCCTAAGGGCATTGGAGCACTTCACAACAGAAGCAGACTACAATACACGTCTTTTTTCATTTATTTTTACACACAGGGATATTATGTGATTTGCTAAGCACCACAGGATGTTGATCAGATGCTGGGATTCATTCTTGGTTCCCGATCTTTCAAGATCTGTGACTCTAGCTAATAGGCATGTTCTCCAACACTTTCTGAGTTGGCATCAGGACTCGGTGTTTGTAGTGTTTGAAGGTAATTTTGAATAATCCAGGAGGGAATACGATCTCAGAGGTGATGGAGTCTGAACTGATAAGAAACTATGGGGCATATTAGCAACGCTTTGCGCTAATTTTTTTATCCCTGGATATCGCTGGATTTTATCGCCGAGATAGCGCGTTATTAGCAACGCGTATCTCCAAGGCGATATTAAATCCAGCGATAGCCGTGATAACATGCTGTATCGCGGGAAAACAAGCGATGATTTCCCTGCGATACTGCAAACCTTGCTGATAGGCAGGCATGGACTCAGCCATGCAATCCACCTCCCATGTTAAAGATGGCTAAGTTGGATTTTTAGCAGGTGTTAAAAACCTGCGATAAAGGGGGCTTAGCACGGCTTTCAAGCTTGCATCGCGGGTCTTGTGCAGCCTTGCTAATATCCCGAAGCTGTGTTAGCGAGTGTTTGCCAAGGAGTTGTGTGGAGGAACGCCCACTTTGCATGTCATTAGCGATAAATATCGCTGACATGCAAAGTGGCACCAAAACGGCCGCTTTCGCCATAAAGCTGTCGCTAACAGCTGTTAGCGACAGCTTTCTAATAGGGCAATAGAAATATCGCCGCTTTAGCAGCAAAAAGTGCCGCTAAAGCGGCGATACCGCCCTTGCTAATATGCCCCTATGTTTGTTTTGATCAGCTAAACATAATAATATCCCGTAAAAAATGTGTAGGTTATTGACCTTGAGAAGGATTAATGAGACAGAAAATGCAGTGGAAGCAGGCCTTGCTTGATTTTGCAGCAGTTTGCAGGCTACCAGATGGCTTGTGATCTAGCTCAAAACACATTGAATCTGTTCCACACAAAAAAAACGTCTCTGCCGGTGTATTTCACATTTCATGTTTTGACTGCATGTTTTGTCACCAATAGTAGTAAGATTTCACATGAGATGCGAAAAGTATGCATTAATATGACCTCACATTTGATTGACAGCTCAGTGATACACAAAGTCCCCCTTGCCGAAACATCAACATGAGTGTGGAATTTATGAGTGTAAGTCAATCAATTATTCTTTAGTCAGCCATATTTAGGCCATAAAAGAAGCAGACCAGGATATAAAACATGATACAAATATTTCACATCAAGTTTTTTTTAAAGAAAGAATAAAAAGCCATGCAATAGGTAGATATATAAAATTTAACATTAAGAAAATCATCTCATAAATAAATAAAAAAACACATCAGAATTAAAGTGCCTGTTAAAATCACCATAACAGAATCACATTGGGACTAAAGTGTAATAAATACAACTATCTGGCAAACAACAGATTATCCCAGATTCTTTGTCCTTTTAAATGCACACTAGATTTAATTAGCTACCACTCGGCAAATATGAATTGAAGGCAGTGACTGTACATACTTTATATTCCTGGCCTGCCTACCATGTCTAAGATTCGCCTCCCTTAAAAATGGTAATAGCAAACATTTTATAATATGCATATAAAATGTATAAAAGAATATAAAATATACTGCAGTCTGGCAGGAGAAAGAGTTGTATGGATCCACTGCCAGGAGAGAGGCATATGAAACTGGTTCTGGGAAGGCATCCATAAAGTGCAGTGTGTTCAATCTATTGAGAAGAGCTCTATGATGGTTATTATAGATCCACAAGAGATACAATTCCATACACGGACTACTTTTTAAAGGGCTATAGTGCGATGCAGTGCGTTTGACGCTTTTGGTGCGGTTCCTATTATTTCCACACCAGGCCAGAAAACGTTTCTTTGCAAGAAGGATTTATCATAATTATGGAATATCCGGACTGTAACTAACGTTTTTTATGCAAACTAGCCATATGATTTTTATTGTCTTGTCTAGTTTCATACAGTCTGACAATATTTTATAATTAAAAGTGGTTTCTGGCTTAGTCTGAATAGACAGCCAAAAAAGGAGCGGGCGGAGCTTAATATAATTAATATAATTTTAAATGTAATCAAGTCCTAATATTGCATGTCACATATAAGTTTCAGTACTGTGGGGGACTGCCAAGAGCCTTCTGAGAAACCCAATCTGGATTCTTTAAATGGTAGGGTAATCCTTAATTCCCCATTGGCCAGAGCCATAAATTTGAATTGATAGACATTTCGCTTTATAAATCTCCACCAACTTTTTAAGAGGTTTGAGGGCTAGTTTTAATGCAAACTTAAGGAGTGCCTCCACACTTCCCACAACATTTGCTGTCATAATACATCCTAGTGGCTGCCAGGTGCAGGTGTCATCAAATAGGACCACCAGATCTGAAAAGGTTGAAACAGGCATGATTTGCGACTTATTTACCACAAAGGACATATTTCTGGTTCTCTTTGGGATGTAAACCATTATGTGGATCTTCCATTGATTCACTGATAAGATCTGACTTAAAAATTGTAAATTAATGGAGCAATTTCTGATGGAGTGCAAGTCAAATTTATGTGCAAAATCATATTCAGGTGTGCAGCATCAGCAGAAGTGTGGAAACACTTTTAGGAATAGTAGACAGATTTACAAGGAAAACACATTTAGGTATAAAATCACATTTAGGTTCAAAATGACATGTAAGTGTAAAAAATAAATTTCAGATTCAAAGTAACACTTAACCTTAACATTAGTGCAATATTAACAGCAGAAGTGTAAAAACACTTGTAGGAGCAAAAATCCTATTTCAGTGAAACAAATCCATTTTAGATTCAAAGTGACACTCAACTGCAAAATCACCCTTGGCATAACACCAGCAGGAGCATAGAAAATGGGGTTCGGGCCCTCTTTTTTAACTATACTAAAAGCCCTATATCATCATTCTACGGCTAGGATCTTCCTCAATGGAGCTCTCACTAAGAGTTTTATGATTTTTAGGGGGACGAGACAGGGCTGCCCCATCTCTCCCTTGTTGTTCAATTTATATATTGAACCATTCGCCCAGGTGCTCCGCCAAGATGACCAGGTCAAGGCTTTCCGTGTGGGAGCATTTGGTAAGAAAATTGCTCTGTATGTGGACGACCTAATTGTTTATACAGCAGACCCTGTTACTACAATCCCTAGAGTAGAACGACTAGCTGAAGAATATGGGGCCTTTTCAGGTTACCTAGTTAATAAGGAAAAAACCGGGATTATGCGTTGGAATATCCCAGACTGGAGGGGGAGTGTTCAGAGAGAGCTGAGGTATTTGGGAATAAGTATTGTCAACACATTGCAGGATATACCGCAACATAATTTAGAGAGCGTTGCTAAGGATATTGATAAAGCATTGACAAGGTGGAAGAATCTCCCATTAACGTTATATGGAAGGGTTAATCTTATTAAGATGGTGCTATTGCCGAAGCTTACTTTTCTTTTTAACTGCATACCTCTTACCTTCCTGAGAGGCCTGATAGATAAAATTCAGGGCAAATTGGGCAGTTTTGTTTGGGCGGATAGGGGAGCACGTATGTCCTGGAAGAAACTGCGGCGTTAATTGGCTGATGGAGGGCTAGCATTGCCAGATTTAAGGCTATACTGTATGGCTTTCCAGTTTAAGAATTGTAGAGTGCTTTTATGTACAACGGGGCACAGGGTGTGGGGTGGGTTGCTAGAGGAGATGGTTAAAGAGTGGGGCGCGAAAGAATTCTTGTATAAATTCGGGGCAAAGAAATTTTAAAAAAAAGTGAAATTAAAGACGTTAAAGGCAGCGCTGATTCTGTGGGTCAGAATTAGGAATACACTAGGAATAGGATACTATTCAGAGGGGGCGCCAATAAGGGACACTCCAGGCACGCCGGAATGTCTACAAGACCAATTAAGTATCCCACTTAGGAGGGCCGGAATTGAGATCTGGGGGGATCTCATGGTGATGAAAGAGGTGGTGCCATGGGAAATATTGTGGGCAAAGACAGGGGGATCACTCTCAAGGTTTAAGTATTTTCAGCTGCTGTCCTGGGGGGAGGCCAATAGGAATGATACAGAAGGTTCTTGGGAGTTTGAAAAAAAATTACAGAATGAAACCCCAATGAAGAAGGAAGTACGCGACTGGTATCAAACATTGCTGTCTTTTGAGGAGAAAAAAATCAGAGCACCCTATGAGATCTGGGTCGGAGCGATGCAGATGTCGGACCCACAGAAGTTGTGGCAATTTTCCTTTAAGCTGCTCTACAAAGTAGTTAAACCATCGAATCTAAAAAGGAATCATTTTTTCACGGTCAACAGGCTCTATTGGTCGCCATACAAACTAGCAAAATTTGTAACAGCTGTTCCCCCAAGATGCCACAGATGTGGTGCGCTGAGTGCTGACGATAGACATATGTTTTATGAGTGCCTTCTGTTAGAGGATTACTGGTCCACAGTGGAAAAGGCCATAAATGAAATTCTATGTGCCAGCATCAAAATAAGCTTACCATTAATAATGTTGGGAGTAGAAGATATGCCGAGTTCGCCCCTTACCTGGGATAAGCAGGCCCTGCTCTTTTATTTGATTCTCCTTGCAAGGCGAGAAATTTGTAAAAAATGGATAGAAGCTGCCCCACCCCTTGGGATAGATTGGTTCCAGGCGGTAAAAAGCACTTGTAAAAAGGACACTGGTCTAGAGTCTAATTCGCATTCCAAGATCTGGGAGGCTTTTCAGAATTGGAATGGCATAATAAGAACTTAAAAACCGAACTCTATCAGTCCTATGATTACATCTGCGTGGACGTGCAACCAGGAAACTGGATGGGCTTGTGCGCAGGACTATTGAGATATCGCAAAAAAAGCCTGGGGAGGTATAGAACGGTCAGCAGGCTGGAATTTGCATATAATGGTGGTATGAGGGCAAAAAAAAAAAAAAAGCAGGAGCATAGAAATACTTTTAGGTGCAAAAACACATTTATGTGGTGTTGGGATGGGAATATCCCCTATATGGCATATGGCGTGTTCCCCTGCCTTAAGTGCCCAACACCAAACGTATCTAATATTCTGTGTTTTATTGTGGACCTGGCACCATGCTAATCTAGCATGTGATCAGAGGCCTCGGCCTACCTCTGACTATCCAGGGCCTCCCTTGTAACCTGGAGGAGTGCATCGAGGGTGCCCTCATAGTGGACAGATCACCACAGTCCCTTCCTTACATAGAGCAGCGGTGGCAACATATTGTGTTTTGAGATTGATAGTGTGACCAGACCTTTTTTCGTCTGAGTCATTGAGGGAGTGGCCTACTGACCTTCCTGTCTAAATTCCTTCTGTTCTCTCACTACCAGAACGTTGCTCTGACATCCTGTGTGCGGCCAGTATGTGTGTGGCACATGTTATAGTATGACTGTGTGTATGAGTCTGAGTACTGAGACAAGCGGGATCCATTGTGGATGCCCCTGGTTTAACATGGAACAAGATGGAAGACTTTGTTGGGCTCATGTTATGGGTGCTCAGTTTGGAGACAGCCCCAGTACTACTAGATGTGAGAAGCATAACTTTATTCAAAGACTGTGACTGGAAAGCACCTGAGAAATACATTTGAAAAGGAACCATCCCAAGGTGATTCAATAGTTCGACACTATGGTTCCACATGTCCTGTCTAGAAATTGTATATAAAAGTGGGACTCTAACTTGGTCCCAGTTCCAAGTACTTCATGATCAAGGAAGGAAGTGCTCCACAGTGTATTTGAGGGACTGCTGTATGACTAGGGCTGGTAGTTGCCCAACAGCCAGTCTTCTGGGGGAGAGGAAACATCATTGGAGATCTGCACAATCTGGTGCAGATGCTGAGGATCTGCCTAGCATGCTTGCACCTGCCGGAGAAAAGACTGTCTAGGGTATAAAACCCAACATGTTTGTGTTCCTGATTACAGGAACACCCAGAGAAATTCTACTTTCTGACAGCGAGGCCGGGATCAACTTGTTCTGTAGAGGGTATCCCATCTATTCACTGTTTCCAGCAAGAACCACAAACCAGCCCCATCAGTTTTTCAACTGCCTTCGCATCAGCCCAGTTGGTGCAGCATCTACGTTGCTCTTCACATTGACCTGACCACGGCAGTAACTGCCAAGGTGTTCACATTGGCCCAGTCCGGAATGCAACTGCTGGGGTGCTTGCATCAGCCCATCCGGGAGCTATATCTGTCTTGACGACCTAACCGACCAGGACAGGTCTGCAGCTGCTGAACCAGCACCTGTATGTGGTGCCAGGACTGCAAATTGACACCAAACTATTCTAGGGAGTTGCATATGGGCAGAGGCGAGCTGGTCTTGGCCCCCTTGACGACCTCTGTGAGACTGCAGCCAATCACTATGGGCCTTCACATGCACTGAGATAAAGCCACCAAGTTCGCACTAGTCAAGTGCGAAGGGCTAAGAGACTGGAGTGGGAGACTTGTGGATCAGAGGGAGATAAACGCTGTAGCGGCAAAGAAAAGCACTTGGTTGAATATTGACATGATTCTGTCCATTGGTTGATTTTTGAGTTCTGAGCTCGTGCCCCCAACAATGCCTCTCTTGAGGAGCCTGTTACTGCTAGCCCTTGTGGAAAACGTTGTACTTGGCTCAATTTTCAGAGCCTTAGTAGGAGAGACCCTAGGACACAAGTGGAAAACAACCTCAACCACCACAGTTGAGGCCCAGTAGCTCCCTGTGGCCTCCTGAACAGGGTTTGGCATGTGCAGCATCATCCTAGGTGCACAATAACAGAAGTGTGAAGACACTGTTCAAAGAAAACACATTTAGAAGAAAAAATCACATGTGCACAAAAACATTTAGGTGCAAAATCATCCTGGGTACACAGTTAGAAGGAGTGTGAAAAAATGTCTCAATACAGGAAAGCGTGTTAGTAAGAAATCACATTAGTTATCAAAGATTTGAATGAATACATCACATCTGATTGACACTAGATTAGGTGAAAAATCACCCTTCATCCAAGGGATGAAGGGTGCACGAGTGCAGGCAACATTTACGTGCACCATTCAAATTTATGTGTCAAATTACTTTTCAGGTGCAAATCATTTTAGGTGCAAAGACTCATTCCTTGTGCAAAGTAAGCAGTATTGTGGAAACATATTTTGAAGCAAAGTCACATTTGGATGCCAAATTACATTAACGTGTAAAATCACTCTTGGTTCAACATCAAGAGGAGTGTGGAAATACTGTTATGAGCACGACCGTACCTCCAGTGTGTTAATATTTGCACTGCATTGGTAAGCACTTTTAGGCACACAGACTAACCCACTTAAAAGCCAATAGCAAATGCTGAGGGTGAAATACTCCTCTGGCCTGAACGAAAATGTGAATGAGACTTTCTTCCAGCAGTGTTTAAGGTTGCTCGGGGTCTGGTGCAAATGAACCAATGGCTGATTGGCCCTGTTCCAAAGCACTTTTCTGTTGATATCAGTTCTGCACACAGCTATAACTGTTTGTAACCCGAGCTAGTATGGGCTTCAGCCTGGCATACATACAGCTGCGCACAGTATCAGGGAAGAGTTGCATGCACTTCCTCATAGTCCCAAAATACTCTGCGGAATTGAAGTTCATGTTCCCCTCACAACTGTGTTGGTGCACTAATGCACAGTAGAACACCCCCTGACTTTGGTGGTGGTAGTGGAAACAAGCAAAGCAATTACAATCCCTTTCTGCACTCCCTCAACCTGCAGGGTCAGTAGCCTCATGAGAAGAAAAAACAAACCACAATGATGTGTACACGTGCATACATAATCAGGCATGCATGGGCATGCATCATGACACTACGGGGCTCATTGTATTGACATAAGCGTGCATGTGTCACTATGTATCATGCATTATTGGTATGACGCGCCACTATTTTTTATTTTTTATTTACCATTCCAAGAAGGTGGATGCTAATCTTGGAGCAGTGAATATAAATAAGGTATTTAAACATATGGAAAAGTGCATTTTGTAACAATAGCAGTTCAACATCAAAATACAGCTGTCAGACACTCCAAAAAATGTTTATAAAGCCTTTTGTTTAAAAGAAGGACCATGATGGAAGGGTTGGGGCAGTAATGGATAAACTAGAGGAAGACGTCTATGTGGGGGCAACAAAGAAGCTTGAAGTAGGTGTAGGAAAATCATAAAGAAGGGAGAGATGATTTAAGTGAAGAGCAAGGAGAGAGCAACACCAATTGTGCGTGAGGCAGGTATTAGGGGGAGAAGCAGCACAAAAGAGAGAGAGCAAAAACCACATGCACCACCATGGAGTGCTGAAAGAAAAAAAAGAAGAAAATATAGTTCTGTGAATGAAAGTAAGCAGTGAAAGGATACAAGTCATCCCATCAAAATTATGGTTATGAAGCAATTCTCTACAGGCAAGACAAACACAAGAGGAAGGCAAGCCACTGAATAAGAAGCAATCAAATGACATTGACAAGAATGTCAACCAATGGTAAGCAAAGGGCTGACAAAGTATTGTTAGTGTCCTTTGAGCTGGGTTTTTAGGTAAGACCACAAAGCACTTTTTAATTTGATCTAATGTACATTTGTATTATTTAACTTTGATTTAAGACCATGCCTCAAAGCAACTATACAAATGTTCTCATAAATCAAAAACATGAATGTGTAGATATTTTTGCAGTACTGGTTGCATTGTGGGCAACTGTAGAGCTCTCAGTACTCAGTTCCTCACTATGTCCAAGCCATGTTTGTTTGGTGAAGGTCCCCTGAAACGAACTAATTTAAGCATTTAATAAAAAGAATAAAAATCCTATGAGAAGACTGCTTGTGGCTGTGCAAAATGTAAAACATAAAGAAAATATTAATTACAAAATATTTTTTAATCGAAATCGGCATCACTGTTTAATGGCTGTATGTAAAACGATAATGCTAACTCAAAGCTACTCATCGTTAAAAAAGCTAATCTTTTCGTTTTCTAATTTATGTTTCTAGTACTACTGACAGACATGAAAACAGGAAGAGGTGATTGAATGTTGGTGATTCAGGGACTAACAGGAAGCGGTGATCGAATGCTGGTGATTCAAGGACTAACAGGAAGCGGTGATTGAATGTTGGTAATTCAAAGACTAACAGGAAGCGGTGATTGAATGTTGGTGATTCAGGGACTAACAGGAAGCGGTGATTGAATGTTGGTGATTCAAGGACTAACAGGAAGCGGTGATTGAATGTTAGTGATTCAGGGACTAACAGGAAACGGTGATTGAATGTTGGTGATTTCAAGGACTAACAGGAAGCGGTGATTGAATGTTGGTGATCCAAGGACTAACAGGAAGCGGTGATTGAATGTTGGTGATTCAAGGACTAACAGGAAGCGGTGATTGAATGTTGGTGATTCAGGGACTAACAGGAAGCGGTGATTGAATGCTGGTGATTCAAGGACTAACAGGAAGCAGTGATTGAATGTTGGTGATTTATGGACTAACAGGAAGCGGTGATTGAATGTTGGTGATTCAAGGACTAACAGGGAGTGGTGATTGAATGTTGGTGATTCAAGGACTAACAGGAAGCGGTGATTGAATGCTGGTGATTCAAGGACTAACAGGAAGCAGTGATTAAATGTTGGTGATTCAAGAGCTAACAGGAAGCGTTGATTGAATGTTGGTCACTCTGGAAGTAAATGTAGGGGAAAATGCCACTACAGTCTAGATTGTTCCTTTTATGTTTATTATGTGGGAACAGCATTGTTCCCAATGAGCTGGGAAGGCACGAAAGCATAGAGGAACGATTGCAAAAAATCGGCATACATAAATAATTTGTTCTTTTTTTCCACTCAGAACTTCAGTGTGCACATTTACAATTTCTCATATACAGTAGCTGCATGTATCAGTAGAATAGTATGCTAAAAGATAAAATTAGAATTATCCCCCTTTTCAAAACTATTCACAATTAATACATAATTGTAATACTTTGGGGCTGTTTCCAAATGAAATGTACTGTTAAGAAAGCTATCCTGCAAACCTCAGTCCAAAATTGTGTTATTTACTTGACGGTTAAAGAGAGAAGGTCCATCAAATTTTATTTATTATAAAGTAAATGGACAGAGCCGACAGAGGATTTACAGAATCTTGAGTGGCCATGTATCCTGCAAAGAGATCGTATATTGACACCCCTTCTCTCTAAAATATGTTTGTGGATCTAAACGTGGTCTACTTGTAATTGATTGCTCATTGGATTCTGACAGCAATTTGCTGTGCCATGGCTTAAGTTCCCTGCTTTCCTTATTTGGGGCCTTACCTTCCGATCCTTGGATGAGGCTTAAACTGGGTGTTGGACCTGGCCCTTTTTGCAGGGTTATCCCCAAACCTTTTGCCTCCTATTTTTCTGACCTGCTTTTGTTAGCTTTAGGACTCTGGGCACTTTGCCACTGCTGATCAATGCTAAAGTACATATGCTCTCTGTGTAAATTGTAATTCTGATTGGTTATCCATGATTGGCATATTTGATTTACTGGTAAGTCCCTAGTAAAGTGCACTATGTGTGCCCAGGGCTCATAAATCAAATGCTACTAGTGGGCCTGCAGCACTGGTTGTGCCACCCACATGAGTAGCCCTGTAAACTTATCTCAGACCTGCCATTGCAGTGTGTGTGTGTGTGTGTGCAGTTTTAAACTGCCATGTCGACCTGACAAGAGCACCCACTTGCCATGCCCAAACCGTCCCTTTTACTACATGTAAGGCACCCTTAAGGTAGGCCCAAGGTATCTCTCTTGGCAGGGTGCAGTGTACGTGAAAGGTAGGACATGTACTGGTGTGTTTTACAAGTCCTCCTAGTGTAATAGCGGCAATTTCATTTTTCACTATTGTAAGGGCTAGCTCTCCCATAGGTTATCATTGGAGCTGTCTTGTAACATTTTGCAAGTGTAACTTTCGATTGGGAAAAGCTGGAGATTTGGAGTTTGGGCTCTCTGAGCTCAGAATTTAAAAATCCATCTTTTAGTAAAAATTGTTTTTTTCTTGCTTTGCCATCCTGTGCCTCTGCCTGCCTATGGAATCAACGCCAGGTTTAGACTATTAGGGGCCTGTTCGTGCATTCACTCTCGGCCAGAGGTATTTAAACTTTTTAATGCCAAGACCCCCTTGTCAAAATATTTTAGATGTAAGGACCCGACAAAAAATTCTAGAACCTGGTACTCATCATCGACAAATATCGACAACCGTAAACACCCCCAATTCCCACAGCAAATCATTTTTACAGTGGGGAAAAAATATGAAACAGTGTTTATCAAATTAAAGGTCAGTGAGCTTGGGGGCGTGGTCAAAGCTGTAGCTAAAAACAAAGGGCCTCCTTTATGAGGAATTGACATAGAGCAGCGCTGCAAGCCTTCTTGGTGCACTGCGCTGCCCAATGCCAATATGAAAGGGCAGGAATGTGGCGTATTTATGAAATACGTTGCATTCCTGTCCTTTCCCCGTGTGTTGGTGCATAAATTGCTGCCGAGCACCAACATAGTCAAGATTGTTTTTGTGCAGGAAGGGGCTCCTTCTTTCACAAAAACAATCCAGAGAGGCGTTTTCCTCTTTCTATGCGAGCTGCAGAATGCAGCACACATGAAAAGTGTTAAAAACGAGGAGAAATGTAAAAATTTCTCCATGTTACGCCTCCGCTGGGGAGGCATAAGGTTTTGGCGCTGACCCAGATTTACGTGATTTTTGTAGATCTGGGGCAACATCAAAATCCATGGGTGTTGCGTGGGAACCCCCACACAACGCCCATGGAACGCCTCCTTGACGCAGAGTAAGGCCGCGCAGTGCCTTGCGTTGCTTTGTCTTACTCCATATCTAGGAGGCCATGCAAAGCCATGCAGGATGTCTTTGCGTCGCCTCATAGATATGATTGAGAGGCCTGCGCCCCCGGAGTGCCCAAAATAAGTGACGCTCCAGTGGCGCAGGCTTCTTGTAAATAAGCCCCCAAATATTCTGTACATTTTTAGGTCTTTCACCATCAGGTAGCTACATATAAAATAATGGGCAGCTTAAATGAAAAATAAATTTTAAAAGTTGTTACTCAGTGGAAAATGCACTGTAGTACATTATGAAACCTTGATCCATTAATGCACTGCAGAGGTCTGCGTGTAATCAGAGAGCCACAGAATTAAATCTGAGTTGGTGCAGTGGAGAATATTGACTTGTGAATTTTTAGTGCTACGAGGTCTCAGTCTTTGACAGAAAACACGGTGAATATGTAAGTCATTATTTTATACCTGCATTACACACAGTATAAGATAGACTGATAAAAAATGTGCAAATAGTTTTAAGATAAAATGTTGCTTCCAAAATGTCGATTTTAGTAATACCAGAGTGTATGTAATGCAATTTGTTTTTTTCATAACTGTCCCTTTATCACCTCCTTAGGGGGACTAAGTGCTGTGTAAATACACATACGATTAAAAGCACACACTTCACAGCCTGGATGCTAACTCTTTCATTACCAATAAAAATAAAAAAAATCTTTGTCATCCCAAAGCTTGGAGTGATTGCAGTCTCATGGCCATCAAAGACTTTACCTGTAGCATCCCTGAGCTCCACTGCTGTGAGGTCTGACCTGCCAAGTGGTGCCAACTGCAGCTCTGGGCCACTGGAGGTGTTTGCTAGGCTGCAAACCTCAAGAAAAGAATTGCCAACGCCATCACCGATGCCGCGCCTGCACCAACGCCATAGCAAACACAAGGAGATGATGGACGGAGCACTGAAACTTTTCAGACACTCACCCCTAGTCACAGATCTGGGTTGAATCCATCATTGTTCTTTAGCTCACTTCGCCACCCCAGTTCAGACCCAGCCATATGCAAATCAGTCTTGACCCCAACGCCATAGTCACCATTCGCTGGGTGAGCGCAGCACCGACCTCGACGACAACACAGCCCGATGCCTGCCAACGCCGTATCAACTCTGATATCATCACCGAGGCCACTACCGACCGACGGCACCACTCCTGGAGCGCATGAAGCACCGTCCCGACAACTGTCGTGCCCAGTGCCTTCCTTGCACCTTCGCAGAGCCGATAACTGACGTAGGTGATGACCCGAACTCAACGACACTCCACCGTCTTACGGAACTGACACCTCGCCACCACCGCCGCCTCAACTCCCCTGCAGAGCCAGGACTCGATGCCTTGCCTTCCCTGTAATGACTCGATGCCTCGCCTCGCCTCCCCTGTGGCAGTAAGGAACCAACGCCGCTTCAGCCCATCGACACCTCACCTCCGTGATGCCGTGCAACGTCTTTTGACTTCATCATTTTCCAAGGTACTGTTTTGGGGGTCCAGGTGACTCCTTGGCAGGCCCGCACACCTCGCGGTCGGCACCGTACTGTGGATTTGTACCTGTCACGACTTCGAGATAGTCCCAGTTGGAGCTATTGTCTTCTAAGAGCTATATTTTTACTGTAAACCTTTTGAAAGTGATTTTTTGAGTTATGTATGTTGGATTTTTGCTGTTTTGGTCTTGTTTGGTTTAGATAAAGATACTTTATTTTTTTTAACTGGTGTGGTGTCCATTTGTAGTGTTTTCACTGTGTTACTGTGTATGTGTTGTACAATTACTTTACACATTGCCTCTGAGATAGGCCTGTCCGCTTGTGCCAAGCTACCAAGGGGGTGAGCACAGGTTATCTTGCATGTGTAATCCCCTTGTCCTGACTAGAAGGAAGGGTCCCTACTTGGATAGGGTGTATACCACTGCCAACTAGAGACCCCCATTTCTAACACTGGGTTTAAAGGACTGTTTATCTCCAAGAAAAAATATCTAATTCATTAAAACAAGGGCCTGTTCTGCCACTGCTGTTCGGTCTTCAAGATGCAGATTTCTCAACTTTAAGAAGTCCAGTTAAATACCTTCCCTCAAAGCTCGACACATCTACTATTAGTAGTCTGAACTATGGAGACTATTTCATGATTTTGTCTGCAGAGATTTCGAATTAAATCACAAACCTATAATAGAATACATTATATTTTGGTAAATGTAATGACCTTTGGGTCTTTGAAGTGTAAGATTCAATGACGTGTGGGAGCATATAAAACTGAGACAGTGAAATCCTGCACAACACTGTAGACGCTACTTTGGAAACCAAAATTACAGCTCTTCAGTAAACAGGCTTCCCCTTCTCTTCTCCTTTCTCGTCCCAGTACTTACTCTAAAAGTTAATGTGCCTAGTCACTACCTCCCTTACACTGCTTCCCAAGCTGTCTTTTATTTCTATGTTTGGGTATAGGCAATAACCATAAAACACCTCACCTCCCAACACCCTACCTGTTCTCTTTTGTACCCTGTCGCTTTCCTCGCTCGTTTAAATGGGTACTGTGGGCCCTTTTTTCTTTAAAGGTATGTTCCTTTCATTTCATCTATTTTAAATAGTTTTAGGGCAAGGCCGTTTGGATGTTGTGCTCATTGTTTGCATGTTTTTCTCTTATTGTTCCTTGCACATGATGGCTGCCGGGCGCCACATTTGCTGAAGTAATGGAAGCATTTGTTGTGGCTGCTATCAGCACTGTGTGAGTGTTTCAACGAGGCGGTAGCAGGAGTACCACATTTCTAGGTTGCTTATTGTGGCTGCAGGCGGCACTGTCCAAGAGCCCCTTTTTAAAGAGTGGTAGCAAATGGACTGCGTTTCTTCATTACTAGCTGCGGCTCCTGGTGGCGCCAAGTGTGGGTATTTAATCAGAGCAGTTGCGAGTACGTCTGTTTTCTTGTTTACTCATGGTGGCTGCTGGCGGCACCATGTGAGAATATGTTTAACATTTAGTGGTTGCAAAGGCACCATTTTTTCTTAATTGCTTACTGCAAGTCTTGTGCAATTTGGACAATTCAGTGTGCTGTTGCTGGGGTGCTACAGTTCTCATGAGGTCTGAGATAGTGGCCGCTTTCTCTCTTTCTATGCTTCTAATTCAGGACATTGCAGGGCCTCTGTTGAGTTTCCATTTTCAAGGCTAGTTTGTCGTCTTATGATATGCCTGTTAAATTGTCACTAGAAACAATCCCTTGTTTCTTTTAGTTCCTTTGGAGTGTTATTGGCATATGCTTTGTGTTATTAAGGTAGCAGGGAGGAAAACCCTTTATGCTGTTTGTCCCGTCTGCTACTGACACCTATGGGCTTCCTATTTTAGGTCCACTAGTGACTATATTAAGCACATTTCCCCTGTTGGGCAGTTTCTGTTTTAGCTCCGGGAGGCTACTTGCTGTATCAGCATGCTCAAGCATTTAAGAAAGTCATACCATACTGCTTCGCCTTTGGAGAGATATTTGCAGAGGAAGAGACTCTTGGTCTCCCCTTATTTTGGAGAGGGATTTCCAGGACATTGTTATAAGAAAGTGCTCTTTTTGTGTGCCCCCCACCCCACTTTTTCTTAGATTATATTGCTGGTGGATGGACTCTGAACACTGGGGCACTTTCGTCCAGCACCCAGTGTATGTGCTGTGACCCCTTCAAACATGTAGAAAAAGTAAATCCCTGTTGGGTATATTTTAACTTACCTATAGGCCCCTAGAATATGGTGATATGCTTACCCATGGCCTGTAAGTTAAATGCCAGTAGTGAACTAAAATGGCAATGCAAAAAGCATGTGTGTAGTTTTAAAACTGTAAATTCGACTTTGCAAAATAAATCTTTTGCCAGGTCTCAGCCTTTTTTTTAGGTGAGACATGGTGCATATACTTTGTGGTCTTACAACCCGCCCATTACTTTTCATTTGTTTCTTCAAGTGTCCTTTAAAAATCCTTGCTTCCAAGGGGTTAATCTTTCCTATTTGTCTCTCCTTTTCGTGGGTTGCCCATTACTTGTAGCCTTACACTTGTCCCATTTTAGCAACTGCTTCAGTAACTTCTTTTTACTTTGTCTAAGAGCACTGAACACGAGCGCTTGTGTTTTTTGCACGCTCTTAGCTATTCTGTAAACCGGGTTGTCATTCTTGTTCTTATCTCGTCACATTTGCTGTTTCCCTGATAGCACCTGTTTAATTTGGAGGTCCTACCAGAACATCCAAAGATTTTGGAATAGACACCTCACTCACTGATCCGTGAAATGCTTTATCATCAGCGCCTATCCACATCCTGGTAAGACAATGCCACCAGGATGGATTCAACCAAATGTGGGAGTTCTTATATAAAGTATTTCTCTAGATAAAGGAGGGATCCAGATAGGAAAAAGATATTAAGAATTCCTCATGGTATATCCAAAAAGAGATCCTCTTTATTTGTAGGGTGCTGTGGACATGAATAAAAACAGATACAGGGTTTTAATTGAGCGTTAGTTTCTCAATTGCCTCTAGTTTATTCTCTGCCAACATGTTTCGGCCCTCGCCAAGAGCCCATTGGGGTCTGGGGCCTTCGTCATGGCTATGTGTATATATATCCCTTCCTACCTATAGATGCACTCCAGGCGCATTTCTGAGGCGTAAGGCTCTCACCTGAAACTGAACTTTTTAGTTCAGAGATACCCTATTGTTGGGTGATTCAGGAGTTATGCGTGTCTGGTAGGAGGTGCCATCCTACAGCCAAACATGCATCATGGAATTGGTCCCGCTGACATCACCTATACAATACCGCTTAGACCGCTGCCAAACCTTTTTTTCAAAAAATTAAACCTCACTCACTGAATCGTGACATGCTCCATCATCAGTGCCTATCTACACCCTGGTAGGATGATGCCACTAGGGCGTACTCAACCAAAGTTGGGAGTTCTTATATAAAGTATTTATCTGGATGACGCAGGAATCCGGATAGGTAAAAGCTGGTAAGAATGCCTCGCGGTATACCCCAAAATAATTCCTCTTTATTTGTAGGGCACCATGGATATGAATAAAAACAGATACAGGGTTTTAATACACATTAGTTTCTCAATTGCCCCTAGTTTTTTCTTTGCCAACATGTTTCGGCCCTCACCAAGAGCCCATTTGGGTCTCGGACCTTCGTCAGTGCTGCGTGTATATATCCCTGCCTACCTATGCATGCACTCCATGCACATTTAGGAGGTGTAAGGCTCTCACCTGAAATAGAACTTTTTTAGTTCAGAGGTACCTATACACAGTGAAGGAAAATAACAGATTTAAAAAAAGTATTTTTAAACATTTAGTCAAAAGTGGTTTCTTTGGGGGTCACAAACGTGTAAATTCACATAAGGATGCTTGGTACCCAATCAGCTATTGACAGCCCAGTTTTTGAGCTAAGCAGAGAGGGCAACGCATATTCATTAAAAAAAAAACTCCAATCTTTAGTCGTGCAAGCAAACAATTTTTTCATGATGGATAGGATTTTTAGAAAATATAGACCACTCCAACTGTAAAATGGTGAAATAAATCCAATCAGTCAAAGACTAATAGAGTTACTCACATGCTGTAAAGTGGGAAACTGGCAATTACATGTGTGTGCACATGCTCAATTGTAGGTGAATCACGTTTTCAAACACTCAAATATCGTACCCTATTGTTGGGTGATTCAGGAGTTATGAGTGTCTGGTGGGAGGTACCATTCTATGGTCAAACACTTGTAAAAAGATTATAAGGTAATGAATGTCCATATGTAGGTGTTATACATTAGATAAAAAACAAACAAACCCACACATAATGCAATCAAAATGCCTTTTGTATGCTCACTTCAGAGGTGTCATATAGCTATCTCCTTGATATAAAAAAGTTGCCAGAGTTTATTAACAGCCGCTCATCTGAGGTTTCATAATATTTTTGCATTCCTTTGCTCCCCTGCGTCAAAGTCTCTGTTGCCGTGTCCCTACTCTCAAAACGCATAGGGTCGACATCGAATATAACGAATCTAAGTCTATTTTAATCTTTAAAGCTCCCACCAAGAATGATGTGACTAATTAGAAAGGAGCTAGTGTTTCGAAAAGGCTCAACATTTCTTTTAGTTTGCGCCTGTCGCACTATTAGGGACCCGAGAAGGTATCACAATTTGCAGAGATAAAGGCTCTCTGCATGTTTTGGCCTCGAAAAGTACAAGGGTGGCACCCAATATAGCGGGTCTGCATACATTTTTGTTTTCAAAGCTCCCACCAAGGAGTTAGTATTAAATGCAGCTCCCCCAAGAGACCTCTCAGATTGCTCCTGTAGTATTGCTAAGGACACTGGGGGGGTATCATGGGTCATAAAAACATTATATGTACACTTACTGAATCAAGGAATTGGTGCCTCCGATGTCCCTTACACAATGCGGCTTAGATGGCTTGCCAAACAAGTTTCTGTTTGTGTCATTTCGAAAAGGAAGGGGGCTGTGGGAGTAGGCGTATAGAGTGACGCATCTCCTCCGCTGTCCTGCCAAGTACCACGAATCAGGCGTTAGACTCAAGCATTTTAGTGTTGTTGTCCGCATTACCGCACTAAGATGCATTAGTCACGCATTTACAACTTCTCAGAAATGTGCGGTGAGGCGCTGAAATGATTCGGGCACTTGCTGTGTTGCTCCCTGACCCAGGCAATTTGATTAGCTGTGTGTCTCCACACTCACAGCTGCTGGCTCCAGGAGAATCATGACTATGGTGACTAATCAAACTGTGCCTCTTATAAATTGTTTTCGCCGGAGCAGGGCTGAGAAAAAAGAACAAGTCTGCTGTGGCCAGGACCGGCCTCAGTCTATGGTCACATGGATCTGGAGGTGGAGACAGAATCTGCTCTGCAACATACAACAGGAGCAAGTCCAGACCAGGCCTAGCGCAAGTGGAGTTGGTGGCGCCGCCTGTTATTTTGAAATATTCCAAGCATACGGTGCACTTCACAGTTGGTCTACATGGCCGCTCCAGCCTGTATTCAACATTTAATCGGCCTAACAAGTGGCGCTTAGTGCACCCTGGGTGGTCAAAGTGGACATCATGGTTTCACCAGACTGTTCCTGTCCCAGCCCTCCTGTTCTGTCTGGCACAGGCCGAGCTGAGCCTAACCCACCATAGCCTACTGACAGCTCAGATAGGACTTCACCACTCTTGACTGGACGAAGAAGGACACTCCTGTTCTATCAGCCCTGACAGTCTCAAGGCAGGTCAACTGCGTGGCACCCAGTACAGAGGAGCCACACTTCTGTACACAATGTCAGATGAGTTTAGGGCTCACTTTGATTCTCCACTATATTGCTTTTATTGAAACTACTCTACTACCAATGTGCTAGCGGACTCACCCTGTTTTTTAGCAACAGTCAGTGTTTCTGAAGGTTTATCAGGACCTCGTTGTTGTAGTTGTGGTTTCTGCATTCTCAGTACACCTCGGACTCTAGCAGAAGCAGTGTGGAGAGGCTGAGAGCACGTGCAGGGCCTGCAGCCTCTGCTGCGGTCAGCTATCTGAGGCTGGTGCCGGACTAGAACAAGCTGCCTTTAATGGAGTCTGTGGTGACTGCACAGGAGAGACAGCAGGTAATAGTGGGTGGAGCAAGTGTCACAGAGATATTTTATCTAACTTCCTGAGCCAGTAACCTGCCCTGTAAGTAAAGTTACAGTACCTGAGCTGAGCTCTGCATTGCAGTCACTGTCTGCGGTCTGCACAAAGTTGACTTCAGCGTCAGTGAGGCTGGCTCAGGTTCCATGCTGGGGCCTCTCTCACATCCTAGAGCCCTTCCATTTCTGGTGCTTTGCAGCAGTTTTAAGATCTTCATAGAGTTTCTCGCTGCTCAAATGGGTGTAATTTCTGAATTTTATGTTTCCCTCGTATTCATTTCTTGATTTTGCTTGCAAGAAAGTGTCATTAATAGTCGTCACTCATAATTACAATAAAATTATGAAAATGTCACACATAAGCAATCTGAAACCTTGGCAACTATGCCTCTGGTGACCATCGGGCTTTTGGGAGATGACGTCCGGTGGTTTGCAGGACTACCACAATAGTAAAAGGATGCGAGCATCAAATTTGGTACTGGCCCATGTTGGATATCAATATTAGTTAAATAAGAGGGATTATTGAAAATAGTTTTACAATTAGGGGGCATATTAGCAAGGGCACTATCGCCGCTTTAGCGGCACTTTTTGCCGCAAAAGCAGCGATATTCTTATCGCCCTATCAGCAAACTGTCTCTAACAGCAGTTAGAGACAGTTTTTGGGCATTAGCGCCCGTGTTTTTACCGCTTTGCATGTCAGCGATATTTATCGCTAATGACATGCAAAGTGGGCGTTCCCGACGAACAAACCTGGGAAACACCCGCTAACAGGCCTATCGCCTATTAGCAAGGTGGCCATGGCCCCAGTTAGCGACGTGAAAAGTCGCGCTAACCGGGGTCATCGCCATTTATTTAACACCTACAATTAGCAGGTGTTAGCCATATCTAACATGGGGGGGTGGATTATGCTGATACGACCACAGGGTCGTATCAGCAAGGTTATCGTCGTTTTCCATGAAACATCGCTGGAAAACCAGCGATGTTTCATGGAAAACACCGCTATGGCTGGAATAATTATCGCCATAGCGCTAAATGTCGCTAATACAGCGTTAGCATGGCAAATTATTCCGACGATAGCCGGCGATAAAAAAGTGCTCGCTAAACACGCTTTGCGATGTTTAGCGCACTTTTTAGATAATATGCCCCTAGGTTTTTTGAAAAAGATGTGCCAAATTTCGCACAAGCTGTAAAAACGTCAGGAACAAAGTGTGTTTGTGACTTGGTTATTATCCATGATGTCAGATGGTGCACAAAATGGGGTGTAATCTTAGACAAAACCAAATGTTACTACCAGGTATTTTTGACTGGTATTTAGAATTTTTCAGGTTTATCGAGGGGTATCTAAGGTTCAACCGGTAATGTGAAGGATAACAAAATTCTTATGCTCAAAGCATCTGATGTATCTTAGGGTGTTTTTGAGACATAATAGTTGAAGACCCTCATCTGGCTGTAAATTGTGTCCATGGAATTTCGTCATTGAGTCCCACGGTTGTGCTGGAAAGTCTTAAATCAATCTTTGCTCATATCTGGGAAGTTACTGTTCTGTTACCAATGGAGGCAATTTCTCAGTAACAAACAAGGTGAAGTCGTTTTCAGAGTGACCAGTGGACAAGAAATAATGGCGTATCAATTGTCTTTTTGCACCGAAAGGTACAGATCAGAATGTACACCACATTAGTTCTGTCGCAATTTGTGTGTTTCTTCAACACACATGGGGCCATATTATCAAGAACGGCGATAACATTATCGCCGCTTTAGCGGCAGGAAACTGCCGCTAAAGCGGCGATAAGGGGCTTGATAATATGCCCTATAGAATTCCAATAGAAGCCCAGGTTTGATGTCCTTCACACCAGAACCTGGGCTTCTATTGGAATTCTATAGGGCATATTATCAAGCCCCTTATCGCCGCTTTAGCAGCAGTTTCCTGCCGCTAAAGCGGCGATAATGTTATCGCTGTTCTTGATAATATGGCCCTTGATGTCTGCAGGACAAGATTCAATTCCTTAGTTTGTCTTGTAAGGGGACAGATATTACAATTTCAGCATGGATAATGGCCAATCACTGGAGGTAAACTCCACGTAGTGTTTATTGTGGAATTTGTGATGTTCCTCCACTTTTGGCCTTGTGTGAACCAAGAGATCTCTCAATGATTTTCCTTTCTAAAGGCAAACATGGTTTTCTTAACATTTAGAGAGCCAGATGTCAGAGTTCTCCAATGTTTCGAAACCACCTGTTTCATTTGGTTCGAATTTGTGCCAAATGTAGTGACACAGACCAGACAATAATTGTCCGGTTTTTCAAAGGTCTGCAATAATGATCTCTAGGATTATTTCATGCTCTAGTCTTAGTTTTTGTCATCAAATGCTGAGGGTAGGACTTGCCTCAAGTTTCTTGGACAATAGTTTTGCATGTTCATCATAAACGCTTTTGTTTGTACAATTTCTGCGTAGCCTAAGAAATTGGCATACCGGTAAGTTATCTTTTAGTGATTTGGCTTGAAAACTGTCATAACGTAGTAAGTTGTTGACATCCGTCTGATTATAATAAACCTCAGTCGTCAGACAGTTGTCCTGTGACCAGATTCTGAGATTCAAAAATTTGATGGATTCCTTACTGGTTGTGATTGTGAACCTCAAACAATTGCCCCTGGAGTTAAGCCAATTCACAAACTGGAGGGGCTCCATTTCACTTCCTCGCAAGATAACAAGCACATCATCAATAAACCGCTTCCATAGTTTGATGTTAGTGTTAAAAGGGTTGGTGTTTTTGTGGATGTGTTTTCATTCAAAATCATAAAGGCAAAGGCAGGCTATACTTGGGACGAATATACTGCCAATAGAGGTTCCGTATGTCTGTAGAGAATAGTCATTCTCAAATGGAAAGCAATTCCTAGTCAGTGCTATGTGCATACAGTCTAGGACGGAACTCTTTGGTGTAATGGAATCTCAATGTGCCTCATTCTGTAAGGATTCGAGAACCTGGAGGATGCTAGTATATAAAGCTTCAACATCCAAGGTTAAAAATAAATCCATATCTGGGTCAAATGTAAGTCCTTGTATTATAGTGTCCTTCACGTATGAGGCCATTTGACTCACCAGGGATCTCAAAAAATTGTCAGTGAACTTTGACTGGGGTTCAAGGAAGGATCCAATTCCAGAGACAATCACCCTTTCTGGCGAGGGCAGGCCACCCTTATGAATTTTCGGTAATATATAAAAAATATGGTACCTTGAGGGTTCGTTCAACTAGAAAATCTGCTTCTTGAGTGGTTACCAAACCATTATGTTTTGCCTCATTCACCATGAATTGTATGTCTTCAAAGATATCCTTAGTAGGATCCCTCTTGAGTCTCTTATAGTTCCTTGGGTCATGTAGACGTCTGAGGCACTCTGATCGATACATCTCTTTGGGGAGAATCATCGTGGCTCTGCCCTTATCAGCTGGTTTTATGATAATAGACTCCATGTCATCAATTTCCTTCAGTGCCTGATGTTTAAGTTTACTAAGATTATTAAATGTGTGCGTGTTATAGTCTCTAAGTTTGTCAATATCTTTTGACACTGCTTTCTCAAAAGCTAGGACCGCTGGAGGCATCGCACAAGTGGGTGGATGGAAATTAGATTTGTTTCGCAAACCAGTATTTTTTATCTTAATCACTGATCAGCATAGATTGCTCTCTAAAGAAGACCGCTAAGAGGATCTTGCAAACAAAATGCAGCCAATTCTTGTCTCAAATGAAAAAGGTCTGATCGTGGGGTGGGTACAATGTTCAAGCCTTTGCACAATCAACACCTGCCTAGCACTATAAAGTACATCATCACGTCCCGCAGCGCGGAAAGAGTCGGCAACTCTTTGTGGAAGGGACCGCTGCTACCAGCATCCCTGAGGCTCCAAGGATGGGCTTGTCCTGCACCCGTCAGCGACAGGAGGAGGCGGGGCAACCCCCACCCCCCCTTGGCTCTACACCGGGTCCAAACACACGAGATAAGAGTTTAGAGTTTAATGAATTGATCCTCATACCTCATCTATGCTAGCCTGCTTTTTGTTGCTGGTACGGGAACTGGAAGAGTCTGTGTGTAATTATTAATTTTCATTGACGAACTCTTAGCAATACTGTTTGCTGCAAGGCGGGGACAGTTGGAGATTGCATTCGAGGAACTAGTCACTGCCCCTCTTCCCTGGCTCTTGAATCTGCTGACCTGTGTGAGTCTTGCTGGAGACCAATTATCTTTTGTGAAGGCTATTTTAAGGACACTCTGGGAGTTTGAAGAGCAATTCAAGACTGTTGCCTATGAGTAACGACTAGGTCCTTGATTCCTGCTGTCTTTTGCTCTGCGAAGTTTGATTCCAGTGTGCCACAGCATTGGACCGCTTTGTGGTTTGTTTGTCTTTGGTCCCACAGCACCCATATGAAGGGTTATTAGTACTTCTCCAGAGTGTATGCAACGGGAGCCATGGTTTGTGCAATTGTAATCATACTGTTTCCCGCACTGTAAGCTAACTTGGATACCTAGCGGCCTTTAGTCGTTAAACTTCCTGGCTGCTAGTGCTTTTTTGCAGCACTACCAGTTGGCCATGCAGTTGTAGCTAGTTGGTGTTGTAGAAAAATAGTTGATCTTGAGACAATAGGACTGAAATTAGGGCTGATACGAGTGCTGCCTCCTCTGTGCAACCTCTCTTTTAAGTCACTAACAACCATAGCTTTGCAGTAGCTTAACTCTTCTTTGATAAAATGGTAAAACGCAAAGCCAATGATAAAACATCTGATCTGGGAAAAGCAAAAAAGCAGCCTAGGAATGTTGCTGAGAATATTACTCTTGACAAAATAAATGTGTTAATTGAGGAGATTGAGGGCTTGCTTGGCTCAAAGATTGTTGAACCCTATCCACGAAAGTGATGGAAGGGAAACATCAAATCGTTCTTAAATAAAGCGGGGAGCTCTGGTTTGCCTGATCACATTAACAAAGCACCTACTGACAACACCAAACCATCCTTTGGCACTAGCCAACATACACATTTAGGAAAGCAGCTACACAACCCAGTTATTGCTACCCCAGGAGCAGTTGTGAAATGCTCCAACCGCTTTGAAGTATTAGGGACCATAGATGAGAATATTTTGGACATTGAGACAGTGGGAATCCAAACTACTGTGACAGGCCCAGAGAATGACCACACACATTCGCAGGTTATATTACTTAAAAAACAATTAAGTAATTTGGAACACTGTTGGATTTTTATCGTGTGGTCTCATCGTGTATCTTTTTTATAAACATATAATTGTTTTTATGACACTCGTGTGGAGTCCATTTGTGGTTTTGTCACTGAGAGCGTGGGGGTGAGCAGGGGTTATCTAAAGGTGTGTCCCTCCTTACCCTGACGTAGAAGTAAGGGTCCCTATTTGGACTAAGGTACATACCTCAGCCAACTAGAGACCCCCAGGTCTAACAGACACCACATTGATAGTCTATCCAGAACTCTTAGTGGTAAAATGGACAACCTTATTGCTCTGGTGGCGAATCATCAGCAACCAAGGGTGAGGGTTGATCTGGCACATTCTAACCATTCTAGCCACCCTGACTTTGCAGGAAGCTCCTCTACGGATATTCCATCCAAGTGTAGTGTAGTCCAGTCACACAGGGCTAAGGGAGGCAATATTGATAGTGCACCTGGGTTGGCGGCCAAACCCACATTGATCTGCCTAAGGCCTCCGATAGAAGGCACTTACATCTATCTAGGGGTGTATGTCCTTATCAGCAGTTGGCCCTGATGATATCCCAGTGATCTCTTCTTCTCACAACCTGAGATTTGGGTCCCGTATTTGAATGTCGTGGGAAACGCTATTGTGCAAAGAGAGGATATCCTACCTCTTAGAAAGGAGCTATTATTGTCCCGACTTACAAGAAGGGGAGGAGGGATGTTCCATCCAATTACAGGCCAATTAGCCTGCTTGACAATAGCCAAAAAATCTGCATGTTGGCTCGCACTCTGTTTAGTCTGTATATTAATGGAGCTGACGACTGGCTGGCCCAGTGCAGACATGATGCTCCAAAATCCCTAGGGATCAGTTGTCCTATTCTCATGTTTACCAACAACACGCTCCTTATATCAAGAACACCATCTGGGGTCCATCTGGGGTCCAATCTTTGTTGGACAGCTTTTCAACTTTTTGTGTCATAAGGGGTCTTGAGGTTAACTCCTCAAAATCTAAGTTTATGGCACTGAACCCACACCGTTCCTTCAGGGGCAGAGTGAGGCTAGAGAGGGTGCCTCTGGATCAAGTAAAGTGCTTTGATTACCTTGGTGTTAGGCTGGCTGATAACATGTCTTTGGGCCCACAGGTGGAAAAAGGCAGGTCTATAGTCCATCAGCGGGCATCAGCCATAGACATGAAGTATAAGGCCGCATCTAGTGGAGCAGAATCACCTGCTCTAGAAGTCTACAGGGCCACTGCCATTGCAGGAGCCATTTATGGGGCACAGCTCTGGTGCTGCGTTGATGTGTCTTTACTCGCACAGATTGTGAACAAATTCCTTAGATCATTTTTTAACCTGTCCCCAAGGACTCCCCTTATACCTTTATGTTTTGATCTTGGTTTAAACAGAATCGACCAAGTAGCACTATTAAAATCCATGACCTACTGGTTGTGCTTGTGGACCACACCTGAATTAGCACCATATAGGGATGCCTTGGTGGAATAATTAACATCGATAGATAAGTACGCACCGCGAGGCTGAGCAAAATCAAATATCTAAGCAAACCCATTAAGATGGAGGAAATGAGGAACTCACCAACCACCCTAAAGAAAGGAGCCATACCTAAGCTAAAACATGTCTTTTGGTAATTTATTTTGCAGCAAACTTGGAATGAGCAAATACCTGAGAGAATTTCAGAAACATTTCTGTCCCACATTTTTTTTTATCCCAGCTTTGAGCCTCTCCTGGATAGGATCTGCCCATCCCTAGCTAAAACTCGCTATATAAAGTTTAGACATAGTATCCTCCCTCTTGAATCTTTTACTAATGAGTGGGACAAAAGGATCCTCATCTCCAAATTGCCTGTTTTGTTTGTTGCAGCTGGAGACAGTTCAAGGGGGCTTGATGCAGATAAGGAGGAGCCTAGTATGTATGTATGATGAGTTGAGCCTGCGGCTCCTGAGTTTGATCGTGGACTATTCCCCTTTTGGGCCTCATTTGCGCTCTCTCCTTTCCGCACTAAGGTCTGGTGGACATTTGCACGTCCGCCTGTAGAGCCCGGTTCTGGGATTCCACACATTGGAGGTTCTGACTTTGCTTTTCCCCGGAACTGCTGGGCCAGCTTGGCTTGGGACGGTGGTTTTGTTGCGTTTAAGCTGTAGCTGTAGTCTGAGTGACCCAGGTCTGAGTTGGATCAAGGCGTATGGCTTGACGGAGCTGTTAGGTCAGTTGATCCAAAAATGTCCTATGTGCAACTTCAGTTCGAGTTAGCTGGGTGAGCAATAGGTACTGCTGATGTTGTTCCTGTGGGTCCCGGGAGGCCAGTTAGTAACAGCCAGTCTTCATCGCTAGACAATGGAATTAGGGTTTCCAGCTGGAGGTTTGTCATGGGTGCTGTTAGCCTTACACGGGACAGTGTGCTTGAGTCTTGCTCCTGTGGCTGAGGGTGTATACTGCTTCATGTGGCCAGTGGTCTGTCCATTGTAGGGTCAGTTTGATCAAGAGCTAATGCTGAGATTGAGACGGTTGGCAGTGCTGTGGCTGCTGGTGTAGCCGGGGTCAATGTGGTAGCTTCTGCGGGATCTGGGGTTGCGATCTTTAGGCTCCCGAATGGGGCTTGGTTTGTTGAGCGTTGGAAAAAGTCTGTAATCCTTGTTCAATAGGAAAGCGGAGGATTTTCTGTTGGACTGCCTTGGGGGTTGGCCGGAGCCGCTGGAGAGCAGTCTGCATCCGAATCGGACTAGGTTTTCCGGCTCTTGGATTCTGTTGAATCCGCGGTGCTGGCCCTTGTCCTTCTGGTTCTTAGGATGTGTTTTCCTACCATACTCCTTCCTTGCAGTCGGATATGGGGCTTTGGGCTTGTGGTGATTTTGTGCACCGTCCAAGTCCGTCCGTCTGTTTTGGGCCGTCTGGGACTTTCTCTTCTTCTGTCCATTATATAATTCTCCTTGTCGGAGATGGATCATCCCATTACGGAACCTTCTGGGTACATTACACTACTGGGAAGCAAGTAGGATATTGAGATATGACACAAAAGAGTGTATTGTGTTTGCTGTCTCTAGATTTTTACTTGGATGTGGAGAATTTGTTTAAGCAAACTGCAAGGGAGGGGCCAGGGTATGGCCAAGAAATGATGCATAGGCTACTTTGACACCAGCCGCTACCTAACAAATGTTCTTTGCGCAATCTCTTATTACTCGTTTGATATGCTTCTGGGTTTTAATTTTTTTAACACTGTTCTATTCGCATTGTGTACTGTATAACTGCAGATTTTATTTTATCAACTGCTTTAATATTTATTATGTACACTTTTATGGTTTTAAAATAAGCCAAAATAAAGTATACAGAAGAAACAGTGCCAACATTACCACACTTGGTGGCATGGTTGATAACCACAAACTATTAACGTTCAAAAAACTATCACAGAACACAAGTGCCAGAAGGTCCATTTTTAGCATATGGTGTGCTAGCCAGACAAATAAAATCCATCTGGAAGCAGGAAATTGCAGAGCCACCCACACATGACACTCCGTAGCATATGTGAAGATACAAAAAAGCCAGAAAGGTGTTACAACTTTATGTCGTTACACCTAACAAATTGCACAAAATGTACCCGACTGTCCCCAGTGAGTGTCCCAGATGTCACCAGATGGAGGGCGATATTGCTCACATGTTCTGGAGTGGCCCAGAACTTACTTTATATTGTGAGTCGGTTCAGTGGAAGATGGTACTGGAAGAGACTGGCAGACTTAAACCTATTTGCTGCAAGCAAACATACTGGAATTACATAAAGAGTGAAGAGTGCAAAGCTAGAAAACAGATTTGCAGACTTGGCATGGTTGCTTGCTAAGAGACAGCTCTGTCACTGGACTCTTGGATTAGAAAACTGTTAAAATTGGCAGAGGTAGAGGGTGACACCTTAAAATTGTTGCAGTGATGAGTGAGGGGGGAAGTAAATGTCACAATGTGGGATGCAACGATTGTTACACTTAAGACCAAAACAGATGATAACCCCTTTAACCTTAGGCAATCTAAATTGTGAGGGCATTTATGCAATACAAACCAAACAGAACACTGCGCTCCACACCTGCATGTCTTCTCATCATACCAACTTACCATCAGAAATCTGTGGGAGACATTGCTTTCTTGGTACAAGCTGCCAAGCTCTGGAACTCACTACCAGCCAGTATTAGACGAACCCAGGACCCAGTGACATGAGAGTCGACATTAGTGCTAAAGTGAATTTGTTGCTCTTCCTGGCGGAAGCAGCCCAGTACGTGTGCAGGAGCAGGTAGGAGACCCAGTGGTGCGTGCTTTCTTGGTCACAAGGAGTTGGGGTTGAAGGTAACTCTTTCTGGGCTCTTACTTGAATCTTGTAATACCTGAGTGCAGCTTCCTGGGTTAAGCTACCTATTTGGCACCCTTCCTATCTACAGTTGGGTCAGCCCGCTGTGTTGTCGTGGTGGACTCATAAAATATCATGCCCTTTGAGGGTCCCCGCAGAAAGCTAGAGGCTCCTCTGAAAGCCAACACAAGAAGCGCTCTGCCTTATCTGCATGGGTAGCTCATGACAAAGGACTGTCTAAGAAATTGTTGATCCCCAACTCAAACGATGTTTGCCTGGAAATGAGGGATCTTGCTGAAAGTAGTTTGTTAGGCAGCAGTTCTGCTAATATGGTTTCTGACTCTTCTGGTGCTGAGGCAGCCTCAGCGTCAAGCAGTGCTGCTGCCTCTGTGCTGAATAATGAAATAGGTGTGAAACTTCCAGCTAGTGTCATTTCGGAGACTAGTACTGTAGATTCTGGACTTGAGCTGCATCAGTTACAACCAGTAGCAGAGAGAGTTCAAGCACTGGCAGTACAGTATACCCGCTATTTAAAAATTCGCAATGGACTGACTCATTTTCTACTTTCAAGTCTTTAGATAGTTACCTAGGAATGCGAAAACTCAGAAAGTGAGGGTATATTTAAGTCTGTTGGAGAGTTAAAAGACGCAGATGGATGATTAATCATCTGCTCCCTAAGCAGCAAAGCAGAGCAGAGCCGGCAGATATGAACAATTCTAACTCTAATGCTCTACTCAACCCTTCACTATTCTCTCATGTTCATGTGGTTTTAGCTCCTTAGAATGTCTCATCTAAAATGTTTCCTCTTCCTTTGCCAGCTACTATTCATTGGTTCGAGATATTACTATGCGAAATTAAGGACATTAAAAAGTCTCTGTCCCAGAATATTTCTTCATTTTACGATCATCTGACCTGGATTGATGAGAATTTCTTGTTTCCAATTTGGAAGAATACGCCAGTAAGCAGCAGAAGACCACAGCAGACACTGCGCAGGAACTTTCTTTTATTAAAATCTAAATTGGAAGAGTTGAAAAACCCTTCACGTCAGTCAAATCTAAGATTTGTGGGTATTCTTGAAGGCAGGGAACCACAGGGATGTGAGCAGTCTGACTGAGAAGTTGATTAAGAAGCACATGCTTCCCGACCCTCCAGTTGGCCGATCAATAATGCATGGTCACAGGGTTCCTTCTCATCAATACCAGAACGCTAAACATCCACAAACGATTTTGGTAAATTTTCTAATTTCAGGATAAAGAAACAGATCTTCTCTAAAGCTGCTCAGCAAAAATCATTTGGTTTAGAGGATGGTATAAAGTTTCATATCTACCTGGAAATGTCTATTGTGGCAGCACGCAGGGGAAAAACGTTTTGGGACATAATTGACCTTTTTAGAGCAGCCGGGGTCTAAGCCACCATCCATCAACAATTTAAATTGAGTGTGCTTAATAAAGGGTGCTTCTGGTATTTTTCTTCTGCACCAGAAGCTCATGATTTCCAAAAATAAGTACAGACGAAGACAGTTTGATGGTATACTTTGGTCTGATGTTTTTTGTATTCCTATTTGAAAGGGGGAAGGGAGGCGGGTATCCTTCCTTGACAGAGATCACAGTGCCAGTCCAGGGCACCCACTAAATGGGGCGTCAAGCAGTTAAAAGAGATAGGATGGGTGATTCTCTTCTTGGGGTGTACTGGTGAATAGGGCAGTATTATCAAGGGTGGTTGGACATTCAGGGTGCATGGGGTGAAAGGAGAAGGGAAAATCATAGTACCTTAGAAGTGTGTTTTTTATACAAAAGTGGAGTTGGAATTATGTGTATGGCAGCAAAAGCTGAGCTTTTTATACAATATTTTGGGGCAATTAAGGTAATTTCATGTAATATAAATGGCTTTTCTAATAAGCGCAAGTACTTGTCAGTCGCTAGTTGGCTAAAAACATAAAATCTAAACGTGTTTTTTTGGCAAGAGATTCACTTGAAGTCAAACAAGCCTAGATTATTTGTTCCCCCCTTCTTTTCACATTACATATGTTCTTCAGCAGGGGTGGCTTGTTAGGGAATAGCTATATTTTTCTTAAAAACTTTAAATTGTGAAATTGTGATAGTTAAATGAGACAATCTTGGGAGATACCTGTTGTTGACAGCTTGTGCAAAATGTAATTTTATAAATTATTATGGTGAGATAGAGGACGAAACTTCATCCCTACAACAGAAGTACACGTTCATGATGGAATCGAGGGGCATATTAGCAAGGGCTTTATCGCCGCTTTAGCGGCACTTTTTGCCGCTAAAGCGGCGATTTTTTTATCGCCCTATCAGCAAGCTGTTGCCAACAGGCGTTAGCGACAGCTTTCTGGCGATAGCGGCCGGTTTTCCCATCGCCTTGCATGCCAGCGATAATTATCGCTAATGACATGCAAGGTACGCGTTCCCAACTAAAAGCGACTGAAAACAGTCGCTAACACAACTTCCCCCTATTAGCAACGCAGGCGAAGCGCTAAAAAAAGTTGCGCTAAGCGCGAATATCGCTAGAATTTAACACCTGCTAAAAACATGACTTACCTGTTTGTTGAATGGGAGGTGGATTGTCAGGCTAAGTCCACCATGGCGTTAATGCGTGAATATCGCTGGATTTCCAGCGATATTCACGCTTTTCGCCGCTACCGCTGGATATTTTATCGCATTGGAGATAAACGTTGCTAATAGCGTGTTATCTCCGCAATAATATCCAGCGATAGGCGGCGATAAAAAAAACGCGCTAAGCGCGGTTTGCGATAATTATCGCAAGTTGTTGCTAATATCCCCCCTAGTTGTTCAATCACTATGGGGGGCGATTTTAAGCTTTTTCAGAATTCCAATATGGATGCATCTCATAAAGGCAAAAGGCAATTAAAACCCAAGTCCATGCGATTGATTGAGAGGTTCAAGCAAGATAATGGCCTGGTAGATGCTTGGTGGGTAGAGAACCCCGAAAGTAGACAATTTACATGTTTTTCAGAGTAATTTAAATAAGGATCGAGGAATGATTTGCTTTTTTATTTCTCAGTCATTTGTTAAATTAAATACTGCAATTCTCAGAAACTGGTCCTCAGATTAGTCACTAGTCACCATCCAGCTTTGGGGTCATATTGGCCAAGGGAAGAATTAGAAGGAGATAGATCCTGGTCTTGATAGATCTTTGCTACCTGATAAGGAGTGGAAGAATAACATTTGCCTATTTATTGAGGAATTTTTTATGATCACTGCTAATTCTGTGCCCAAGGTAATGGTCTGGGAACCCTTTAAGAATTGTTCCAGGGGTCAGGTGATTGCTTTAAAGGCTAAGAAAACTAAGGGCCCAATTCATGAAGGTACTTACATGTAGTAAAGTTACGGGAGCACAGTCTCCATACTTTTGGTGGAGTCTCTGCACTCGTAGCGGAATCTCCTCCCTTGGAACAGAATCTCCTCAAAGTGCACTGCCAAGAGAGCACTGTACGGAAATTCCGCCATGGGTGAGGAGACTCCACCACGAATGCAGAGACTCCGCCCTCGTAGCTTCACTACAAGTAAGTACCTTTTTTAAAAAACGTTATTTATCAATTTTTGTAGCAGTAGGACCAGAAGCATCAGTGCAGCAGTACCCTTGTCACATTGTTCTCTATAACATCGTTAAAGTCATTTCGTATAAGTAACAGTGTTGAAATATAACTTTGTGTTCATTAATCTCGGAATGCAGTTCATCTTTCATTGCCGTGTCCATTTCTTCCCCTGTGGCACCTGATTGATACCATTTCCGACAGAACATTATCCCTGTCCTGCCCTTTCCTCGCCCCCGTGTCTCTATTCCCACCCTAGCCCGCAGTTTGGTACACGATACTCATTGGCTGCTGTCATCCTGTGCCCTTTCACTCAAATAGTCTCTCAGCGGTCGCCAAATGTCCTTAGGCCTGGATGCTATAGGTTGTAGTTCAGCAAACAGCTCACTGTATCACAGTACATTAAACTTTTAAGCCATTGTTCAATAGTTGGTATACATCTAAGCCCCCAATGAATAGCCAACTCCCTTTTGGCTATGAGGAGTGCTATGCCTACAAACTTAAGCATTGCCTTGGGGATCTCTGCAACATAACCCAGTAATGCCAGCAGTGGAGTCGGCCTAATTGTGAGACTTGTCATTTGCTGCAGTTCCTTGAATATGTGTGTGCAGTACTCAGCAACTCCACTACATGTCCATGTCATGTGTATGTAGTCCGCCTCTGGGGCCTGGCACTTGGGACAGTTTGCAGTGCGGGAAGGGTCTATGCGTGCCATCTTAACCTGCGTCACGTACACACTGCGCAGGTATTTGTAATGTAACAGCTTGTGTCTATGATTGCCAGAGACCTTGCAGGTTTGGGCGCAGCACTCTTTCCATACGTCATCTGAAACGGGATGCCCCAGATCCGCCTCCCACGCACCCCTAAGCATGCTGTTGCATGCCGGCACATGCTATAGGCCAGCCTGGTACATTCTGGATACCAGTCTCCCCCCCTCAGTGTAGGATATGAGTAGCTTTAACAGTGTAAAATTGTCTGACTCTAAGGGGTAGGAGGATATTTGGCTCCGCAGCGCGTTTTGGAGTCTGAGCAGTACATACTGGTCCATGAGGGTAGCGCCCATAAAGCATGTGTCTTCTGTGCGTGAGTACATATGACCCCCAGGAAAAACATCCCCAAATGTAAACAGCCCAAACCGCCGCAATGTGCGCTTACCTAAGGGCTCGGGTGTAATGGGCACCCAGGGATTATCAAGCAGGGGGATTTGGGAGGCATACAGTTCCGCGCCCCCTGTCATTTGTAGCATTTTCCTCCAGGCCCAGCAGGTATTTGACACTGTTTGAATATCCACTTTATTGGGTGGCAGCCCAGCAGACAATAGCCCTCTCAATGGCAATGGAGCCGCCAGGTCCGCCTCGGGATTCGTGTATGGCAATCTGGCGTCTGGATGATACCAATGCCATGCATAGCTACACTGCACTGCCAAATAGTATATCTGCATGTTTGGGACTCCGAACCCTCTCTTCTCATATGGTAGCAATAGAGTGTCCCATCCTACACGTGGTTGCCATCCTCCCCAAACCAGATGCGACAGGTGAGTACGTAGCTGGGCAAAGAAAGAGTTAGTAGGTGGTATGGGAATATTGTGAAAGAGATATAGCAGTTTTGGTAGTATGACCATTTTAATTATTGCTATCCTGCCAGCCATGGAGATAGGCAGGGCGATCCATCTGTCAATTTTAGTTTTTAGCCGTTCCAAGGCTGGACCGTAATTAAGTCGCACTATCTGTTCCCTGTCCTTGTGTAGAATAATTCCCAAGTACCTAGTCTCAGCGTCGCACCATGTTAATGGATACCCTTCACAGTCACGGTCTCGTACGCCCGTCAATGGAAATGAAACCGATTTTGACCAATTAATATGTAGTCCGAATCAGGAGATCTTGTGGAGCAGTGGAGTTAAATTCTCAGCGGGGTGCCTGACGTATAATATAATATCGTCCGCGTAGAGTGTCATCAACACTGGACCAGTTTTAAATTGTAGTACCATATGCATATGGTTTTCTTGTAGGCGCCTCACTAATGGGTCCATGGCAATAATGAACAAAAGTGGAGACAGGGGGCAACCCTGTCTGGTGCCCCGCATTATCCCGAACGCTTGGGTTGTTGTGCCATTTTCCCGTATTCGCACCATTGGCCATAGCAGAATGATGAGCGAAGTGCACCCCACTGGTAACTCCATCTTACGCAATAAGGCCTGGAGGAAGGGCCACTAGAGCGAGTCAAAGGCCTTTTACGCATCCAACAGTGCCGCAATCGCCGGCACAGAGGGCGCTATTCTATGCAGGATTGAGAAGAACGTGCGGAGGTTTAATGCGGTACACCTATGTGGGATGAACCCCGATTGCGCGGGTGAAATTATTTGCACCATTAGCAACGACAGCCGGGTTGCGAGCATTTTAGCTAGTATTTTCATATCAAAATTTAATAACAGGCAGTGGCCTGTATGAACTGCATTGTGATGGGTCTTTCCCCGGTTTGAGAAGCAGCACAATGATGGCGATGGGGGGAGAATACCCTCCTGCACTGCTTCCGCATAAACCTCCAGCAGCTGTGGCGTCAATAGATCCTTAAAGGTCTTATAGAAAGCCCCCGTATATCCAACTGCCCCTGGAGCTTTACTGCCATCCATGGCGCCTATAGCTTGCTTAATCTCTTCAACAGAGAAGGGCTTGCGCAGAAACTGTTGCTGGGCAGATGTGAGCCATACTATAGCTAAGCTATCCAAATATTTGGTGATTTCTTCCTCCCCTTCTGTATGCCTGGTAGTGTATAATTCCGTGTAGTACCTTACCAATTCACCTTTAATACCGGCGTATCAGCTATGTATTCATTCCATGACCCGTATAGCCCTGTTATGTATGATTGTCCATGTGGGGGTTGTAGCATTCGAGCAAGGGTCCGTCCATGCCTCTCCCCCTCTCCGTACCTCCTTGCTGTAGCATATTTACTCAGATAGTGAGATTCTCTCTCTGCTGCTTCCTGGAACTCCGCTAATAGTGTCGCCCTCTCTGAAAGGTATGTCTGAGAGGTCCCATCGGCCTGTCCCTGATTTAAGCGCTCAAGCGTTCCCTCTAACTTGGAGAGCGTACCCCAGAGATCCCTTAATATCCCTGCCCCCGTAGAGATGTAAATCCCCCTCAAGTAAGCCTTAATGGCCTTCCATAGTGTGGCTGGTGCGGAACTGATCCTGTGTTAAATTCGAAGTACTCTATTATTGCCTGTCGGAGTTCGCTTTTGAAAACAGAGTCCATCAGTGCCCTTTATGGGAATCGCCACTGTCTCTCTACGCCCCCCTCCCCAGGAATATGCAGTTTCAGAATCACCGGTGAGTGATCCGAGAGAGCGCGGGGCATGTGTTCCACGTCGTGCATCCAGGGGGACAGTGTGGGGGACATCAGCCAGTAGTCCAGCCTCGTCCATTTGTGGTATTGCGCTGAAGAGTGCGTGTATGCCAGGCCTGAGGGGTTACGCAGTCGCCATGCATCATGCAGCATATACTGCTCACAGAGGTCACTCAATGCTGCGCGGGCTCTGGGTTTCGTCTGGGGTGCCCTGAATGTGCTATCGAGTGTAGGATTTAGTATTATGTTCATATCTCCCCCCATTAGTATCTGGTCAGCCTCCAGTAAGCAATTTGTTTCTGTAACTTGTAAAATAAAAAACGGGGTCTTCAATATTCGGGGCATTCACGTTGACCAGGAGTATATGGTGGCCCAGCAGCACCCCCAGTACCAACAAATAGTGCCCCGTGCGGTCTGCCACCGTGCGTATGTGTCTGAACATCAAATTTTTACTTATCAGGGTGGCCACCCCCCACGCATATGAACTGTAGCTAGAGAAAAATGTGTCTTTCCCCCATGTGGACCCCAGTGTGGATGCCCGGGTGGGCGCCAGGTGCGTTTCCTGCAGCAACACCACATCTTCTATGTGCCGCCGCATGTATTATACCACCTACCGGCATTTCCTCGAACTATTGAGCCCCCTGACATACCATGTCATGAACACTAAGGCTGCAAAAGCTCTAACACTGGGCGCTGCCATCGTATATTTCACTCAGTAAAATCATTTTGACACTAATTGCTGCTACACATGCCTGGTCCCCCATCTGCAAATCTACCTCCATCCTAAGGATAACAATTTGACCCAACATCCCCTCCCCCTTCCCCCACCCATGCCAAGCGATTGACAACCCAGCAAGAACCCAAAGAAGTAATAGTAACAATTGCTCAACTTCCCAAAGCCGTCTAAGGCTAAACATTTCTCAGTAATGTGAACTTCACGGGGGTGTGGCAACTCTACATCAGCCCCCGGTTTATGAAATGGAAGTTTGTACAGTAACTCTGACTGTGTGTGGTAGAATGCCATAATATCCAACATTCATCTCCCTGCCAGTATGTCTAAGTATAGGAGTATCAAGTCCCGCCAAACTTATCTGTGGATTGTAGGTCCGTAACGCCGTCCTGTCCAGTTAACCAGTAGGAAATAAGTCCATGCCGGCGCTGGAGGGGATCTCAGGCTGAGTCCACCTGGTGATCCACGTCAATTATTGTATTGTGTTTCCGAGAAGGCCCTGCAGAACTCCTGCACCTCTGTCGGGTTGTCAAACAACACGCCTTTCCTTGCACGTCGACCCTCAACCTTGCCGGATATAACATTCCATATCGGAGGCCTAGGTTGCGCATCGTGGCTTTGACTCCAATATACTTGCGACGGGCCTCTTGCACCTTGATTGTAAAGTTAGGAAAAAGGGACAGGTCTGACCCTTTATCACACAAACCAATGCAGGGTAATTTATTATCAACAAACACTGCAAGGGTCAATGGTGGACATTTTTTCCTATCGTAGGAAACGCGAACAACAATAGCGAGTGGCACCATGGACACTAAGTAAGAATGCGCAGGCATATTCTGAAAATGCTAGAGGGCCGCTTTGGATCCATACTTATGAATCGCGATCTTTATTGGCAAATGGTCCTACAACTAAAAGTTTGAAAAAAAACCCAGATGGGGTGTTTTGGGACAGACTAGATACAGATGTGAGCTCACAGCTAACAAATAAATGTTCTCTCTTCCGTGTTTTTACTCTCCCCCAGAGTGTGACTACAGGGGGTCTCCATGCTTTTACTCGCCAGTTTAAGCATGCGCATATGTAAACTCGGTGAGTTGAGTCTTTCACTACTTTGGATGAAGGAGCGTTACGAGAGCGTGAGGGGCAGTCGCCCTACTAAGTACGGTTTGACCAAAACAAAAGGACGAGCGTGTGTGATATGTCCAACTAGGGACATCAATAGAAATGGCATAGTAATTTCATGCCCAGTCTGAATATAGAGGTGGTATATGTGTACCTGGATGTTCTAACAAAATACATTCATCAAGAGTGTTGGAGGGCTACTTGGAGTGAAACATGCTTTTCACGACCGGTATCCGCCACAGGAATGATTGACTCCACTCTTTTTCTATTTTCTTTACCCGCAGATTAACAGAAGTGTGTTACTGAGTGGGTCCCCCTCTCTCTGTGAAAGACTGGTTCCGGGGACTCCAAACTCGGGGTACAGAGGGATCGTATGACACTGGGATCTGAAAGGTCCTGATGAATGCTTTTGTGACCTTAAATTGTGGGCATGTGTCAAGCAGCAGAAACATGTCGACAATCTGGCAGTAAGGAGGGGTGAAGGAACTCCTAATACTTTCCTGTCACCATCATCCTTCACGTTTTTAATCCTAGTCAGTGGGTCTAGGAATAAATTGATTAACAGAGATACCACTGAACTAGTTTTAACCTTCACTGCACTTTTTCTTTCAGTGATCCCAGAATCTATTACCTACATTATTTTCATGTTTGTATTGTCTTCCCCTCCCTTTTGCTCCACCCCAGGCGTTGGTCTGCATAGGGGTGTATTGAAGCAAGCCCGATGATGAAGCATGTCACAATTTTGTGAGTGAGGGCAGTATTTTTTCACAGAGCACGTGCCACCTCTCTCAAAGAGAACCCAACGCACTACTCCTCTCTGTGTGTGTTACAGTTGTGATTGGGGAGGCTGGAGTAGTGGGTTTGTTTTGCCTCTCCCCCCAGCTTTTGTGTGATAAGCTGTTTGAGCGCAGCCTAGCCGCAGGGGTATTCTTTTTTGCGCCATTGAGCATAGTAGTCAAAAGCTCGGGATCGTACTTTTTAATACGTCTTTTCAAAACCACGACTCTCCCATTCATCACAAGTAGGTCAACACCTAGATAGACACATGGCGGAGGAACAGGGTCTGTCATTTGGAGAAGCAGAAGTAGCGGAGATCCTAGCCGGCCCGTCACTATTAGGGGATACCACAATTAACCAGGTCCTCACTCAGGGCGAGGGCTGGGATACACTGTTAGAACTTAAAAAGACACACGTGAAAACTATATTGCATGGGGCTATTCTCACCGAATACCGCACAGGAAATGCTGCCCCACGACGTCTATTGGTGACAAACGAACCCCTGATTTTCCTAGAAGACGCAGCCTTACGAAGGGACTGGGCTTTGATAGCCTGGAAATGTACCAGAGACTGGCTGGTCTTGATCATAAGTACAGCTAAAAGGCTAGCGGAAACACTGGTGATCCACATACAGGCTAGTGAAGAGGGGATAAAAACCAATGTAATCTTAGCTACATACAAACGGAAACTAGAGGAAGTGAACACTGAACTAGGGGAATATAAGGTGTACCTTATGCAATCGAAAAGAAATAAGTCACAAAAAGACCTCAAATGCTTCTCCAAGGAGAAGGTCTATCCATATACAAACGATGATTATATTCAGCAGAAACAGGCAGAGATGAAGAGAGGATCACAATCAAGTAGGAGGGACCTGGACACGCAAAGCAGCAGCAGTGACGGAAGTGACTATGAGCATCCCCAACGGAGGAGAGGGAGAGGCCGAGGAACACAGAGAGGCCCCCGACCATTCTTTCCAGTCCCTTTTCAGGGCTACCAGAACCACGGCTATGGTTGGCCCAACATGTGTTTCCCTCAACAACTAGGAAACCAGAATCCCCAGTTTCCACAGCCGCAATTCCAACAACCGCCCCCCTCCCCCTTTTTTAGGCAGGGGCAAGGGCAGTGGGAAGCAGCGAGCACAACAGAGGGCCACATGGGAGGACCTGGACCAACGGATCACGAGGAGCATGGCGCAGCAACTAGCACCAGCGACAAGCAGGGAGATTCCCTAGTTGTCAACCTTTCGAACACCCCATTGACACCCTCACAAGAAAGAATCCTGAATAGAGGGCTAGGCTTTGTACATACAAACATGCTGAATCATTTCAAAATCAGGCAGGAACTAGCGGCCTTCTTCAGGAACATCCGACTCAGGGTCTTCTTTGAGGGAAAGGAAGATAGGAACGATCAACCTGGTGATACATCTTTACGCCTGAAATCATCTTTCACACCCCCGATTGCAGCATTACCACTTGAGGGGGTAGCTTTTGAACAGGCTGTCATCTATGATTTTGAGTCCTTACAGAGATCGGAGGGACGCCCATTCATAAATCTTACCAACACCGAGAAGGAAGCATTACAACAGCTGGGGGAGAATGACTCCATAATCATAAAACCAGCGGACAAAGGGGGCGCCATCGTCTTACAGGACAAAGCAACCTACACTAATGAATGCCTACGCCTCCTGTCAGATGAAAGGAATTACAGAGTCCTAAACAGAGACCCCACAACGGACATTGCCAAGGACATTGCGTCCCTTGTAGAAGAGAGTTTAACGAACGACTGGATCTCAAAACAGGAAGCTGATTTCCTTATAAAGGATGAACCCGTCACACCATACTTTTACGCAATTCCCAAAATCCATTAGCCAACACGTCCCCCTCCCCCCCCCCCCCGGCAGACCAATTGTGTCAGGGATTGGCTCCGTGCTCGAACCCTTGTCGCAATTTTGCGATTTCTTTTTCAAACCGTTGGTCCAGAAGTTACAGGCCTATCTACAGGATACACAAGACGTTTTACGTTTTGAATCTTATCAAAGAGGTACCTTTTGACCCTAACCAGGATTTCCTGCTGGGGCTGCACATCGAGGGCCTTTACACCAACATCCCTCAACAGGAGATCCTGAGAGTGGTGGAAGACATCTTGTTTGAGGAAGAATGGCCATACAAAACTCCCAGAGCCTTCATTCTCAGCCTGGCGGAGATAGTCTTCACTAGGAATTTCTTTGAATTTGAGGGCACTCTGCAATTACAAACCCACGGAACATCAATGGTTAGTACTTTTGCCCCCAGTTTGGCAGGACTGTATGTAGGAGCATTCGAGAACACCAACATCTACAAAGAGGACAATCCTTGGTCAAGCAACATTAAATTGTGGCGGAGATTTATAGACGATGTCTTCGTGATCTGGAGAGGTGATGAGGAGTCGGTCAAGGACTTTTTGGAGTGGCTGAACAGTAGAAATCCCCTGCTACACTTCACATCAACAATAACGAAAACGGAATTGCCTTTTCTGGACCTCCTAATAGAACCTAGAGGTGGAAAACTCTCCATATGGGTCTATCATAAGTCCACAGACAAAAACTCCCTCCTCTCTTTCGAAAGCTTCCACCCAAAAGCATTAAGGGAGAACCTACCGGTGGGGCAATTCTTCCATCTCAGACGCAACTGCACGGATATTACCTCCTTCCACAAGGAAGCGGACCTCCTGGCGGAGAAAATACGAAACAGGGGATACTCTAGACGAGTGGTGAGAAAAGCAAGAAAGAGAGCTGCCAATACCAACAGGGACAACCTCTTGGAGAAGGTGGAGAAGGAAAGTATGAACAAACCAGTGTGTGTAACGACCTTCAACACAGCCTTGCACCATATCAAGAAACGTATTCTTAAAAAGTGGCGCATACTGAACTCCAACGGGTTGAGTGTGGAAAAACTGTTGTTCTCATTCAAAAGAAGCTCACTTTGCCACTGGATTCAAGCTAGCCTGGCTGATGAGGGCTGTTAGCCCGAAACCGGTCCCAGGATGCTTCTTTCCGGTCCAGGAAAGACATGGCTTGGAAGTTCGGGCTGGACTGTTCCCATGAAGCACAGGGCCAAGACTGATTTGCATATTGCTGTGTCTGAACTGGGGTGGCAAAGTGAGCTAAAGAACGATGATGGATTCAACCCATATCTGTGACTGGGGGAGAGTGTCTGAAAAGTTTCAGCGCTCCGTCCATCATCTCCTTGTGTTTGCTTTGTTCGCCCTAAGTTGGCAGGGTATTCCCAGACGTGGGTCCCTTGTTCACTTTGCCACTGGATTCAAGCTAGCCTGGCTGATGAGGGCTGTTAGCCCGAAACCGGTCCCAGGATGCTTGTTTCCGGTCCAGGGAAAACATGGCTTGGCAGTTCGGGCTGGACTGTTCCCATGAGGCACAGGGTCAAGACTGATTTGTATATAGCTGTGTCTGAACTGGGTGGCAAAGTGAGCTAAAGAACGATGATGGATTCAACTCAGATCTGTGACTGGGGGTGAGTGTCTGAAAAGTTTCAGCGCTCCGTCCATCATCTCCTTGTGTTTGCCTCATTCAAAAGAAGTATCAATTTAAAAGACATCCTGGTCCATACAAGACCCACTGACAGAAAACTGACAGATACACAAAACCAGGGCACGCTTCCACTGGTCACAGGACATACCAGATGCGGTTCATGCGATGTATGCCACCTAACCAAAAAATACAAAAAGTGTAGAAGTGGGTTTACAATCTCCCTGGTAACAGAGGGTACATACAAATTGTAATTCAGATCATGTCATTTACCTCATTACCTGCCCCTGTCAGAAACAATATGTGGGCATGACAACGCGGAAGGTGAGAATACGTATAACGGAGCATAGAAGCACCATTAGGTGCAAAAGAACCAACACCAAAGTGACAAGGCACTTTCTGGAAAATAACCATGCGGAGAATGACCTAACACGGACTGTTCTAGAGAAACCTAGATTCTACTCAAACTCGGGGGACAAAAAGAGGTCACTCCTAATCAGGGAACAGAAATGGGTATATAGATTGAGGAGCCACATCAATGGGCTGAATGACGATATCCCATGGAATACAATAAATAGATAAAATCCTCAGATTCTGTATACAACCGACATCCCACTAACATATACATGAGAGATTTGGAGACACTTTAGATATTCTATCCAGAACTACAGATATCAACTGTCACCCAGGGGTGGGAGAAAATGACCTAGATTTGGAAGCAACTAGAATATAGGTATATGGTGTTGAAGAGGGGCGGCACTGTAAATAGATGCAGCCGGCCACTCCTGACAGTGTTATTTATACCCTCCTAACAGTACATATGGAGGCTGCATACACTACTCCTCTACCTACTGACTTCTACCACCACCCACATATAAGGGGCAGCAATGGCCTGGACCTATCATCAATACATATACCCCATGGGAAAACCTACCAAAGAGGGTGAAGTGCCTACGTAAAGAAACTCGCAGAGAAATAGTGTGTTTGCTCTCCAAAACAACACATATTGCATTCTGCTTTGCTCCCCGTGGACACCAAACACAGAATAATGGAGGAAACACGAATAATATAGCAATCAATCCCCTCCCATATCTGCCATGAAGGGTGGGGCACTTGTGCCTTTCAGACTTCGTGCCTTTTATATCGATTTTCATATCGATTTTGTCAAATTGTAATTTCAATAAAGTTTTTCAGATTAGCACGGTGGAGAGAACAGTATGCGTGTATACGCTAAGTTTCCATGGTTACAAAGAAGTGCGCTGCGGCAGCGCGGTCACGTGACGGGAGGACGTAGTTGGACGTCGTCACATGACCACGCTCCCTGCCGCACTTACAGACGCCTCGCCCGCATAGCCTATGACTCTACACGGCGGGTACAGGACAAGAGGTCCGGCGGAGCACCACCCTTGAAGTAGTAAGGAGCAGGGGGGGCAGGCACCAGGCGAGGGGAGCCAAGCATAACGAGGGGCATTGCGCATAACTCTTTTTTGATGCCATTTATTAACGTGCGAAGAGAAGTAAGGGGCATTTGCAATTATGATTAATATACATGAGAATCACTAATCATGAAAGTGGGTGAATAGAATTGTCATATACAGTGTACATGCTACCGTGACCGTAATAGGACCATGTGTACCGCGGGGTGGAAGGTGACCGATGCAGGGTAATTTATTATTAACAAACACTGCGAGGGTCAATGGTGGACCTTTCTTCCTATCGTAGGAAACGCGAACAACAATAGCGAGTGGCACCATGGACACTAACTAAGAATGCTCAGGCATATTCTGAAAATGCTAGAGGGCCGCTTTGGATCCATACTTATGAATCGCGACCTTTACTGGCAAATGGTCCTACAACTAAAGGATCGAAAAAAGACCCAGATGGGGTGTTTTGTGACAGACTAGATACAGATGTGAGCTCACAGCAAACAAATACATTTTCTCTCTTCCGCGTTTTTACTCTCCCCCAGAGTGTGACTACAGGGGGTCTCCATGCTTTTACTCGCCAGTTTAAGCATGCACATATGTAAACTCGGTGAGTTGAGTCTTTCACTACTTTGGATGAAGGAGCGTTACGAGAGTGTGAGGGGCAGTCGCCCTACTAAGTACGGTTTGACCAAAAGAAAAGGACGAGCGTGTGTGATATGTCCAACTAGGGACATCAATAGAAATGGCATAGTAATTTCATGCCCAGTCTGAATATAGAGGTGGTACATGTGTTCCTGGATGTTCTAACAAGATACATTCAAAAAGAGTATTGGAGGGCTACTTGGAGTGAAACATGCTTTTCACGACTGGTATCCGCCGCAGGAATGATTGACTCCACTCTTTTTCTATTTTCTTTACCCACAGATTAACAGAAGTGTGCTACTGAGTGGGTCCCCCTCTCTCTGCGAATGACTGGTTCCGGGGACTCCAAACTCGGGGTACAGAGGGATCATATGACACTGGGATCTGAAAGGTCCTGATGAATGCTGTTGTGACTTTAAATTGTGGGCACGTGTCAAGCAGCAGAAACATGTCGACAATCTGGAAGTAAGGAGGGGTGAAGGAACTCCTAATACTTTCCTGTCACCACCATCCTTCACGGTTTTAATCCTAGTCAGTGGGTCTAGAAATAAATTGTTTAACAGAGATATCATTGAGCTAGTTTTAACCTTCACTGCACTTTTTCTTTTGGTGATCCCAGAATCCATTACCTACATTATTTTCATGTTTGTATTGTCTTACCCTCCCTTTTGCTCCACCCCAAGCGTTGGTCTGCGCAGGGGTGTATTGAAGCAAGCCCGATGATGAAGCATGTCACAATTTTGTGAGTGAGGGCAGTATTTTTCCACAGAGCACGTGCCACCTCTCTCAAAGAGAACCCAACACACTCTCTGTGTGTGTTACAGGTCTGACCCTGCTATTTTAGTGGGCCCTTCTCCCTCACTAGTTTGAGCGCAGTGTCTTGCTCCCTGAAGTTCAGAAGCCTACCAATTATAGGGCAAGGTGGTAGGCCTGGGTTCGGGCGTGGTACCGACGACCTGTGGGTGCGCTCAACCATAAAGGTAGAGGTGAAGGATTCGGCTCCTAACAGATCTGTGAGTAGCCGTTCAACAAAATGGTCAAGCCGTCCACTATTTGTCGACTCCGGCACCCCCATTATGCACAGGTTATTTCGCCTCCCTCTCGCCTCCAAGTCTTCATTCTTCATGGCGAGCGTCTTGATCTGCCCTTCCAACTTTTCCATCTTTCTTGACATTTGCACTGCACCATCTTCTAGGTCCAACACCCTGCCCTCCCCCACATCCAATCTTCGCTCGTGTCTCTCCAGGCTCTCATGCATTTTGTCCAGCCTTTTATCCAGTGTGTCAAACCTGCTATCTAGTGCCTTAAAGCCAGATCACAGTTCCGTTAAAAGCTCTTCAGCGCTTGATCTTTCTGCTTCAAATCCCAGGCGCCATGGTGGCGTCCAAGCCTTCTTCTGTATGGGCGTTGGCAGCCTTGTCTTTTGCCATGTCGAAAATCAGTTTGCCTTCGCTTGGGGTCTCTCTTGGCCATATTTGTCCAGGTAGGAATCACTTCCACCTATACGTATTGTACCCCCCAGTCACTTGCAGAGATATTAAGTAATGCCCTGCCAATGGGCTCTCATGTTTAACGCCTGTTCGTAGGGGGCCCAGGTAGAGACCCACACCCAGCACTCTGTTGCTTGCTCTTGCCGTTTCCCCCAGCCAGGGGTCCAGTGCCTGCCAATGCCAGTTGCGGCCTCCTCGTTATCAGGCTCCGATAATCTCAGCTGGGAGAGGGTCACTCAGTGGCCCGCGCCTCTTCAGAGCCAGACCAGGCCCCATGGCCCCAGCCCCACAGGCCCGAGCCGGCCCCAGCAGTCCGGCACCGTACAGGACACTCCCTCAGCAACAAGCGCTGCCGCGCTCCAGGCCCAAGAGTCTCCGGTCGTGCCCAGGTCTGGCCGGTCGCGCTCAGCTCACCATCCCAGGATCGTCGCTGGCTCGCAGTAGCATTACGTTCTTTCCGCCTGGGGGGCCTCCTTCTGTCTGCCTATGCTGGCCCCGGCTTGCTTTCCCCACCATTCGGCGCACGGTGGATACGGCGGTCTTGCTAGATTCAACCCTGGGTTGCTATTTCTCCATAAGGCGATTGCTGCGTACTTCGCCTTTGCGGGCCCGACTTAGGCCAACATTTTCTCGCTTGCCAGGCACTCCGTTCTATCCTTCCAGGGTCCTGCAGTGGCCCGCTCCCACCGTCTTTTGACTACATGAGCCAGGCGCATTCACAGCTTGGCACCATGCTTTGGCGTCCACCACAATCGCCCCGAAGGGACTCGGATCTGCGGGCTGCCAGTGGAGCTTAAAGTCCACACGGCCATTACGGTCGGCGGCTTGGCCACGCCCCCACACGTAAGTACCTTCATGAATCAGGGCCTAAACTTTGCAATCGGGAGATTATGAGACTACAAATAAGGTAAGGCATCCAGGATGCTATATCAAATTATTGTGCCTTAATACTTTTTCTGAAATTATCGTGTCAACAAGACAGTATTGTAAAGCTGGTTTCTTTGTCAGAATTTAAAGAGGCTTTGACATCTATGGCAAGTGCCAAGGCAACAGGAAATGATGGTATCCTGATTGAGGTTTACAAGGAGGATTCTCCTGTACTTCATGAATTGATGATCAAGCTTTTTAATTAAATAATTTCAGGTACGGCGATTCCGGCTTATTTTACAGAATCAATTGACTTATGCTTTTTGAAAAAAGATAAACCATTGGCTAGCCCTAATTTATATAGATCAATTAGTTTGCTAAATGAGGACTATAAATTATTTATGAAACTTTTAGCTAATCGTGTTGCTCCAGTGGCACACAATTTGATTCATAGACACCAAAATGGTTTCCTTCCTCAGCGATCTATGATGAGTAACACAAATGATCTGATCTATTGACTTTTTCTCAGAGAATAAAATCAAATCAGCTATCATAATGGTCGATGCAGAGAAAACATTTGATTTAGTTAACTGATCAGCTTTATTTCAGATCCTATGGCAGCTTGGGTTTTCTGACCAACTTGTTAATGTTTTATGGAACTAATATTCAAAGGGGATAACCAGAATTACTATTAATTCTCAAGATACAGGTTAAATTATTATTTGAGGGGGATGTGCCAAAGCTGTCCACTTTCGACAGTGCTATTTACTTTTTTATTGAGCCATTGGCCATCCTTTAATGAAATAACAATTCAATTATACCTCCTATTTTGGATATATCCAAGTTTAAACTATTTACAGATTCAATTATTTTATATTTGGCAGCATCTCAAGCAAATATTCAGAGGATGCTGAACAGATTTAACGAGTTTGCTTCTGCAGGTGGGTATGCGATCAATCACAGTAAACCAGAGATACTCCTATGTAACGATACAAGGTAAGATCTTCCCATTCTAATTATGGATCAGTTTTCTTTAGCACATCCTATTAGGTTTTTAGGTGTATCTGTCACCTCTAGCATCTCAGACCTTTTCAAGTTACACTACAAAACAATGCTAATTAAGGTTAAACATTATTAGAGAGTTGGCATCTTTAACCGCTGTCGATCATAGGCTGAGTCTCATTAACTAAAATGTCAATCCAACCCTTATTTTAGTTTTCAAATGTTCTGATGAAGGTAAACAAGAGCTACTTTAATGAGATTGATAATTTAATCAGGATTTTTTTATGGAAAGATCAGCGTCCTCTAATCCATTTGACTAATATGCAACTATGTAAAGATCAGGGGATATTGGCATTAACGGACTTCTGTTTAAATTATCGAGCCGCCTTTTAGATTCAGTTTTATTATATAGAATGACCCACTGTCTGTTGATATTGTTTTTTAAGAGCAATGTTAAAAGAGACATAGCTTCAACTTTCGTTCATTTACAAAAAAAAAACCTTGGAAATGCCCAAACATAAACTAGATACAAAACATTAAAAGAAATTACATTGAGAAAAAATGAAATTAGTTTAAAGTATGGGATACCGGCTTGCTACTCTTTCCTCTCATTGCAGGATTGTAAAAGTTTGGGATTGCATATATTGGGCCATCTAATCGAGTTAAGGAAAAGGCAGGGATTTAATACATTAGCGGATTATAGAATTAACGATACATGGAAGAGTTGGTACCAGCTTGCCCTGCAAGGGAATGAGAGCAGGTCCGTATTGTGTCTTAGTTTTGCACAAATTTCAAGTTTCATGAGAGATTATGCTTATACTTTAGGGGATTTCACTGTGCATTCATTGAAATTACTTTTTAAAAAGTAAATTGTTAGGATTGGGAAATTGGTATAGTGTCCTGCACCAGAGTCTATGGGAGTAAATAATTCAGAAAATCCTCGGTAAAATATTTTCTGCAACTGGGTGTGTTATCTCCCCTAAACAGTGGGCAGATATTTCCATTTTGGCCTTAAACGTTTTAGAGCAGCACATTTTAAAAGAATGGAATTTTTGCTACATGGATTTTGTACCATACACCTCAATTTCTACATAAATACTTTCCTGATGTCCTAATCAATGTTTTAGATACAATACATTGGCACAAATATATTTGAACCATATTTTTTGCTTGTCCAGTTCTGGAAAACAAATTTGGGCCAGAATATTTAGTTTTATGAGCCAGCACCTGGGGAAAAGGGTGACACCAGATCAATTGGTAGTCTTATTGGGTCTTTCAAGCAATAATGAACCACTACTGAAGAGTGAACAAAGAATTATATTATAATCTGTCTCATTGTATGAGCGTTGATTTTTCAACTTTGGAGATCGGCAAGTCGCCTTTTTGTTTAACCAATGGCAAGCCAAAATGGCTAGGGTGAGGCAATTCGAATTTATATATACGCTGAAAGGAATAATCTTTTTACTGCTGAATGAGGGGTTAAGAAATTACTGTATATAGAAGTTACAAAGCATTAGCACTTTAGTTTGTATTTTTGCACACAGGGGTGTGGAATTCTTTTAAAATTCTGCTTCCCCAAAGGGAAAAATGATTCAGAAATCTACTTGCCCTTTTGGGAAATCCTCTTGTTCCACTTACTACCTAAATCTTACAAGAACCAAAACAGACAAGTTCAGAGATCTTTTGAAAAGCTATTTTTAATAGCAAAAACATGTCTAGAGTTTGGACAGCTTGTGGTGGTCATGAGAATGAAATGGTGCAATTTAGAATGTTTTAGTTTATTTTTCAAGTTCACTCATTTTAACTCCTTTACCCTGATACAGAGCTCCTACTGGTGGTGCAGTGCTGGAATGGAGCTACTTTATGATTATTATTATTATTATTTTTGAGTTTTATATAGCGCTAGCTAGAGCCAAAGGTATCAGAGCGCTTTACATGTTATGTGATAACGTTTACAAGAGATATAAGAGGTGATTCGTAGGAGTCATAGTTGAACAATACAGCATTATGTGGTTATAAAGTCAAACAAGTATAAAAAAAAGTATACGATAGACACTTCCACATATCTTGTATTGACTAAAGATGCACTGGAATTCGCTGAGATGCCCTGTGCAATAGTAAATACAAAGATCAGAAATTAACCAGATCCTCCTCAGCAGTTAACAACGTGCCATTTTGTTGAAACACTTCCTAGGCTCAACGCTTCTCTTTATTGTAGTAATAAATGCCCTACAGAGCTTCGATCTGCTGATGTTTCAGTCCCAGTCTTATCATTTCAGGGGACTATCATCAGGTGAGGGTGACGTGGAATTGGTACTTGTGATACAAAGGTAAAACAGATCCGTGCAGTATGTGCATTAACCCACTTTTATAAAGGAGGATGATTGGAACCGGGGACCAATAAATTAAAAATAATCTTTGCATATTGTGCATTAACCCCTTTAACTATCACTCTAAAGTTGAGATTGGTGACCTTCAAGAAAATACGTGGATACCTTCAGTAGGTCCATTTACACAGTTGTGTGACTGGAATTGCAACTCAAACCGTAACTCTAAAGTTGGTTCAAGTATTGGTACCACTCAACAGCAAATTACATCTATACCTCTTGAAAGGTCACATTCACAAGGCACTTAAATCACATTTTAACACACAAATTGCAATTCAACTTTTTACAATTTATAAATAATGTTCATTCTTTTCCCTTTCCTGCTTATCTTCTGGAGCTCTGGTTTCTTCGCCTACAGACTCGTTTTTTCATATTTTTGCTATCTACTGTCTATTTTATCTTCCTTTTTATTGTTCTCTCACTTTATTTTTCCTCTCTGGTCTCTTCTAGCTTTTTCGGCTCTCTCATCTTGCTCTCTCCTTCAAGTTAAAGTGATAGACAGAGCAGAATGACTTCAATAGCTGCTGCTTTTGAGCTACTGATCCTAAATATCTCTTTAGAGAGGAGAGGCACAGAAAAGCGTCTGACAGCCCTGTGAACATCTGCTAAGAGAGGCACTCTGCAAAAAGGTAGGCACTAAACACACTGCAGACATTCCTCATTCGAGGAACACATACAATTTGCAAAGACAAACCCTTTATTTTGCCTCCATACACATCCAACACACAGACACAACCTCCTGCAAAGGCACATTAAAAACTCACACAAACTGATATGGCAAACTCACCCTCCTCTAGAATGAACACGCATCAAACCTGCAGATACACATTCTCCTTCAGTCGTACTTTAAAAACAATCACACACGTTCCTCTGCTTGAAAGGCTTTCGGCCTTGAAGAGCCAAGTGTGTGCACACACACACAATCCACACAGGCACACAACTTGCAGACACACCATCACTGCAGCAGACAGTGAGCAGAGGAATACCACAGCTAACCATTGCAAAGACTTAAGCTTCTGAGAGATTGAAATGGAGGGGAAAAGGGCATAGGGCGTAGGGTAGACTTGACGTTCAAACTCCATGGGGAACAAGCTGCTGACATAGGGACCAGTGCAGAGGCAGCTACCACGGAACTTGTAGACGAACTCAGAGGTGGTTAAGTGTATTTGGTCTCTAGCTGTGTCTTCAAAAGTGGTGGGTAAAGTTATAGAGATTCCTCCCAAAGTAGGGAACGGACTAATGTTTTCATGAGGTCAGGGGCCAGCAAATGTGATCAGATGGCGTGAGTATGGGTTGCATCAATGAGGAAAGATTGCTGTACTGATAACATCTCTAGAGACCTGTGGACGAGAGAGGGCTAGTGTAGTTTCAGTACAAGTGGTGATGGGAGACAGCGGGGAATGCCAGGCACACTCAGCCTATAAATACACACATTCACACCATTCAGACACTCAGCTCTTTCTACAGCTGAATCCTACCACCCTATCCCAGCCAGTAAAGAAGAAACTGTGCCTGGACACAGAGCTGAACATGCCAATGCTGCACAGTAGGCAGCTGAAACCTGCTGGAGAAAGCTGCAGAGCCTGGCTGAAAGCTCCATTGGCAGGGAGAGGCATCTGAGGTATAGGTCGACCAAATAGCATGGAGTAGTGTCCAGATACTATGCGCAGGAGAAACGTGGACTCAAAAGACTACGAGAAGAGGCCCCAGTAGCAGCATTAAATGCACAATTTGGACTCCGATCAGAACGACCTTGGAATGTGTCAAATGAGAAGGAAAGGGGGCGGGGTCTTCGAAATGATAATTGCAGGTACTGCAAGGGCAGAGATGAGAGGACACATTCCCTCCAAAGCCTCTTATAAATGACAATGCAGAAGCTCTAATGAAGGGAGCAACATTGTCTTCCCCTTACTTGCATATTTTTACAAGGATCTTGGTGCTCCAGCATATGCACACATCAGCATCTGAATAAAAGGAAGACGGAATACCCAGTGATCCCTATGAGCACATCACTAGGCGGTTATAGCAACAGGGGATGTTTTATCTAGAGGAGGGCACATTGTTTTGCCACCCAATCCCAGAATTGAGAACAGTTCTCGACCTCTGGTCAATCACAGGCCCTCAAGTATTTCCCACATGTTTGGGAATTGTTTCTGCTGCACTTATTGGCTGGGAGCATCAGGCTTCCGTAGCTCTGTGTGTTTCTTACAGTAATTTCATATCTAGTTGCCCACCGGACAAACTAGACTTCAAGTCTTCATGTTTGGGACTGAAATCCACATGGCTCGGGCATCGGGCGATATAAATTCCCGACCCCTGTGCACTCTTTCTCCCTATGTAGCAATTATGTAGCAATGCTTTAGAATGCTCAGGCAAATGGATTTCCATGGGGAAGGTGATGGCTATTCCACTTTCGGTTTTGCACGATTGCACTTTAATGATTGTTATGCTTTCTGGGAAATGTTGACAGCATACAATAATGATCAATTTCATAGGGATTTGTATGTATAATATTGCAATTGGTTTGTCCTAGTCTAGAGGCAGGTCGATGGTTATTGCACTTTAATATTTTGCGTGTTGCACTAGATATGAATGCTCTGTTCTCTGAAAACTGTTAGGGGAAAACATTTATATTTTTTATATATTCGATATATGGTACTTTTCTGAGATGATTCTTGGGATGTGATTTTTACTTTTTACTAATGTAAAAGTGATACTACTGAAATAAATGTATACTAAACCAGAGCTTTACAAACGTGAAGTGTCAGTTTAAAAATGTAAGATTTAATTTATACCACAAAAGAATTCACAGATGCTGTGTTGTTCCCCCGGCTTTTAGGATAATCTCAGTGAAGAGAGAGATAAAGGGAGTCCTCAGATGTAAGCCATTGTTCATACTCATCTGCCTTACTATTGAAGGACTTAGAATCAGTATAGTGCTTTTAGTGATCACGTACTGTCAGATTCTGAGTGTTCACAAATTTTAATAAAGAGAGTAATAACATCTCTCAGCAGGAAAGCATTACTACAGCACTTCTCAATAGGAATTGGGTACTCTCAAGATTATGGATTCCTGTACTTCTCCGTATCCACTTCTAGAACTGACTATCCTCAATGTAATATTATAAAATAATTGATGCTGTTGTTGATGCTACAGATATTACATGCTGAATTTTTTATTAGAGTGTCCTCATGGGAATTTTGTTGCCCCCTTGTCCTCCTTACTGTTGGCAACCGCCTTGCTAATGCCCTGCCTGGAGTACTGCAACTGCAGTCTGTAACTAGTGCAACTATATTTATCCTCTGGTCCAGTATTCTCAACAAGATGCAGAGAACGTAAAACCATGCAGCCTATGCTAAATTAAGTTGTGATGGAACAACCAGATTACAATCAACTTTAAGGCAGTGCCCTGGCCTCCTGTCAGGTAATGCATTGCCTTCAATGTGCACAGAGAAATCAACTGCTCAGATCCTGGTTAACTCTACTGCACTATCCCACCCCTACTAGCCTAATAGATGCTTTTTATCACTTTCTGACGACAGTCTATCCATAACAAATGGAATGTGAAAATACATCGCTAGGAGATCCCTACTCCCTGATATGTTAAAGCTATGGAACCCCCCAATATCTTTGACAATGAAATAGCTCTTAAATTACCATGAGAGGCTTAGAGACCACATCTCAGGCCACACAGAACACTAATACGAGGAAAAAGCCTCTTCATGTCAAAATGTTTCTTCTATCACTTTTTATTCAGATTTTCCCACTCAAGTGACCCTTTCTGAAGCAACCATTTGGCAGAATCTGTACTAGATAACCTAAACTGTAATTTACACAATATATACTGAGCACAATATTGCTTGAAAGTGTAGAAACATGAATGGTCAAACTAGATCATGTACAAGGACATAGCTATCAGTAAATGCTGTAGTTGCAGAGGCAGTGGGGCCAGGTGGGTGAAGCAACTTAATGCACCCAAGTTACAGTCATTTTTACAACCAAACCAGCGAGTTGTAGGCCCCATGGCATCATTGCTATGCCACTGATCATGGTGGACTCTGATCTGACTCTTCCCAAGAACTGGGAAAGAAGGCAGACAAATGGGTCCGCACCAGGGTAAAGCAGAAAAACAATGGTGGTGGAGGTGACCAGAAGAAGCAAGATTCTTCTAAGGCCCAAGAGAAGGGTGGGGACAAGGGTAAAGATAAAAAGGAGTCTTCATAAGGTCCCCCAAAAATCTTCCTCTGGGGTTGGGTCCCAAAACTCCTCTTCCTCTGACAAGAAACTGTGGTGATACCTATGTATGGAGAAAGGCCACAGAGCAAGGATACTAATTGCTCTAAGGCTAACACCAAAGAACCTACTACTATTGCCCCTAAGGCAACTAGCGCCCCTAGCACCAGTACACGTAGTGCCCCAGGGATTTGTAGGGTTAACCTTGGGTTCTGCAGTGGGTTCTGGCCTAGTCAGAACTCCCACTCAGGCTGTCCTTGTCTGTGACAGTGGCATGGAACTTGCCACTTTACTAGTAAGTCCCACTAACTTGGGCAAGTACAGGCAACAGCCTCTGATTAATGGTCAGGAAGCTGTGGCATACAGGGACACAGGGGCCAGTGTCACTATGGTGACAAAGAAGCTTGTGTCTCCTGGCCAAATCATACTTGGTCAACTTTACTAAGTGACCAATGAAAGCAATGCCATTATTGATCATTCCTTGGCAATTGTAAATGTCAGCTGGAGAGGGGTAGCTGGCCCTTAAAAAGTTGTGGTTTCCCCAGACTTACCTGTGGACTGTCTGTTGGGCAATGATTTAAAACTTCAGCCTGGTCCGAAGTGGAGTTCAGGACACATGCAGAGATGATGGGAATCTCTGCCAGTGCATTTGCTGTTACTAGGGCTCAGGACAAACAGTTAGGCACTGAGGGAGCACTGGATCCTGGATAAATGGACCACCTCGCTCCTAAGAGAAGGAGCAGGAAGGGTAAGGAATTATCCTCCTCCCAGACTCCTAGTGAAGAACAGTCTCTAGAGGGAGATGATCCTAACCCCTGTGAAGGAACTGTCCTAGAGGAACTTGGGCCTGACACAGCAGAGTTCTTGGGGGCAGGGGGGCCTTCCTGGGCAGACATGAGTCTTGAGCAGCAATCTTGTCCCTCTCTTGAACAGCTCAGACAGCAAGCTGCTGCTGAGGAGGCAGGGAATGTCAGTGGGTCCCATAGAATCTATTGGCAGGATGGGCTTCTATTTTCTGAGAGTAGAGACCCCAAGCCTGGTGCCACTGGGAGGCTGGATATACCTCAAAAGTACCGGGGTTTTCTTCTGTCCCTAGCGCATGACATTCCCCTCGCAGGACATCTTGGGCAAAGCAAGACTTGGGAGAGGCTTGTCCCTCATTTTCACTGGCCCAACATATCTGAAGATACCAAGGAGTTTTGTTGATCTTGTGTCACTTGCCAAGCCAGTGGTAAGTCAGGTGGCACTACAAAGGCCCCTTAATTCCACTTCCAGTGGTTGGGATTCCCTTTGAGAGGGAAGGGATAGACATTGTTGGTCCCTTAAACCCTCCATCAGCATCTGGACACAGTTACATCCTAGTGGTGGTGAACCATGCCACTAGGTATCCAGAAGATATTCCACTTAGGACCACTAAACCTCCTGTAGTCGCTAGGGCCCTTCTGGGAGTCATTTCTAGAGTGGGTTTTCCTGAGGCGGTCTTGTCAGACAGAGGTCAAACTTCATGTCTAGCTACAAAACTACAGTGTGGAAAGAGTGTGGTGTAAACTATAAGTCTACCACACCCTACCATCCATAGTGCAATGGGCTTGTTGAAAGGTTCAACAAGACCCTCATGGGTATGATCATGGGACTCCCAGAAAAGCTCAGGCGATAATGAGATGTCTTACTACCCTGCCTTCTCTTTGCCTACAGAGAGGTTCCTCAGAAGGGGGTGGGCTACAGCCCATTTGGATTTCTGTAATGACATCCTGTTAGGGGTCTGTTGTGTCTAGTTAAGGAGGGCTGGGAGCAGCCTCTCAAACCTCCTAAAGAAGATATTGTGGACTATGTCCTTGGCCTGCGTTCACATATGGCTGAGTACATGAAGAAGGCTAGCAAAAGCCTTGAGGCCAGCCAGGAGCTTCAGAAAGATTGGCATGACCAAAAGGCTGTACAGGCTGTTTACCAGCCACAACAGAAAGTTTGGGTGTTGGAGCCTGTGGCCCCAGCAGCACTCTAAGACCAGTGGAGTGGCCCCCACACCATCCTTGAGAAAAAGGTGAGGTCACCTACTTGGTGGACCTAGGCACTCCCAGAAGTCCCCATGTGACAGTCTGCCTTTAAAGATTAAAATCTACAGACAGCCTGACCATGTCAGAGGCTGCATCAGGACTGAGGTCAAAAAGATGCTGGAGTTGGAGGTCATTAAACCTTCAGATAGCCCTTGGGCTAGTCCAGTATTCCTTGTGCCAAAACCTCACGCCCAAGATGGTTAGAGATGAGGTTTTGTGTAGACTAGAGACCTTAATACAGTCACTAGGACTGATGCCCATCCAACTTTTAGCGCATATGAGCTAATTGATACTCTGGTCTCAGCCAAGTATCTTAGTACATTTGACCTGACTGCTGGCAAATCATACTCTCTGAGGATGCCAAGCCAAAACAGCATTTTCAACCCCTAGTGTGCATTATCAATTTATTGTAATGCCTTTTGGCTTGAAGAATGCACCTGCCACATTTCAGAGGTTGGTGAACATAGTTTTCACAGGTCTGGAAGCTAATAGTGCAGCATATCTAGATGATACTGCTGTCTTTAGTTCCACCTGGGAGGATCACCTGGTCCACCTCAGGAATGTTCTGGAGGCCCTGCAAAAAGCAGGCCTCATTATAAAGGCCATAAAGTGCCAGATAGGGCAGAGCAAGGTTTTATACTTGGGCCACCTTGTAGGTGGAGGCCAGGTTCAGCCATTGGAGAGCAAAATCCAGACCATAATGGACTCAGGTAAGAGCTTTCTTGGGCCTAACTGGGTACTACAGGAGGTTTGTTAAGGGATGTGGGTCCATAGTGACTCCCCTTAATGAGCTCACCTCCAAGAGAATGTTTAAAAAGGTTCTGTGGACAGTTAGCTGTCAAAAGGCATTTGATGACCTGAAGCAGGCCATGTGCACTGCTCCCATCCTGCAAAGTCCTGACTACTTCAAAACCTTCATTGTCCATACAGATGCTTCTGAGATAGGGTAGGAGCTGTTTTGTCACAACTTAATGCAGAGGGCCAGGAACAACCAGTAGCTTTTATAAGCAGGATGTTGACCCCCAGGAAGAAGCGTTGGTCAGCTGTTGAGATGGAGGTCTTTGCTGGGGTCTGGGCCTTGAAGAAGTTGAGGCTATACCTGTTTGGTACTCACTTCATTGTTCAGACAGACCATTAGCCCCTCTTATGGCTAAAGCAAATGAAGGGTGAAAATCCCAAACTTTTGAGGTGGTCCATTTCCCTAGAGGGGATGGACTTTTCTGTGGAACATAGACCTGGGAGCAACCGTGCCAATGGAGATGGACTCTCCAGATATTTCCACTTAGAAAATGAAGACTCAACTTGGCAAGGTTAGTATCATCTCCTTTTGTTTGGTGGGAGGGGGGGTGTGTAGGAAAGTAGGATCTGCTTTCATTGTTACCACCACTTTTTACTGGTGTAAGTATGCCTTTGTGACTAGTCTGGCTAGGATCCTGCTAATCAGGACCCCAGCCACTGTGCTTCCTCCTTAAATTTGTCATGGTAAGTATTTTGGCACCTCCCCAATTGGCTACTGGTGCGCCTATGTAAGTCCCTAGTATATGGTACTAAGGTACACAGGGCACAGGTACACCAGGGGTCTCCCAAGGGCTGCAACATGTATTATGCCACCCATGAGAGACCACTCAAACTGTGACTACAGGCGTGCTATTGCAGCCTGTGTATGGTGTTGCTAGCACCACTTACAACAGATGTTTCCTTATATCTGAGGTCACTGCACTTAAAACCTACAAGTCACTCCTAAGGCAAGCCTTTCAATCCTGAAGGCAGGGAGCTAGGTTATACGTGTGAGGGTGCCCTGCATGAGCAGGACACCCCCTACAAACCCCGGAGTCAATTCTCCAGGCTTTGTAAGTGCAGTCAGCCATTTTGATACATATAGTGCCCATCGGTCACTACGCGATGGCTAACTATATATTGCTGTGCCGAACCTGCACATGTTTAGTAACAAACATGTTGGATTCATACCCCAACACAGTTACTAGTGTTGGAGGTATGATTCCATGCACTGGGGGGCTCCTCCGGGAAGCCCCCAGTACTCCTGGTCCCAGGGTCTGCCAGCAAGCTAGCGCTGCTGCAGACCCCAGACACGACTCTGCCCTCCTGCTGCTGAGCTGAGCTCGAGCAGGGGAAGGTAGAACAATAGGTCTCCTGTCACAGGGAGGTGTGACCACCTCCCAGACAGGACTTGGTGCATTGGGCAGGGGTGGGGGTGCTTGCCAGTGTCACCAGACTACTTTGAAGGGCACATTTACTGCCCTCCTTGCATACTCTAGTTTTCCACATCTGTTGCTCCTGCCAAGGCTTGTTGGTGCTCCTACCAGACACTGACCCCCTGGTTCTTGACTCTCGACGTGGGACAGCACGTGAACGGCTCCTGGTCTTCCTCAGTGTCGCCTGGTCCTCACAGCTGCAGGAACAAGTTCACCGTCATCACTCCTGGATGTTCCCGCATCGGTGGTCATTGCTCTTCCCTGCCTACTAGTCACCTCTCAGTGGCATAGACTCTGTCCCCTCTGCTTGCAGGTTCTACTCTTCAAGAATCCATCCTTGGATTCCACCGGTCTCTTGCACAGTCTTCGCCAGCGGCATCTTTTATGAAGTCCTCCATTGTGGTCTATGGTGGTTTCCGACGTCACTTCGCACCTATGTACCCGGCTTCTTTGGTGTAGGTATTCCGGTTCCTGGGGTATCCACGGGTGGGGTGACTTTCCAACCTTTTGTCTTCCACAGGGTTTCTTCAGGGTCCACTGTAAAGGGTCCTTCTTCAAAACTGCAACCGCGACTTTCCCGTTGACTTCTATTGAATACACGGCTGTGTTTCCACTCTGCACACAACCTTCGTGGGGTTCCTGGGTACTTACCTGGGGGGATTTCTTGTGTCCCCAGCTCTTCTGAGTCTCCTGGTCCAAATCCCGACTTCGGTCGCAATTCATATTCCACTTTCTCAGTATATGGTTTGGTCTCCCCCTGGAGACCACTGTGTATTGTGCTTACTTACCTGTTTACAATTGAAGTATTGTGTGTATTTGTGTTAATATCTCCAGATAGGAGACATACCAATGTGTTAAGGAGGGTTGTATTATAAAAAGACATATTTTTATAATTACACTGTGTGGTTCTTTTTCATTTAATCTAGACTATATGATTAGATCAGGTAAAAAAAGCTGTTTAACACTCTTTCTGGACAAAGCCTGAAGGCTGCTCTCCACAGCTACCACTTAGAGAGCTTTCTATGGTTATCTAAGACAACTAAAATCACCATAAGGGTTGTTTGGATTAGTGCAAGGTGCTTCACTTAAATAAGTGTGCACCATATACTAAGCCAGCCTCCTACACTCTCTCAAACAGGCATTAACATGGGAAAATGTTCTCATTCCTCCAAAGGTCTCCTGCATTTCATGTATGCTGAAGTGACCAGCCAACATCCAGTGTTTGTGATATTTCTGAAATTTGGCTAGTCATAGAAATGTATAATGGAAGAGTATGCCTCCAATAGAAGTCCTGTACGAGACAGCACACACTCCCCTCTGCACCATAGTGTGAGGCTGTGCATCACATAAGGCAGCTTTATTAGAACACCAGCACAGATGATGACAGCAGCAGGAGGCCAATCCTACTAGATAATGTATGTGCGCATATCTGGTTGCTGCAGTGGGTTGCATGACAAATTAGTGAACTTGGGCCGACTTTGTCTTTGTAAAAAGGTGCGAAATTTCAAGCTTGCCTCACCCTGTAATTTGCTGGAAAGTGAGCTCTCACTTAGAACAACTTTGAGAGCTGATTATAATCCTCCCCTTTATTTACAAAATGGTATAGATAGTTTCAGTGACCATCCAGGTCAGAGCTCCTTCCCTGATGCAAACTCCATTCAGCCAGTTACAACTGGCATGTGATGAATCTAACTGCAGCAAGCTAGAACATGTAGTCCAATGTTCTACCTTGAACATTAGACTACATAAGACTTGCAATAAAAAATAAGGAATTCTGTAAATCCCATAAAAACACCAAATGAAAACTATAAACATCAAAAGGCACCAATAAATTATTTCAAAATGCAACTAGAATGAGCTTAAGTTTTCCCTTGTAGTTTAAATGTCCAAAACTCGAAATCACAGCTAGAACCAGTGCAAAGCGTATGTAACCAGTTAGCTTCATCATTCAGAATGTATCCAACCTTTACAGCGCTTTAACGATTAATCTAAAGTATACATTGTATGGGTTTTTCCTTTAGATAAGCGGAACTTTCCTTTTATCCTATGTCTCATGCATACATTATAATTTCGACCAGCAGCTGCCTGCAGCGTCCTCAAAATCATACCTCTCGTAATTCCATTGGATAGGTGCCTCCCTGGTTTTTGTGGACGATTGCATTTCTATGCGGTATGTCTATTAGTCTGCATAACATACTTTACTATTTATATTTAAACATGTCGGGCTCCTCGTTTTTGCAGCTAATTCATCCTGTCAAAGGGATCCTGTGATGCAAGGCCCAAAATGGTAAACAACAATTTCTAGTCCAAAGCATATTAATATTGTAATGTTTTGGTTTAGATAGGACAAAAACGCCAAAATATTTAGACTGCAACGTCTAACTCCAGGCAGCTACTTTCAGGTGTTGCAAGGGGGAAAAACGATGTATATGGACTGCTGACAAGGAACGCTTCCTGTTATGTACATAACTGTGCGCGGGCTGACAGTATCCGGAGGTCAGTGATTCTCGGGACGCATCTCCTGACAATGCATGTTTTATGCCTAAACGGCGGTTTCAAAAGAAAACTCAAATCGTGTTTTCAACACTGGTGAAGTCTCGTGCGTTCTCCATAGAACAGACAGTAACTGGTTAGAAGCCGATCGGAAGCGCGACTATCACTGCCTGTCACGCGTCACCCTCATTAAAAACATCCTTTGCGCTCTACCTCGCCCTAGATGCGTTAATTTGAAGAACAAAGGGGCAGATTTACAAGGCCCTTGCGCCACTTTTGCGTCACTTTTCCCATGTTAAAAGTGACGCAAAAGTGGCGCAAGGGGCTTGTAAATCTGCCCCAAAGTGAGGAGAAAACTGTTACAAATCTTCAACAGTAGCGGCAGTTCTCTCCCCACCCCATCTCATTTAGGTGTCCGTTGGAAGCGCAGCTGCCGTTGCCACTCTGAAACAACTCGCGAGCCAGACAATAACAACACTTCCCTCACACCGGTGTGTCAGTGTATCAGGCATCACTGGGACGCGTGTAGCGGCAGGTCTCCCCCTGGGCAGGACTGCGCTTGTCGTGTGTGGGAGCGGTTTGCGTTGTTGTGTAACTGGAGCTGCTCTGTGGTGACTGCGTCACGCGGAAAATAGATCTGGTCTGAGGCGGCGCTCACGTGGGCAGCAGTTGACAGGCAGCGTGCTTTTAAGCTCCCACTACTTCCCTCCTCTGTACCCAGTTGTCTTTTCTCCTCCACCCTGCTCCCAGCCCTCCTTGCTGCTGTACCTTGTTGAGGTGGGGGTTGCGGGTGATGTCATAGCCCCTCTTGTTGGTGTAACGGAAGGTTGTGCTATCGGCTCCCTGCTGCTTCTTGTCGCCGGAACTCTGCTGGGGGGTCTCTTCGGGTTTCTTTTGCGCTGACGCCATTGCTCACGTGTTGGTCTCGCTTTAGAAAGTATAGACAGGGTAAAATACACTTTCACTGAACTAATGATGTTGCAGGGTGCCGGTGGTCCCTGGTGGAGTTGGGACAGTCTGTCTGCGGTGCTGCTCCGGGCTGCGACGTGTGTATCCAGTGTCACAGCATGCGCTGAGTCATGGGCAGGACCGGTTCTTCGGCTCATCAGCAAGTTTTATCACCGCACCAGGCGGGCCAAGGGGCAGATGCAAATTGCCCTACTTACAATAAAATACAAGCCTGCTGAACTTGCATAAGGCATGCTTTCATCACCATTAACCGATAAGGACCCGTTTCTTGTCAGGGGAGTGTGATTAAAGTACGCTTTAGCTGAAACTGATATGAAGGCAAGCAAGAAACCAAACACTGGATCTGTAATAAAATCTTCTGTAATACAAATTTCAACAGAGCTCACAGCCATAACAAACTACATCTTTGGAAGTAAAACAATCAGCATTGCTGCAACCAATGATTAACTTTTCTACTGAATTGCTTCATCAGCATGTTTCCATATCAGTGTTTTTATGGTTACGTGGGTATGAATACATTATTACCGTTCCATTGAACAAAATCAGAGGAAAACTGCATATTTTGTCTATTCACAGTCAAAATACATAGATTAAGTGAGTCTCAAAAGTAGATTGTAACAGTTTTGTTTTGAATAATCTAACAACGTCTTAAAAATGTTCTGCCCCCTGTAGCATGCTGCACTGCGGGCCACCTGAGGCCTAAATACAATGGGCATACACTAAATAAACACCACACCACTTGGCATCACAGTTGGGTGGCGACTGACCTTGTGTGGCCACGCCCCCGTTTATTAATCACGCCCGGACCACGCCTGGTCTGAGGGCCTGATTCACAGAACTAACTTACGTCAAAAACGTAAAGTTAGTACTTTTTGGTATTCACAGAATACACTTACTCATTTTGGTATTCACAGAATGAACGTACTCACTTCGGTATTCACAGAAGTTAGTAGTCCTAACTTTAGGACTCCTAAATGCCTTCTGTGAATACCAAAAGTCTTAAAGTTAGGATTTTTCTCAGTTTAGGAGTAGTAAAGTTAGGACTCCTAACTTTAGGACTCCTAAATGCCTTCTGTGAATACCGAAAGCCTTAAAGTTAGGATTTTTCTCAGTTTAGGAGTAGTAAAGTTAGGACTCCTTTACTACTCCTAAACTGAGAAAAATCCTAACTTTAAGACTTTCGGTATTCACAGAAGGCATTTAGGAGTCCTAAAGTTAGGAGTCCTTACTTTACTACTCCTAAACTGAGAAAATCCTAACTTTAAGACTTTCGGTATTCACAGAAGGCATTTAGGAGTCCTAAAGTTAGGATTACTAACTTCTGTGAATACCAAAATCAGTAAGTTCATTCTGTGAATACCAAAATGAGTAAGTGTATTCTGTGAATACCAAAAAGTACTAACTTTACGTTTTTGACCTAAGTTAGTTCTGTGAATCAGGCCCTGAGCGCGTGGGTGCGACATATCCGGCCCACGCTGGGCCCAACACTGCACCGCTAACTTATTACATCCCATCTTAACTCAGTCTCTTTTCCTTTTCTTCGCAGCTGGCTCATGACCCACCAATTTTTGAAACAGCGATTCCAATGGTATGTCCCTAGTAGAACTTTACGCTCGTTGACAGCAAAACAAGTGGGCATTCCTTTAGTTAAAAGGGCCTTATGGGGTGGTAGGAGTTTTATTACCTCCGCCTCTAAGGCCTGGAATAGCCTTCCGTTTCATCTTAGAAATGCAACTGGGCTCCTTTCTTTTAGAAGGGACTTGAAAACCTGGCTCTTTACAGCATAGATCCCGCACTTCGCAGTAACCAATTGGGTAGTATTCAGCGCCAGGACACCTCAGGGTAGCAGCCGCGCTTTACAAATTTTAATAACATAACATAACATAACACCACTTGGCATGCAATGTCTTTTAGGCGGGAACTCGGTACAGGATTTCCCCTCAGTCCGTACCTGGGATGATGACCCCAATTCGGGGGCCGAGTTGCCGATGTCACGGGTGCTTAAGGTTGGTCCTCTGGGACCGGGGGAGCCGCGCTGGTCACCTGATTGGCTCCCCTCAGCCCTCCTGTGTGATTGCTTGGCGGAGTGCCCGAGCTGTCCATTTCAACACATTCATCTCCTACTCCTCCCGCAGCAGAGTCCCCTTCTCCACCTGTGGCTGGCAAGGTTCCTTCTACTTCCTTGAACCACAAGATGTTTCTGGTTACTTCCTCTCCTCCCTTTTCCACGGTGATCATGGTTCCCTTGACGCCGGTTATGGTCCAGTATCCCGGTTCATACGGGGTCCGGAACTTTCCTCCTGGCCTTCGATCTCGCATTATTACTCGATCTCCGGATAGCAGATCATGGGGCCTGGCTCTCCTCTTGTGACTGGCTGTTAGATTCTGCTTTTCTCTCCTTCCTAGGGCATCGTCCTCATTGTAGGGCACTGGGGTCTACCCGGGGCAGGTAGGGATGGTGTCACGGCGTGGGCCATTAAACATCAGCGCCCACGGCGCTTGACACGTGGTGCTGTGTGGCGTGCTGCTGTATTCCCGGAGGAATAATTGGAGGTGGCGCTCAGGGTCTGTATTTTCAGCCATGGCAATGCGCAGGACCTTGTTAAGGGTCCTCATGAACCTTTCAATTTCTCCATTGGCTTGTGGCCATTGGGGGGTGATGCCGCGATGCTGTACTCCTTGGTGTTGCATGAATTCGCTGAATTCTCCTCCTTGGAACGGGGGCCCATTGTCGCTTTTGATCTCCTTCGGACGTCCAAACATCGCGAATGTCTTTTCAAGTGCCGGGGCAATCCGGGAGAATGCGGTAGAGCTGACGACCTCCACCACTGGGTATTTCGAGTAGCTGTCCACCATGACCAGGGTCATTCGGCCATCGGAGAAACTCCAGAAGTCGATGCTCACTTTCTCCCATGGGGCCTTCCCATGTTCCTCCGTCTGAATAGGTGCAAGTCGTTCTGGCGCACTGGTCAACTGGCACAGCGGGCACCTCTTCACGATCTCCTCCACCCGGCTTTCTAGCCCTGGAAACAAGACTTTTTCCCGCATCCTGGCCTTCATCTTTTCAATCCCTTGGTGTCCCCCATGGGCCAATTGAGTTGCGTGATGTTGTAGGGCTGCAGGGATGACTATGCGAGACCCCCGCAGCAGGATTCCATCCTGGGTCATGCTCAGCTCATTTGAAATCCTCCACATTTTTGGGAGGTACTCCCTTTCGGGCCCTGACCAGTCGTTGGCCGTCTGCAGGAAACGATTCCAGTTGCCCCCTTGGACAGCACTGCGCACTCTGATGATGACCGGGTCCCACTCAGTTGCTGCTGTGATATCAGCCAGGGTTACCGCTTTGGGGCACATGAGCGTCGAGATCATGTTCAGGTGGGCCTCCAGCACTTCGACTTACTGCGTCTCTTCTTGGCACTCTCGTGGGGCTGGTGTCTAGAGAGAAAGTCGGCTGGGTTCTTGGCGCATGGCCGGTACACCACCTCCATCCTGTACTGCTGGAGTCCGACGGCCCATCGTTCGATCCTCGGGGGTGGATGAGGTGCTGATCCTTTGAATAGGGTCACTAGCGGCTGGGGGTCTGTGACGACCTTGAATGGTTGGCCGCAGATGTACAGGTGAAAATGCCGGCATGCCCAATGAATGGCCAGGGCCTCTCGCACAATCTGTGCATAGCGTTTTTCGGTGGGTGATAGGGACTTGCTGGCGTAAACTAACTTGAAATCTGGAAAGGTATTCTCACGAGTGGGCATTCCCATACGTGGAGGATAAATATTATCAGCCAGGGAACGAACAGGTACCACAGATAAATTTTCAGAGAGGTGGACGCCAACAGGCGAGATGAACCCCTCAAAATTGGACTTTTGACAATACCTCTAGCGAGGAGGAAGAAGTTGCACAGGCATCAAATCAAAGCAGGGTTAGATTTAATCCTCACCAAAGTCTAACGAAGATCTAGGTGCCCTCGTGCGTTCTTTTTAAGGGCAGAATCAGAGGGGCAACAGAGGGGGAGGACAGAGAGGCAGAGGCCCTGCACGTTAGAATCAAGATCAGTCATGGCCAACCTACTCACCACAAGTAACCTGCAGTCGGGGCAGGACCCCGCTATAAATAACATAGTGGTCAATTTATCTGACCACCATTTGACATCTAATGAGTTGCAGGTTTTGAATAAAGGATTAGGGTACGTTCCGACCCCCCGCCATGATTCTTTTAAATGCAGAATGGAGTTTCATGAGATAATGAGAAAGATCAAGATAAAAAATGTTTTTGCAAAGAAGGAGCCTGATCCACCCTCATTATTTTCAACTAATTTACACCGCCCTTCACAGTTCTGTCCACCTAGTTCATCAGTAGGACCAGAGGTGTTGGTGTTTGAGCAAAGGGTTCTTGATGATATTACTGCACTAGAACAATCAGAGAGGCAGCGCACTTTCAGTAATATGAGTCGTGAGGACTGGCAGGCAATAAAAAGTTTGCAGGACAATGACGAAATAACTATAAAATCTGCAGACAAAGGCGGGGCAGTAGTTATAATGAGCACAACTGACTATGAAGCAGAAGTCATGAGACTCCTTGGGGTGCGTGAAAATTATCAACCGCTCCCCAGTGACCCTGTCAGATATCTTCAAGATCTGATTAAGACAATGGTCACACAGGCTAAGGACAAAAAATGGATTACAAATAAGGAGGCAGAGTTCTTAATGAACACCCAACCCAGGACACCGGCATTTTATATACTGCCGAAAATCCATAAGGCTCAACGACCGCCACCGGGGTGCCCGATAGTTTCAGGGATTTTATCTGTCCTTGAACCATTGTCCCAGTTCGCCGACTTGACTTTTTCTTGAGGGAGGCAGTATTAAAACAACCTTCCTATGTTCAGGACACATCCTTTAAACATCCTTGACGAACGATAATTCAATTCCACACAGCAGTTTCTAGTAACTATAGACATTGAGTCTTCGTATACTAGCATACCCCAAGAGGCAACGCTGGTGGCAGCAGTGCGTGCCCTTGGGGCCCAGGAGTGGTTTTACGATACTCCTCAGTCATTCGTGCTACAGTGCATAGAGTTGGCTCTGACACAAAATTACTTCAGCTATAAGAACAAGCTGTTTTTACAAGTGTCTGGAACATCAATGGGCGCAACTTTTGCGCCCAGTATGGCCTGCATTTATGTGGGCCAGTTTGAGGAACACTATATTCACCACTCGTCAAACCCCTTCCAGAGGAATATTAGCCTCTGGAAGAGGTATATATACGATGTCTTGTGCATATGGTCCGGCTTTGAAAGCTATCTCCTTGAGTTCCTGGATTGGCTGAATGGCCTGGATACATGTCTTAAGTTCACGTGGACCATAAGTAACCAACAGGCGGTCTATCTTGACTTAGACATTTCAGTGGTTGACAATATATTATGTACCACTGTGCATCAGAAACCCACAGATAGGAACTCGTTGCTGCATTACCAGTCATTCCACCCAAGAGCCTTGCGTGACAATCTTCCTGTGGGCCAGTTTCTACGGTACCGCAGGAATTGTTCCACTGCAAGTGCCTATATGCAGCAATCTGAAAATCTAGCTGACAAACTGGTACAGAGGGCCTATCCTAAGAGGGTAGTGAATAGAGCACGTAAGAGAGCCCGTAATACCCCTCGTGAAGCTCTTTTAGAAAGGAATGTGAAACAGACTAATGATTGCCTGCCAGTAGTCATGACTTTTGTCCCCTTGTCTTCGAAAATTCGTCAGGCTATAAGGAAACACTGGTCAATACTGTTCACGGCTGAATTCAAGATGCCACAGCCCAGGTTCGGGTTTAAACGCGCATGTAATTTGAAGGATAAATTGGTACATACGCGGCCTGTGCAGCGCATTAAGAATACATCCATTCCATCTGGACACTACCCTTGTGGGAGTTGTTCAGTATGTGATTTGACTGAGAAAACTAGCAGTGTGCAGTTGCTGAGTGGGAAGACTTGGTATCTGAATAAATTCAGCAACTGCAACACCGTTAATGTAATATACAGACTCACGTGTCAATGCGGGTTACACTAAATAGGTCTAACATCACGAAAGATCAAGGTTAGCATTCAAGAACATCTGAGTACCATAAAATCAGGAAAATTAACTACGCGTTTGGTGCAGCACTTCCGTGAACAACATCATGACCATAGATCGTTGAAATGGGTTGTGCTGGAAAAAGTAGTAGGTGAGACAGGCAGTCTTGATAAGATACTTGCTATAAAAGAAGCTCGCTGGATTTTTTCCGAGAAGGCGGATTGGCTTGATTTGAACGATTCAATTGAATGGAACAAAATCAGCAGATAATCAAACTGAGTACTGAGAATTGCTGCTATAAGCTTTTAAGTACCCCTGGATGAGTGCAGTCAATGCTACCTGGATATCAGTGATGGTTCGTTTACCAGATGTCTTTTTAAATGGACCCATGGAGATGCGTCCATTTTTGAGGAAAATAAAGCTCCTCGTGTTGTGTTTTCTATGAAATAACAATTGATTTGGCTGACGGGGGCTATTTAAGTCCAACATTAGACCGTATGAAATACACTGAAAAGTAGTCTCTATATATACACTGAGATTTTTTTAATTGAAATGACCTGCATTCACATTTGATAAATATACATGATGTCTATTTATGGATCTGAATAGACTAGTGAATGCAGTGTAATAAACAGCACTACTCTTTGATAATTTGAAGTTAAAATGTGATGAAATTAACTATTTAAAGATGGCACTCACCGTATTGACACTTGTCCTGGGTGTGCATGTAAACACTGAGTTGTTTTTGTAATTGATAAATAAAAATTATATCTTTTATAAGTGCAGAAGCTGGCCGATTTGTACACTTGAAGGTATTTTTAAGTGCAGAAGAAGTATCTGAATATGGTGTTGAACACGGGGGCACAGATATCACTTTGAGTTTCTTGGAGGGTGGGGCGAGGGAATCACGCGAGAGGAGTGAACACAGGTGGGAAGGAAATGCCTGGTTTAAAAACAGGTACGTAGGTAGATTGAGTGGTTTCAACATGGCGTTTGAACTTGGTGGTTATACCGATCGAGATAACTGCACAATTATTGCAGGTACAAACTGGGGAGTTGGGGAATGAGTTAGATAGGCGGTACAACTGAGGGGTTAAACGCTTACTGTATTGGGAGTTAGACCTGGAGCGGCATTAGAGAGGCATTTTGTTTTAAGCACGGGGAGGATTACTGAGGTTGTAAATAACAGGGACTGTTTGCGGGTGGGTGAATCGGCGGGGCACACGGTAATTGATGGGAATTATTCATTTGTTTAAGACGCATAGATCATTAATTTTGTGGTGCAGGCAAAACATGTGTTCGTGATTAATCACTGTTGTATGCAAACTATGTGGGGCTGAAGTATATTTTTTAATTAATTGTAGATAACTCCTGAAGAAGGTCAAAGAATGACCGAAATGCATTAGGTGAATTAATGTACTGGAGGAATGAAGTTTCTTTACGTGCCTGTGAATAAGCCCGGATGGGCAATTCTAGTGCAATTAAAATGCGTGAAAAATTGGAACTCTGTTTCTTTGCCGTGACAGACAAGTATGGGTAAACTATGGAAATAAACTGGATGAACTTTGATTACACCACTGATTACGTGTTTATATGTTTCACAAATGTGTATCAGGCTGTGCAACTCTTCTGCGACACGTAAACGGCGTGTCACAATTTCGTGAAGAATTGTCATAATTGTGCCCTTAGGAGCGGAGTGCATATAGAGTATATGCACGCCAAACTAGAGAAAAGAAAGATGAACTTAAATTTATGTAAAAAAACGGGTGTGCTTCAGACCTATTTAAATGAATTAAGTTCATGTGGACCATAAGTAACCAACAGGCGGTCTATCTTGACTTAGACATTTCAGTGGTTGACAATAAATTATGTACCACTGTGCATCAGAAACCCACAGATAGGAACTCATTGCTGCATTACCAGTCATTCCACCCAAGAGCCTTGCGTGACAATCTTCCTGTGGGCCAGTTTTTACGGTACCGCAGGAATTGTTCCACTGCAAGTGCCTATATGCAGCAATCTGAAAATCTAGCTGACAAACTGGTACAGAGGGCCTATCCTAAGAGGGTAGTGAATAGAGCACGTAAGAGAGCCCGTAATACCCCTCGTGAAGCTCTTTTAGAAAGGAATGTGAAACAGACTAATGATTGCCTGCCAGTAGTCATGACTTTTGACCCCTTGTCTTCGAAAATTCGTCAGGCTATAAGGAAACCCTGGTCAATACTGTCCACGGCTGAATTCAAGATGCCACAGCCCAGGTTCGTGTTTAAACGCGCATGTAATTTGAAGAATAAATTGGTACATACGCGGCCTGTGCAGCGCATTAAGAATACATCCATTCCATCTGGACACTACCCTTGTGGGAGTTGTTCAGTATGTGATTTGACTGAGAAGACTAGCAGTGTGCAGTTGCTGAGTGGGAAGACTTGGTATCTGAATAAATTCAGCAACTGCAACACCGTTAATGTAATATACAGACTCACGTGTCAATGTGGGTTACACTAAATAGGTCTAACATCACGAAAGATCAAGGTTAGCATTCAAGAACATCTGAGTACCATAAAATCAGGAAAATTAACTACGCGTTTGGTGCAGCACTTCCGTGAACAACATCATGACCATAGATCGTTGAAATGGGTTGTGCTGGAAAAAGTAGTAGGTGAGACAGGCAGTCTTGATAAGATATTTGCTATAAAAGAAGCTCGCTGGATTTTTTCCGAGAAGGCGGACCGGCTTGATTTGAACGATTCAATTGAATGGAACAAAATCAGCAGATAATCAAACTGAGTACTGAAATTGCTGCTATAAGCTTTTAAGTACCCCTGGATGAGTGCAGTCAATGCTACCTGGATATCAGTGATGGTTCGTTGACCAGATGTCTTTTTAAATGGACCCATGGAGATGCATCCATTTTTGAGGAAAATAAAGCTCCTTGTGTTGTGTTTTCTATGAAATAACAATTGATTTGGTTGACGGGGGCTATTTAAGTCCAACATTAGACCGTATGAAATACACTGAAAAGTAGTCTCTATATATACACTGAGATTTCTTTAATTGAAATGACCTGCATTCACATTTGATAAAAATACATGATGTCTATTTATGGATCTGAATAGACTAGTGAATGCAGTGTAATAAACGGCACTACTCTTTGATAATTTGAAGTTAAAATGTGATGAAATGAACTATTTAAAGATGGCACTCACCGTAATGACACCTGTCCTGGGAGTGCATGTATACACTGAGTTGTTTTTGTAATTGATAAATAAAAATTATATCTTTTATAAGTGCACAAGCAGGCCGATTTGTACACTTGAAGGTATTTTTAAGTGCAGAAGAAGTATCTGAATATGGTGTTGAACACGGGGGCACTGATATCACTTTGAGTTTCTTGGAGGGTGGGGCGAGGGAATCACGTGAGAGGAGTGAACACAGGTGGGAAGGAAATGCCTGGTTTAAAAACAGGTACGTAGGTAGATTGAGTGGTTTCAACATGGCGTTTGAACTTGGTGGTTATACCGATCGAGATAACTGCACAATTATTGCAGGTACAAACTGGGAGTTGGGGAATGAGTTAGATAGGCGGTACAACTGAGGGGTTAAACGCTTACTGTATTGGGAGTTAGACCTGGAGCGGCATTAGAGAGGCATTTTGTTTTAAGCACGGGAGGGTTACTGAGGTTGTAAATAACAGGGACTGTTTGTGGGTGGGTGAATCGGCGGGGCACACGGTAATTGATGGGAATTATTCATTTGTTTAAGACAGATAGATCATTCATTTTGTGGTGCAGACAAAACATGTTTTCGTGATTAATCACTGTTGTATGCAAACTATGTGGGGCTGACGTATATTTTTTAATTAATTGTAGATACCCCTGAAGAAGGTCGAAGAATGACCGAAATGCATTGGGTGAATTAATGTACTGGAGGAATGAAGTTTCTTTACGTGCCTGAGAATAAGCCCGGATGGGCAATTCTAGTGCAATTAAAATGCGTGAAAAATTGGAACTCTGTTTCTTTGACGTGACGGACAAGTATGGATAAACTATGGAAATAAACTGGATGAACTTTGATTACACCACTGATTACGTGTTTATATGTTTCATAAATGTGTACCAGGCTCTGCAACTCTTCTGCGACACGTAAACTGCGTGTCACAATTTCGTGATGAATTGTCATAATTGTGCACTTAGGAGCAGAGTGCATATAGAGTGTATGCACGCCAAACTAGAGAAAAGAATGATGAACTTAAATTTATGTAAAAAACGGGTGTGCTTCAGACCTATTTAAATTAATTAAGTTCACGTGGACCATAAGTAACCAACAGGCGGTCTATCTTGACTTAGACATTTCAGTGGTTGACAATAAATTATGTACCATTGTGCATCAGAAACCCACAGATAGGAACTCGTTGCTGCATTACCAGTCATTCCACCCAAGAGCCTTGCGTGACAATCTTCCTGTGGGCCAGTTTTTACGGTACCGCAGGAATTGTCCCACTGCAAGTGCCTATATGCAGCAATCTGAAAATCTAGCTGACAAACTGGTACAGAGGGCCTATCCTAAGAGGGTAGTGAATAGAGCACGTAAGAGAGCCCGTAATACCCCTCGTGAAGCTCTTTTAGAAAGGAATGTGAAACAGACTAATGATTGCCTGCCAGTAGTCATGACTTTTGACCCCTTGTCTTCGAAAATTCGTCAGGCTATAAGGAAACACTGGTCAATACTGTCCACAGCTGAATTCAAGATGCCACAGCCCAGGTTGTCGTTTAAACGCGCATGTAATTTGAAGGATAAATTGGTACATACGCGGCCTGTGCAGCGCATTAAGAATACATCCATTCCATCTGGACACTACCCTTGTGGGAGTTGTTCAGTATGTGATTTGACTGAGAAGACTAGCAGTGTGCAGTTGCTGAGTGGGAAGACTTGGTATCTGAATAAATTCAGCAACTGCAACACCGTTAATGTAATATACAGACTCACATGTCAATGCGGGTTACACTAAATAGGTCTAACATCACGAAAGATCAAGGTTAGCATTCAAGAACATCTGAGTACCATAAAATCAGGAAAATTAACTACGCGTTTGGTGCAGCACTTCCGTGAACAACATCATGACCATAGATCGTTGAAATGGGTTGTGCTGGAAAAAGTAGTAGGTGAGACAGGCAGTCTTGATAAGATACTTGCTATAAAAGAAGCTCGCTGGATTTTTTCCGAGAAGGCGGACCGGCTTGATTTGAACGATTCAATTGAATGGAACAAAATCAGCAGATAATCAAACTGAGTACTGAGAATTGCTGCTATAAGCTTTTAAGTACCCCTGGATGAGTGCAGTCAATGCTACCTGGATATCAGTGATGGTTCGTTGACCAGATGTCTTTTTAAATGGACCCATGGAGATGCATCCATTTTTGAGGAAAATAAAGCTCCTTGTGTTGTGTTTTCTATGAAATAACAATTGATTTGGTTGAAAGGGGCTATTTAAGTCCAACATTAGACCGTATGAAATACACTGAAAAGTAGTCTCTATATATACACTGAGATTTCTTTAATTGAAATGACCTGCATTCACATTTGATAAAAATACATGATGTCTATTTATGGATCTGAATAGACTAGTGAATGCAGTGTAATAAACGGCACTACTCTTTGATAATTTGAAGTTAAAATGTGATGAAATGAACTATTTAAAGATGGCACTCACCGTATTGACACCTGTCCTGGGAGTGCATGTATACACTGAGTTGTTTTTGTAATTGATAAATAAAAATTATATCTTTTATAAGTGCACAAGCAGGCCGATTTGTACACTTGAAGGTATTTTTAAGTGCAGAAGAAGTATCTGAATATGGTGTTGAACACGGGGGCACTGATATCACTTTGAGTTTCTTGGAGGGTGGGGTGAGGGAATCACGTGAGAGGAGTGAACACAGGTGGGAAGGAAATGCCTGGTTTAAAAACAGGTACGTAGGTAGATTGAGTGGTTTCAACATGGCGTTTGAACTTGGTGGTTATACCGATCGAGATAACTGCACAATTATTGCAGGTACAAACTGGGGAGTTGGGGAATGAGTTAGATAGGCGGTACAACTGAGGGGTTAAACGCTTACTGTATTGGGAGTTAGACCTGGAGCGGCATTAGAGAGGCATTTTGTTTTAAGCACGGGGAGGGTTACTGAGGTTGTAAATAACAGGGACTGTTTGTGGGTGGGTGAATCGGCGGGGCACACGGTAATTGATGGGAATTATTCATTTGTTTAAGACAGATAGATCATTCATTTTGTGGTGCAGACAAAACATGTTTTCGTGATTAATCACTGTTGTATGCAAACTATGTGGGGCTGACGTATATTTTTTAATTAATTGTAGATACCCCTGAAGAAGGTCGAAGAATGACCGAAATGCATTGGGTGAATTAATGTACTGGAGGAATGAAGTTTCTTTACGTGCCTGAGAATAAGCCCGGATGGGCAATTCTAGTGCAATTAAAATGCGTGAAAAATTGGAACTCTGTTTCTTTGACGTGACGGACAAGTATGGATAAACTATGGAAATAAACTGGATGAACTTTGATTACACCACTGATTACGTGTTTATATGTTTCATAAATGTGTACCAGGCTCTGCAACTCTTCTGCGACACGTAAACTGCGTGTTTCGTGATGAATTGTCATAATTGTGCACTTAGGAGCAGAGTGCATATAGAGTGTATGCACGCCAAACTAGAGAAAAGAATGATGAACTTAAATTTATGTAAAAAACGGGTGTGCTTCAGACCTATTTAAATTAATTAAGTTCACGTGGACCATAAGTAACCAACAGGCGGTCTATCTTGACTTAGACATTTCAGTGGTTGACAATAAATTATGTACCATTGTGCATCAGAAACCCACAGATAGGAACTCGTTGCTGCATTACCAGTCATTCCACCCAAGAGCCTTGCGTGACAATCTTCCTGTGGGCCAGTTTTTACGGTACCGCAGGAATTGTCCCACTGCAAGTGCCTATATGCAGCAATCTGAAAATCTAGCTGACAAACTGGTACAGAGGGCCTATCCTAAGAGGGTAGTGAATAGAGCATGTAAGAGAGCCCGTAATACCCCTCGTGAAGCTCTTTTAGAAAGGAATGTGAAACAGACTAATGATTGCCTGCCAGTAGTCATGACTTTTGACCCCTTGTCTTCGAAAATTCGTCAGGCTATAAGGAAACACTGGTCAATACTGTCCACAGCTGAATTCAAGATGCCACAGCCCAGGTTGTCGTTTAAACGCGCATGTAATTTGAAGGATAAATTGGTACATACGCGGCCTGTGCAGCGCATTAAGAATACATCCATTCCATCTGGACACTACCCTTGTGGGAGTTGTTCAGTATGTGATTTGACTGAGAAGACTAGCAGTGTGCAGTTGCTGAGTGGGAAGACTTGGTATCTGAATAAATTCAGCAACTGCAACACCGTTAATGTAATATACAGACTCACATGTCAATGCGGGTTACACTAAATAGGTCTAACATCACGAAAGATCAAGGTTAGCATTCAAGAACATCTGAGTACCATAAAATCAGGAAAATTAACTACGCGTTTGGTGCAGCACTTCCGTGAACAACATCATGACCATAGATCGTTGAAATGGGTTGTGCTGGAAAAAGTAGTAGGTGAGACAGGCAGTCTTGATAAGATACTTGCTATAAAAGAAGCTCGCTGGATTTTTTCCGAGAAGGCGGACCGGCTTGATTTGAACGATTCAATTGAATGGAACAAAATCAGCAGATAATCAAACTGAGTACTGAGAATTGCTGCTATAAGCTTTTAAGTACCCCTGGATGAGTGCAGTCAATGCTACCTGGATATCAGTGATGGTTCGTTGACCAGATGTCTTTTTAAATGGACCCATGGAGATGCATCCATTTTTGAGGAAAATAAAGCTCCTTGTGTTGTGTTTTCTATGAAATAACAATTGATTTGGTTGAAAGGGGCTATTTAAGTCCAACATTAGACCGTATGAAATACACTGAAAAGTAGTCTCTATATATACACTGAGATTTCTTTAATTGAAATGACCTGCATTCACATTTGATAAAAATACATGATGTCTATTTATGGATCTGAATAGACTAGTGAATGCAGTGTAATAAACGGCACTACTCTTTGATAATTTGAAGTTAAAATGTGATGAAATGAACTATTTAAAGATGGCACTCACCGTATTGACACCTGTCCTGGGAGTGCATGTATACACTGAGTTGTTTTTGTAATTGATAAATAAAAATTATATCTTTTATAAGTGCACAAGCAGGCCGATTTGTACACTTGAAGGTATTTTTAAGTGCAGAAGAAGTATCTGAATATGGTGTTGAACACGGGGGCACTGATATCACTTTGAGTTTCTTGGAGGGTGGGGTGAGGGAATCACGTGAGAGGAGTGAACACAGGTGGGAAGGAAATGCCTGGTTTAAAAACAGGTACGTAGGTAGATTGAGTGGTTTCAACATGGCGTTTGAACTTGGTGGTTATACCGATCGAGATAACTGCACAATTATTGCAGGTACAAACTGGGGAGTTGGGGAATGAGTTAGATAGGCGGTACAACTGAGGGGTTAAACGCTTACTGTATTGGGAGTTAGACCTGGAGCGGCATTAGAGAGGCATTTTGTTTTAAGCACGGGGAGGGTTACTGAGGTTGTAAATAACAGGGACTGTTTGTGGGTGGGTGAATCGGCGGGGCACACGGTAATTGATGGGAATTATTCATTTGTTTAAGACAGATAGATCATTCATTTTGTGGTGCAGACAAAACATGTTTTCGTGATTAATCACTGTTGTATGCAAACTATGTGGGGCTGACGTATATTTTTTAATTAATTGTAGATACCCCTGAAGAAGGTCGAAGAATGACCGAAATGCATTGGGTGAATTAATGTACTGGAGGAATGAAGTTTCTTTACGTGCCTGAGAATAAGCCCGGATGGGCAATTCTAGTGCAATTAAAATGCGTGAAAAATTGGAACTCTGTTTCTTTGACGTGACGGACAAGTATGGATAAACTATGGAAATAAACTGGATGAACTTTGATTACACCACTGATTACGTGTTTATATGTTTCATAAATGTGTACCAGGCTCTGCAACTCTTCTGCGACACGTAAACTGCGTGTCACAATTTCGTGATGAATTGTCATAATTGTGCACTTAGGAGCAGAGTGCATATAGAGTGTATGCACGCCAAACTAGAGAAAAGAATGATGAACTTAAATTTATGTAAAAAAACGGGTGTGCTTCAGACCTATTTAAATTAATTAAGTTCACGTGGACCATAAGTAACCAACAGGCGGTCTATCTTGACTTAGACATTTCAGTGGTTGACAATAAATTATGTACCATTGTGCATCAGAAACCCACAGATAGGAACTCGTTGCTGCATTACCAGTCATTCCACCCAAGAGCCTTGCGTGACAATCTTCCTGTGGGCCAGTTTTTACGGTACCGCAGGAATTGTCCCACTGCAAGTGCCTATATGCAGCAATCTGAAAATCTAGCTGACAAACTGGTACAGAGGGCCTATCCTAAGAGGGTAGTGAATAGAGCACGTAAGAGAGCCCGTAATACCCCTCGTGAAGCTCTTTTAGAAAGGAATGTGAAACAGACTAATGATTGCCTGCCAGTAGTCATGACTTTTGACCCCTTGTCTTCGAAAATTCGTCAGGCTATAAGGAAACACTGGTCAATACTGTCCACAGCTGAATTCAAGATGCCACAGCCCAGGTTGTCGTTTAAACGCGCATGTAATTTGAAGGATAAATTGGTACATACGCGGCCTGTGCAGCGCATTAAGAATACATCCATTCCATCTGGACACTACCCTTGTGGGAGTTGTTCAGTATGTGATTTGACTGAGAAGACTAGCAGTGTGCAGTTGCTGAGTGGGAAGACTTGGTATCTGAATAAATTCAGCAACTGCAACACCGTTAATGTAATATACAGACTCACATGTCAATGCGGGTTACACTAAATAGGTCTAACATCACGAAAGATCAAGGTTAGCATTCAAAAACATCTGAGTACCATAAAATCAGGAAAATTAACTACGCGTTTGGTGCAGCACTTCCGTGAACAACATCATGACCATAGATCGTTGAAATGGGATGTGCTGGAAAAAGTAGTAGGTGAGACAGGCAGTCTTGATAAGATACTTGCTATAAAAGAAGCTCGCTGGATTTTTTCCGAGAAGGAGGACCGGCTTGATTTGAACGATTCAATTGAATGGAACAAAATCAGCAGATAATCAAACTGAGTACTGAGAATTGCTGCTATAAGCTTTTAAGTACCCCTGGATGAGTGCAGTCAATGCTACCTGGATATCAGTGATGGTTCGTTGACCAGATGTCTTTTTAAATGGACCCATGGAGATGCGTCCATTTTTTAGGAAAATAAAGCTCCTTGTGTTGTGTTTTCTATGAAATAACAATTGATTTGGTTGACGGGGGCTATTTAAGTCCAACATTAGACCGTATGAAATACACTGAAAAGTAGTCTCTATATATACACTGAGATTTTTTTAATTGAAATGACCTGCATTCACATTTGATAAATATACATGATGTCTATTTATGGATCTGAATAGACTAGTGAATGCAGTGTAATAAACTGCACTACTCTTTGATAATTTGAAGTTAAAATGTGATGAAATTAACTATTTAAAGATGGCACTCACCGTATTGACACCTGTCCTGGGAGTGCATGTATACACTGAGTTGTTTTTGTAATTGATAAATAAAAATTATATCTTTTATAAGTGCACAAGCAGGCCGATTTGTACACTTGAAGGTATTTTTAAGTGCAGAAGAAGTATCTGAATACAATGCGATGCAATGGGGCTAACATTTAAAGATTACGCCCGCATGAGCATCTGTTTTCTGATGATGTGAGAGAAGCGGAGTGAGGTCACATGACGCGTCCCTTCCGGTAGAGGCATTTTAAATGGCAGAACCCGAGACACGTGCGAACGTGCTAAGAGTATGTGTGCGTGTTTGGCTCGCTTGCTCGGTTTGACTCCCCTTGCAGGGACGCCGAGTGGAGCGAGCAGTGTCGTCTATTGGAAACGGCTGGGAAACCTGTTTTTGTCTTGAAGGCAGTAAGGTGATATGCGGCGGGACTTGGCGCAGTGTGCTTGTTTTAAAAAAAAAATGTTCTCAATACTTTACTATCCGCGAGTTGGGTCGCGTTTCAGCAGTAGTTGTCATCAAAATTGGTTAATCCCTAAGAGTAGTAAAAGTGGTAACTGTGGGGTGATACATGTATCTTGATGGGTACAACTTGCGACACCAATGAGACATGATGGATAACGGTTGCCTTAATTCTAGGCAGAGAAATAGATTTTACAAAAACAAAGGTTGGATTTTGCATATAGACCGTGGGTATGAGCGGTGAGAGTAATGGGGCCGCTATTCCGACACTACAAAATGAACTGGAATGTGTGATATAGACTTATGAATAATGTTGGGCTGATAATATTGCCCTTTTTGACACAATAAGATGGTATGCATATCTTCACAGGTACATTCAAAGCAACGGAGGTGCTACAAAATAGGGGTTTGATTGTATAAGATATACACCCCCTGGCATGGGGGGAGCTGGTACGAGGGCCCATGGCTGACACCTGGTAAATATAATTTTAAACTGACAATATCTGGGTCACTGACACAGTCTGTGATTTGATATACCAGTACCTGCTTTGTAGGATGTCACAACTGGTTGGTGGTTTTTAATTAGAACACTTTTCTCTTTGTTTGTTTGCTTTCAGTCACTCTATGCATAAAGTCAGATGTCCTGTGAGGTGATTGCCGACCTCTAACCCTGACGAAATTGCCGCAACGAAGTACAGGCAATGAAACATGTTGGCCTACTTTGAATTGGTGTACAACATGCTGTGTTTTTACTGTAAGCTCACAATTCTGATTAAAAAGGGTCAAGCCATATACGTGAGTCTTAACTCAATTTTAATTTTGAGATATATACTATCTCTCACGTACACGGGGTCTTCTTTTTGATACATAGATCACTGCTTTTCACCTTTTCATTATTTCTCTTTACACTGGACACAATTTCTTTTCTACAGGTGAGAAAGTTACCAATGATGATAAAACGTGGGCAAGCTGGTGGGAACCTGCCAGTAGCTCCTCTGGTGTAGCGCACGTGAGGTACTTTCTCACCTTCACACAATTTTTTGTGGGTTACATACATCTGTTTCAGTCTAGGGTATGTATGTGCTCAGTGATCTGACTTACATTTTAAGTAAAATTAAGATATTGGGTAATTAGGACTGGATTAGACTGGAAATAGTTTAGACCAGCTGCTGGGTAGAGGTGGACATCCCCCAACACCAGTCCTATGTAAAAAAGTGGATGTTGCCCTGCATAGCCAGATTCTTTTGTTGTTTAAGTAAACTAACGCGGCCCATCTTCCAGGTTCCTGCTCTTGGGTGAGCACCACCCCGAGGCCCACCAGGCTGGCTCTGTGCGTTTGGCAGGGTCGAAGTACACCAACGTGGTGTGGTCGAGGAGGGCACTCTTGACTTTCTGAAACGCCATCTCTTCCTGATATTCCCACTTCCACTTGGCGTCGGAGCGAGTGAGGTTCCGGAGGGGTTTTGCTATTGTGGCCAGATCCGGGATGAATCGGCCACAGTATGTGGCCATTCCAAGGAAGCTTCGTACTTTCAACACTGTCGAGGGGGGTGGTGCGTCCTTTATGGCTTGGGACTTCCGCGGGTCTACCTGGATTCCCGCCTGGTTGAAAAGGTAGCTGAAGAATTCTATCTCCCGCTGAAAGAAAAGACACTTTTCCCTACGTAGGGTGACGCCATACTCCTGGAACCGCTTCAACGTGGCCCTTAGATGTCGGTAGTGCTCACCCGCGGTGGTGGAGTGGGTGAGGATGTCGTCACTTACGTTCAGCACCCCCGGTAGGCCCGTCAGGATCTCCCGTACTGTGTCTTTGAACACTTCAGCTGCTGAGGATATTCCAAAATTGAGGAGCTTGTATCTTCGCAGCCCAAAGTGGGTGCTGAACGTAGTGATGAATCTGCTCTCTTTGGCTAGGACCAGCTGGTGGTATCCCGCGTTCAGGTCTAATTTTGAAAACCACGGGACCCGTTGACGTCAGCTACAATGTCGTCCATCGTTGGCGTGATGTGGCGTTCTCGCCGGATTGCCTTGTTAGGGAGGCGCGTGTTGATGCACAACCTGATCTTCCCCGATTGCCTTGGCTTCTTGCTATAACTGTGGGTGACACCCAGGGGGTTGGCCCGTACACTTTCTCGATGACCCCTTGGTCTTTTAGTTTTTGCAGCTCTTGTTCTACGAGCGGCCGAAGGTGGAAGGGGATCCGTCTGTGGCGTAGAGCCGTCGGGGCAAGTGCTTGGTCGATGTGGAGTTTTACTGGGGCCTTCTTGATGCATCCTAGGCCTTTAAACAGGTCCGCGAACTGGCTGAGCAGCACTTCTGTCTGGTTTGCACGCACGCTTCTCGCAAACGTCACCAACCCTAGATCCTCGGCGGCGTGGCTGCTGAGCAGCGTGTTGGCCTCTTGGTCGATGACGTGGACCACTGTGACAATTTCGTTGTCTTCCGATCAGATTGGCATGGTCATTTTCCCTCGTAGCGGCAGGGGTGAGTTACTCCCATACGCAAAGATCTTCGTTTTGGATGGTGTCAATTCAGGCTTGGGTCGCAGTCGATTATATTGCTGGATCCCCATGACGTTCACAGAGGTGCCGGTGTCATTGACCGCTTTTACCTCCAATCTGGCTATCCTCACGGTGCACGTGGGCTGTGGTCTTCTTCGTGTTTTTCAGTTCTTGTGTGAAGGAGACCAGGTATGTCTCGACTTCATCGTCATCTGTTGATGTGTCTTCTACTCGGTAGGTGGCTTGTTCGGTCCGCTTTGCACTGCTCGACGTTGCCAGGGAGGCGCTCGACAGTACTATTCTCCGCATTGGTTTTCCCCCTCTGCTGTCCTTATGTTGGTTTCTTTTCCGGTATACCGAAGCAAAATGGTTTGGGATTCCACAGTGGGAGCATGTCTGACCCTGGGTGGGGCATGCCTGGATAGGGTGCTCTTTGCGTCCGCAGTACCCCCACTGGCCCTTTGGGGTTTGGGGTGGACGGCCCTGCTGCCTGCTCCCTCTGTCTCGTGTCCTCACATTGTCAACCTTCTCCGTCTTGACGGTCATGTTCTTCTCTGTTGGTCGCATCAGGGCCAGGTCCATTTCATCAGCTCTGGCTGCCGAGAGGTCGTGTGTCCTGGCCAGGACCAGTATGTCATTCAGGGGGATGTTTGGCTGCCTCAGGATCAACCCACGTAGTATCTTGCTGCGGACACCCTGGATTATTTGGGCACGAATCTCTTCTGTGGCCTGATCATCCGTGATGTAGGTGCTTGCCAGTTCTCTCAGTTGTGCATAAAACGCAGCGATTGATTCTCCTTCCCTTTGCCGGGCATGGCGTAGTTTGAACCTCTCGAAATCTGGGTTCAACTGCGGGTCGAAATGTGCGATGAGCGCCATCACGGCGGCATCATAGTTGGTGGGTGCACCTGAATTCGGGAGGTGTTTGAACAGGAGGTATACCTCTTCTTCTACGTAGTGGAGTAATAACCGTCTCACAGCCCCATCCGTCTCTCTCGTTGCTATCGTTGCTACGAAGTAGTTTTCTAACCATGTCTTCCATCGTGGGGATGCGGTAGTAGGGTCAGTTGCCTCACCGAATGGAGGTAACACCCCTGTGGGGGCATGTTGTGTGATCACGCGGGCAGGTGGCTGATCATTGTCGGGATCTGGGTCTCCCATTTTGTCTTCCTGGGAATCAGTTCCTGCGTGGCAGTGGGTGGTTTATGCGCACTGTCTTTTACGTGCTCCCTTCCTTCATTGTGATGCCCTTCTCTTGCTACTGGGGGTTCAGGGCTGCGGCGTGGGCCCGCTATTCCTTTCCAGCCTTGCTAGGGTGAGTGTCCCAGGCCCTGTGTGGGGCAATGTCCCTCCAACGTGACTGTGTTCTTGGCTATGCCTCGCTGTGGGGGCTCTTCTGCATTCCTTTGGGGATTCCAAGTCACTGCTGCCCTTCCTCAGGCCTTTATCCTGGGGAGTACAATGCCCTTTGCTGGTTCCCCAAGTGGGTGTGTGTGCTGGCCTCTGGATGCTGCTCGTGGCGAGGTAGCGCACTTCGTGACGACTAATGCAGGCCTTTGTCCTCTGCAGGGGGGCCGCGCTCTTACCGCCCTCAGATGTCTTGGTGCTCGCGTCGTCGCTCGTATGGCACCTCCCCTGCGAGTTCCAGGATCGGCGTAGGCTGGGGGATGCGGACGGCACTCCCGCCCTCCTCCGATGTGTGGATGGCGTGCGCGATGTCAGGGCGTGCCGTCGGCTTTGCGGTGGTTGAGCGTGGATCCGGCTCCGCACTCGTTGCCAGTGTAGCGTGCTGCAGTGCGGGGCGCCTGAGGCCTAAATACAATGAGCAAACACTAAATAAACACCACACCACTTGGCATCACAGTTGGGTGGCGACTGACCTTGTGCGGCCACGCCCCCGTTTATTAATCACGCCCGGACCACGCCTGGTCCGAGCGCATGGGTGTGACATATCCGGCCCACGCCGGGCCCTCACTGCACCGCTAACTCATTACACCCCGTACTGAAAGTACGTGAAATGCAACAAGAGAAAAGGGCCTAATTTAGAGATTGTTTTTTTTTATCAGAACGAACAACTGCCAGCCAGTCGGTTAGATCTATGCCCTCCGCCACTCTGGCAATGGAAAATCCTACACATTTAAGAAGACCAGCAACTGCGACGGAGGTTTGTCCTTCAAAGTAGTTGTCAATGCCATGGGAGAAGCCTCGTGGGAAAGTTAACCACCATTTCTCTAGAATTCTTTTACTTCGCTAACTACGCCAAACATAGTGGACAATCTTCTACTATATATGGGGCTGCTAATCCGCCACCACCTTTGGTGGAGTTGGCACCACACCATGCTGAACATGACGGGAGAGGTTCGCTACTGATAGGGTGTCTGTCATATACAGAGTGCAGTAGTAATGGTTTTCAGCACAATCCACCAGAGGCGTAGAAGACTTCCATTTTCGGTCGAATCATGTATTACTGCCATCCTCTCAATCAAGCTCTAAAACAATGTGTAAACTAGATTTTAAAGGACAGACAGGCACATGCATCAATGTTTTTTGCGAGCGCAAACGGTGCAATTCGCAAAAATCGGCCGTTTGCGCTCGCAAAAAGGGCTATTGCGATGCATCAAGGTGTAAAGCACCCGCAATTTAACAAATCGCAATTTATTGCGATTTCCTAAATTGCGATTGCATTTAAGGAATCGCAATTTGCGATTCCTTAAATGCTATGCAATAACCACTTGTAAATGGCGATTTCGCTATTTGGGGCCGCAAATTACCGAGCAATTAAACTGGTCGGTAATTTGCTAAAACTTTGAAAAATGCACTAAAGTGCATTTTTCAAAGTTTCATATTGCAAACACACATGCCCTTGGGGCATGTGTGCGCGCAACATGGGTGCACATCCCAATTCCAGGGGTGCAACAGGGTGTCCTTTTGACACCCTTGCACCCTTGGAATTGCAAGCGCAATTTGCGAGTACATATTGGTACTCGCAAATTGCGCATGCAATTTCCCATTCATTCCTATGGGCCTTTAGGCCCATAGGAATGAATGGGCAGCCATTCCTTAATTGCGACTCGCAATTTGCGACTCGCAATTAAGGAATGTTTAGGAATCGCTATTTTTATAGCGATTCCTACATGCATAGGCTTTTGCGAGTCCTTAATTGCGATTCCTTAATAATCGCAATTAAGGACTCGCAAAATAATACCTTGATGCATGTGCCCCAGAGTCTCTCCCTTTGAAAACATATTTCTAAAAACAGCTAATTTTCCAGTGGTGGCTATTCAAAAGCATAACTAACAAATTGTAAGTTATGAGGGTGGGGGGATAGACACACACATGTGTTAAGACGAGAACCCTCACTCACCCTAAGGTGACATGCTTCATCATTGGGTTCCCTCTTACACACTGTGACCGCAAGGTACACAGTGTGGGCTACAACTCTCCCGCAGGAGAGGAGCGTGAGGTGTTTTAATCATCCAATGTAGGTCAGAGTGAGGGGCAGAGTGCAAAAAAAGTCAGAAAGTGGGTTAAAACTATCTCCTGGATAGATAAAGTCAATCTTTAATGGTGTCCCCAGTGGATAGATTTAAAAACAGCTAAGTGAGAATAGGGATATGGATGTTCCCTATTGGGCTCTGGTCAACATGTTTCTGCCTAGTTAGACCGGATGGTGCATGCCATTCTTCAGGACCAAGTGCTTCATCACCCTGCTAAAACAGTGAATAAATCATAAAGAAAACACCATACTGTAACTGTTATGGCATTGATCAGTGGTACCAGCTGTAGTCAGGTCCACCTTCGATTGGAGACTACTAGTCTACATCTTCCTTCGAAAAGTCCTTTAGTAACAGGTCTCAGGACTCTGAGTCTCCTGTCTCCTGCCGCAATTCTAAAGGCTGAGTGACGAAGCACTTGGTCCTGAAGAATGCCAAGAACCATCCGGTCTAACTAGGCAGAAACATGTTGACCAGAGCCCAATAGGGAACATCCATATCCCTATTCTCACTTAGCTGTTTTCAAATCTATCCGCCCTTCAGCCTTTAGAATTGCGACAGGAGACAGGAGACTCAGATTCCTGAGAACTGTTACTAAAGGACTTTTCGAAGGAGGATGTAGACTAGTAGTCTCCAATCGAAGGTGGACCTGACTACAGCTGCTACCACTGATCAATGCCATAACAGTTACAGTATGGTATTTACTTTATGATTTATTCACTGTTTTAGCAGAGTGACGAAGCACTTGGTCCTGAAGAATGCCAAGAACCATCCGGTCTAACTAGGCAGAAACATGTTGACCAGAACCCAATAGGGAACATCCATATCCCTATTCTCACTTAGCTGTTTTTAAATCTATCCACTGGGGACACCATTAAAGATTGACTTTGTCTATCCAGGAGATAGTTTTAACCCACTTTCTGACTTTTTTTGCAATCTGCCCCTCACTCTGACCTACATTGGATGATTAAAACACCTCACGCTCCTCTCCTGCGGGAGAATTGTAGCCCACACTGTGTACCTTGCGGTCACAGTGTGTAAGAGGGAACCCAATGATGAAGCATGTCACCTTAGGGTGAGTGAGGGTTCTCGTCTTAACACATGTGTGTGTCTATCCCCCCACCCTCATAACTTACAATTTGTTAGTTATGTAGATATACCATCCGGTAAACAGACATAGGGCCCAATTCTGATGCGGTTAGGAAATCTTCCCGATCAAATCGGTTTGGAAATGGTTTCCGACCGACTCGGATCGGGAGAGTCCTACCGACCGAGTATGATGCATCCGGATGCTTCCAGATACGATTTGGTTGGACTCCCATTGACTTCTATGGGAAGCCTATGTTCCTAACCGCATCGTACTCTGGCCCTCGGTTGGGAAGACACGTTCCCGATCCGATTGGGAAGGAGCAAATGCCATTAGGAGGCCTTCCTAACTGCATCGGAATCGGGCCCTAGGTGGGAATGCTTTCCTAACCGCATCGGAATCAGGCCCATAATATTGAGTTGGAAATATCGAGTAGCAGTAATATCGAGTCCAAAATCTCGGACTACAAAAATATCGACAGTCAGAATATCGTTGTCAAGAATATCGAGTTGAAGGTAAGTAATATCGTTTTTCAAAATATCCAAGTAATTAATATCATTAGTAAAAATATCGTTGTTAAAAATATTGTTGTTTGATTTAGTGTTATGTATTTTATTGTGTATTTTACATGTATGTGTTCTATTTTTTTGTGTAAGTATTGCATTTTTTAAATATAAGTGTTAAATTTTTAGAAGATATTAATTTGTTTTTAAGTAAATTTTGCGTTTTAGTTCCGTAGCGGGTTGTGGGTTTATAGGGGAATAGGGTGGGAAGAAATTTAATTATAATTAATTAATATAGAAATTTGATTAATTAATATTTATGTATTTAATATTTTATATTGTTAATTGTGGTAATTAATTAATTATTAATTAGTTATTAATTGGTTGTTAATTATTAATAATTATTTGGAAATATCTTAATTGTGTTATTTTTTAGGAGCGGGTTGTGGGTTTATAGGGGAATAGGGTGGGAAGTAATTTAATTATAATTAATTAATACATAAATTTGATTAATTAATATTTATGTATTTAATATTTTATATTGTTAATTGTGTTCATTAATTTATTATTAATTAGTTATTAATTGGTTGTTAATTATTAATAATTAATTGGTAAATATCTTAATTGTGTTATTTTTTTAGGAGCAGGTTGTGGGTTTATAGGGGAATAGGGTGGGAAGTAATTTAATTATAATTAATTAATTTATATTTTTAATTATTTGATATTTATGTATTTAAAATGTTATACTATTAATTGTGATAAGTAATTTATTGTTAATTATTTATTAATTAGTTATTAATAATTATTAATTAATTATTCATTATGTTATTTGTGTCATTTTTTTAAGAGTAGGTTGTGGGTTGATAGGGGAGTAGGCTGGGAAGTAATTTAATTTTAATATATTTTTTTATTTTTTTATTATAATAATTATTTTAAGTTGTTTTATAGTGTTAATAGTGTGAATTAATTTATTATTGATTGTTTTTAAATTGCTTGTTAATTAAATTAATTATTAATTAATTATATTAATGGTGTTATGTTTTACAACATTGGTGGTATCATTTATAGGGAAATATGGTGGGCGGTAATTTTTTTTAAATTAATTAATTGTTTCTTAATTAATTTTAATTATTTTGCTTGAGTGAGAATAGTAAATTATTCCCCGATGCAATCCAACACTTTCCCTACTGTTGCACTCGCTGGAGTGGGAATAGTAATTTTTACCCCTCCGCTCTCCAACACTTTCGCTACTGTTGCACTATCTGGAGTGGTAATAGTAATTTATTCCCCTCCGCTATCCAAAACTTTCCCTACTGTTGCACTCGCTGGAGTGGGGATAGTAAATTATTCTCCTCCACTATCCAACACTTTCCCTACTGAAGCACTCTCTGGGGTGGGAATAGTAATTTTTACCCCTACGCTATCCAACACTTTTCCTACTGTTGCACTCTCTGGAATGGGAATAGTCATTTTTACCCCTACGCTATCCAACACTTTCCTTACTGTTGCACTCTCTGGAGTGGGAATAGTACGTTTTACCCCTACGCTATCCAACACTTTCCTTACTGTTGCACTCTCTGGAGTGGGAATAGTAAATTATTCCCCTCCGCTATCCAACACTTTCCTTACTGTTGCACTCTCTGGAGTGGGAATAGTAAATTATTCCCCTCCGCTATCCAACACTTTCCTTACTGTTGCACTCTCTGGAGTGGGAATAGTAAATTATTCCCCTCCGCTATCCAACACATTTTCTCTACTGTTGCACTCCCTGGAGTGGGAATAGTAATTTTATCCCCTCCGCTATCCAACATTTTCCCTACTGTTGCTGTTAATGTGGTGTCAAATGTAATTGTAAAAGATTAAAAATATTTTAATATTTTAAATTATTATATATATATTTTATTTTTATTCTTATTTTACTGGTATATGTATATATATATGTATTTATACATTTTTAATATGTTTCTAACATTTTATAATTTATTATAATAATAATTAATTAATATTATTAAGTAAATTCATATATTATATTTTATATGTATGTATGTTTAATTATTTTTAACATTATATTTATTATTTATAATTTTAAAAATTTTCTGATAATTCTGTTTTTTTAATTATATGTATTATTTACTTCATTTTTTAAACATTTAGAAAAAACGATATTTTTAACAACAATATTTTATTTTCGATATTTTTGTACTTACCATTATGTAGATAGGACTTCAATATTCTGGACAACGATATTTTTGTCCCGATATTTTTGTACCTTGACATTTCTGTTGTCGATATTCTGTCAGTGATCCTACCATCCGGTTACCTATTTTGTGAGTTTTTGATGATATGGAGTGGTACAGTGGATGGTTATAATTCCTCCTTACAGAGCCCCAATAGTGAGATAATAATATTCAAAAGCATAAGCAGAGAAAAAAAATCTTAATTAGTGGTACTATTTGTCCAGGTTTGGGTGCAAAAGTACTTCTTTTAGCCTCTAAAAAGTTATCCAGCCTGAAAAACAATGTGCATGCTTGCTTTCATGTTCCATCTTGAAAAGCAGAGCAGGGCCATACCTATCAATCAATCAATCAATCAATCAGGCATTTATAAAGCGCGCTTCATACCCGTGAGGGTCCCAAGGCGCTGTGGGGGGGAGGGAGGGGGTGCCGCAGCTAGAGGTCGAAGAGCCAGGTCTTGAGTAGTCTCCTGAAGGTCTGAGGGTCCTCTGTCTGCCGAAGGTGGAGGGGGAGGGAGTTCCAGGTCTTGGCGGCGCGGTAGGAGAAGGATCTGCCTCCGGAGGTGGATCTGTGTATGCGTGGGACGGCGGCCAGGGAGAGGTCGGCGGAGCGGAGACTCCTGTTGGGTGCGTAGAATGACAGTCGGTTGTTGAGGTAGGCCGGGCCGGCGTTGTGGAGTGCCTTGTGTGCGTGGGTGAGGAGCTTGAAGGTGATTCTTCTGTCGATGGGAAGCCAGTGCAGGTTTCTCAGGTGTGGGGTGATGTGGTCTCGGCGGGGGACGTTGGTGATCAGGCGGGCGGAGGCGTTCTGGATTCTTTGGAGTCTGCCGATGAGTTTGGCCGGGGCTCCGGCGTAGAGGGCGTTGCCGTAGTCGAGTCTACTGCTGATGAGGGCGTGTGTGACGGTCTTTCGTGTGTTGGTGGGGATCCATTTGTAGATCTTGCGGAGCATGCGGAGGGTGTAGAAGCAGGTTGATGAGACGGCGTTGATCTGGTTGGTCATGGAGAGTTTCGAGTCGAGGATGACTCCCAGATTGCGTGCGTGGTTGGTTGGTATAGGAGCGGTGCCTAGTGAGGTGTGCCACCATGAGTCATCCCAGGCTGAAGGGTTGGGTCCGAGAATGAGGATCTCTGTCTTGTCTGTGTTGAGTTTGAGTCGGCTTTCTTCCATCCAGTCGGCGACAGCCTTCATGCCTAGATTTTCATCTCTCGACCTTCCACCGCATATTTGGATTTTTCTCTTGCAGAAAGAGATATGAAAACCTGAAGTGTCAGTAGAAATTGAAAGCCTATCATATTTCAGGTTGTACTCCTGGAAAAGATTTGTGCGTATGCAGTTTCGATGATGTGCAGGCATTTTTGCATGCTTAATTTATATTGGGCACAACTGCACTTGGGAAATTGCTTTCACATTTGTTCAATTGCATTTTCTCTCAACAGGCAAACGTTTTTCACTTTGTGTGACCTCTTACTCCCTACCCTTTTCTGGCAGTGTTGACTTTCTGATGATAGCAATGTTATATTCCATAGAGGTACCCCAATATAGGCTCAGGTAACATCCTAACCCTTCACCTATATTCTTCCCTACATTACATACATAACGGTTCTTAGGGACTGACCTTTTACCTAGATACGACACTGCATACAGAGCGTGTGATTTTCCCTGGTAAAGGCCTCGTACATTATATATGAGGATTCTCGGAAACTCAGCAGGGACCATCTTCTGTATAATAACTATGTATAAAGTTCATTCCCGATGTCATCCTAAGTCCGACAAGTGGCACAGCAAGGTAGAACCCCCGGGGAGACCTTTGGGTATATAAACATCACCACTTGCTGAGATAGTCAGAGGAGATCAGGACTTCCCTGCCGACACACTGATGCAATACGCTGAGGCTCCTGCATGCAGATACTCCAGTTCGCAGTGGTCTAACAGCCCTTGCGGGGTGTCCAACTCGAGACCAAGACGGGGTCCCACAGTCTCTCACTTCAGGTAATGGGGTTGACTTTATCCTAGAGCGATTCTTGGCTCAACACCTACATACATGCTAGGTACACTTATGTACGTCTAGTTAGGGTAGCATCGTAGGAGTACCCATTTTATTGTCATGTATTTTATATACTTGCCTGTATTCATGGTTATAGCAAAATGGTAGAAATCTACCATCTTTTTACTTTCTTAGTGCTTCTAATAATTTATATCTGTTACTGTCTAGTGGTTGTTTCAGCACACCTATTTTACACTAGAATAACGACTGTTCAATAAATGCTTATTGAAAAACGTCCATACCTTTTATTCTGTGTATCTCTCTGAGACTAAGTAAGCACGAGTGACTGAGCGAAAAGTATTACGCTGTTTCCCCGGTCCTGAGGGATCAGGGTTGTCATGTTCGATAGTTGCCAATAACTATTCTCTCCTTGGTAAGAGGAGTTTCTAGTGTCACTGTGAGCTAGCTGGTATACAGGCCAACATACCCAGTGGGGGTGTCTAGAATCAGTTTTACACCAATCCTACAGTGTATGTTGTCTAAATGCGCAGATCCTATATAGGTTTATAGGAACTACACAACATGGCACCGCCAACGTTGGTTGGGTACTTATTTAACAGTCAAATCTGAGTAGTTCAGTTGTGCTATTCTCAGAGACCCCTACTCACATTTCCCCAGAGACGTCTGGAGTGGGAGGGAACAAAAATCCGCTGCAGCTGAGTAGGCAAAAATCCTATGTATTGGCTGTTGGTTAATCAAGCTTGAAGGACACATTAATCCTATTGTGCATAACACCTTATCTCAGTTCCCTTCAAAAAGTCTTTTTACAAAAAACAATGACTGAGCAGGATGAAATAGTGTGTGAACTAAATCTCTCAGCTGAAGAAGAAGATGCAGATGCTATACATCTTTCAGAAAATGTTAGAAATGCCATCACCATAAAACTAGCTTCATATGGTTTAACAGCTTGGGGTGGGCCAGTAACCTTCGTGATTAAGGCACACAAATCATTTAGAACAGAGGTATTCTATTCATGGGTTAAATTCACAGAGGCAAATGCACGAACAAAGACATTTCATTACTACACAGAAGGTGAAATACCAAACGAATATTGTCCGTACAAGGACATTGAAATTCCGCTCACTTACCAGGAGCATTTATACTGGTTTAAAGGCGCCCTCCCCCATACAAGAAATAAAGAAAGACTCGGTCCGCTCGGAAGAGACGGAGCAACATGGCTGGTACTAGCGGCCTACACACCGCATTGAAACAATGCCATCAGGAGACTAACTTACACATCATAAAGAACTAATAAGACTTTACAGAAACATGACACAGTTTGTGATGAGAACACTCACAGTTCAGCCAGCAACGGCTACACCAACAAGTCCGACTCAAACATCAACAACTAATATTACACCGCAAACATTACACGCAGTGATGGGTAAAATGCCCACTAAACATGAACAAATGCCATTCTGGGTGGCTCAAAAAATAACACAGCTAGAGGCGGTATTTCCAAATACCAGCCCACATGAAAAACACAGAGGGGTCAATTCCGATCTCGGCCGGTAGGGCTCCGAATCGGACTCGGCATTACCGGATCCGATTCGGAGCCCTGATTCCCGATCGAGTCGGACGTGCGTCCGGGCGAGCGAGTACGATGCGAACGTACGCGAAATCGCCGACCGACTCGTTCGTGGGACCCAACCGCTCCGACCGACTCGCACGGACACGACTCGCACCTCGCAATGGAGACGTTCCCCGGCCGGGTAAGTACGATGCGAGCCGCGAGCAGTCCGACCGACTCGCGCCGTCCGGCTCGAAAGAGCAGTCGGAGCCACACTTTGGGGGTCTGTGTCGGACCCCCCTGTACGCCTAGCCGCGCGAGTCGCACACAGGGGGGACCCATGGGTCCCCCCTACCTGTGCGTGTACGGCACGACCCGATTCGACGCGTACCCGCTATAGGGGGCGCCCTTGTTCGCCTCGCACCCATTGAGTCAATGGGAGCCCGCGTACGCGTTGTACGACCGGCTCCCATTGACTTCAATGGGAGTCCGACTGAATCGAGTCCGATAGCATGCGAACGCATCGTACTCGTTCGGTCGGACTGCTAGGGTCCGATTCGGTCGGAAATCTCTCCGGGTCCGGCTCGGTCGGAGAGATTTCCTGCCCGAATCGGAATCGGCCCTAGAATGTTAATAATTTGCTTGCCCATGGGGATAATACCCCAGATAGAGGATTGTACCTCTTGGGGTACAGTTTTCGCTGCCATATATACCAGGACTCATGGTATCCCGTCATTAGCAGTAATATCAGATGTATTAAGACAAATACAGAACGAGTATGGAGCAGAACCTGCTCTAAACTTAGGGATGAAATTTCCTGGGGGCTGATTATGATGGCAGGCGGAAAACCATTCCAACCGCCGTGTTAGCGGAAATTAACCGTCCGCATGTACCGCGGGAAAACCGGCGGCCAGATTAGAATGAACCGCCAGAAAACTCCGACCGCGGCGGACGGATTCCACGAAAGACCGCCGGGAGCGTGCGGAGCAGGTGAAAATCCGTCCGCGGCAGTCGGATTTGCTGTGGAAAGACCCAAAACCGCCGCACAGCCAGCGGATTGACCGCACGTTAAATTAGGATACCATTGCGGTGACAGCGGAACGATCCGCTGTATCCGACCGCCGTGATCGCAACTATTTATGAATGGGAGACCCGGCGGAAGGGCTGTTGTATTCCGACCGCCGCGGTCGCTCCGGAACAGTAATGGCGGTCGACAAAAAAAACACACAACAAGGCTACCAAGTGTACCCATTAACCTGGCTCAGCCTCAAAAAACACCTAACACACCCCAATGACACATCCCCATGGCAAGTAAAAAAATACAAATCCGAGGTCAACCCACACTACACACCTGACATCAATACTCCATTTTGACACACCCACATAGCTGAGTATAAAACCAGCCCCTTCCCTGACCAGAATCCTTTGCTCAACTCCACTACTGAAGGAACCAACCCCATAGCACAAAGGAGAGGCAAATCACCACACATCTCACCAGCACAACCACACACACACACACCACACACATCACCACCACCACCTTCACAACTGCACTTTTCACACATTTGCACACCATGTCACAGAAGAAAATGCCCAAATTCACTGACAATGAGTTGTCAGTGATGGTAGATTAGGTAATCAGAGTAGAACCACATTTGTTTGGAAACCTGGTCCAACAGACACCATTAGCCACCACAACGCAAATGTGGGTAAGGATAGTCAGCAAGGTCAATGCAGTAGGGACCATCCCGCACTCCAAGAAGGAGATCATGAATCAGTGGCATGACCTCAAGAGCAAGGTGAAAGAGAAGAACAACAAGAACTGTGAGCTGGCTCGGAGGACCGGCGGTGGCCCTCCCATTCCACTACGAACATTCACTGTATGGTAGGAGAAGGTGCTTGGCATACTTCATCCAGAGAGTCTAACAGGAGTACCCGGGGGAGTGGAGGATGGTAAGTACCAACAAGTGTCTTCCATTACAATGCTATGTACTGTCTTGCACAATTACAAAGCGACACCTCCTAGGCCCAAATGCATTCATGTGCACCACACTCTCCCCAACAGTTGTCTCACAGATCCAACATTCACTCCCTCTGATTCACCCCAAAGGTAGCTAGCAACATTACTATGGTGGCATGTGTACAGGCAGCCATCACTACAACTCCCACCAGGCCCCCCTGTCCCAAAGCTGAGCCGGATGGTACACTCCACCCCACACCCACAACCATGTGGCAGCCATTGTATTTCACTCTTCAAACTTACAGGTAGGTAGCCGTCTTATGGTCTCTTGTCCCACCCCTGAGCAGGATGGAACACTCCCCCATCCAAGAGCCATGTGTAGCCATTCCCTTCCTCTGTTCCACTTCACAGGGAGGCAGCCATCTCAACCGGGCAGGGGGTTTGTGGATAGGCAGCCAGCAATACAACTCCCACCAGGCACCCTTGTCCCACAGCCCAGCAGGATGGAACACTCCCCCTCCAACCATGTGGCAGCCATTGCATTTCACTCATCAAACTAACAGGTAGGTAGCCATCTTCACAGGGAGGGGTGTTTGCGGATAGGCAGCCAGCACTACAACTCCCACCAGGCCCCCCGTCCCAAAGCTGAGCCGGATGGTACACTCCACCCCACACCCACAACCATGTGGCAGCCATTGTATTTCACTCATCAAACTTACAGGTAGGTAGCCATCTTATGCTCTCTTGTCCCACCCCTGAGCAGGATGGAACACTCCCGCATCCAAGAGCCGTGTGTAGCCATTCCCTTCCTCTGTTCCACTTCACAGGGAGGCAGCCATCTCAACAGGGAGGGGGGTTTGTGGGTGGGACGCCTGCACTACAACTCCCACCAGGCACCCTTGTCCCACAGCCCAGCAGGATGGAACACTCCCCCCACAACCATGTGCCAGACATTGTATTTCACTCATCAAATTTACAGGTAGGTAGCCATCTCAACAGGGAGGGGGGTTTGCACACAACAAACTAACAGGTAGGTAGCCATCTCAACAGGGAGGGGGTTTGCTCACAACAAACTCACAGGGAGGCAGCCATCTTAACAGGGAGGGGTATGTGGGTAGGAAGCCAGCACTACAACTCCCACCATGCCCCCCTGTCCCACCCCTGAGCAGGATGGAACACTCCCCCATCCAAGAGTCATGTGTAGCCAATTCCCTTCCTCTGCTCCACTTCACAGGGAGGCAGCCATCTCAACAGGGAGGGGGGGGGTGGGTGGGAAGCCTGCACTACAACTCCCACCAGGCACCCTTGTCCCACAGCTGAGCAAGATGGAGCACTCCACACACCCACAACCATGTGCCAGACATTGTATTTCACTCATCAAACTGACAGGTAGGTAGCCATCTCAACAGGGAGGGGGGTTTGCACACAACAAACTAACAGGTAGGTAGCCATCTCAACAGGGAGGGGGTATGTGGGTAGGAAGCCAGCACTACAACTCCCACCATGCCCCCCTGTCCCACCCCTGAGCAGGATGGAACACTCCCCCATCCAAGAGCCATGTGTAGCCCATTCCCTTCCTCTGCTCCACTTCACACTGAGGCAGTCATCTCAACAGGGAGGGGGGTTTGTGGGTGGGAAGCCTGCACTACAACTCCCAACAGGCACCCTTGTCCCACAGCTGAGCAAGATGGAGCACTCCACACACCCACAACCATGTGCCAGACATTGTATTTCACTCATCAAACTTACAGGTAGGTAGCCATCTCAACACGGAGGTGGGTTTGCACACAACAAACTAACAGGTAGGTAGCCATCTCAACAGGAAGGGGGGTTTGCTCACAACAAACTTACAGGTAGGTAGACATCTTAACAGGGAGGGGGTTTGCTCACAACAAACTCACAGGGAGGCAGCCATCTTAACAGGGAGGGGATATGTGGGTAGGAAGCCAGCACTACAACTCCCACCATGCCCCCCGTCCCACCCCTGAGCAGGATGGAACAGTCCCCCATCCAAGAGCCATGTGTAGCCCATTCCCTTCCTCTGCTCCACTTCACAGGGAGGCAGCCATCTCAACAGGGAGTGGGGTTTGTGGGTGGGAAGCCTGCACTACAACTCCCACCAGGCACCCTTGTCCCACAGCTGAGCAAGATGGAGCACTCCACACACCCACAACCATGTGCCAGACATTGTATTTCACTCATCAAACTTACAGGTAGGTAGCCATCTTATGCTCTCTTGTCCCACCCCTGAGCAGGAGGGAACACTCCCCCATCCAAGAGCCATGTGTAGCCATTCCCTTCTTCTGTTCCACTTCACAGGGAGGCAGCCAAGTCAACAAGGAGGGGGGTTTGTGGATAGGCAGCCAGCAATACAACTCCCACCAGGCACCCTTGTCCCACAGCCCAGCAGGATGGAACACCCCCCCAACCATGTGGCAGCTATTGCATTTCACTCATCAAACTAACAGGTAGGTAGCCATCTTCACAGGGAGGGGTGTCTGTGGATAGGCAGCCAGCACTACAACTCCCACCATGCCCCCCTGTCCCACCCCTGAGCAGGATGGAACACTCCCCCATCCAAGAGCCATGTGTAGCCATTCCCTTCCTCTGCTTCACTTCACAGGGAGGCAGCCATCTGAACAGGAAGGGTGGTTTGTGCTTTGGAAGCCCTCTTGTCCCACAGCAGAGCAGTATGGAACACCCCCCCCTAAACATGTGGCAGCAATTCCCCTCAACTGTATCACAGAACAGGTAGGTAGACAGTGCATGCACCCTGCCATTACTCTCAAAATGCATGGAGCAAATTACCACACTAGCCCTCACATGGCAGCCAACTTATCATAGATCCAATAGCCACTTCCAGTGTGCAGACAGAAATGGGTATGTAACTGTCACAGAAATTTCAGTTTGACTCACCAAATCACATGTTGAAGAAATTCAGGGCCCAATCATGCACAGCACTGAATGCTATATGTAACCCTGGGCGTAGTTCGCGTAGTAGCGCTACGCGTAGCTACGCGAAGTGCACTTCGCGAGCTACGCGTAGCTACGCGAACTGCGTAGTGCACTGTGCAAAATGCTGTTCGCACTGATTGCACAGTGCCGGATGCTTGTCCGCACTGTGCAATCAGTGCAAACCGCATCTTGCACAGTGCAAGCGGTCGTTTTCTGCCGCTCGAGTAGATTTCTACTCGAGCGGCAGCTTTCTCAACGCGGACTGGTAGTTTCTCATCGCGAGCGGTCGCGAGCATACGCAACCACTCGCAATGAGAAACCTGACCTCCCCGCGCAAACTTGATGTTGCTGATCGCGAACGAGGAAAAAGTCTCGCCGGGATGTCATTTTGCTTGCTCGCGGTCGCCAACTTGACGTTGAGGACCGCGAGCAAGCAAAAAATGACCGCTACATGTGTTTGCACTGTGCTACGTGCAATTCGCGTAGTGCGAAGTAACGCAAACTTCGCAAACTACGCGAGCGTAGCGTAGTACTTCACCCAGGGTTAGCTATATGTAAGTGCCATGGGGGCAGAGCATCAAGGCACATATGAACACCAAACCTGCATGGTCTCTCATTTGTAAAAAGAAAGTAAAGTACATGTTATGACAAAGGTATGCTTTGGATTACAATGGCTAGTTCATGCTCAGATGTAACGTCTTCCATGCAGAGCAAACCGAAAAGACGCTTCACATAAAGTTGTTGTGCTGCTAGTTGTCAGATGAGGACATGTCCTTGTAATGACACAATCTGTACTTGGAACATGGGATCTATTGACATGTCACACCATGGACAAGTAATGTATGTACATCAACATCATGTCATGATGCTCAGTATCTTGCAGCCATACCACGTGATTGCAATGTAAACTGTGTGGTGTATCACATGTAACATCCAAACGTCTAACACCCAGTGTGTGGGGTGCCCTTTAATGACCAAATTTTCACCTCTGTTCAACAGGAGATCAACAATTGACTGCTGCAGATGACAACACCGACCTGCAGAGCCAGTCTCCCCCCCGTAACATGGACTCTCGGATGCAGACTCACCAAGTTCATCGGATGCGGAGGCTGAACCTGGCCCATCAAGACTGCCAGGGCGCACCACGTCCCAGGCCCCCACTGTCCCCATCACCACCACCTCAGCAACAACAACCACGCTGACGCCTGCTGCAACAACCTGTGCTGCCTCAACCACCACCACCAGTGCTGCCTGCAACACTCTCCCTGCCTCAGAGGATACCAACACCACCCCACAATCAGAGGAGGGCAGGGAGAGTCTGCGGGTGCGTCGAGTGGTAACGCCACAGGTCCGGGACAGCAGGGCAGGTGGAAGGTCAACTGGGGGACAAAATCGACAGGACACTGGAACCGAAGCCATGGCCAACATCGCCAGGGTCCTTGGGGCATGTGAACAAACCCAGGGACACATGGGCCAGGCTCTGGAAGATTTGCGTGAGTTCCGCCTGCTGGTGAGGTCCTTGGACACAGGTATGGGCCAAATCGTGGACCTCATGGGCCAGCTTGTGGCCCAAAGGACAGCTCAACCTCCCTCCAGTGGCCCGCAGGTTGATACTCCCACCACCTCATCTGCGGCTACAGAGAGGTGTGAGCTGGAACTGGATGACTCCTCAGACTCCGATGAGCCCGCAGCAGAGGCCCCTCCTGTAAAAGGCAAAAGGGGCCGTCTGAGAAACACCACAGGAGGATCCCATGGCAAAGCACCAGCCAAACGCAGGTCAAAGAGACAGCCATGATGGCACCTCTCTTCACCTTGACATTGACTTTGTGGACTATCCTTACCCACACTGCCATGTTGATGGCAGGTGTCTGTTGGACTGTGTCACCTCATCAATGTGGTGACTACTCTATTGTCTCAGTTACCATCACTGACAACTCATTAATTCACCTAGCACCATTTTCTCAAACATCACTTGTCTGTCACAAACACTCTTTGTAAATAAACACTCCTTACACACCTATGTCTTTGTGTCAGCTCCATGTTTATCACAGGATGTACAATGTTGACTCTGATTCCAATGTACCAGAAGCTCTGATTGTGACGAGGCATTGAGAGGGTGAAGGGACCTAGAAAGACACAAGAGAACGACATATACTTGTCAGGTGATGCCATCACAGCCAGTACACAACACTAGTCATCAAGCTACACAACCCAGCACACATTACAATGAGAAACAACACCAACATAGACGTCATGTGGCTGGTCATGACTACACTGTGCCACAAACATCAGCCATCAGCACAGAGCCAACAACAGGCAGCAGTTAAAAAGGTCCCATAGGCCTTTTCACTACCATCAAAGACAGCAGACAATGGCACTGTTGTACAGTGTCACTCACACTCAAGGGAAGTAGCGGTTGATGAGCTGTTGACGCAACACCTTCCTCCTCTCCACTATCCTCCTCACTGGACATGTGTGGGTTTGCAGGCGGGGGCATCTGCTGCTCATCATCGTCCAGGGTCAGGGGGATCTCTTTGCGCAATGCCAGGTTGTGTAGCATGCAGCATGCAACTACGATCTGACACACCTTTTGGGGAGAGTACATCAGTGCCCCTCCGGTCCTGTCCAGGCACCGAAATCGAGACTTCAGAAGCCCAAAAGTACGCTCCACCACACGACGTGTCCTCCCATGGGCCTCATTGTAGCGGACTTCACCCGGGGTCCTGGGATTCCTCAGTGGGCTCAGCAACCAAGGCCGGTTGGGATATGCAGAGTCACCTAGGTGTGAGATACACAGACCAACTTTGTAATATAACTGTGGCAGAGGACAGCATGTCACACATACAGCACGCTACTTGACTCTGCGTACTCACCCACAATCCACGCACGCTCCGGATGCAGATTTGCCATCAGCTGTGGTACGATGCTGTTACGCAGGATGTAGGAGTCATGGGCTGATCCTGGAAATTTGGCACAGACATGGGAGATTACCATATCCGCCTGGCATACCACTTGCACATTGATGGAATGGGAATGCTTCCTGTTCCTGTAGATGTGCTCACGTGCCTGTGGTGGAACCAGGCCAACATGTGTGCAGTCAATGGCACCTACAACATTAGGGGTGTGGGCAAGGTCATAAAAATCACCCTTCACAGCTGCCAATTCATGTCTCCTGGGGAAATGGATGTAGCTGTCCTTGTAGGTCGTCATAGCGGACAGGACATCACGTAGCACCATGCTGAACATTGGTTGAGATATCCCACCTGCGCTGGCCACCGTGTACTGGAATGAACCAGTTGCAAAAAAATGCAGGGCCACCATCACCTTACATGTTGGTGTCAAAGCAGTTGGATAGGTTCTGCGAGGCCTCAGATGGGGCTCCAACTGAGCACATAAGTCCTGACAGAATTTTTGTATGATGTCCTCATCCTCCATGTCCGCAAGCAATGTGAATGGACGATGCACATTTGGTCGCCTCCTAGGTAGGATGAAAGGGGACACATGTCAATTCAATTCCCCTCTGAGATGTGTCCAACATGTTACGTTTTGACTGGCACAGCGCCAACAATGAATGGCCTGAAACTACAGCTTACAGCACAAGTCACATGTAGAGACACCTTGATCTAAAGTAGTTGTACACGTGTCCAGTATTTACACAGTGAGTACCACCAAAACAAATTCAGACTATGTGAATGCCAAAAGGTACATTCCTACATCTTGTGTCACCAGCCCTGAGAGTAGTTGACACAGCACATGTCTGAAACAGCAACACTGCTGGCTTCTACGTAGCTGCTGTACCTGCCACACCTTCTTGCGTAATTCGGACAGGGCACACATTACCAACACAATGAGCACAGTGTGTGCATAAAGATCAAGTATCAACATGAGTTCAGCAATCTACACAGTGAAATATGTACATTATGTAGTCAGTCCTTCATTACTGTGGGTTGCTTAGCCATCTCACACATTGACATGTGTACATATTTGAGAGTCCATCACACAACAGATCTGTGTACATGCACAACAACATCATAAATGACATGTGAGGGAGTACATGCCAATGCATGTAATCCTGTGCACTGTCATGGCATGTGTAGTCATCAGTGAGTTAAATGTCACACTAGCATTGAATTACACTATCTGGTGGCATGATTCATAGTAAGTGTCTACTGTTCAATGCTGAGAACTGGCCATTGCCATTGCTACAGCATGATGTGTCCATAGGTGCCGTAAGCGTGCACAGCCACGGCAATCACGGCCATAGGCACCAAGGTAAAGATGCCAAATATGGTAGCGATCGCCTGGCCCCTGCGATGTGGCACCGCCAATGCCCATGCCCCTACAGCCAATGGGAACCGCAATCACGGTAGTGAAATGCACTTTTGAAACCCGCGGTAGGTGTGCACCGCCACCGCAATCACGGCCATAGGCACCAAGGTAAAGATGCCAAATCGCGGTAGCGACCACCTGGCCCCTGCGGTGTGGCACCGCCAATGCCCATGCCCCTACAGCCAATGGGAACCGCAATCGCGGTAGTGAAATGCACTTTTGAAACCTGCGGTAGGCGTGCACCGCCACCGCAATCACGGCCATAGGCACCAAGGTAAAGATGCCAAATTGCGGTAGCGATTTCCTGGCCCCTCGGTGTGGCACCGCCAATGCCCATGCCCCTACAGCCAATGGGAACCGCAATCGCGGTAGTGAAATGCATTTTTGAAAATCGCGGTAGGCGTGCTCCACCACCACGGGGCCGGTCATTGGATGCAATTGAAAGATGCACGATTGCGGTAGCGACCGCCTGGGCCCCGTGGTGTGACACCGCCAATGCCCATGCCCCTACAGCCAATGGGAACCGCAATCGCGGAAGTGAAATGCATTTTTGAAAATCACGGTAGGCGTGCTCCGCTACCGCGGGGCCGGTCATTGGATGCAATTGAAAGATGCACGATTGCGGTAGCGACCGCCTGGGCCTCGCGGTGTGACACCGCCAATGCCCATGCCCATTCAGCCAATGGGAACCGCATTCGCGGTAGTGAAATACAATTTTGAAAATCGCGGTAGGCGTGCTCCGCTACCGCGGGGCCGGTCATTGGTTACATTTAAAAAAAGCTGATCTGGAACACCAAATGCAGCATCTGACTACCACTGAAACAGCGAACACAAGAATGCTGGAGGGATCACCCTCTTTGCTGGCAGGAGCACGTTTGAAATAACAATGAAATTGTTATCGACTTGTTATCATAATTTCAAGAAGATAATACACTTTGAATGAAGTTTGATGTGTCACATTATATTTTAATTTTCTTGTCCTTTGTTATCAACATCAAAATAAATCCATATATCCTTATGCATCAAGATATATTAAGATATATTACCACTGAAACAACCCCAGGGGGCTATATATGTCTGGGAGAGAGCCACACATTTCCACTGCATCCAGACACTGCTGCCTGCCATTCTTCATCCCCAACTGATGCTGTTCCTGTCTCCTGGACCCAGTGATGGCGAGAACTGAGAACATCAGGGCCCGTCCCTTCACCACAGAGGAGCTGGAGGTCCTGGTGGACGAGGTATGGGAGACTATATGGTGCTCCCGATGTAATGGTAAGTGTTTCAGAGTGAAAGTTGGCATGTGCAAAGAGTGCACACATGAAGTTGATCTGCTGTAGTATGTGCCTGTGAGTGCAAGTTTGTGTGATACACTTCCTAGCATGCTGACTTCATGTCAATGTAGTTTTGTAGCCTATTTTCCACAGATTCATGGCTGCATTTCAGGATGGGAGGGACATGCAGTGTTTTTGCAGCCATACAGTAACACTGCTGGTTTGGAAAGTGGAAGTCAGAACAAACATTGCCTGTGCTAATGGATGTCAGAGTCCAGGAGCTTTTCACATGTTCATTTGTGACATTACAAATGGGTTTCGTCCAGAGGGTACTGAAGGATGTGTCCATTTTTAATATTGCCACCATGGATACGTAAGCATCATGCACAAGATTGAAAATGCCTGAGAGTGACACTCTTGGTGGAAATGCATCTATGACACATCATATCAATGTACTCCTGAAACATCCTCCTTCCCTTATTTTCATTATGTGTACTGACTCGCATGTGTAGGCACTGTTTGCCCTCTCATATTGTACATGCATGTGAATGTTCTGATGGCCCACATTTAACCTCAGTGTGAGTCCCCCTGGCCTGCACAGATACTGCCCAATTTGCCTGGGACACATCCGTAAATGGACAGAGTGAGACATATGTGTTGTCTGCCACCCTATTCATCAATGTTCTATCTTATGCCTGTGGATTGCACAAGACAGACCTTATGAGAAGGGTGTGAGAATGTAAGATCATGTCCCTAAATGTGACCTCCATGATACAGTGAGCTGAACATATCTGTATAGCTCTGCTAAGTTTGTGCATGCTCCTGTACTGAGACACAGTGGTACAAAACCCAGTGACACTGAAACTTCCTCTTCTTGTCTCCCATGCCTGCAGCTTAAAGTCCGCCAGCGTAAGGCCTTATGGAGGGCCATTGCACTCAAGGTGCGGGCTCTGGGTGTCTCCAACCGATGGCACACACACTGTCACAAGAGGTGGGATGACATCTGCCGGCTGAGCAAAAACGTGGCAGAGATGACGCTGGGGCTGCTCCCTCGGACTGGCAGGTTGGCGCGCAGGAGCATGACACCACTAATGGCCCGCATCTTGGCAGTGACACATCCAGAGCTGGATGGACGTTTGAGGGCCCATCAGCAGCAAGTTGGGGTGAGTATTCTGCGAAGGGTGACTTTGGGTGTGAGTGACTGCATGTATCCCAACCCTGAGTCCGGGCGGAGCTCTGTGATGTTTCTAGTGTGATGCAATGGCTTGTAAGTGGCCTCTGTGTTGAGTGCAGCTGTCATGCATTTTTGCTACGTGTACTTTCTCATGTGTTTAAGATAATGGCCCTTGTCTTTGCAAGATGAGATGTGGCCTTCTGACATCTGCTGCATTATGGGTGTCATAGACATCACCGGGAAGTGTACAGCAGTGTGTCTCATCTTAGTGTGCTTTCTTCGATGTGTGCAGTGCCTGATTTAGAAATTGTGAGAACTACACATCTGACACCTATGTGCAATGGTCGTTGTGCTTCAAGGCACAACATGGTGGACATCTGTAGCTCATGGACATAGTATGAGGGCATTCTTGAGTCAGTATCTGTGTTGGCCCCTTAAAGTGACTCCGTATGTGACTGTGACAACATGTTGAGATGTACATCTATCTCACCTACAGACACGTAGGTATGCTTACAGTAATCAGCATGTCAGGTTACCAGGAGGCACGGGCCAGCTATTTGGCTGTGTGAACGTCACCTGGGTCATTAATGCCAACTATGCATGTTTCCATGCATCTTCTGAGTTTTGCATTAATGTTGCACCTGCAGACTGCACAGGGTGGTGTGCAACATGGGGGTATCATGTTCTAGTTTTGTGCTTTGCTTGCATGTGATGTTTGTGAGTATGGCACCATACTGAACCTACGTCTCTGTCTTTTGCAGCATCTACAGAGGGCACAGAAGGACAGGGGACAGACACCAGTGGTGAGGCATCTGGCACAACTGCTACACATGAGCACACTGACACTGATGTGACCAGCGCCTCGGAGGGGGACAGGAGTGCCCTTGAAGAATCACGCCCAGAAGCACCAACCTCAACATCATCTGACTCCAGCGGTGACTCCTCGATGTTGGCGGATACAGGGAGTGGAAAATCTGCCTCTTCTTCCACCACACATCGTTCAGTGCCCACCCTCCCGGCTACTACCACTAGTGCTGCCCGTGCCCGCAGCAGTAAGAAGGGTAGAGTGTCCTTCCCCCCCAGGCACTGCTGCCCTTGCCCCTGTCTCCCCTGCTGCCCTCAGTGTTGAGTTGGTGGACCTTTCGGGCCAGCTGTGTGTGGGTCAGACTACTCTCCTAAATGCATTCCAGGATCATGACAAGAAGTTGGCACAGGTAGTAGCCTTCATGGAAGGGATTCATTCTGACGTGGGTGGGCTACACAGAACTGTCCAGTCTTTGTCCTCCACAGTGACGGCAGCCATTCAGTTGTCACAGGCTCAGAGTCCAGCTCCAGTCCCTTCGGCAACCACCCTGCCAGTGGCAGCATCTGACGAGAGTGACCACACACCACAGCCCTCAGGCTCCAAGTACTCAACACGCAGCACACAACAGCAGCACTCCAAGCAGTCCAGAGCACAGACACCATCCCCAAAACAAAAACCAGGCACACAGGAGCGCAAAGGCAAAATCCCTTCAGGTGACACTCCGGGCCATCAGGCCAAGAAGCAGGCCTCAGGCTCACATGCATCCAAATGGTCCCTTCACCTGCCGGAACTGCAGCTTCACCTGCCTCAGAGAGCCCGAGACTCCCGCCAAGAAGGACCTCAACCATCTCCGGTGCATCCTACTAAACATCCGCTCCGCACGCAAACACGCCGTCGAGCTCTGGGACCTACTCGACACCTCATCACCGGACTTCGCCTTCCTGACAGAGACCTGGATGAATGAATCCTCCGCACCCGACATCGCCATAGCCATCCCCGACGGCTACAAGATCACCCGCAGAGACCGCACCAATGGAATCGGAGGAGGAATCGCCATCGTCCACAAAGACACCATCAGGGTCTCGAACAGCACCGACGACACTCTCAGCACCGCTGAAAACATGCACTTCCAGATCCACACGGATCCCAACACCACCGTAAGAGGCACCCTCATCTACAGACCCCCCGGACCCCGACCCCAGTTCAGCGACTCCATCGCCGACTTCATCAGCACGCACGCCCTGACCTCCACCGACTACATCCTCCTCGGAGACCTGAACTTTCACCTGGAGAACAACAACGACAGCAACTCCTCCACCCTGATCGCCAACCTCGGACTGAAACAGCTCGTCACGACGCCGACCCACATCGCCGGACACACGCTCGACGCCATCTTCTCCTCAAGCTCCCACGTCTCCTTCAGCCACACCTCCGAACTCACCTGGACCGACCACCACTGCATCCACTTCACCTTCCGGAAACCCGCCGCACACCACCGCATCCTACAGATCCCCCGCAGATGCTGGAGCAAAGTCACCGAAGACCAACTCCAGACAAACCTCGCACTCAGCCCACCCAATGACCCCTCCAACCCCGACGCCGCCGCCCGCAATCTCAGACGATGGATGGACGACTGCACCAACACCTTAGCCCCGCTGAAAAAACCAACCTACAAAGACACCAGCAAGAGAGCCAGCTGGTTCACCCCGGAACTCCTAGCATCCAAGCGCACCTGCCGGAAACTGGAGAACAAATGGCACAGCGAGAAGACGCCGGACAGCCGCGCAGCCCACAAAGATGCCATCCGCAACCACCATCACCTCATCAGGTCCGCCAAGAGGACCTCCTTCAAAGACCGCCTCGACAACAACGCACACAACAGCAAGGAGCTCTTCAGCATCGTGAAGGAACTCTCCAACCTAGCTCCAACGACATCCCGCCGTCGCAAGCCCTGTGTGATTCCCTCGCCACCTTCTTCCACCGCAAGATCGCCGACATCCACGACAGCTTCGACTCCCGGACGACCCCAACAGGCCCGACACATCAGACCCGCTGCACCCCATCGACCACGACCCCCTGACAGCCTGGGTCAATGTGAACACCGAGGACACAATCAAGACCATGGGCACAATCCACTCCGGCTCCCCAACAGACCCTTTTCCACACCACATCTTCAACAAAGCCGGCAGCTCCATCGCACCCCACCTGCGCAACTTCATCAACCTCTCCTTCGAGACCGCGACCTTCCCAGAGAGCTGGAAACACGCCGAGATCAACGCCCTACTCAAAAACCCAAGGCGGACCCGAGCGACCTCAAGAACTTCCGGCCCATCTCCCTGCTTCCATTCCCAGCTAAGGTCATCGAGAAGATCGTCAACAGACAGCTCACCCGCTACCTCGAAGATAACAGCATTCTGGACCCCTCCCAGTCACGATTCCGCAGCAACCACAGCACCGAGACCGCCCTCATCGCCGCCACAGACGACATCAGGATCCTGCTGGACAATGGTGAGACGGCGGCCCTCATTCTCCTGGACCTCTCCGCCGCCTTCGACACTGTCTGCCACCGCACACTACGCACACGCCTCCACGACGCAGGGATCCGAGACAAGGCCCTGGATTGGACCACCTCCTTCCTTTCCGGCAGAACCCAGAGCGTCCGCCTCCCCCCATTCCGATCTGAAGCCTCCAAGATCATCTGCGGCGTACCCCAGGGATCTTCCCTCAGCACGACACTGTTCAACATCTACATGGCTCCATTCGCACGCATCGCCCGACAGCACGACCTCAACATAATCTCCTACGCCGACGACACTCAACTGATCCTCTCCCTCACCAAGGACCCCCTCACCAAATCCAACCTCCACGAAGGAATGAAAGCCGTCGCCGACTGGATGAAGTGCAGCCGACTTAAGCTGAACACAGACAAGACGGAGATCCTCATCCTCGGCTCCAACCCATCAGCCTGGGATGACTCCTGGTGACCCTCGTCACTAAGGGCACCCCGACACCAACCGACCACGCACGCAACCTGGGAGTCATCCTCGACTCAACGCTCACCATGACCAAGCAAGTCAACGCAGTCTCCTCCTCCTGCTTCAACACCCTCCGCATGCTCCGCAAGATCTACAGGTGGATCCCGACAGACACGGGAAGATAAGTCACCCAGGCCCTCGTCAGCAGCAGACTCGACTACGGAAACGCCCTCTATGGAGGAGCCCCGACCAAGCTCATCAAACGACTGCAAAGAATCCAAAACGCCTCTGCACGCCTGATCCTCGACATTCCACGCCACAGCCACATCACCCCCCACCTGAAAAACCTGCACTGGCTTCCCGTCGACAAGAGAATCTCCTTCAAACTCCTGATCCACGCACACAAGGCACTCCACAAAACCGGCCCAGCCTACCTCAACAGTCGACTCTCCTTCTACGTTCCCAACCGTCAGCTCCGCTCCGCCGACCTCTCCCTGGCCACCGTCCCGCGCTTCTGGAGAACCACCACCGGAGGCAGATCCTTCTCTCACCGCGCCGCCAAGATCTGGAACACCCTTCCCCTCAACCTACGACAGACCCAAGACCTGCTGACCTTCAGGAGACGACTCAAGACCGGGCTATTCGACCAGTAGCGGCAACACCCCCCCTCCTCTCCCTCAGTGCCTTGAGACCCTCGCGGGTAAGTAGTGCGCTTTACAAATCTTGTGATTGATTGATTGATTGATTGAATCAGCCCCATCCAAGGGCACTCCCGTTCCCAAACCTGCTCCCAAAGACAAACACACAGTTGCCCTGCCTGCTGTGAAGCTGGTGCCTGCAAAGAGTCCGCAGAAACAGAGCTCCAAGGCAGATTCACCCACAACCTCAACTCCCACCCACACCCCTGTGAAGCTGGGACAGGAGAGCAATGTTGGGGGTTCACCTGGTCAACAGAAGATGGAGGGGAAAAGGCAAGGCCAGCCCAAGCGTAACACCAGATCCAGCAAATCCCCACAGGGAGAGCCACCTGCACCTGATGCACCTTTGGTGGAGAGTGAGTCTGTTGTGCCCGCCCCACTTTCCACTCCTACCAAGACAATTCTTACCTATCGAATCCCCAAGAAGTGGAAAGGCAGCCCTCCACATTCTCCCTCACACACTGTGTCTCATGGCAGCATGTCTTCGCCTCTCCGTGCCACCATGCTACCCGGTCCTAGCAGCCCTCCGGCTCACAAAGCCACTGATGCCTCTACCTCATCTGCTCCTCTCTCTCCCAGGTCCAGTCCTCCAACTGGCCCGACAATCAGCCACCTCCCAGTTCAACTGACAGGTTTGAGGCAAAGTCCCCCTCCCAAACACATCTCTCCCACAGCGGTGCCTGGACTGCCCATTTGTGTCCCCCGAGCTGTGGTGAGTCCCATGGCAGTGTACGGTGTTGCCCATTCCCTGTGCAGGTTCTCATGCACACATGTACATACTTTGAACTATGCACTGGCCACTGGCCTTGCTGTTTGTCACTTTGGATGCCCATTCCCTGTGCAGGTTCTCATGCACACATGTACATACTTTGAACTATGGACTGGCCACTGGCCTTGCTGTTTGTCACTTTGGATGCCCATTCCCTGTGCAGGTTCTCATGCACACATGTACATACTTTGAACTATGGACTGTCCACTGGCCTTGCTATTTTCTAATTTTGATGCCTATCTGGGGAATATGTAATAAAGACAGTTACTCCTGTTGTCTACTTTGTCAGTGTCCTTGCTAAATAAAATGTGTTCTGGATGGGTATGGTTGCATGTGACTCATGCTCTGTATGCCACTTTAACAGTGCCAATTGCTTGTTTTACTTTTTCAGAGTTTGCCAGAGGTGACAGGCACTTTTGTTCTTGTTGACTCTGAGGATTGAGGGTGCAATGATGGGTGTTTGTGATGATCTACTGTTATCCTAATCATTCTAGGGTCATGTTTGCTAAATCGTACACGTCATGTTATGCTGCAATACCACAACAGAGGTGAATCCTATCCACAGGATTACTTGCGGGGTGGCCAGGGTCCATCATATCAGTGTGATCTTTCTTGATGTGTGTACAGCAGTGTTGATGTGTGGTCATCTTGTGTAGGCCTGTCTTCCTAGTCACATGGCTACATTTGGATATGTGAACTTGAGTGGTCATACAGTGTGGATGGGCTGTCATTGTCAGTAGTGTTGATATGTGTGTGCCCCTGCAATGCCAACTGCACACATGTATGATCCAGGTAATGAGTGTCTGTTTGTTTCAATTGTCTGCCATGTGCTTCAGATTGTGGGCACATGTAGGAGTTATAGTTTGGGCACTGTGCAGTGTGTTGGTGTATCCTTGCACTCCTGCGGGACACCTACTTGTTGTTGCTGCCAGTTGTGAGTATGCAGAGTGTGTGACTGCCAAGTCTGTGTTGTGTTTTGTTGATCAGCCATGTGTCTTGTTACTGTTTGTGCTCACTGTGCAGACCTGCTCAGCCACACTGACATTATTTGTGAGTTTTCTCATGCATTGCTGTCACTTGACCCATTTTTGGCTCCATGATGGTATGTGGTATGTGGAGTCATGCCATCCCCTATATGTGCTTCTGATGCCTACGCATTGTGATTAACTCCTCTATGTGTTTGTGTTCTGTGCACTCCTCACCTGTCCACTACTGACGTACACACCACTTCAATCTCATGTCTTCCACCCCATGGCTTGCCAGTGTGTGAGCCTCCCCACCACTTCATAGTGTGACACTATGCTGTGTGAGGCTGAACTGTGTACAGGACCAATGTGACACTCAGGACAGTTTCCAAATTAGTTATGTGCCATTTTCTTCTACTGGTTTGCTGTCATGGTTGCTCATGTGCAGTGCATATGTTTGAGCAGCACTGTCCTCTAGTCATGTTGCTTGCATCTGGGTTTCCCTGAGTTGTGCATCTGTGGGTGATGGGTAAGCTGTATGTGTGTTTGCTGAGGTTCTGCTACCCTTCCTGAGTGTGATGTTATGTTTGTGTTGTGATGATTTTTGTTGTGGGAGTTCATGGTGTGGCACTCAGATATGTGTGCTACTGGTTTGTTTGTTGTGCACACACTGCTTGGTGTGCATGCAGTGCTGTCAGTGTATGTTGCCTTGTACTTGCCTGGTGTGCACCCCCCTGATGTCCAGCTGAGTTTGCAATGTGATGGATTGGTCTGTGCATCTGTTGTGTGTTTGTTGTGGATGTATGCAGTGTTTGGCCTGTGTTGGCTCTTTCTACAGGCAGATGCTATGTGTGTGTGAGGTTCTATTTGCATGACATTGTGTGTAAGTAGTTGTTGCTGTGTGATACATTCAGATGTGTGTTGCAAGTGTAGTGTGCATTACTTGTGTGTCTGTCACATGAAGCAAGGCGGATTCTTGTTCCTGAGCTTGTTTTGAGTGCACACTAGTGGTTTGTCCTCCTATTTTGGGCCTGTCACTTGTCAGGATTGTGCATGTGCATGCTTGTGGTACACTGTGACACCATGTTCACTGGATGAGTGGTGTGGTGTCTCTGTCTGTGTTAGCTGATTGTCCCATTGATCCCAGTTGGTGTTCATGTGTGTTTTTTGATGATGCAATTCTTGTTTGTGTTGGGGTATGGTGTCTGTGCATTGGCCCTGAGTGGCAATGTTGTGTACTCCTGTTCTGTCTAGGGTCACATTGCCTTTCCACTGTTTGGCTGCACATGTCTGGGCTTGTTGGACTGCTGTGGATGTTGTTTGTGAGCTTTGTGTTTGACAGTTGTTTTTGTGTCAGCATTGGTTCAGGCATCCCTGAGTGTGAGTGTGATGTTTATGAATGCAGCACAGGGTGTGTGATTGGTTGTCAGTGAACTCACAGGACCTTATTTGCACCATTATGTGTGTTTCTCACAGGTGTGGAGTGTTGCAGGTGTGAGGTGCTTGGATGAGGGGCATGTGCGAAGGTCCTACTTGTGTTTGACAGTCAGGGAGTGTGACAATGAGCCATGTGGGTTGTGCTGATGACATACACATGTCAAGTAAGTTGACACAGATGTGTGGCTGGTCACTGTATGACTTCAGACACTTCCTCTCATTCCTGTGCCTATGCATGGCTTGCCTTGATGTATCCCTGAGTTGTTGCACAGAGGTCACTTTGGTTTAATTTCACTCACTGTGCCACTCATGTCTGATTTGATGGCCTAAGGGTGGTGTGATATGTTCCTTCTCTTGCATGTGATATACAGATGCTATGTGGCTTGCTCCATGGTTTTCCAGCACTAAACACTTCCCTTTTGGCTGGGCCATTTCTGGTCCTCCATTGCTGCTGACCTATGGTAGGAGTATGTGGCTGGGTGTCAGTGTTGGGTGTTTGTGTGTGACTTGACAGGCAGTGTGGACAGTTCAGTGGATGTTCATAGGCAGTGTGAGTCTTCATTTTGTAATCATGCTCAGTTTGCTACACATGAGTGAGAGGTGGGTGTGAGGAGGAGGGTTGTCCAGCCCCTGAGCTTCTGTGCAGGGTGTTCCTCTTCACCCCCACCTTCCAAGTCAGGCTACCTTGTCTTGTGGTGTGTGGGCTGCAAGGTCTGGCTACACCTGGCAGAGTAATTGTGCAGGGGGGGCACAGGAGGAGCACACAGCATGTTCACAGATGGGTATGGGAGGCCTAGTGTGGGCAGGGTGAAGTGGAGCCCTGGAAACCTGCCCAGACTGCCCATGCCTGGCGCCGGCCCTGCCTACTACATTGTGTGCAGGTTTTCCCGCGTCTTCACCGCTGCGGTGACGTGACCGGGACATTGCAGTGATTTCGCGGTTGATGGGTGACCCGGATGCGGAGGGGTGAGTTTCTATCAGGTGGGACATGTGTGTGTACACTGGGGGATATGTTCCTGTCCCCACCAGAGTGTCTGATGTGGACAGGAACCGTATGTCAGCACAGGAGTTGTGTGTTGTGGCTGTGTGCGGAGTTGTGTATTTGCGTGGCGTTGTCCGCGATGGTGCATTATTTGCTGGTAGTGGATGAGGTACAGCGCGGGAAAGGCTTGTAGAGCTGGATTCATTGCGGTCAGGACCGGGTGGAGGGGACCTGGAGTCTGGTTTCGCGCTCCGCTGTTGTGTTTCCGCCGTCTCTGGGAGGCTGGATTCTCCGCTGCGGTGTGATGGGCTGTTTGCAGCATCGTAATTTGTACGGTGGACGGGACCTCATTCTGCACGGCGGTGTGTCTCTATTGGCTGCCTCCGCCACGGTGGCAGGCGCAAATTTCTGGCGGTTCGCGTCACTCCGCAGCGGACGGAAAATGGGCTATGTTTGCCCATTGTAATATGGCGGGCGTGAGGACCACTGCTGGTGTGCGGAAAAAGGCATTTTACGCCACCGCCAGCACCGCGGTTGTGCCTCCGCCCGCCATCCTAATGAGCCCCCTGGTAATTTTGCCCAGCTATCAGCTATAATATTAGCAAATATTAAAGGAGAGGCAGCATCAGTGGCAATACGCCAACGCCTAAGGGAGTTCACTCCTCTACAACAGGAACATGAATTACCTAAAATAATTGAAACTGCTTATGCGGAATTAGGCAGAGACACCTTGGGGGCTAGAGCAATAAAACCTCAACTAATGGGTAATCCCGAAAAGGATACCTTTAAGTAAGCACCTGCTTCTTCAAAGAAGAAATGGGATAGTAAACAACAAAAGAATAAAGAAAACAGATCTCAATCCAGAGGTAGGTCTCCTCAACAGGAGCCCTCCAAAAGGAGGTATAACCTTAGGAATAGGGATAACATTAGAAAACCTGACGGTATCAGGACACTGATACACGTTCCTCTCGTTCTTTTCATGGTTCATCAAAAAACTCAGGGCCCGATTCACAGAACTAACTTAAGACAAAATCCTAAACTTACTACCATTTTGGTATTCACAGAAGGCACTTACTCATTTATGAGTAAGCGCCTTCTGTAAATACCAAAATGAGTAAGTTACACAAAACGAGTAAGTTACACAAAATGAGTAAGTTACTAAAAATGAGTAAGTAAGTGCCTTCTGTGAATACCAAATGAGTAAGTGCCTTCTGTGAATACCAAAATGGTAGTAAGTTTAGGATTTTGTCTTAAGTTAGTTCTGTGAATCGGGCTCTCCGAGAGGGAAGGACGGTCAGAACACAGACAAGAAGAGCGTACACAGTCCAGAGACACGCAACGCACTTCAGACTACGCTTCCAAAGAAGAAGAAAAGCCTAAAGCAAAACCTCAATTCAAAAGAAGAAAGTAGCAAGTCTCAAAGTTAGACATGCCCAGAATTCTGAGGACTCAACTACTGAAGGGGGAATGGGCTCTGACGATGCTAGACAGCGCAGCAGAAGTAACAATAGCTCGCCAGAACCTGATGGAATTTCTGGTGACAGCGGAGTTGAGTGAACATATCACGGTGGAAACGCCTGATACTAGGGTAAGTGTCCCACATAGGTTACATGAAATAGCACTCCAAATGGAAGGGGACAAGCCCAGAAAAATTAAAGGTCTCTTTTGGGAGAACCTGACTTTTGGCTACGACATTCTTTTAGCTGAAAGAGATTGGCCGCCTACTATTGTTATGGATTGCCCAAAGGGGGAAACAGTAATTATGCCAGCTTTCTCCGACCTCATTCCCCAATATCTAAAACACACATATGCGCGGGAGTGGGTGGTGGGCCTTGCCCCTGCACTATATCGCAACCACGATGGGTGGGATGAAGATTCAACCCACCACGTGATACCATTATAATCTACTCCAACTCCACAGAGACAGTATCCAATTAAGCAAGAAGCTAAAAAACAGGTCAAGGAGATCTTAAATCAACTTGAATACCAGGGGGTGATTAAAACTAGCACCTCTTCGATGAATAATCCTTTGTTTCCCTAATGAAACCTGACAATTCATATTGTCTAGTTTTAGACTATAGACATCTAAACTCATGCACAAAAACATTTGCAGTACAGAACGCACACAGTGCCGCATTGATGAATAACATTGTGCGGAAAAAATATGAAACAACACTAGATATCTCGAATGGATTTTTCTGCCAAAATATAGCGCCTGAGAGCAGATATTTGACAGCATTCTCAGCGCTGGAGTCCCACCGTCAATTTTGTCGACTCCCACTGAAGGAAGTGACCCGAAATGGGCCACCCGGGTCACTCGCGACCACCTCTCGGCCTTCCCAGAAATGAAGAGTCGAGACGATAGTGGAGAATACAAACTAACTTATTGTATTAGTGAGTACACTGCAGCGGAGTCCAGTCTGGCCAGCCTCATGGGATAGCTGTCGAGGGACTGACTTCAGAACACTTGGTAACACAGAATAAGCTTCCCAACACCTCTCAAGGCCCGCCCCTGTTGGAAAAATACAGCTTGGGCAAAGGCTGAACAAAGGAAGGCACAGAAGGATGAGCTACCACCTGCAGAATGGGTACACGTTATCAGACTCTCAAGGTCGTCTTGTTCGGTCTCAGCTCTCTCTAGTGTGGGAGCATAGCTACGACCATGGATAGGCATGCAAAAGCAAAATAAGCTATTCATTAGTACATCTAGGTTTCAACCTTGAATACGATAAGGAGAAACAACTGCACAGCGTCTTTCTGCTGCGGCAAGCAGAGAGGGGTACAGAGGATTGGTTTCGATCACAGTGCAATATGGCGGCTACATGGCAGAAAATGGCGTCGTAGATGCTAACTTTAACCCGCACAATGTTGGAAGGGACTGGTCACACGCATATGCAATAGTGGTTAATACAAAATAGCTACATGAATGCTAACACAACACAGTATAAAGCATGAGTGATGGGGCAATAGCACATTCAATTCTAACAGACCATCCTTTTAGCATTCATAGCTAAATTTTTATTATTGCTATCAGGTAAGGGTCTTTACAATTCTAAAAGAGGGGGAAGCCTAGGGGGTCTACATGGACAACAGTTAACCGTTCAGTTGATCATCAGCCAGGCCAGATAGATACACGTATCAATATTCGAAAATGCCCTCATCAATAGACATCAATTCGTGAACAGCTTGTACCATCATAGCGGAGGGCTTAGCATTGTGTTCTTGGACTCTGTGTTGAGGTGTTTTCTTTTGTATACAATAAGTACAGCAGGCGGGAAGGCAAATAATACACAGGCAACAAGTGAAGACAACACCTGCTATGGCTACTAAGAATATGAGTATTTTCCAGCCCCAGGACGCTACCAGACCCCAAAACCATCCGGACAAAGATCAAGTGCCATTCTCCTGGTGGATATCAGATGCTGGTCTGTGCAGCTTTTGTATTGCTGCGTAGACATTCGGGACGGGGTCTGGTATGTATACACAGCAACTACTACCGATGACGCGGCAAGCCCCACCCGATCAGCAAGGATGAGGTCTAACACTATCCTGTTTTGAAGGGCAACAAGTCTCGTAGCCTGAAGCTCAGCTGTGATGTTGGTCAATATTCCTGCTGTGGTGTTGATAACTCCTTCTACAACCCTTGTGAGTCTGCGTATACTGCAGCAGTTATGCATGGGACCCCAGAATGGTAAAATACCCTTCATAGCATCTGTAAATTGCTGCAGGGTAGTGTCTGTCTGATCTATATCATTTGTGTCAATAACACTTCTAACTCGGGACAAGTACAAACTCCTCCGCTGTAACCTGTGGTCTCTGTGATAATTGGATGGTGCGATATATTCGGGGGGCGAAAGGAAGGATGCATAACATACACCAGACTACCCTCTAGGAAGCCATACATAAGCCTGGGATCCACAAACGAAATGCACATTATGGGCGGAAGCAGTGGTGGACTACTAGTAGTGTTCAAATCATAAGTATAGTTGCAAGTACTCTCTCCTACCGGAACCTTTCCAAAACCTTGGACACAGAAACTAGCTGTTGTATTAATTACTGGTACTGGCATTGCCTTAGCCTGAGTAATATTACGCAATTGGAAGGACCTGAAATATTCAGTGACGTTAAAGTCCTGAAAGTCAATCATTTCATTCTGGAGCCATGTTACATTCTTTTTAGCCTCATAGACATTCATACAGGCATCTGAGTGTAGAGTACCAGTAGTCCCATCCCTCCCCGGGGTAAATCCTTGGTGAGTCACTATATATCCCAATACAGCCGTATAGTCGAGGTATGTCATGTTCATTACATCAGCGTGATAATGGATATATACCATGGTGAACAACTGGAACCAGGCCTCACAACTGGCCAAATAAGTAAAGGGCAGTGACAGTAACAGATCATTCTTATGCATCACGGAAGGGAGTAAGCCACAAACCCAACAATTAGTGACATTGGTGGTATGGTGAGCCTGATGGAGCATCTGTAGAAAAACATTGTCAACATATGTCTGTCGGTGCCTCTCCTTATGAGGGGCCAAATTAACAAATACATGTTCAGGGGGAGAAGGAATAGTGCCGATCAGGGAATGCACAGGATGTCTTTCTTCAAGGAACCATATAATCCCAAACACTGCTACTAAAGCGACAGAACACTGTCTTTGTTTTGGTAGACCAGCTCGACCAAGTTGGGCTATTTTGCTCAAAACAAGGCGTGGCTAAAGGCTGTTCTTCTTCCATAACAATGCGGCCAAAGGGGTACATTTTATATATATCAAACTACTAGAGGAAGGTCCGTACTATGGAGCCAGGTATTAAAAAGGAAAAATTAAAAACACACAGTTCAGTGTCCGTAGACTCTTATTGCTCATTAACGATGATGCTATTGAGCACTTCACAGTGGGGCTGTACGGTCACAACCCTTTCTGTCTTTTCACTCAGGATAGGGCACCCTCCCTCCTGGGAAGACGCTCTCCAACTTATCCTGTCCAGTGTCTCAGACAATGCACCAATCTCTCTTTCCCTAATCTATCGTTGGTACCACAGACAAGGTACATATACCCTATTCTTCATCCATGAAGTCCATCCCTACTAATCTGACTTTTCCTTTGGTGCACTGTCTCTCCGCCGGGGACGCAAATTGTACCTAGCCACTCCAGGCACTGTCTCGTCATGGAAGAGGATCTTAAATTCAGAGGGGGCAAGGGACTGAGACTCAAGCTCCTGTGGGCCAGGTAGAGGAGAAGCCTGGGCAGCCCTAATTTCTGGGGGGACCGCCTCATTCAAAGCAGGGTCGTTCTCCTCCTCCGTCTGCGCCCAGGTCAATCGGGCATCAGAAAAAGGAACAAAACATGGCACCTTTTCTTTCTCGTGGTCCCCTATGCCATCAAGGACTCACTGGTCGTAGGGGAGAGGTAGCGGGAACTGCCGGCAATGCGATGAGTGAATCCAGTTCTTCCGGCCGTCCTCTTTCACCTCTGTCCGAGTGGCGAGCAGGACCTACAGAGGGCCTTTCCACCTTGGCTCCAAGCACCCCTTCCTCTGAAAATTGCGGACTAGCACAAAATCACTGGGCTGAATGCTGTGCCCGGGCCCCTCAGGTGTTGGCGGCAGTGCTTCATGGATCTGTTGATGAATAGAATGCAAAATTTTAGTCAACTCACATAAGTAATCTACAAGTAACGGGTATTCAATTTCAGAGAAATGACGGGCCTGGGGACGCCCCAAACATTTGCAGGGTGACCAAAAACAATCTCATATGGGGACAATCCTATTCTAGAATGAGCTGTCACCCTCGTGGACAACAGGGCAAGGGGTAGCGCTTCTGGCCATTGCAATCCTGTGCTCTCCTTGATCTTTGCCAGCTTCAACTTGAGAGTACCATTGTACTTCTCAACTAGACCTGCTGACTGGGGGTGGTTTGCTGCATGAAATTTTTGCTTGATGTGCAGACCGTCACACACCAGTTGAATAACCTTTGAATTGAAGTGGCTTCCGTTGTCACTCCAAATCAAACGGGACAAACCGAAGCGCGGGAAAAACTTCTTTAAAAGGGCTTTTGCCATTGCTATGGCTGTGTTCTCTTTAATGGGGTTAGCCTCAATCCATTTACTGAATGCACAAACAACCACCAGCACATATTTCAAGTTGTTAACTCGTTCCATTTCAATGAAATCCATCTGGAGAACCTCGAAAGGGAAGGAAGGTGGTGCAAAATTACCTGAAGGTGTAGGGGTACCCTTCCCCGGATTATGTATCAGACAAACCATGCAGTGCTTCACTAGATGGGCAGCTACTTTGGGGATGTTGTCATTGCGCCATACGGGATCCAGTAGCTTGCATATCCCCTTCGCAGTAATGTGAGCTGGGCCATGTGCCATTGTAACTACAGGGAGTACATATGCATCTGGTAACATCCATCTTTGCTATTCCGAATTATCGGTCCAGCACCCCTCCTCATCTAAGCGTCCTGTACTCTCCTGCCACGTTGCCAACTCCTCAATTGTTGCCTCACTCTGTATTTGCTTCATGTTTTCTAGTGTGTCCTCAAACATCCCGTTTTCAGGCACCCATCTAGCTGGTCCCGCCACAAACATTCTCTTCATCTTAGACCTGGCTGTCTCTTTAGCTGTCTGATCTGCAAATGCATTTCCCCTCCCCACATCATCAGTAATCGCCTTATGGGCACTACACTTCACTATTGCCAATCTTTTAGGAAGTGTCAGAGCTGATAAAAGCATGTGTATCAAGGGGCGTGTTGTATTTTCGTACCATGGGAAGTCAGGAATCTCCTCTCCGCCCAGAGCTGCCCAAAATTATGGGCTACCCCAAATGCATATTGGCTGTCAGTATAAATATTGACAGCCAATCACTCACTTAACTCACATGCTCGCAAAAGAGCAACCAGCTCTGCAGCTTGCGCTGATTGGTAGGGAACGCGTGATGTCTCAACTACAGTGCGCAGCGTAGTGATAGCATATGCTGCAGTAGTGGTGCCATCTGACAATTTGAAACAACATTGACATATAGTTCCCCTTGCGGGTGAGATAAGGGAACGTCAGTCAGGTCTACCCCTCCCTTCGTCTCCTCTTCCGTTCAAAATAAACAATCATGGACATCTCTGTCCTCATTTTCCGAAAGGAGGGGTAGTAACATGGCTGGGTTCAGAGTGGCACATCTTTTAATGGTGATGTGTGGCGCAAACAGAGTCAATTCATAGCCATTCAGACGAGCACTGGTAAGGTGCTGCGTCTTTGTCTTGTTCAGAAGCGTGTCCACAGCATGAGGTACCATTACTGTGAGATCAGTATTGAGAACAAGCCCTGCCGATTGTCGAATAGAGACAGCCGCGGCTGCTCTTAAACAGCTTGGGAGGACTCTGGCGACAGTGTCAAGAAGGGCAGAGAAATAAGCACACGGCCTCTGCTTACCTCCAAAGGCTTGTGTTAACATAGAAAGTGCTCATCCAGCCGTTTCATGTACGTACAACACGAAAGGCTTCTGATAATCAGGCGTACCAAGCACAGGTGCAGAGCAAAGCGCAACTTTCAATTGCTCAAAAGCTTGCTGACATTCATGCGTCCAGGGTAAGGGTTCATGCACTTCTTTAGTTGTTAGGCACAGCAAAGCCTTTGTTAGTAAAGAATAACCAGGTATCCAATGACGACAATGCGAGGTGATGCATATGAAAGCATGCACATCCCTCTGAGTCACAGGGACAGGCATCTTAACAATGGCATCAACTCGTTCAGGTGTTAGCCTCCTTCCCTCCTTCGACAGTAGGTGACCTAAATAGGTGAACTCCTGTCAACAATATTGGAACTTTGAAAGGGACACTTTATGTCTGTGCCATGCCAAATGCAGTAATAATTTGACCGTGGCCTCCCTGCAACCCTCTTCAGTATCGGAGGCTACCAGAAGGTCGTCCACATACTGTAGTAATACATTATCTGAGGGAAGAGAGAGGGAATTCAACTGACTTTTCAAGGCTTGACTATATATACTAGGACTTTCAGTATACCCCTGAGGAGCTCGACTGAATTGGAAACTCCTGCCCGCCAAGGCAAAACCGAAAAGGTACCTGCTGTCTGGATGAATGGGAATGCTAAAGAAAGCATTTTTTAGGTCAATCACAGAAAAGAATTTGGCTGTGGAAGGAATCATCGTTAAGAGAGCAGTAATAAAAATGTAAAAATGTAAATCCGTATTTGTAAAGCGTGAACTACTCACCCTTACGGGTCTCATGGCGCTGGGGGCCGTCGTGGAAATTAAGTGAGCTATTGCCCAGAGTCACAAGGTGCTGAGCTGAGCTGCCGCCGGAGCCGGGGATCGAACCGTGAGCCCTGTGCTCCGAAGTCAGCTGCCCTGGCCGCTGCACCACACCTCTTCCACCGTCAGGGACCACCGGAAACTGAGGGACCACTATTTTGTTAATCTACCGCAAATCAATCACAAAGCGGTAGACATCGGGATGAGCATCAGAGGAATCCAGGGGTGCCTTTTTAAAGATGTGGAGAATAGGGCTATTGCACACATTCGCTACTGTCTCCTCAACCACCCCCGATTTGATCAGGTCCTGTAAAATCTGCAACAAAGCCCAATCCCCTGCCTGTGGTATTTTGTACTGAGGAATACGAGGTAGCACAGCGTCGTGTTTATCCGTAATAGAGACTGGTGGTATCTGCAACAACCCTACATCCGTATCCCCTGTTGCCCACAACGAGGGCGGCACATCCTTAAATTCAGCAGGAAGTGGCGCATTCTTCGAAAGACACTGTTTGGTACTAGCTAAATTAGGTCCTACTGTCATATAAATACCATCTGGAGAATATGAAATCGTAGCATGCAACTTCTTCAACAAGTCTAGTCCCATTAAATTCTCTCCGCAATTCGTTGTTAATAAGAATGGCGAGTCCACAGTGAAAGGGCCAATAGTCAAAGCAAGGGGTTCGGAAATGGGGCTCACAACCGGTACGCCTGAAAAACCTACTGAGACATTGTTATGGCCAGACAGGGCTGCCCCGGGGACCAATGAACGAGAAACAGAGCTATTCATTGCACCTGTATCCACCAAAAATTTCTTAGCCAAGCCATGCAAATCCGCTGTGACATACGGACCACGCTGATCTACAGGTATCTGAACTGGTCCCTCACCCTGTCACTGGCTGTCCTAGCCACAGGACATCCCTGTCACCTCGTCCAGATCATAATCATCGTGATAGTACTGCCTTCCCTGGGGGTCATCAAAATAGTTGTGATCAGAATGACCCCCTGAGGATGCACCAGCCTGGACATCATCACGACCACTCTCACCACGACCCCGTCCACTAGAACCCCGACCTCTGGGGACCGCGACTTTCTGTAACAACTCCGGACACTCACTCTACCAGTGTCCCTCCTTTTTACAATACGCACACTGGTTCGGCCCCACAGGAATGCTGCTTCTGTCAGTGCCACGCGACCGCTGGGCCGGACCAGTGCCACGTCCCCTGCCGGTCCCCCTTGTTGCCTGCTGCATTAGTACCTTAGTCTTCAACTCCTTATTCTTCTTCTCCACCCTTTCCTTCTCCTCATTTTCCCTGTGCTCATAGTACTGGGCCATACTCAATATCACTGACGGGGAGGAGGTAGTCCAGGTGCTTTCAGAAGCCTGCAACCGAGTTGCGATCTCGGGAAGCAGATTCGTGACAAATCTGTTAACGAACAACCGGACACCCCCTTCTACCAACAAATCTTGTCCACTAAAATCCCAAAACACCCCTTCAAACCGAGTGAAAACATCAGACACACTTTCATCTTTCTTCTGACGACATGCTGCTAACTTATCCCAATCTACTCGCCTGGGTGGGATTAGAGAATGCATGTAAGTAATGATACGACTTGGTAAAGCTACTATCTCAGCCTTAGGCTTTTCACCAGGCTTTTGCTCTTTATCCCATACCCCAATCTCATCCCAAGTGCCACCCAACTCCACAACATGGTCCTGCGTATGCACCTGCCTCCATATGTTCACTGGTACCAACAACCCGAAAAACATCTCAATATCTGCCAGCGTCATCACTGTTGATGAGGCGGCCTCCGTTAATTCTTTAAAATATGCAGTTGGGTTTTTCCTAGGGTCCGGCAGCTGACTCTTAAGGGTTAACACCTCACTCCTTTTCCACAGAGTGTAAACCCATTGCTCCTGAAAACGAGCCTCAACCCATTGTTGAACAACAACATCCTGCGCATAACGCCGTTCTGGGATCTCGGGATGGAAAATAGGGTGCACCTCCCTCATCGGGAATTGGGACACAGTCGTCGGTGTTTTCTGATGCAACCTACCTCGATAACCAATCATCGTTGCAACATTACTAAAAACATCATTAGGGGCCTTGTCAGTAGCGTATACGCCGTTTCGAATGTCATAAATTATTTGGGGTGCTACACCACCAAAACACTGTTCCCACAACCCTATTAATGTAGTTGACATATGTTTGAGGGCATGCTGCTGTACAAACTGCTCAAAATCTTTCAACACACTCCACACGTCCTCTACACTGTAGATCGGACTCCGTGCCCACTGTGCAGCCTGATCATCTACCATCTTTTTTTCCTCATTTCCCACATCAGATCGAATCAGTACCCGTCCCATTCGCTCCTCTGCCGCTACCCAATTCCTCTCATCCACCCCACGCACTGGCGTCTCAGCACCCAACGATGCCGGGGATGAAATGTCCAGAAAGGACACAATGGATGAAGGGACGGACACTAATGTTAGTAATGACTGCGTCGAAGGTGTGAGAGAAGGGGGAGAAACATGAGCGGGGAGAACAGACACAGCAGGAGGACCTGCAGCCACTGCACCCGCAGCTTGCGAAGCCAGGGAGGAGACAGGCGGGGCCGTAGCTGAAGCAGCCGGGTCAGAGACAGAAGGGTCAGATGCAGAAACTGGAGGGGCAGAAGACTGAGATGTCGGAACAACAGGGTATATCCTATGTGGGGCGTGGGGAGGTGGGGGCCGAGCTTCTAATAGTCCTTCCATGAAGGCATCACCTTCCTCTCGGGCAACATAGGACTTATCACATTGCAATCGAAACTTCCTATCAGCACACTCTATACCTTTCTCTATTTTCTCTCTATCGTAGGCTACTGCTTTCTGAGTTATTGTTTGCATCTTCCCTCTCCTGGCCTCCTTTTCCGCCCGCATGTGCCTTTGCCTAGCTTCCTTCTGCCATACCTGAAGGGAATCAAACATCGACTGCCTGCTTCTTCTGGCGAAAAATTTATCCTGCAAATAGTTCAATTTCTGTTCATCAAAGGTACCTGTCGGTGGCCACTGAAGCTCGGCATTGTCCCTCGTATATTTGTGCCATAATGTACTAAACATAATAGGGCCAATGCCGTGCTTGGTATACATATCAAAATTCGGGGTGCCTTCCGGAGGCGCAGGTTGCCTCTCCTCCAGCCGAGCTTCGGCAGAACAACAACGGCACCCCAAACACCATAGACAAGGTGTTAGACCTGGCATCATTGGCGCGAGTCTCCCTTCCTCTTTTCGCTTCCTATCTTTTATGTTGGCTGGATTCAGATGCTCTTGGCGCTGTGCCACTGCCAATCAGTGCCACAGCGCGAATGCTCCCTGTGTAAAGATGACTGTATGAATTGGGATAACCATAATTGGCTCGTTTGGTTTACCTGTCAGTCCATAGTATAAGTGCATTGTGTGTGCCCAGGGCTGGTAGACCAAATACTGCTGGTGGGCCTGCAGCGCTGATTTGCGCTACCCACTGAAGCAGCTTTTAAAGTATGTCTGTGTAGCATGTTCTAATAGCGAGTTACCCTCCATTTCACTGTTTACTATTGTGAGGCTATCCGTTCTCATAGGCCAGAATGGGCAGGCTGAGTATTACATTCCATAATCCTATCTGCCCCCAGGAACCTGATAGGAAATTCGAATTTGATATGTTTAAGCTCAGGACATTGAGATACATCTTTTAGTAAGGATCATTTGCATAGCCCGTGTTCGAAAGTGCCTCTTCTAGAAACGAGGTATTTTCTTGCCTAAGCTTTCCTGTAGGCTTTGCTAGTGTGTGTATTGGCCGTCTGGTTTTGGAGCAGCAGGGCCAACTGGGTCAGACCTGGCTGGAGAGAGAGATCGGCATTTAGAGTATGGGGAGGGGTGACTCTTTGATCTGAGCAGGGCCGTGCCTGGCAAGGTGAATCATGGCTTCACCTCCCACTGGGCGTCTGATAGCAGAGGTCAAGACTGATTTGCATATGGCCAGGTCTAAACTGGGGTGGCATGGTGAGCAAAAGAATGATGGATTTAACCCAGATCTCTTGACTGGGGGTGAATGTTTTGATTTGTTCTGCATTCCGTCTGTCAATTGTGTGTCTTTTGCATTCTCGCCCTAAGTGCGCCAGTAATGCCCAGACGTGGGCCCTGGGCTCACTGTGCCACTGGAATCAAGCTATCCTGGCTGAAGAGGGGTGAAACCCCGAAACCGGTCCTAGGATGCTTGTTTCCGGTCCAGGGAGGACCTGGCTTGGCAGTTCGGGCTGGACTGTTCCCATGAGGCACAGGGTCAAGACTGATTTGCATATGGCAGGTCTAAACTGGGGTGGCATGGTGAGCAAAAGAATGATGGATTTAACCCAGATCTCTTGACTGGGGGTGAATGTTTTGATTTGTTCTGCATTCCGTCCGTCAATTGTGTGTCTTTTGCTTTAGAGAACAAAGGGGCATATCAGCAAGGTGGCGCTATGAAATTATCGCCGCTTTAGCGTCCGTTTTCGGGCGAAAAGCGGCGATAATTTCATTGCTGTATCAGCAAAGACACGCTATCCCGTGTTTTGCTGATTTTGGGCCCCTTACAACAACGCCCAGTTTTGCATCTCTAATGAGATGCAAAGTGGGCGTTCTGTGCCAAAATAACTGGAGAAATGTCGCTAACCGACATTTCTCCAATTATCAAGCTGCACGCAAACAAGCAGAGCGATAAGAAAAGTAGCGATAACCACAGTTATCGCTACTTTCCTTACGCCTGCTTGTAATCTGACTTAGCCATGTAATCCAATGGGAGGTGGATTACACGGCTAAAACCACCCTGCCCTATCAGCAAGGTATCGCTGGTCGCAGTGCGATTATCGCTGGATTTCCAGCGATAATCACACTGTTTTCCAGCTAACGCATGGATTCCTATCGCTTGGGAGATAAGCGTTGCTGATAGCACGCTATCTCCACGATAGAATCCAGCGTTAGCCTGCGATAATTATCCTCGCGCTAAAAACGCTGAGTGATAATTATCGCAGGCCCTTGCTGATATGCCCCAAAGACTTTTTAGGTATAAAACGCTGCGCTGAAACCTTTTTCAGGTGTTCCTTCTGGATGTCAAGACGAAACTCTGTCCGAGTGAACAGAGGAAAGGACTTTGAAACTTTCACCAAGCTTGCTGAAGAAACTACCCGAGGGCCTGAATTGAAAGCGCCTCCTGCTGAAGTCTCAGGGACATTAGACTTCACCCCGTCAGCCGTCTGAATTCCTGTGCGAGGGATTCTACTTGCAGGTGAGGCCTCCATCGAGTAATCCGGAGCCTCTAGTTCTACTGTGAGGAATGCGGACTGGTAACCCTCATTAACTCTGTGTGGGCCGCTGCAGCTAAGAGAGAGCTGCCGCCGCTGAGAGCCCACCTTAATTTGAACCTTCGGAACCTTCGCTGAATCTGTGTGGGCCGCCGCAGTTAAGAGAGAGCTGTAGCCGCTGAGTGCCCGCCGTTGTGCCAGCCTGGTCGAGATCATCCTTTGTCCTGTGGGCCGCCGCAGCTAAGAGAGAGCTGCTGCCGCTGAGTGCCCGCACTGGTGTCAGCTGTGCATCATCGTGATTTGTCCTGTGTGCCGCCGCAGCTAAGAGAGAGCTGCTGCTGGTGAGTGCCCGCACCTTTGCCACTTTGCATCATCGTGATTTGTCCTGTGGGCCGCCGCAGCTAAGAGAGAGCTGCTGCCGCTGAGTGCCCGCACCTTTGCCAACTTTGCATCATCGTGATTCGTCCCGTGGGCCGCCGCAGCTAAGAGAGCTGCTGCCGCTGAGTGCCCGCATCTTGGCCAACTTTGCCTCATCGTGATTCGTCCTGTGGGCTGCCGCAGCTAAGAGAGAGCTGCTGCCGCTGAGTGCCCGCACCTTTGCCAACTTTGCAGCATCGTGATTCGTCCTGTGGGCCGCCGCAGCTAAGAGAGAGCTGCTGCCGCTGAGTGCCTGCATCTTGGCCAACTTTGCCTCATCGTGATTCGTCCTGTGGGCCGCCGCAGCTAAGAGAGAGCTGCTGCCGCTGAGTGCTCGCATCTTTGCCAACTTTGCATCATCGTGATTTCTCCTGTGGGCCGCCGCAGCTAAGAAAGAGCTGCTGCCGCTGAGTGCCCGCACCTTTGCCAACTTTGCATCATCGTGATTTGTCCTGTGGGCCGCCGCAGCTAAGAGAGATCTGCTGTCGCTGAGTGCCCGCACCTTTGCCAACTTTGCATCATCGTGATTCGTCCCGTGGGCCGCCGCAGCTAAGAGAGAGCTGCTGCCGCTGAGTGCCCGCATCTTGGCCAACTTTGCCTCATCTTGATTCGTCCTGTGGGCCGCCACAGCTAAGAGAGAGCTGCTGCCGCTGAGTGCCCCCACCTTTGCCAACTTTGCAGCATCGTGATTCGTCCTGTGGGCCGCCGCAGCTAAGAGAGAGCTGCTGCCGCTGAGTGCCCGCATCTTGGCCAACTTTGCCTCATTGTGATTCGTCCTGTGGGCCGCCGCAGCTAAGAGAGAGCTGCTGCCGCAGAGTGCCCGCACCTTTGCCAACTTTGCATCATCGTGATTTGTCCTGTGGGCCGCCGCAGCTAAGAAAGAGCTGCTGCCGCTGGAGTGCCCTCACCTTTGCCAACTTTGCATCATCGTGATTTGTCCTGTGGGCCGCCGCAGCTAAGAAAGAGCTGCTGCCGCTGAGTGCCCGCACCTTTGCCAACTTTGCATCATCGTGATTTGTCCTGTGGGCCGCCGCAGCTAAGAGAGAGCTGCTGCCGCTGAGTGCCCGCACCTTTACCCCTTTGCATCATCGTCATTTGTCCTGTGGGCCGCCGCAGCTAAGAGAGAGCTGCTGCCGCTGAGTGCCCGCACCTTTGCCAACTTTGCATCATCGTGAGTCGTCCTGTGGGCCGCCGCAGCTAAGAGAGAGCTGCTGCCGCTGTGAGCCCACCACGGAGCTGCGCGACGAGAGTCATCGCTACCACCAGCCCGGGCTGCTGCAGCGCGTGCTGCTGCCGCTGAGAGCCCGACTTTCCCCGAGTGCCCGAATCATTGTGAGTGCACGTTGCGGACCACGGCAGTCAAGAGTTGTGGTCGCTGGGAGTCCGACTGTCACTGTCTCCACTTCTTCGAGAAGCTGCGTGCTGTGTCCCCGTCCAACGGCAGGTATCTGGTGCGCAACGGGTCGCGTAGACCCAGGCCTTGAACTCAGTCAGTGCCACGTTCTGGTGAATACGTTATTGCCTTTTTAAGTCCCTACTGATTTACGTGCATTGTGGCTGGTTAAAATGCTTTGAGAGTCTTGTGTTAAACCTTAGATAAAGATACTATTTTTCTATACCTACTTGAGTTGTGTCCTTTTGTGATGTTGTTACTGCCTTATTGCGCATGGTCATAAATGCTTCACACACTGCCTCTGAGATAGGCCTAACTGCTCGTGCTACGTTACCACAGGGTTGAGCAGGGGTTATCAAAGGGGATAGCCCACTTGCCCTGACTTAGGAGGAAGGGTCCCTATTTGGACATTGGCGCCAGCCAGTGCCAACTAGAGACCCCCATTTCTAACACAAGGCATCTTAATATAAGACACGTTCACTGTTCACATAAAACAAATAACACATATAACAAGAAAATTCAAGAGGCAGCCCTTAGACTGCACCAAGACAAGACAGTCCGGTGACTGTACCGAGACAAGAAGATAGGCTCTAGCCCCAGGCCCAAGAGCCTATCTTCTTGTCTCGGTACAGTCTCCGGACTGTCTTGTCTTGGTGCAGTCTACGAGGTGCCTCTTGAATTTTCTTGTTTTCAGCAGGTGGCCTGGCAGAGCGTTCGCAAATGCTCTGTATCTCAAGGGTCCGCAGACCCACCAAGTTCAAACAAGCTAGGAATGGTCCTCAGACCATATTCAATATTATTCAAGATGGCACCATATTTACCAAGAAGCAAGACAAACTCACCTGGTGCACACAGGTCAAGCAAAGTTATTCTCCACCACCGACTCTTCGGGCCAAACTGTCAGATCCAAGGGTTTCGCCTTTTCAGGACCCCAGCTGGGATGACTGCTGGGCGAGGCACCGCCTGACCAGACAGGCAGAGTAGCAGTGAGAACTAAGCTCTATCGTGTGGGGATCCCCAATCCACCCATCCGACCCGACGCGGCCCCGTCCTCCACACCCGATTACGGGCGAGATGGGTCAGCCTGATGGAGTCCCTGTTCAGGCACCAACTGAAGGAAGTGACCCGAAATGGGCCACCTGGGTCACTCGCGACCACCTCTCGGCCTTCCCAGAAATAAAGAGTCGAGACGACAGTGGAGAATACAAACTAACTTATTTTATTAGTGAGTACACTGCAGCGGAGTCCAGTCTGGCCAGTCTCATGGGATAGCTGTCGAGGGACAGACTTCAGATCACTTGGTAACACAGAATAAGCTTCCCAACACCTCCCAAGGGCCGCCCCTGGTGGAAAAATACAGCTTGGGCAAAGGCTGAACAAAGGAAGGCACAGAAGGATGAGCTTCCACCTGCAGAATGGGTACACGTTATCAGACTCTCAAGGTCGTCTTGTTCGGTCTCAGCTCTCTCTAGTGTGGGATCATAGCTACGACCAGGGATAGGCATGCAAAAGCAAAATAAGCTATTCATTAGTACATCTAGATTTCAACCTTGAATATGATAAGGAGAAACAACTGAACAGCTGCTTTCTGCTGCGGCAAGCAGAGAGGGGTACAGAGGCTTGGTTTTGATCACAGTGCAATATGGCGACTACTGTCTTGTGGCTCTTGGCCTCCTGGCAGGTCTGGCTACGTTACCACGCCTGGCTGCCATGATGACTCTTGCACACGTTACTATTGGATGTTGTTCTGTCGCCCTTTGTTATTGCCAAGTTGTTCTACAACAGTCTGCATTTTCTGTTTCTCACCTTTTCTCCTATTCCCTTTGTGGGCTCAGTTTGAACAACAGTTACAAGGTCGAATAACAAATCCCTGGTTCCTACTGATTTGGCCCGTCCCTCGCACCTAGACATAACATTTGTGCAGCTGCCATTGAGAAATTAGTGTGCTTTTAATAATGCAATCGCTTGCTCTAAGATAGCACTTGGAGACGACCTTTCCAGAGAGAAGAGCTGTGATTGTTTGCTGATGTAGTTTTGCATCAAGAGACTGAGGTATGGGGGTTCGCTAGTCAAAGCCCAAAGGTCTTCTATTATTATAATAAACTGGCTTCTCGCACGGGGAGGGTGGTAATGTTAGTTAGACATATATCCACTGCTTTATGAGATGCTTTCCCCGTTCGTATTCTATGGAGTAGTAACTATGCTGATTATATTATTCTTATGTATTATGCTATTAGTACTGACACGTGTACTGTATCTAAGGGCACGTAAGTTGAAATAAATATTTTGAACTATACAGTGTCTCTTCTTACGCATGTTGTGGACAGGTACGAGAGAGACGAAAGAGTGTTCTTGCCTCTGCGAGTCCTGAGAGAGAGAGATATCGTGTTCTGGGTTGTCTAATCATTGGTACATTAGTGCTAATGGGACGCTAAGGCTAGTTGGGTTGGGGTTTTGGGTGCTAAGGTTTATGGTTGGCTCACCACTATATTCCGAGGTCCTATTATCCTGTGCATAGCTCTGTATGTGCAGAAACCTTATGACATGGCGACCAACGAGTGGGGCAGCTTACTTGCGAGACGCTTGAGTAGTACTTGTGCTTGTCCACATACCCTCACGTACGCTTCCGGAAGCGTGTGTGATGGTGATACCTCCTATATTACAGATTTTGTAGGTTCTTTCAAGCTTGATGTTATTAAAAAAGGTTTCTTAGAAAAACCTTTTGTGCTGCCTCGTGTAAGATTGTTGAATAAACCCGTTAGAAATGGCGGGTATAGACATAGCGGCGCATAGCCGCACAGCACTCCGGGATCACTTACGAGTGTATGGAGTGCCAGACGCGGGAGTTGACCTAGTCTTTGTGGTTCAAGCCGACCCGGCTTTCCACTTTAAAGTGTTCTACTCTTGGATCACTTTTCCAGCGGTGGATGCGAACGATAATCTGTTCCATGCATATGAACCCACCGTTGTTCCTGCTGTCTATAGACCTTATACTAATCCTGAAGTACCGCTCACGGCTTGGCAACACCGTGTTTGGTTTAATGGCGCCCTCCCACAACCGACTACCACGGTTCGTTTAGGCCCCTTATCTATAGCGGGGGCCACTTGGCCTGTTTTGGCCGGGTACACCCCACATCCGCTTTATATGACAATACCAGTCGCGGAACTGCGCACTATGTATGCGGCCTTGGTGCAGGTGCATCGAGCGTTAGTGCGATATGTTACAGGCAGCATCCATGGAGCCGCTCCTGGAGTGCCTGGCCAACCAGCTGCTGCAGGCGGAGTGACCATAAGTCCTGTCATGGTGAATTCTGTGATGGGCAAACGGCCACAACATAAGGATGATTTTCCTTATTGGCTTGCAGAAAAGTTTGATCAGTTGGAGGCAGTTTTTCCACATACAACTCCAGTGGATAAACATTGTATTTTGACGATTAGTTTGCCAAAAGACTTAATTCCCGAGTTGACAGCATGTGACAACTGGGGTAGGGTATTCGCAGCAGTATATTCTAAATGTTTTGGTACTCCTTCCATGACAGTTCTCCCCTCTGTAATTAAAAAGTACAGGATGAACACGGCCCTGAAGCGGCTGTGGAATTAGGGATGAGACTAGTGGGAGTGTTTGAAGTAGTAGCTGAACTGATCCTTGCGAATGTCAAGGGCGATGCAGTGAACTTTCAAGTAGCTAACGCTTTGGCTTTGGTCCCAGAATTGGACAAGCCTCGCGACTACCGAAAATTATTACCCAGGCTTACAAAACTATTGGTAGAAACAGCCTGGGTAACAAGCCTTTGCAAAACTGCAAACACAATCGCAACCACAACAGCAACAAACCAAATCTCAATCTGAGAAGGATGAGAAACCAGTCTTCACTAAAAAGAGCTGGAGGCTGAAAAAACAGGGTAAGCAACAGACAAAGCCGGGATCGCGAGGCGCATCCCCGGTTTCAGTTTCTTCTGAACGTACTTATGATTTACACGATAGAGCGAAAATTAAGTCACCGGATAGGTTTCAGATCCCTGATACGCGTTCTCCTCGTTCTTTACAGGCACAGACTTCGCCACAGGCCGGTGGAGGAGACCGCCAGGATAGAGGAAGGGCCCGTGAGGCCCCACAGGGACGAGACCAGCCTCGACAACAAGTCAGAGGAAAAGAGGAAGACGCTCAACGTTTTCGACCACAATTTCAGAAGAAGAAAGTTGCCGCTGTAACAGCGAAATATGCCACAGACGGTGAGAACGAGACTCCTGAATTGGACGTGGGCAGTAACCCTCCTAGACAGCGCCGCGGAAGTAACCATAGTGCGGGAGGCGCTACGTCCTCATATGGAGGCGACAGCAACTGAAACATTCATTACTGTTGAAACAGCAGACACCAGAGTGGCACCCCTGACAGACTATTTAATATTGTCCTCCAAATTGAAGGTGATATACAGCGAGTAATTAAAGGTATATTTTGGGAAAATCTGACCTCTTCATATGATATTTTATTGGCAGAGGCGGATTGGCCACCCCCATTCGTACTTGCTGCGCGTAAAGGGAGGAGGTAATCCTTCCGAGCTTTTCTCGACATGTCCCAAAGGACAAAGCAGAGGCTCTTGCAGCAGAGTGGGCTGTGTCCCTGGCTCCAGCGTTAATCCGCAATCACGTGGGTTGGGACGAAGAATCTGCCCCCCATGAAATACCTTTGCGGTCGTTACCACAGCCACAACCCCAATATCCCATAAAACGTGAAGCCAAAGGCCCCGTTTCCGAAATTCTGACACAGTTGGAATATCAGGGAGTAATTGAACCCTGTGTATCCCCTATGAACAATCCCCTTTTCGCGGTTTCTAAACCCGATGGATCGTACCGTTTAGTATTGGATTACCGGCATTTGAACTCTCATTGTCGGACCTTTGCGGTGCAAAATACCCATAGTTCTGCGCTTGTAGACAGTCTTGTTCGTAAAAAATATAAAACGACACTTGACCTTTCGAATGGATTATACACGCACAACTTAGCCCCGGAGAGTGGCCAATGGTGTGCCTTTACTTCCGGTGGTAAAATGTTCAAATTCAGGCGTCTTCCTATGGGGTACAAAAATAGTCCAGGCGTGTTTGCCGCTCGTGTTGTCTCTTTGTTAGACGGCATAGATCCAGACGCCTGTTCGTATGTGGATGACATTTATCTGACAGACGACGAATTGTTTCCGCATCTGACCCGGGTGGACCGCATTATTCTTGAATTTGCGGTTCAGGGATACAAAATTAACTTTGCCAAATCCCATATTGCTGAATTTACCGTTTTGTTCTTGGGCTATGATCTTACAATGAAGGTAAGGGTTTAGCCCCCCATTTTCTGGAGAAATGTGCACTTCTGTGCCCTCCTACTAATCTGAAGAAGCTTCAGTCTTTGCTGGGTTTTCTGAACTTTGGACGTACATACATTCCCGAATATGCCCAGCGTATCAAGCCACTGTATGCATTGATACAACCTACCTTTTCGAAGTCTTCTTGGCTTCCGGAGCATACCTCCATTCTGCAGTCTTTGCAGACAGACCTTCTTGAGTCTAAATACCTTTTGACACGTGATAACCACACAAACCTGGTGATTAGAATCATTCCAGGGGCAGTGGGTTTCACGTATTTAACCTTTAATGAAGGTGATACAGTACCCATCGCATACAAGTCACATCTATACACCTCTGCAGAAATGCGGTTTTCATCTGTGGAGAAAGTTCTGACTGCAGTGCAAATGGCAATCCTGAAGGAGCGCGCACTGGCACAGGGAAAACGCATTTTGGTGGTAACACCATATCCTGCTCTAGAGGCAGTGACCAAAGCAAGTGTACCGAACTCTAAAGCTTTGCACCCCCGTTGGATTCAATGGGCAACGTCTTTGACGTCTCCGGATGTCACTTTCATTTTCGACTCTTCTCTTCAGACTCAGGAGTTTTTACAGTATGCATTCATTCATCCTCCTCCTTTGTCCTTATTGCCGCTTGAGGATTACGACTGTGTGATCTACACCGATGGTTCGGCACAACCGGCCACGGGGTCCAAGCATGCTTATTCAGCCGCATGTGCTATTGTTGCAGGTACGTTTGTGAACGGAAAGTTCAAATCCACTGTGGTGCATACACAGACACTCGGGGACAGTACCGCACAATTGGCCGAGTTGCGTGCCTTAGTGCTTGCGCTTGAGTTCGTAAATCCTGATGTGACCACTTTAATCGTGTGCGATTCTTACTACTGTGTTCAATCATACAATGACAATCTGTTCTTTTGGTCGCAAAATGACTATAGAGACGCTAAAGGCAACACAATCAAGCATAAAATGCTTTGGGTTAGGGTGGCAGAATTACAAAGACGTCTGCCACTCACACAGGTGGTTCACACACTAGGCCATCAGCGAGTGGGCGCACACGCTGTTGGTAACAGTCTGGCAGATGAAGCTGCCAGATCAGCAGTACTCACGTGTTCAGTAGCAGCAGTTACTAGATCCATGTCTAAAATAGACACTGATATCTTGGCAGCTATTGCTGCAACAAAAGAAGGAGTGAATTACCCTAGAGGTTTCCCTTCTAAATATTCTTACCAGATAGGTCCCGATCAGGCTCCTTATGTAACAATACCTAACGTTGGGGTTCGGCTGATCCCCAACGCGGACCGCAGACTTTCCTTGATGGCAGCGGCACACGAAGGCATGGCTTCGGCGCACGCTGGTGTGTCTGCGACAATTTCCATTTTGCAGCAGCGTTACTGGTGGCGTGGTTTATATAAAGACACACGTACTTATGTGCTTTCCTGTGACGTTTGTCAACAGATCAAGCCTTCAACAGTCACAAGACCACCGCAGACCTCGCTTGCAATTTCAAACAGACCCTTTGGGTGTGTTTACTTGGATCACTGCGGTCCATTTTCTTCAGACACTGCCTATAAATATATCTTAGTGGCAGTGGACTCGTGCACACGGTTCATCTGGGTCTGGCCACAACGGAGTGCTGACGCACGAAATGTCATTAGGGATTTGCGAGTCTTTGTGGGAATTTCTGCATGCGGCACCTTCCATTCTGACCAAGGTCCGGCGTTTGCCTCTAAGGCTTACAAGGACGCAATGGGCTCCTTAGGGGTGCGGGTGAAATTTTCGTCTCCGTATAGGCCTGAGGGCAACTCTATCGTTGAACGAATGAACCGTGACATAAAGCAATCCTTGACAGCTAGAGTTATAGGTACTGGCAGGAACTGGCTGGCCCACTTGTATACTGTTCAGCGTGCACTTAATAATCTCCCTAGAAGGCCTCTGAGTGGGCGGACCCCTTACGAAATGCTCTTTGGCATACGAATGTTTGTGCCTGACCTTGATGGTCTAGACATGGCGGCGCAATCCGCCAAGTTCGATGTAGATAATCTTACGTGCCCTTAGATACAGTACACGTGTCAGTACTAATAGCATAATACATAAGAATAATATAATCAGCATAGTTACTACTCCATAGAATACGAACGGGGAAAGCATCTCATAAAGCAGTGGATATATGTCTAACTAACATTACCACCCTCCCCGTGCGAGAAGCCAGTTTATTATAATAATAGAAGACCTTTGGGCTTTGACTAGCGAACCCCCATACCTCAGTCTCTTGATGCAAAACTACATCAGCAAACAATCACAGCTCTTCTCTCTGGAAAGGTCGTCTCCAAGTGCTATCTTAGAGCAAGCGATCGCATTATTAAAAGCACACTAATTTCTCAATGGCAGCTGCACAAATGTTATGTCTAGGTGCGAGGGACGGGCCAAATCAGTAGGAACCAGGGATTTGTTATTCGACCTTGTAACTGTTGTTCAAACTGAGCCCACAAAGGGAATAGGAGAAAAGGTGAGAAACAGAAAATGCAGACTGTTGTAGAACAACTTGGCAATAACAAAGGGCGACAGAACAACATCCAATAGTAACGTGTGCAAGAGTCATCATGGCAGCCAGGCGTGGTAACGTAGCCAGACCTGCCAGGAGGCCAAGAGCCACAAGACACTACATGGCAGAAAATGGCATCGTAGATGCTAACTTTAACCCGCACAATGTTGGAAGGGACTGGTCACACGCATATGCAATAGTGGTTAATACAAAATATCTACATGAATGCTAACACAACACAGTTTAAAGCATGAGTGATGGGGCAATAGCACATTCAATTCTAACACCCCAGGGGTATAAGAACAGCCCGGGGTTGTTTTCCGCCAGAGTAACTGAGTTACTTCAGAATCTGGATGAAGGGGCATTGTCCTATGTAGATGATATTATCTGACGGATGATGACCTTGAGGAACACTTGACCCGGGTGAGCACCATAATTTTACTTATTCAACTTCAAAAAATCAAAAATAGCCCACCTCAATGTCTTGTTTCTGGGATATAAGCTTTTAAGTGAAAGCAAGAGCTTGGCAGCTAACTTTTTAGAAAAGTGTGCGCTACTCCAACCTCCAAAATCATTAAAAAATGTACAATCCATACTGGGATTCCTGAATTTTGGTAAAACATACATTTTGGATTACGCAGAAAGGGTTAAACCTTTCTACGACTTAATAAGACATTAATTTTCAGTTAGGCAATGGACACAGGAACACACAGATATTCTTCGTTCCCTACAAGCTGACATGATAGCTTCAAAACACTTGCAGACATGCGTAAACGTATGCAATCTGGTGATCCGCGTTATAGCGGGTCAATCTGGGTACACTGACCTAACCTTCAATGAAGGCGAAACAGTACCCATAGCATACAAATCACACTTATACACAAACGCTGAAATGCGTTTTGCATCTACAGAGAAAATCCTGACAGCAGTACAGACTGCTGTAGTGAGAGAAAGAGCACTGGCTAAGGGGAAACGAATAATTGTCGTGACTCCGGTACCAGCCTTAGAAGCTGCTACAAAGGCAAGCTTTCCTAATGCTAAAGCCTTACATCCAAGATGGATACAATGGGCTAATTCTCTCACTGCATCAGATGTAGAATACAGATATGACCCAAGTCTGAAAACACAAGCATTTTTGAAATATGAACAAGAATATCCTCTCCCGAATGAAATAATGCCTCTAGATTAGTATGAATACATAATTTACACTGATGGAACACCTCAGCCGGCCATTGGCAGTAAACATCAATACAGCGCTGCATGTGCGATTGTAAAAAGCTGTATGCAGGGCGGGAAGTTCCATCCAAGCTGTACAAAAAACACAGGGGCATATTCTCAAGGAACTATCAGCCAAAGTCGCGATAAAATTATCCCCCCATTCACAAGCTGGTGCAAACAGCTGATATCACCAGTTTACCTGCGATAGCACCCGCAAAAAACATCGCCACAGATGAGCCCGGCAACTATTGCTAATGAGATGCAGAGTAGGCATTTCCGAGCAATAAGCCGCGACAACACCACAACGCAACATTCTCAATGACCAGCCAGATCGGCGATAAGAACACAAAACAGGCGATACAGCACGTTAGCAGCAGGAAATTAACACCTGCTATGACCTGGTGCAAAGTCGGACGACAACCTGCACCAGAAAAGGGAGCCCAGCCCACAGCCACACCTGAAGAACAACAGATGCCATGGAGCTACTCATCATGCATCATGCAGCCCGCCACCACCCCCAGGCCCGCCACCCCCCCCTGGGACCCCCCTGCCCCCCCGGACCACCACAGAGGCAGTGCAGGCAAAGACAGCGGACCTTCAGGAAACTCACCAGCCTCACAGACTTAACCCCAGAGAATGTCATTGCCCACTACAGACTCAAAAGGCCAACCATCCTCCGCATCCTGAACATCATTGCCCACAGACTGACGGCACCAACACAGCGGACAACCAACATCCCACCTCAGACAAAGCTGCTGGCTGTGCTGCACCTGTTGGCCTCTGGGAAATTCCAACCAACAACCGCCAGAGTCGGAGGAGTCTCACAGCCAGCCCTATCCAAATTCCTCAAACCTGTCCTGGATGCCATCATCAGCTTGGTACCCCAGTACCTATACTTCCCCCACACTGCGCAGGAACAGCTGGAGACCAAGCAAGGCTTCTACGCCATAGCTGGATTCCCGCACGTGTTGGGGGCAATTGACTGCACACATGTCCTACTTGTGCCCCCTGCCGACACTGCACACAATTACCGCAACAGGAAGCACACGCATTCCATCAAAGTGCAGGCAATAGTGGACCACCGGGGACTCTTCACCAATGTCGTCGCCAACTACCCAGGCAGTGTGCATGATTCATACATCTTCCGACAGTCCATCATCAACCGGCGCTTCCAGGATGGCACCTACAGAAATGCAGTGCTCGTTGGTAAGTACCAAATGAACACACCCCACACCTCAACTCCACAATCATGCAACTCACAACTCTGGGAATGCACACGTTACAAACTCACATACAACATGCCCACCCACCATACACGACAGCACAACATACTGCAGTAACCTGGGCTAGCCATTTACATGAGCCATCAACGGCATGGCACCTCAGCCACACATTAGCAGTATGTGGGGAGAGGTGGGAACCAGGCATGTGCAAAGGAGGCAAGTGATCCATGAATGTGAATGCACACAATGCCAAGTGTGGAGTGGAAGTGCTGGACAGACTGCAGTATGCAGACCACAGACATATCCATGTCGACATATACAGCTGGTGGTGGTAGTGCTGTGGACAGTGGGCGCAACCATGTCACCCCAGCAAGTGGGGAAGATCTCGGAAATGTAGCTTGTTACCTCCCCCCTGTAAGCGTGTGCGGAGTGGGCTTGCCCGGCGTACGCCAGGCTAGCGTAGGGGTGTGAATAAAAAGCACGTAGCCCTGGGCGTGGTTCTCTGCCGGAATGGCCAACGTGGCTGCCAAGGCAGCGCCTCTCACCCTGCCACTAGGCCGACGTCGTGTGCGGCGGTGCCTGCGATCCTGTGCGCCTGCCGCAGCACGAGCCGCTGGTCCCCAAACCAGTCTCTTCCACCCCTGCGCATCCAGGCCTCACTGCTCACCTGTCGACACCGGCGTGTCTCCAAGAGGGCCCACCACGTGCCGGTGCTAGCTCCAATCCAGAGGCCCACGACCTTGGCAGCCTCCTCAGACCATCACGGCCTCCGCAAGCAAGGCCCGCAGTACTCCTTTCACGTTGACGTACTCCACCGGCATACACAGCGGTCAAGTAGGTCACACATTTGGAACTGAGTCTTGATTACACAATGGCAGAGTACATATTTATGGCATCGTTTAAATCCCTATACTCCCTTCGATGTGGTGCCACCAACTCTGTGCATAGCATTCCGACCACACATGTCTGTGGGCCCTTGCGGACTTCTGCCTTCGGCCTACACAGCGGTCCAGCAGGCCTCACACCAATCCAATACAGTCCGTAACAGGCAGGACACGGCATCGTCGCAGGGTGCACGCCCGCTCAGCTCTGCTGCCTTCACCTCCGTCAACAATGAATCTTCTCCACATGCCATTTCAACGCCGTGTGTTAGAGATCCAGGAGGAGCTGGCTGCACAGCGGTTGCCCCGCGCTGACCGCTGCCTCCGGCACACACTGCGGTTGAGTAGGACACACAATTGGAACTGAGTCTTGATCTGTTCATTGCAGAGTTTATATCATTGTACAGGCCTCATCGCAGACTGCATCCCCTTCCAGCTCTGGGGCCACTGACTCTGTGCCACGGGAGTCATGGACACTCTCTGGTTGAACGTTGGTGGCGTCTGAGTCTATGGCCTGCGGGTTGTCTTCATCATCATGTAGCTGATACTGACATTGTGGGAAAAAGGAGACTGTAGCATTCAACTCCTTCATATTGCCTGTTTCTGCTTGCTTCTGCCTTCTGCATCTTGCCCTGGATGGACACCTTCCACTGTCCCCCGTAACACTCCGCGACATTCTCCTTGGACATCAATGAGGACCCGCTCAGCTCTCGTGGCCCTACCTCAGTTCATTGCAAGTCACCGTCCCGTGGCGGTGTGCCTGTGCCGGCCGCTGAGCATCTGGGGCCACCGACTCTGTGCAGCTCAAGTCATGGACCCTTGCTGTTTGTACTTTGAACTCCTGATTGTCTGATCACTGTTGTAGTTGTTGCCAGCACCAACCAACCCCTGAGGGGTGGCTTACACTACCCAACAGCCATCCAGCACAGGTGTCACTGGACGTGTGACCCTGGCAAGAAAAGGTGCCGGGCGCACGTGCCCGTAGCCAGTTCCACAAATTATCTCAGTGTGTCCGTGTGGTCATTCCTGTATGCATGTGGGCCACGGGCCATACCACATTACATTGTGCTGTGTACAGCGTGCGCACCCTTGTCACCTCAGGCAGTGGGGTGGACCTGGGACATGTAGCTGTGTCGGACCCCCCTGTGAGCGTGAGGGAGTGGACCGGTGTACGGCAGTACGGCATAGGGGTGTGGTCATTCAACACGTGGCTCTGGGCGTGGTTAAGTTTAGGCCTTGCCAAGGCAGTAACTAATGCGTGTGTCTCAAGTGTAGTGTCGGCGCCACCCGTCACGCAATATACAATGTTGCTATGTAGCATGCCCCCGGAGTACGGACTCGGCCGGGGGGTAAATGAGGGTGCGCAAGCCCGCTCGGGGTCAGGGATCAGACATGCCAACTGTTGTGTGTGTCGCTATTTCCGCAGCATAAGCCAAAGGTCTACCCTCAACCGCACGGCGAGTTCAGCCAGGCATGAACTCTACATCTGTGTCCACCCTGTCCTTACCATAGGCCTACACACACGTGTCCATCCACCTTCAGCGCACAACATCACTGTGTCGTTGTCAGGCTTGTGGACATGCACAGACAGGCATGACAATAGTGTGCCATAGGGGTGCAAGTGATGCAACCGTGCTGCGCACACTAGTGAATGGGCTCGGGGGGAGGGAGGAGCAGCAGTGAGGCTACGTAATACACATTGATGACACTCATTTGCAACAAGCAGTACATGTCATGCAGGAATCACAAAGTCACACATATCACACACCAATGAACCACTGAGCCTGCCAACACATCATGCAGAACCAACTATTGACTCATGTCTCTCTGCACTGTCACAGGTGACCAAGGATATGCATTCTGCGCTTGGATGATGACACCCCTCCGAGCCCCGAACACACAGGCCCAGAGGCAGTACAATGCAGCCCACAAACGCACCAGGGGCATCGTGGAACGCACATTTGGCGTGTTGAAGTCACGTTTCAGGTGCCTGGACGTCACAGGTGGGAGGCTCCTGTACAGCCCAGACATTGTGTGCAAAATGACCGTTGCATGTTGTGTGTTGCACAACATATGTGTACGCAGCAAGGCCCCATGGATACAAGTGCCAGATGCACCAGACGATGTTGATGAGGATGAGGCAGGTGGACCACACCCCACTGCAGCCGCAGCAGGAATTGCCCGTAGGAACACCATCATTGACAATTTCTTCACATGAGCACGTCACATTGTGACAGTCCTTGGCAATCATGGAACAGTACAAAATGACCACAGGCACAGCATGTGCTAATAAATGCATTCAAAATACACATTCCCTGAGTGCATGTCACTCATCTGTACAGGCACATCACTCAGACAAGTGTGAGTGCGACATGTATTGCTGACAATTTTATGATTTGTTCATGGATGGTGGGTGTGTCACCTCTGTGCAGAGGGGCTGTTTAGGGTGTCACGTATTCGGACTGCCACTTCTGTGTGTCGCAGTTAGTAGGGAATCCCACTCTTCACCGTTTCACATGTGTCCAAAATCATTCCATTTTGGCTGCCATTTGTGTCCTACAGGTGACAACAGGGCTCCTTTTGGGGTCAGATATGTACCACCATGATGCAGGGATGCCCCCTGTGGCTCAAGTACCACAACATGGGCAACATGTACGTAAGCGGGAGTCACTGTCCCTACATTCGTCCACGCTTTCATGGTGGATTGATCATGGTCATGACACGTCTGTGTGCAGGAGGGGTTGCTTGTCCCTCTGCAATGTGAAGGGGAGATGTGGTTTCAATGTGTGTTCCATGCATGTTTCAGCATTGGCGCAGTTTACATGCAGACTGCATGTCAATGTACATTGTGACTGTGAGGAGATGCCTATCTGATGCGGGACAATGGTCATTTGTTCTACGTCATGGATGTGTGGTTGTGCTCGTACATTGTCATCTCACCGTTTTTTTACTCTGCTTTTATGGTGCATTTTCCCGCATGACGCGTGGGAATTGCAGGCCTATCGCTGGTTATTGCTGATTTTTGTATCGCGAGTGGCATCATCGCTACTAATTTCGCGTTTTTTCGGCGTCGCGTTGATTTTAACACATTCATTTGACACGTTATCGTGGGACTATCGCATGGGGCCGCCATGTTGTGAATACCACCTTAACATGGAGTTGTTTTCCCGCGATAGACTGCGATGTGAAGGGTTGCGTTAAGGTAATTTTGCGGTAGTTATCACACGTTCTTGAGAATATGCCCCACAGTCTCTAGGAGACTGCACGGCTCAGCTGGCAGAATTAAAAGCACTATTACAGGCACTGATAAATACGAATCGAGAATTCCCCACAGTAATTGTGTGCGATTCTTTTTACTGTGTCCAGTCATACAATGAATATCTTCACTATTGGGGGACAAAATGGGTTAAAGACTCAAAAGGTGGCACAATTAATCTTAAAATGCTATGTAAAAAGGGAGCTGAGTTGAAAAACGAACTACCAAGAGCTCACGTGATACACACGCTGAGTCATCAACGTGATGGCGTTCACATTGAAGGGAATTCATTGGCTGATGTAGCCGCGAAGGGGCAGTACGAACTGCGTACGTAGCTGCAATCACTCATTCTAAAACGAGAATGGACGGACAGATAATGGTAGCTGTCATTGCTTCACGCAAAGACAATAAGGCATTGCCGAAAGGTTTTCCACTCAAGTACTCCTACAAGTCAGATGCAAATAACGTTCCATTTGCTCAAATTCCCGGAGTGGGGGATAGAGTAATACCAAACATGGATCGCAGATTGGGCTTAATTTTAGCTGCTCATGAGGGTCTAGGTTCTGCTCACGCAGGATTGTCGGTGACAGTTTCTTTACTGAAACAAACCTATTGGTGGCCAGGGTTAACGAAGCAGACCAAAGATTATGTCTTAAAGTGCGACATCTGTCAACAGATGAAGGGCTCCACCATAACACGACCAGTGCAGACACCATTGCTTATATCAGACAGACCACTCGCTTGTGTATATTTGGACCACTGCAGCCCCCTACAATCTGATGGGGCTTACAAATATATCATGGTTACAGTGGATTCCTGCTCGAGATTCCTATGGGTATGGCCTCAGCGCTCGGTTGACGCTCGAACTGGTAGCAAAGATTTGCGAGTCTTTATAGGGACATACACAGTTGGCATATTACTTTCTGACCGCGGTCCCGCGTTTAGCTCTAGGGCTTACAAGGAAGCCATGGGAAGTTTGGGTGTTGCACTGCGGTACTCCTCCCCGTACCATCTCGAGGGAAATTCATATGTGGAGAGGAAAAACCGGGACTTAAAGCAATCATTAACAGCTAGAGTATTAGGTTCGGGTGGTAGTTGGGTCAATCACCTATATGGCGTACAGCGGGCCTTGAATAACATGCCAAGAAGTTCTCTAGGGGTGTCACTCCTTATGAGGTCCTATTTGGGACAAGAATGTGGGTACCTGATCTCGATTGTGAAGGCCCAGTGGCGAATGAAAAACCTTTTGACATCAATAAACGTTTGGCTGTTTTACAGGATCTGAATGAATCCAGGCCACTACAGAGATATGTGTAAGTAAAGCAGACCGCCACTGGGGAAGTCAAGTCAGTCACGGCAAGACCTGTCTGGGTCCCTAAAGTTGGAGATCTGATTAGAGAGAAGATAGTGGACAAAAAAGAATTTGGGCCATCATAAAGTAAGCCTGTACCTGTCTTGGCCATTGAAGGGACAAGAACTGTACTTCTGCTGCCTCTTGCTGGGAAAAAAGAGAAGAGATTCGTCTCCATTGATCTGATAAAACCACACTATATGGCCGATACTGAATGGTAGGCCTCGTGGACTCCTGAGTAGCCGACGCCCTCCTCTCGCTACCATACAGGAAGTTCAGACGGAAAGACTCATCATATTTGAAGAGTCTCCTATACGGAATGATGGACTTTGCAACAATGCCAGGGAGCTACTTCCTCTTGAAACGGAAATTCAAAATCAAAATGAAAGACAAATTTCATTTCGACCTAACACTGATGTCTACATAAACATGCCTCAACAAGAGCAATCTTCAAGTTCAACAAAACCTGCTGAGCTACCAAAAATAGATCGAACTGCATCTGGCTATTTCATTGACTTTGATACCTTTTCCTTGGATCCAAGTGAACCTGAAACAATGCCAGCCCCAATATCTCGTCAACAATAAATTAAAGACTTTCTCGTTTTTCTTAAAAAGACTTACCTGGTGTCAACTTGGCTACAACTTTGGATAATCACTGGGATACTTTTCTTTCTTTTCTGGATAGGCTTAGTAACTGTCTTCAGCTTGCTTGTTAATGGACCTTATCTTCTCCAAAGCTCTGCAGCGTCAAAAGTGAACTTGGTCCTGAAACCTCATGTTTCATCACATCGTGAACAAAGAGAGTTGCCATCAGTGAACATTACAGCAGTTCCTATACCTGATGGTATAGTATGGGACAAGGTTGATTATGATATATTTGGTCCGACCAAACTTTTAAAAATACTTCATTTATTTAAAATTTCCTTAAATTATATCATTACCTTCAGTACATTTTCCTATGATTGGGATTTTGAAACTGTAAACAATATGTTGTCTGATTTAGAACAATCTGCCGCATTTTGTAGCAATGAAATGTTAGAAGACACATCAGACTTTAACACAATGTATTGTTACCAACAGTATGGTCATCATTTTTTACACAAATCCAGTACCCCTAGGAATGTTTTTACATATCACCAATGGGAACATTGCCCTACACCACCGAAAAGTAGTTCGAAAACTTTTGCACAGAAATTTTCATATTTTTCAGAGGTTAACATTTCAGACCCGACCTCATTTTACTATAAGGTTGCACCAACATCAGCACAGAAAAATATGCTGACTAACACCAAACATATTTATTCTGCTTCCTTTATTACCCAACTGTCTGAACAGGGTTTCGACTTATGGAAGGACACTATAGACTTAAAATCAGTCTGGGGTTCTAGAGATTGGCAAGTACAGGGAACTGAAGCGCTATTTAGAGCATGCCTCATTCCTCAGCAGATAATATTTCTAAATGAAACTGTGCAACAGACTTCCTGTCTTGGAATAGCCAAGAACAAGGACTTGAACACACCTCGTATTCCAACACCATCACATACCGAGGAAAATTCTACATCACAAGAGGGGGCTACAATAGATGACATTTTACAATACAATAGATAAGACCCCAATTGGAAGGGATGGTTGGTTTGGCCCACAGACACTAATAGATGTCAGGAAAGATTCAGGGGTACCACCGAAGGGTTCAGTATCCATAGGCCAGACCCACGCTATGTACAAAGAGAACATCCAGGGGTGGTGACATCATATAGTGTTGGGAAGTTATGCCTTGATTGGCTAAAGACCTCAACACTACCACAGGTGAAACAACACTTATCCTTACTTACAGAGGATGTGGACCTACGGGATTTTTTACTAGGTCCCAGAAAGCCATGTCAAAAAACGTTTCTATTTACGCTGTCTATAATGAAATTTGGAAAATCTCCCAACAAGAAGCAGCGGAGAGACTACGCGAGATAGATAGGATTAACCTAGAAAAGGCGTTAGCCGTAGTTGACAATGGTATGACTACGTTAACATCCAGGATTTATTCACTGGGCAACATTGTATCTTCTTCTTTTGATGTACTAGAACAAGATTTGTCCATACTACAGCACTGACAATTGCAGTTACGTTCTATTATGTTATTAAGCTGGACACTGCAATCACTGCGCGCAGGTTATGTGCCTTGGTGTTTTATCAACAGTACGACCCTGTTTTCTGCTTACAATCTAACGGAAAAACAGATGAAAATGGCACAGAGGGGAGCAAAATATACAATGCTGCGCATTAAAAAACTGGACAGATTACCTCTTACTGTGGCAGAATCACCGTCCACAGAGTGGTTAATCCATGGCCATATAACTTTACCGGTCACAACTTTCCAGTTTGAGTATTGCCTAGAACAACAACAGGCAGGCAGATATGAAGAGATGGATAGGGAATTCATCAAGGAATCTTGGGAATTACCGTATAGATTTCGATGCAGGAGTGGGGATCTAGAAGTGCTTCTAAGTGGTACAAACTGCGAGAACTCTTTAAGTGGCTCTCTCCTTTGCCAGGATATTATGCTACACGGGGCCTGCAATGGTTCAGTAGCGAACCTATCCTGTCACTTGAGGGGTACCCCAGCAGCCGCGATTACTCCAGTTTTCAGGCTACTTTCAAATGGGAGTTACTTGATGCTGAACGATCAAGGTTGTTGTGGGATACTTCCGGGCATCGCATATCTAGTCACCGTGAGCTCCAGGGTTACTTTCTGTATGCAAGTATTGTTTCTACCGACACACATAGTCAGGGAGGCACCGCTATGGCCTTCGTTGAATGTTTCCTTTATACTGTTTGATACTCTGAGCAGAATGAAAGCCATGCTTTTACAGAAAACCGGGCCCTTAACCTCCGCCCGGGAGACTTTTGATCTCCAGATTGCAAGGTCCTCGGCTGAGATACAGGCACTCATACGGTATGAACTGCCCCTTCCATTTCACAGAAATGGTAAATCATTTCTTTAACATGTCTGATACGACGGCTATAGTCCACCTATTTAAGACCATAGGTTCGGGACTGTTAAGCACCTTTCAGACGGTCCTCGGAGTTATACAAAACTTTATACACTCCGTATTCGGAAGCATTTTTGGAGGACTTCCGCTGATCCTGTTTCTAATAGCAGGTATCCTGATCGTAATTTTTCTGCTACGCAATGGAAGTCCCAGTCACCAAGGAGATGGAAAAAGCGCTCCTGGAACGCAAATACCCTGATCACATGGTACAACATCTGGGCACACCTCGCCTACGGGAACTAAGCGCCTCTTGGTTCCTGTCATTTAGACCAGTCTGGATGGACTGCATCCCAACTGTTGTCCGGAGAAGAATGCATGTTGGATCTCTGTCTGACACTTCCATCAGTTGCGCAACCGGACGTTGATGCTTTACTGGACCCGATAACGGCCCATGTTCTCCAGTGTCCCCAGCATATTCCTATGTTGATGGCGGCATTCTTAGAGCCTCCACAGGAAGTTTCTGCTCCTGTTGGACTGGATACCGGCTCCTCCACTGACACCCAGGCCTTGGATGGTGCACAGGCTGCCCCAGCATCGGCTGCAGGCAGTACGGAAGATCCTCTGTGCTCAATTGACGTAATCTGCGAGGTGTTACAGGGATCGTCGTCTGTGAAGGCAGGCAACAGCAATGTTGCGTCTACCAGCCAGTACACATAAACATTTGACACGTCGTTTGCTGGGAAAAAAAAAATCGATTTTTTTTAAAACAAAATCAAATTGAAACTCCAAAACAATTGACACTTTTTATGACCTGCATGGCTTTCCGATGCTTGTAGTTGTTCGAACTATATATACGGACACATTAGAGCTATTGCTTGAGTGACAATTTTTCCTTTTTACATATTTTAGAATTTTTAACATTATTTAGCAGAACTATTGTTTTACTATAGTTGTTTGCGTACCAATGCCTAGACAGCCTAGTAGTACATTAGAATTTAATTATGTCGTCCAGTCGGATGAGGAGTGGGTGTTATATTCCATAGAGGTACCCCAATATAGGCTCCGGTAACATCCTAACCCTTCACCTATATTCTTCCTTACATTACATACATAACGGTTCTTAGGGACTGACCTTTTACCTAGATACGACACTGCACACAGAACGTGTGATTTTCCCTGGCAAAGGCCTCGTACATTATGCATGAGGATTCTCGGAGAGTCAGCAGGAAGACCATCTCCTGTATAATAACTATGTATAAAGTTCATTCCCGATGTCATCCTAAGTCCGACAAGTGGCACAGCAAGTTAGAACCCCCGGGGAGACCTTTGGGTATATAAACATCACATCTGGCTGAGATAGTCAGAGGAGATCAGGACTTCCCTGCCGACACACTGACGCAATACGCTGAGGCTCCTGCATGTAGATACTCCAGCTCGCAGTGGTCTAACATCCCTTGCGGGGTGTCCAACTCGAGACCAAGTCGGGGTCCCACAGTCTCTCACTTCAGGTAATGGGGTTGACTTTATCCTAGAGGGATTCTTGGCTCAACAACTACATACATGCTAGGTACACTTAGGGTAGCATCGTAGGAGTACGCATTTTATTGTCATGTATTTTATATACTTGCCTGTATTCATGGTTATAGCAAAATGGTAGAAATCTACCATCCTTTTACTTTCTTGGTGCATCTAATAATTTATATCTGTTACTGTCTAGTGGTTGTTTCAGCACACCTATTTTACACTAGAATAACGACTGTTCAATAAATGCTTATTGAAAAACATCCATACCATTTATTCTGTGTATCTCTCTGAGACTAAGTAAGCACGAGTGACTGAGCGAAAAGTATTACGCTGTTTCCACGGTCCTGAGGGATCAGGGTTGTCATGTTCGATAGTTGCCAAGAACTATTCTCTCCTTGGTAAGAGGAGTCTCTAGTGGCACTGTGCGCTAGCTGGTATACAGGCCAACATACCCAGTGGGGGTGTCTAGAATCAGTCTTACACCAATCCTACAGTGTATGTTGTCTAAACGAGCAGATCCTATATAGGTTTATAGGAACTACACGACATGGCACCGCCAAAGTTGGTTGGGTACTTATTTAACAGTCAAATCTGAGTAGTTCAGTTGTGCTATTCTCAGAGACCCCTACTCACATTTCTCCAGAGACGTCTGGAGCGGGAGGGAACAAAAATCCGCTGCAGCTGAGTAGGCAAAAATCCTATGTATTGGCTGTTGGTTAATCAAGCTTGAAGGACACATTGTTCCTATTGTGCATAACACCTTATCTCAGTTCCCTTCAAAAAGTCTTTTTACAAAAAACAATGACTGAGCAGGATGAAATAGTGCGTGAACTAAATCTCTCAGCTGAAGAAGAAGATGCAGATGCTATACATCTTTCAGAAAATGTTAGAAATGCCATCACCATAAAACTAGCTTCATATGGTTTAACAGCTTGGGGTGGGCCAGTAACCTTCGTGATTAAGGCACACAAATCATTTAGAACAGAGGTATTCTATTCATGGGATAAATTCCCAGAAGCAAATGCACGAAAAAAGACATTTCATTACTACACAGAAGGTGAAATACCAAACGAATATTGTTCGTACGAGGACATTGAAACTCCGCTCACTTACCAGGAGCATTTATACTGGTTTAAAGGCACCCTCTCCCATACAAGAAATAAAGAAAGACTCGGTCCGCTCGGTCCGCTCGGAAGAGACGGAGCAACATGGCCGATACTAGCGGCCTACACACCACATCCTGACATTGAAACAATGCCATCAGGAGACTTACTTATGTTATGTTATGTTATGTTATAATGTACTTGTAAAGCGCTCGGCTACTCAGAAGAGTGTCCCGGCGCTAGACGGAGCCCTGAATTATCCTGATAATACCAGGCTAATACTACTGCTGAAATAACCAGGTTTTAAGTTGTTTACGGAAAGTCAGCAAATCGGGTACTTGTCTGAGATGCTGAGGCAGACTATTCCAGCTACGGGCAACCTGAACTTGAAAAGAGCGTCCCCCTCTGCACAAACGGGAGAATCTAGGGACCGCTAGAAGATACTGGTGAGAGGATCTTAAAGATCTCCCAGGTGCATAACGAAGTACTCTCTTCCTGATATAGTGGGCCCCCAAACCATGGAGAGCCTTAAAAGCCAGAACTAATGCCTTGAAAAGAATTCTGTTTCGAATAGGAAGCCAATGCAAAGCAATCAGGTGGGGGGAAATCCGGGTTCTGGGGCCCAGCCTGAGAACTGCCCTGGCTGCCGCATTTTGGACAACCTGAAGCTTGTTTATCAGAAACTCCGGAAGACCTAAATATAAAACATTTACATAGTCCAGCCTAGAGGCAATGAGGGCCTGAACCACTATCTTTCTATGAGAGAAAGATAACATGGGCAGGAATTTCCTGAGCATTTTAAGAAGACCGAAACAAGAACCTGCAACAGACTGAACCTGGGTTTTCATGGAAAGGGAATCATCCAATTTCACCCCCAAGTTCTTGACTGTCCTAACCGAAGACTGAGGAGGTGACATATCAGCTGGCCACCATTGTTTCCATACATCCTGGGGTGATGATCCGAAAAAAAATGATTTCGGATTTCTCAGGATTACATTTAAGTTCATTAAGTCTGAGCCAGGAGAAGACTTTTTCAAGCAATTTTTGATCAGCTCACCATCAAAGTCTTCACCCTTCTCACACGTGAACAGCAGCTGCGTATCATCAGCGTAAGAAATGATTGTTGCCTCACAAGCTTCGACCAAAGGGGCGAGGGGGCCATATAGAGATTGAACAAAGTAGGGCTCAAAATAGAGCCCTGTGGAACACCCACTTTCAGAGGCGGGATAGTAGCAGAAAAGGGGGGACCAGACCTCCTGGTTTCTGTCCTCTAAAAAGACGAGAACCATTTCAACACCGTGTCCCCAAGGCCGCACTCCTGCAGTCTCTGCAGGAGGTGGACATGGGGCACGGTGTCAAACGCTGCAGATAAATCCAGGAGGATCAGTACTGCTTTTCCTCCTTTATCCAATTTTCCTTTTATAGCCTCAGAGATTTCAAGTAGAGCGGTTTCTGTGCTGAAGTTGGAACGAAACCCAGACTGGCTCGGATGAAGAAGATTGTTAGATTCCGCGTACTCGGTAATCACTGAGTTTACATATTTCTCTAAGGCCTTTGCAAAAAACGGAAGGAGAGAAATGGTCATTAGCAGTAATACCAGATGTATTAAGACAAATACAGAACGAGTATGGAGCAGAACCTGCTCTAAACTTAGGGATGAAATTACTAGGTAATTTTGCCCAGGTATCAGCTATATTATTAGCAAATATTAAAGGAGAGGCAGCATCGGTGGCAATTCGCCAACGCCTAAGGGAGTTCACTCCTCTACAACAGGAACATGAATTACCTAAAATAATTGAAACTGCTTATGCAGAATTAGGCAGAGACACCTTGGGGGCTAGAGCAATAAAACCTCAAATAATAGGTAGTCCCGAAAAGGATACCTTTAAGCAAGCAGCTGCTTCTTCAAAGAAGAAATGGGATAATAAACAACAAAAGAATAAAGAAAACAGATCTCAATCCAGAGGTAGGTCTCCTCAACAGGAGCCCTCCAAAATGAGGTATAACCTTAGGAATAGGGATAACATTAGAAAACCTGACAGGTATCAGGACACTGAAACACGTTCCTCTCGTTCCTTTCAGGGTTCATCAAAAAACTCAGAGAGGGAAGGATGGTCAGAACACAGACAAGAAGAGCGTACAAAGTCCAGAGACACGCAACGCACTTCAGACTACGCTACCAAAAAAGAAGAAAAGCCTAAAGCAAAACCTCAATTCAAAAAGAAGAAAGTAGCAGGTCTCAAAGTTAGACATGCCCAGAATTCTGAGGACTCAACTACTGAATGGGGAATGGGCTCTGACGATGCTAGACAGCGCAGCAGAAGTAAGGGACTTAATGCGCATATGAACCTCTACACTCTTGTTGCCAGCGGGGTGGTGGCCTCGCGTTCGGAGGCATAGAGAACACGGGGATAATGATGCACGTTGCTAAATAACACTGTGCTAGTTAAAGCGCTTGTGAAAATGAAGTAGTGATCCTCGCTTAATCATTACTGCGGTGGATGGAAAAAGTGAAAACTACAATTATGCTACGGACATGTGATGAAAATCTTGTTTCCATATTCACGTGTGCTTGTTTGTATTTCGGGCACATACGGGCGTAGGGTGAGAGCGTCACTTGAGGGATGTCATGCACAGATTACAAAGAGTCACAAAGCCAACTAGAAGTGTTGTGAGAAGGCAAAGCGTCGTTGTTGGAAAACGAGGCAGTATCTGTGAGGCCTGCACAAATAACATGACTACATTTGTCCTTCACTGGGAACCAAACACCCAATTGTAGCGCCTGACTCTCAGAGGGTAGCGTTGCAGAGCAGTCTGAGGCTTACTCAAGGGAGGTGGTGTGGGCTAGTAATCGCCATTACAGGTGCGCAGAAATAACACTCAATAATTGATTGTCCAGTCTGTACTTTGCTTTATAAAAGTAAGAGTACATTTATTAAACACACACACTACTCAATACTATGCACCAATTTACAAATATACATAAGCTGTTGGAATTACTTTGTGACATTGCATTATATCTCCACCCCTCCCCAAAGGGGGGTGGGGTCTAGCACCACCACTCCTATGTATACACATCATCTTGCCCCCTAATGCTGTGTGTTGAACATAACCTGGAGCGAGGGCCCTGCGCACTGGCACCATCCCAGTGGTGACCCACCCCATTATCTCAACGAGCATTAAAAATAGGTACACCTGCCCTGGTGACACTTAACCCGGACTGAGCATCTCATATTGTCCATACAGTATGCACCCTTACATCTTCAGGGCTAACAGTCTGGGTTGTTCTTCACTTAAGTGCAGCAGCAAGAATGCATTTTTAGGCAGCACTTTAGATTGACAGTACTCATCACATTTGTTGGACATTAGAATGCGTTGCAATTACAGCCCCTAAAAGGCATCACAGATGAAATCACAGGATTAAGTATATACAGCCAGACACCCTAGCAGGAATGTCTGGCAACATAACCCCACTTGGCTTATGACATCACCTTACTCAGGTACTTCACGTTACACATGTGACTTACAGTCCCTTTAAAAGACATAACCTTGGCAACTGCACTACTCCTGCAGTTGCACCTCTTCACTTTATAAGGAATCACAGGTAAAATCATAGGATTACGTAAATACAGCCAGACCCCTAGCAGGAAGGTCCAGCAACCTAACCCCATTTAGCTTAGCATCACCTTCCCGCAGGTACTTCACATTACACATGTGACTTTCAGTCCCCCTAAAAGAAATACCGTTAGTAAATGCAATTCTGGTGCAATCACACCTCTTAACCTCCAGACATCCCTAACTCAGCCCTTTATTCTTTGGTGCACTTCTCCACACACTGCCGGCTGTAGAACGAAAGTTCCAGCCCAGGAGATGTCATAATGCTGGCTGAGCCCTTGAGGGGTTATTCTTTTCTAGTCCCCATGAGACTTAGGGAGGGACTTCCAATTTCGTGCTGGGGCAGACTGCGTTCTCCTGCAGCCCCCCCTGCACCTTGGCACTCACTTGGTGGTGACCCCGTTCTCCTGGGGCCACCACAAGCCGAGAACCATCCGTTTTTCCTTGCAGGCCGATTCGGGCCAGCAAGGCATTATGGGCGATTCTCCCCTTGTGCTGTGCAGTGAATATTAGATGAGCGGCTCTCCCGCTGTGCCGGGGAGAGCCGCGCTGGTGGTGCTGGCGGCTTCGCCGCGTTCCTGGGCCTCGGCGGACGGCCCAGTCCCACCCGGACCCCCAGGTGAGTTTCTTCCGGCTCGGGGAGCCCACCCCCGGCTGCTTTCCGTTTCACGGGGCCCGGTCCCACCCGGGCCCCCGCATTGCCAAGATCGTTGGAGGGCAGCCCAGGGAGCCCACCCCCGGCTGCCCCCGCCGGCTCCCCGATCGGCCACCACTCTTGTGTGCTGCCACGGGAGCCGGCCTCTCTCGTCTGGTCTGCCCGCTCTGGCGGGCAGACACGCCGGTTCCCGCTGTTCGGGCGGGGCTGTGGGGGAGTGCGACGGCACTCCCCCCTCCTTCCAGCACTCGAGGCCCGGGGATGGGGTCCCGGGCTCACTGCTCAGCTTCACGGGGAGCGCGACGGCGCTCCCCGACTTGCCTTCACTGCGGGGGCCAGGTTGGGCTCCTGGTGCCCCCGCATTGCCATATCTTCACGGGGAGCGCAACGGCGCTCCCAGGCTTTGCTTCGGGGTCCGGGGATGGGGTCCCGGGCCCCCAAAGACCTCATTGCGGGGGTGCGACGGCGCTCCCCGCTTCCTCTGCTCCGCACGGGGCCCGGAGTTGGGATCCCGGGCCCCTCCCCCTTCCTCACGGGGAGCGCTACGGCGGTCCCCGGCTTTGTTTTCGGCGGGGGCCAGGGTGGGCTCCTGGCACCCCGCAGGGGCACATTCACGGGAAGCGCGACGGCGCTCCCGGCTTTACTTCATGTTGGGGGCAGCCCCGGGACCTGACCCACCCCGGGGGCATCTTCTGGACCGGTGGCGGAGCCCCACGTGCTTTGTCGTCGGTCTGTCAAAGGTCGCCTGCCTTCTGGGGGACATATCTCGGCCCCCAGGGGTCCGATCTTCTGCTTTTGGCCTCTTCTTGCTCCTGGTGGCGCTCCCACAGCCACTGGGAGCACTTTCCTTTGCCCTCCTGGTCTCAAGGAGGGTGCCTTCAGCAGGGAGCTACCTTCACTGGCTCCCTGCGCCAGCCTTCCACCTGGCTCTCCTCCTGGGCCTCTCTTCTCCCTGCGCAGAGGCCCCTGCTTCTGCGCAATGGTCCTGGTCTCCTTTCCTGGCTCTGTTCAGGATTCTGGTGCAGTCAGCGGGTTCCTCCTTCCAACTGCCCATTGTGCCAGGCTCCAGCACCCTCTGCCTCAGCAGACCACACCCCAGAGAGAGCTTCTCTTCCTGTGCAAACACTTTTTAAGAGAATGGGGAGGGGGCTGGCAGGAAGTCTCTGTTTGTCCTATCAAACAGCGATACATCACTTCACTGCCCCTGCTCCCTCCTTCCTGCCCAGGCCTCTGGGTTGGTTCAAGATGGCGTCGTCCAGGGTCTCCTGCCACATGGTCTCTGAAAGCCCCTTCCCCCCCAGAGCTGCCTCCCCTTCGTGCAGCTTGGTGCCTGGCACCCAGTGACAGCTGCTGATGAATTAGCCTGCAGCTCCACCCAGCTTCTCTTCGTGGAGAGGAGGTCTTCGCTCTGGGAAGAAAGGTCATCAATCCAGGCTACTGAGGTCAGCCCCCAGCCAGGGCCTGTTTAGGGCTGAATCAGAGAAATATGACAGTTCTGGATGACCCAAAAGCACTGACTCTGGACTCTGCAGAATACTTCTTCTCACACCCGTTACAGTGGACTTTAGTGCATGTCTGGAATTTGTAGGCCTTAGGAAAGTGACACTAGCCCATGGGCTCCACTTCCCCATAGGGGAATAATGAAGTGAAAAACACAGTAAAACACACTGACTTTCCCTGGCATGTTTCTTCCCAGTGTATAAAGCCTATTCCATGTCACCACCCAATTCTGCATAAGTCCTGCCACACCATTCACTTTGTATCTGCTCCTGGGCTGCGCACGCCAGGAATCTCCCCTGCGCAGCTTGTACACCTGTGCACACGCATGTACACAGGCGTATGCATGTAACCAGCCCGGTGCCCCTTACTCCAGCTGCTGCGCAGCGGCCTAGTCAAGCTAGGGGGACACCAGTAAAATCCACACGCAGTCTCTTTCATCATGAGTTCACTGTGGGTGAGTCCCAACTTATGAGGCTCTCCCACAGTAAAAGCTCAACAAATAGGTGCTCAAAAAGCAAAAAATCCGGGCGGCCCAGAGTGTCAGAACCACCTTTTAACAGTCGTCGAGTATCATACTCGCGTACCTTATAATTGCCAATTTGGGCCTCCTCGGGGGACCGACGGGCTCTGTGACCTGCTTACCGAGGGAGAAGGAGAAATTAAGTAAAGGAAAGGCTTTGGCGCTTAATTCAAATGCCATGAATATCGCTCTCTGAAGAGAGCGGTTACCTGATGTTGCAGGATATCTCGCTTCTGCTCGCTCCAATTACGGTGCCCCAGTGAAGCGGGCCCGTAGCGAGCTGTTTTTCAAGACGGTGATGAGCATGGTAGAGAGACTCGGTGTCTCTTCCTCATGCGGATCTACAGAAATGAAAATTAACTATTTGTCAGTCATTATGTGTGTGATTTTAAAAGACATTAATGCAGTTAGATGAAGATCTAAAATGATTTAAAACTCGCCCAATATGTAGTAGGGGAAAAAAGACTAGTGCATGTTCCTTGGTTGTGCCAATTTGATTACACTGCAGAATAAACATGCCGGTTGCGCTTAAATTTAATGGAGCCATTATAATATATCTAAACCAAGCCTAGTTGGTGTCTGCTAATTGGTGCATATCAGGCCATAGAACTGCCATTGTTCTCAAGGTTCAGACACTCTCATACTGCCATGTTGGTATATTACTCACAGTTAGGATACTATTTACCGGACCATGGGAATGTTAGTAGCGAGATGCGTGTATTGTATGTGGGTTCATATTACTCATCAAGATTGTCCTCGTAGAGGGCAAATTGCCATTTCTCATTAAGATTTGATGGTATATTATGAAAAATGCATAAAGTGGGCTCTTTGGACACTATTGAGACTTTCGTATTCACTGATTGATCTTCCAGGGAGTTTGTTCATTTACAGAGTCTCGTATTCCTGTAGCTCACGAATATTATTGTGTGAGTGTATGCCAAGGGATGATGTTGTTCAATCCTGTTATATGTGTCTTAAGGCGGTACACCCACCGTTGTTCTTTCTCGTACAGGATCTCTTCCGCATTGTATTCTTAATCATCAGTGTCTCAAGGATTACCCATCTGAGCTCGTCGATGGTATGTTTGGACTCAATGAAGTGGTTACTCATTTTGGTTTTAGCTTTCTTGCATTTTATATTGCTTCTATGTTCGCAGATTCTCTGTTTGATCTTGCGACAAGTCATTCCGATGTACCTCAAGTCACACGGACAAGTAATCATATAGATTACATGTGTTGTATTACAGTTTGTATGGTATAGTATTGTCCAAGTCAAGGTTGGTGTTAGTTGTATGGTCTTTGTGGGTCTAGGTAATTTACATACAGAGCAGGATCAACATGGGTAATGGCCAATTATTGGAGTCATGTTCCAGGAGGTGGTGATTGTCTCTCTCCTTGATAGTGATGCCAGGGGTCTCATGTGTACCAGGATGTCCTTAATGTTTTTGGTCCTTCTGTTCGCAAATCTGGGTTTGGGCTAATTTAGGGATCCTGAGGTTAGAATTCTCCAGTTTCTATTCACAATCTTTTTTACTGTGTTTGATACCACACTGTAAGTTGTTACACAGGTGAGAGTGTCAGTTGTCGCCTTGGGTGTAGTTTCAAGAAGACTCTCTCTCGGTTGGTTCCTTGCTCTTTTTTGGCATTTACGTATAGTTCCTGGAGGGTAATCCCTCACCTTCAGTTTCTGACAAAGGTAACATATGTATTTGAAATTGTCATAATTTATTTTTTATCCCAGTTATAGGTACTATTGACCTGTCACGAAGAAGAAGAAGAAGGGTGAGTTATTTACCTACCCTAATAGGATGCTTACAAAATAGCACCCTAGCACTTTAAATAGGCCCTGAAGAAAGCCCTCCGACCCTTTTGGGCAATAAAAGGGGCTGAAACATGTCGACCTTTCACCTGGACTACAAGGTGCTATAGAACAGTGACATCCTATTTTTTAATCTTGCCACCTCTCCTACCGAATAAAGTTTGTATGGGGAGGAGAGCTAAGCGATTTTCACTCACTTCTCTTTTGTTCACATTATTTCTGATCACTACTGCTAAAACCAGTTGGTCGACCTCCAGGTGGAGGAAAGCATACTATCAAAAAAGACCCAATGATGATGCTTTCACGTTCTAAGAGAAGTGGAGAACCAAGATGTACCGCTCTACCACTCCTGTACGTGAATGAGGGTTTTTAAGTTGGTTACCACACCTGACCCTGGTATTACAGGTACAAGTGATCCATTCTCCCTTTGATTGTTTACCTTTGACAGGAAGCCGAATGGATCATAGCTTCTTTCTCCCTCTGATGATTATATATATATAATACAAAATAGCTACATGAATGCTAACATAACACAGTATAAAGCATGAGTGATGGGGCAATAGCACATTCAATTCTAACAGACCCTCCTTTTAGCATTCATAGCTACATTTTTATTATTGCCATCAGGTAAGGGTCTTTACAATTCTAAAAGATGGGGAAGCCTAGGGGGTCTACATGGACAACAGTTAACCATTCAGTTGATCATCAGCCAGGCCAGATAGATACACGTATCAATATTCGAAAATGCCCTCATCAATAGACATCAATTCGTGAACAGCTTATACAATCATAGCGGAGGGCTTAGCATTGTGTTCTTGGACTCTGTGTTGGGGTGTTATCTTTTGTATACAATAAGTACAGCAGGCGAGAAGGCAATTAATACACAGGTAACAAGTGAAGTGCTATGGCTACTAAGAATAGGAGTATTTTCCCGCCCCAGGATGCTACCAGACCCCAAAACCATCTGGACAAAGACCAAGTGCCATTCTCCTGGTGGATATCAGATGCTAGTCTGTGCAGCTTTTGTATTGCTGCGCAGACATTCGGGGCGTGGTCCGATATGTATACACAGCCACTACTACCGATGACGCGGCAAGCCCCACCCCCATCAGCAAGGATGACGTCTAACACCATCCTGTTTTGAAGGGCAACAAGTCTCGTAGCCTGAAGCTCAGCTGTTATGTTGGTCAATATTCCTGCTGTGGTGTTGATAACGCCTTCTACAACTCTTGTGAGTCTGCGTATACTACGGCTGTTGTACATGGGACCCCAGAATGGTAAAATACCCTTCATAGCATCTGTAAATTGCTGCAGGGTAGTGTCTGTCTGATCTATATCCTTTGTGTCAATAACCCTTCTAACTCGGGACAAGTACAAACTCCTGCGTTGTAACCTGTGGTCTCTGTGCTAATTGGATGGTGCGATATATACGGGGGCAAAAGGAAGGATACATAACATACACCAGACCATCCCCTAGGAAGCCATACATAAGCCTGGGATCCACAAACGAAATACACATTATGGGGCGGAAGCAGTGGTGGACTACTAGTGGTGTTCAAATCATAAGTATAGTTGGAAGTACTCTCTCCTACCAGAACCTTTCCAAAACCTTGGACACAGAAACTAGCTGTTGTATTAATTACTGGTACTGGCATTGCCTTATCCTGAGTAATATTACTCAATTGGAAGGACCTGAAATATTCAGTGACGTTAAAGTCATGGAAGTCCATCATTTCATTCTGGAGCCAGGTTACATTCTTTTTAGCCTCATAGACATTCATACAGGCATCTGGGTGTAGAGTACCAGTAGTCCCATCCCTCCCGGGGTAAATCCTTGGTGAATCACTATATATCCTAATACAGCCTTCTAGTCGAGGTATGTCATGTTCATTGCATCAGCGGGATAATGGATATATACCATGGTGAACAACTGGAACCAGGCCTCACAACTGGCCAAATAAGTAAAGGGCAGTGACAGTAACAGATCATTCTTATGCATCGCAGAAGGGAGTAAGCCACAAACCCAACAATTAGTGACATTGGTGGTATGGTGAGCCTGATGCAGCATCTGTAGAAAAACATTATCAACATATGTCTGTCGGTGCCTCTTCTTATAAGGGGCCAAAGTAACAAATACAAGTTCAGGGGGAGCAGGAGTAGTGCCGATCAGGGAATGCCCAGGATGTCTTTCTTCAAGGAACCATATAATCCCAAACACTGCTACTAAAGCAACAAAAACTATTACTAGGAACACTGGGGCATATTATCTAGGAAGTGGCGGTGAGAGGCGTTAGCCTCCTTGGCTTAACGCCTCTCATCGCCACTTTGGTAACGCAAGGCTGCACCATATTACCAAGGATATGGTGCAGCCTGGCTTTTCCCCCTGCGATGGAGCTAAGTCTCACGACTTAACGTCAACGCAGGCACCCTTGCACCAGAGTGCAAGGGCGTCTCCGAGCAGGGAGGTTTGTTTATGTACAGGAAGGTGTCCCTTCCTGTACATAAACAAACCTAAAATGTCATTTTGTAACTTACATGTGTGCTGCTTCATGCAGCACACATGTAAGTTACAAAATGGCATTTTAAAAAAAGGTTTGTTCATGTACAGGAAGGGACACCTTCCTGTACATAAACATACCTTGGCATTTTGCTTTTTCCATGTGTGCTGCACAAGGCAGCACACATTGAAAAAGCAAAAACGAGGAGAAATGAAGCATTTCTCCTCGTATCGCCACCTTAAGACCAGGATTTTCCTGGTCTTAAGTTCGGCGCTGCCACCTATTATCGCCTCTCTTGATAATAGGTGGCAGCGTCGAAGTGAATGGGTGTTGCGGTGGAACGCCTACCGCAACACCCACTGCACGCCCATTTTCACGCTAAGTTTAGCGTGAAAGGGGCACTATTACCAAGGCAGCGTTAAGCCACTTAACGTGGCTTTTAGCCACGTTATGTGGTTTAACGCTGCCTTGGTAATAGGGCGCTGACCCTATCGCCACCACAACGTCACAAAAAGTGACGTTGTGGTGGCGATAGGGGCTTGGTAATATGCCCCACTGTCTTTATTTTGGTAGACCAGCTCGACCAAGTTGGGCTATTTTGCTCAAAACGAGGCGTTGTTAAAGGCTGTTCTTCTTCCATAACAATGCGGCCAAAGGGGTAAATTTTATATATATCAAACTACTAGAGGAAGAGCCGCACTATGGAGCCAGGTATTAAAAAGGAAAAATTAAAAACACACAGTACAGTGTCCGTAGACTCTTATTGTTCATTAACGATGATGCTATTGAGCACTTCACGGTGGGGCTGTACGGTCACAACCCTTTCTGTCTTTTCACTCAGGATAGGGCACCCTCCCTCCTGGGAAGACGCCCTCCAACTTATCCTGTCCAGTGTCTCAGACATAGCACCAATCTCCCTTTCCCTAATCTATCATTGGTACCGCAGACAAGGTACATATATCCTATTCTTCATCCATGAAGTCCATCCCTACTAATCTGACTTTTCCTTTGGTGCACTGTCTCTCCACCGGGGACGCAAATTGTACCTAGCCACTCCAGGCACTGTCTCGTCATGGAAGAGGATCTTAAATTCAGAGGGGGCAAGGGACTGAGACTCAAGCTACTGTGGGCCAGGTAGAGGAGAAGCCTGGACAGCCCTAATTTCTGGGGGGACCACCGCATTCAAAGCAGGGTCGTTCTCCTCCTCCGTCTGCGCCCAGGTCAATCGGGCATCAGAAAACGGAACAAAACGTGGCACCTTTTCCGTCTCGTGGTCCCCTGTGCCATCAAGGACCCACTGGTCGTAGGGGAGAGGTAGCGGAAATCGCCGGCAATGCGATGAGTGAATCCAGTTCTTCCGGCCGTCCTCTTTCACCGCTGTCCAAGTGGCGAGCAGGACCTGCAGAGGGCCTTTCCACCTTGGCTCCAAGCACCGCTTCCTCTGAAAATTGCAGACTAGCACAAAATCACCGGGCTGAATGCTGTCCCCGGGCCCCTCAGGTGTTGGCGGCAGTGCTTCATGGATCTGTTGATGAATAGAATGCAAATTTTTAGTCAACTCACATAAGTAATCTACAAGTAACGGGTATTCAATTTCAGAGAAATGGCAGGGCCTGGGGACACCCCAAACATTTGCAGTGGGACCAAAAACAACCTCATACGGGGACAATCCTATTTTAGAATGAGCTATCACCCTCGTGGACAACAGGGCAAGGGGTAGCACGTCTGGCCATTACAATCCTGTGCTCTCCATGATCTTTGCCAGCTTCAACTTGAGAGTACCATTGTACTTCTCAACTAGACCTGCTGACTGGGGGTGGTTTGATGCATGAAATTTTTGCTTGATGTACAGAACCGTCACACACCAGTTGAATAACCTTCAAATTGAAGTGGCTTCCGTTGTCACTCCAAATCAAACGGGGCAAGCCTAAGTGCGGGAAAAACTCATTTAAAAGGGCTTTTGCCATTGCTATGGCTGTGTTCTCTTTAGTGGGGTAAGCCTCAATCCAATTACTGAATGCACAAACAACAACCAGCACATATTTCAAGTTGTTAACTCGTTCCATTTGGATGAAATCCATCTGGAGAACCTCAAAAGGGAAGGAAGGTGGTGCAAAATTACCTGAAGGTGTAGGGGTACCCTTCCCCGGATTATGTATCAGACAAACCATGCAGTGCTTCACTAGATGGGCAGCTACTTTGGGGATGTTGTCATTGCGCCATACGGGATCCAGTAGCTTACATATCCCATTCGCAGTAATGTGAGCTGGGCCATGTGCCATTGTAACTACAGGGAGTACATATGCATCTGGTAACATCCATCTTTGCTTTTCCGATTTATCGGTCCAGCAACCCTCCTCATCTAAGCATCCTGTACTCTCCTGCCACGTTGCCAACTCCTCAATTGTTGCCTCACTCTGTATTTCCTTCACGTTTTCCAGTGTGTCCTCAAACATCCCGTTTTCAGGCACCCATCTAGCTGGACCCGCCACAAACATTCTCTTCATCTTAGACCTGGCTGTCTCTTTAGCTGTCTGATCTGAAAACTCATTTCCCCTCCCCACATCATCAGTAATTGCCTTATGGGCACTACACTTCACTATTGCCAATCTTTTAGGAAGTGTCAGAGCTGATAAAAGCTTGTGTATCAAGGGGCCGTGTTGTATTTTCGTACCATGGGAAGTCAGGGCTCCCCTCTCCACCCAGAGCCACCCAAAATTATGGGCTACCCGAAATGCATATTGGCTGTCAGTATAAATATTGACAGCCAATTCCTCACTTAACTCACATGCTCGCAAAAGAGCAACCAGCTCTGCAGCTTGCGCTGATTGGTAGGGAACGTGTGATGTCTCAACTACAGTGCGCAGCGTTGTGATACCATATGCTGCAGTAGTGGTGCCATCTGACAATTTGAAACAAGAGCCATCGACATATAGTTACCCTTGCGGGTCAGATAAGGAAACGTCAGTCAGGTCTACCCATCCCTTTGTCTCCTCTTCCGTTCGAAATAAACAATCATGGACATCTCTGTCCTCATTTTCCGAAGCGAGGGGTAGTAACGTGGCTGGGTTTAGAGTGGCACATCTTTTAATGGTGATGTGTGGCGCAAACAGAGTCAATTCATAGCCAGTCAGACGAGCACTGGTAAGGTGCTGCGTCTTTGTCTTATTCAGAAGTGTGTCCACAGCATGAGGTACCATTACTGTGAGATCAGTATTGAGAACAAGCCCTGCTGATTGTCGAATAGAGACAGCCGCGGCTGCTCTTAAACAGCTCGGGAGGGCTCTGGCGACAGTGTCAATAAGGGCAGAGAAATAAGCACATGGCCTCTGCTTACCTCCAAAGGCTTGTGTTAACACAGAAAGTGCACATCCAGCCGTTTCATGTACGTACAACACGAAAGGCTTCTGATAATCAGGCGTACCAAGCACAGGTGCAGAGCAAAGCGCAACTTTCAATTGCTCAAAAGCTTGCTGACATTCATGCATCCAGGGTAAGGGTTCATGCACTTCTTTAGTTGTTAGGCGCAGCAAAGGCTTCGTTAGTAAAGAATAATAAGGTATCCAATGACGACAATACGAGGTGATGCCTATGAAAGCACGCACATCCCTCTGAGTCACAGGGACGGGCATCTTAACAATGGCATCAACTCGTTCAGGTGTTAGCCTCCTTCCCTCCTTCGACAGTAGGTGACCTAAATAGGTGAACTCCTGTCAACAATATTGGAACTTTGAAAGGGACATGTGGTCACCCAGGTCATGTATGACTCTCAGACAGGGGATATATGTATCGTTTTATTAAAGTAAAGTAAAGTAGCAGAGGTCAGGTGAATACAATACGGAAAAGGGGGGGACAAAGGGTTCTCACAGCTGGGTTTTTAAGAGTGTCTTTAGTAGGGTCAGTTCCTCACTGGGTCCTTCCAGGAGAACTCCTTTCTCTCAGGCTCCTGGTTCTCGGTGTCCTGGTTCTTGGCCATCCCAGAAGAAGAGGAGCAGTGGTCTAAGTCCCTCAAAATAAACAGACAGGGAAAAGGTCAGGTGCCTGTATGGCTGGCGTAATATAAGGGTCAACCGTCACCTTCACCCAGGGTGCTCTCACTTCAGTGTTGCAGACTCTTTACCACCAATAGCAATCACTTACTTTAGTGCCTTGATTCGCCCACACCTCCGTAGAGCTCTGTGTCCATGCACATGCAGAAAAGTGCCCTCAAAGACCCTAGTGGTGCCCCTTCCTCCACCTTCCTAGGGAAAAGAGGTTAAGAAACGGTACTTGCCTTAAGCCACGGCCCTCCTGGGTCGTGGCTGGGGGAGTCACACCGCCCTGCTCTCCTTCTGGTCGGTTTGACTCGAGCGTAGTGCCTCCTGGCCCTGTCCTGCTGCTCTCCTGACCTGCTCTCCTCGCAGCTCCCGCTCCGGTCCTTACAGCTGCCGGTGTCCTCTGCCCTTGACTGTCGCCGTTCCTCCATCGTCTTCCTCCTTTCTCACTCCTTGTGGTCCTCCGCGTCTTCTTCTTTCTCTCCGCCCTCCCCGCTCTCTGAGTTCGTCCTCCCACACCGCGTTGCTTCCGTTTTCGAAGCTGGAACGCTGACCCCCTCTTCCGGGTGTCCTACACCCGCCGCCATGTTGGAAATCCCGCCGGTGGACGCCGCGGGATTACACTGCCTTCCCCCTGTGTATGGACGATCGGGCCATACGGACACTGGGCATCAAGACAAAAAGTCCACATTTCCTTGGGCCTTTCCGGGTGCATGGATGGTCTGAAAAGAAAAAGGTTGTAGAGATAGGAACAAGCACCTTTGGATTAGTGTCTTTATGAGTGGCAAGCCAAGTCAATGGAGCATGGACTGTTATCAGGAAAAAGGTCCGTCCTAACAAATAGTATTGCAAGGCTTCCATAGCCCATTTAATGACCAAACATTCTTTTTCCATGGTCGCATAGTGTACCTCCCGAGGGAACAGTTTTCGGCTAAGGTACAGGACTGGTCGAAGATCTCCCTGTGTGTCTGGTTGTGACAACACGGCCCATAATCCACGATCAGAGGCGTCGGTTTGTAACACAAAAGGTTTCTCAAAGTCTGGACATGTCAAGACGGGAGCCTTACACAACACGGATTTCAATTCCTGGAAGCTCATTTCTTGAGTGTCTGTCCACGTTACTTTCTGACTAGGCTGTTTGTTGGTTAGTAAATCGGTAAGAGGACATGCTATCTCTGAGAATCAGGGAAGGAATCATCGATAGTAACCCACTAGACCCAGGAATGCTCGTATATCCTTCTTAGTTATGGGTCGGGGTATTCCCTGAATGGCTTCTAGCTTGTTATGTTGAGGGTGAAGTGTTCCTGCCTGTATGGAGTATCCTAAATATCCTATATGATCCATACCTAGGGTTGTTTTTTTGGGATTCATAGTTAAATTGGCCTGGTGAAGGGAGGAGAAGATAATCTGTAAATGTTGTTTGTGTGTCTCCCAGTCCGAGCTATATACAACAATGTCATCAAGATAGGCTACCGCATATTGTTCATGAGGTCGTAATATCACATCCATTAACCTTTGAAAGGTAGCTGGGGCACCATGTAGCCCAAATGGCATTACTTTAAAATGATACAATCCCGAGGGTGTGGAAAAGGCTGTTTTCTCCCTATCTACTGGGTTAAGAGGTATCTGCCAATATCCCTTCGTGAGATCAATGGTGGACATTAGGGGTGGGCGGAATTTGCGGAGTTGCGTTCCGCAAAATTCCGCGAAACGGCAAGAAATCTCCACGAGCACGCGGAATTTCGCGTGCTTGCGGAGATTTCGCTGCGCCCGTTGTAATCTATGCAGGGTCACTCTCAGGGGCAGACGAGCATCGTCCCAGAATGAATCCTGCCCTGCATATTTGTCCACGAAGATACCACCGTTTTGTGCAATACCTCTACTCAACTGGAGTACTTTCTACTGGCTAATCAGTAAGTGCTACCTCGTTGGGTAAATGTATGGTGCCTTTCCTACACTACAGCAGCGTAAAGGACCAGAAGAATTGTCCCCAGTGACCTGTGTGTCTGTAACTTTGCCACCGCGCCGAAAGCACCGGGGTCCTTTGATTAAGCTGTCCATCAGGGGCAGACGAGGAGAAGGAACCTCCTGGTCACAGGAACTACACGAGGATTGCGCTCGAGAAAATCAAGGATGCAAAGACCTCCATCAAGGATTACAGCTAACTTTTCACGTTGGAAATGGAGAGAAGGCACATCTGCTTAACCACGCTCACGAATTCTACACGAGGATTGCGCTCGAGAAAATCAAGGATGCAAAGACCTCCATCAAGGATTACAGCTAACTTTTCACGTTGGAAATGGAGAGAAGGCACGTCTGCTTAACCACGCTCACGAATTCTACATGAGGATTGCGCTCGAGAAAATCAAGGATGCAAAGACCTCCATCAAGGATTACAGCTAACTTTTCACGTTGGAAATGGAGAGAAGGCACGTCTGCTTAACCACGCTCACGAATTCTACACGAGGATTGCGCTCGAGAAAATCAAGGATGCAAAGACCTCCATCAAGGATTACAGCTAACTTTTCACGTTGGAAATGGAGAGAAGGCACATCTGCTTAACCACGCTCACGAATTCTGCACACCTGCCCTGCATATTTATTTATCCACGAAGATGCCACCGTTTTGTGCAATACCTCTACTCAACTGGAGTACTTTCTACTGGCTAATCAGTAAGTGCTACCTCGTTGGGTAAATGTATAGTGCCTTTCCTACACTACAGCAGCGTAAAGGACCAGAAGAATTGTTCCCAGTGACCTGTGTGTCTGTAACTTTGCCACCGCGCCGGAAAGGCGCCGGGGTCCTTTGAGTAAGCTGTCCATCATAGTGGGGAAAGGGCGGGAAGACGTTGCATACTGCTAGTGTATGTGGGGCGGGGCAAAACGGGCGGGGCATCCATGCAAGTTCACATGCATCTTGTTTATAAAGGGTCAGAGCACGATCTGAGCAGCAGATGAGGAGAAAGAACCTCCTGGCCACTGGACCTACACGGGGATTGCGCTCAAGAAAATCAAGGATGCAAAGACCTCCATCAGGGATTACAGCTAATGTTTGGCGGTAGATCTGGGCAGAAAGCACTCCTGCTTAGCCTCGACCTTGCTCACAAATTTTTTGTGCTGATTAATGCGTTACAGAATTTGAGCTTCAACTCGGGCACCTGCTGTTAACAGATGTAGAGGCCAACAGCTATTCTTCGAGTAAAGAGAAATTCCGGCCGTCGTTCGAGAAGGTTGACAAGGCTGTGAAGGTACTCACAATGCTATATTGAAACTGTAAAGACTTGTATGGAAGTTGGAAAAGTTAATTAAAGTGTTTTTAATTTTATCCTCTCAATTCTTGTTCGATTTTGTCACATTGGTTGTTTAACAAACCAGAATAATAATTGCATAGAAACACTAGGTGGCGCCAATGTCTTTCCGAGAGCAGAACTTTTTGTCCTGCATTAGAATAGTCAAGTGATGAGTAAATCTGTAAGTGCTTCATGCACCCGAATTCCGTTCCGCCGCGGATCGCGGAAGTTTCGACATTTCCGCGTTCCGCGCGGAACGCGGAAATGCCGAAATTTCGCAAGTTCCGCGAGCGGAACGGAATTTGCCGCCCACCCTTAGTGGACATTACCTGTGCTCCCCCCAGTCTCTCAATTAACTTGTCCACTCTGGGCATGGGATAATTGTCAAATTTCGAATGGGCATTCAACTGGCGAAAGTCGATACAGAATCTAAGGCTTCCATCCGGTTTGGGTACTAACACTACTGGGGAGCACCAATTGCTTTGGGATGGCTCAATAATCCCAGCTTGTAACATTGCTTCTACTTCCTGCTCTACGGCTTGTCTTCTGGCTGCTGGAATACGATAGGGTCTCAACTTGATCACCTTTCCAGGTTCTGTCTTGATGGTGTGCATGACCAGAGAAGTCTTTCCAGGTGTGCTAGAACTTAGCTCTGGGAAACGGTCTAGAAGGTCATACAATTGACCTTTTTGGTCTGAGGTGAGAAGATTTCCCATGTGGGGTCTTTCTCCTGTGGTCTCTCGAAAAGGTTGAATTGGGATCTCCATGCGTTTGTTGAGGGTAACATGGTTAATACACACCCGTGCGTCTCCCTTCTGCGTAGCTGAATCTTCCCATCTCTTTAGGAGATTGATATGGAATATTTGTCCCCTAGACCCTGTTCGTGGAACTGCTATCCTGTATGTGACCGGTGTAACTTTCTCCAACACCTGATAAGGACCTTGCCAGGTTGCTAATAACTTCTTATCTGAGGATGGGAGAAGTATCAATACCTTGTCCTTGTCTGTCAGTTCCCTCAAACTGGTACCTTTGTCGTAAAAGGCTTTCTGTTTTTGTTGGGCCTTTTCCAAGTTCTGATGGACTTCCTCCCACAGGTTATGTAGGATAGTTTTTAAGGAAGTAGTGTACCCTAACAACGGTTTCCCTTCATCCTCCTCCTCAGTCCACTGTTCAGCTGCCATATCTAAAAGTGTACGAGGTCGTCGTCCAAATAGTAACTCAAAAGGACTGAACCCCGTAGACTTTTGTTCATGGGTCCTGATCGCGAACAACACCAGGGGAAGCTTACGGTTCCAGTCTTTTCGTGCATCATTTATAGATTTCCTCAAGATGGTTTTTATGGTCCGGTTGTATCTCTCCACCAAACCGTCGGTTTGTGGATGATAAACCGCCGTTCGGATCTGTCGTACCCCTAGCAGAGTGCAGATTTCCTTCATTAATCTGGACATGAAAGGGGTTCCCTGATCAGTCAGTATTTCCGTTGGAAAACCAACTCTTGAGAAAAAGGAGATCATTGCTTGAGCTACTGAGGCCGTGGTCATACTTGTCAGAGGTATTGCTTCAGGGTAGCGCGTAGCATAGTCTACTAGTACCAGAATATATTGATGTCCTCGGGTAGAGGACAGTAGTGGTCCTACCAAATCCATCCCTACTCGTTTAAAGGGAACATCAATTATAGGTAATGGGTGTAATGGAGCTCTTCTTTCTGTGGAGGGATTTACCAACTGACATCTAGGACAGGCCGCGCAAAACTTAGCTACCTCCTTATATATACCGGGCCAGTAGAATCTTTCTAATAAATACTTGAGAGTATGTTCCTGTCCATAGTGACCACCCCCAGCTTGACTGTGTGCTATGTGCAATGCCTGTTCTCGAAAAGCTATAGGTATCAAAAGCTGTTCGACCCGGTGGGGAGGTACGCCACTGAGTATGGTCCTACCTTATCTGGGTCTTCCTCCTGGGCTTGAGTCCATGCCTGAGCCAATGTGCTGTCATCCCTCTGTGATGTTCTAAAATCCCTCGTCGGGATCTGAGAGTCGTCTGGGGAAGAAAGGAGACAGGTAACAGGCAACAGACCTGTGTCTCTATACTTTGCTCTGTCTTTTCTTTTCTCTGCTCGGGTTTTAGGAACTTTCGTCTCCACCCTTAATATGTCTGAAGTGGCGAAGGGGGCTCCCTGTAACCATTCGGTGTCCTTATGTCTTTTGGTTATGTTGAGTAAGTACTCATCAAAACGAGGTAAATCGGTGCCCAAGAGAACTTTCTCTGCTAATGCTGGCACCACTCCCACCTTTCGGACCTGAGGATCTCCTTCTATGTCAAGCACCACTTCAGCCAGAGGATACACTCATACGTCTCCATGTACACAGGAGACTTGGATTTGTGCCTCATCTGAAACCTGATTGAGAGGTATTAATTCTTGGGACACGATTGTGTGGTGACATCCTGTGTCTAATAGTGCATCCACAGACCTACCATTAAGACGGATGGTGGTTTTGTATCGCCCTGGGGTTTCTCCTGTGGCTAACACCCGACCTCGGGACCATCCCACCTCCATGGGTTCTACTCCGTCTCCCTTGATTGGGCAATTCCTGGCAATGTGTCCCCACTCTGAACACCTGAAACACTGGGGACCCATTTGGGTTGGCATGGTATGTAAAGATGGTTTACTTGCACTCCTATTTCCTCCTGTATTTCTCTGTTCCACTGTCTTAGGGTAGGTTCTCGGGGTAGGCAAGGGGTTTTTCAGGGGTTGTACTCTGAATTCTGGGGATCTATGATAGGCGCAGGCTAACTCAACGGCTGTCTGTACTGTTCAGTTGGGATGTTGTTTGATCCAGGACCTTGTATTACTAGGTAAGGCATCTAAGTATTGTTCCAGGTAGACCTTGGCAATGACCTCTTCCATGGGAGCTGTACTAGGTTGTAACCATCTTTCACCTAAATCCCTGATGCGATAGTAGAGAGCCCTAGGATTATCCCCTGCAGCCCATTTCTCTTTCCGAAACTTAGCTCTGTAATATACTGTATCATGTCCCAGTCTTTCCAGGATTGTCTTCTTGATTTCAGGATACGGAGTGATTCCTGCTGGTTTGGCAGCTTGGTACGCTGCCTGTAACTCGCCCGACAGGAGCGGTGCTATGTGTTGGCCCCATCTTTCCGGAGGCCAAGTAGCAGTTGTTGCTACTCTTTCAAAATTTACAAAAAAATAGTCAGGGTCATCTCCTTCTTGAAACTTCTGTAACACTGAGCTAGGAACATTAGGATGCACCCTGGCGGTTGAAATGGCGTCCGTCAACCGCAAAATGGCGGTGTCCTGCACTTGTTGGTTGGTTGTTAGCAGGGTGGCTTGTTCTTTAAGAGCGGACTGAAAAGCCTCTCTCTCTTTCTGGGCGTTCTGGTTCTGCTGCTCTAGAACTAGCTGTAAATGCCTTTGGCCTTCTGCCAACTGGGTGACCATAGCCTCCATGGTAATGGGTTGAGTCATGATGAGTCTTTAATGACCGGTGATCCCACTTCTGACACCACTTGTGGTCACCCAGGTCATGTATGACTCTCAGACAGGGGATATATGTATCGTTTTATTAAAGTAAAGTAAAGTAAAGTAGCAGAGGTCAGGTGAGTACGATACGGAAAAGGGGGGGGACGACAAAGGGTTCTCTCAGCTGGGTTTTTAACAGTGTCTTTAGTAGGGTCAGTTCCTCACTGGGTCCTTCCAGGAGAACTCCTTTCTCTCAGGCTCCTGGTTCTCGGTGTCCTGGTTCTTGGCCGTCCCAGAAGAAGAGGAGCGGTGGTCTAAGTCCCTCAAAATAAACAGACAGAGAAAAGGTCAGGTGCCTGTATGGCTGGCGTAATATAAGGGTCAACCGTCACCTTCACCCAGGGTGCTCTCCCTTCAGTGTTGCAGACTCTTTACCACGAGTAGCAATAACTTACTTTAGTGCCTTGATTTGCCCACACCTCCGTAGAGCTCTCTGTCCATGCACATGAAGAAAAGTGCCCTCAAAGACCCTAGTGGTGCCCCTTCCTCCACCTTCCTAGGGAAAAGAGGTTAAGAAACGGTACTTGCCTTAAGCCACGGCCCTCCTGGGTCGTGGCTGGGGGAGTCACACCGCCCTGCTCTCCTTCTGGTCGGTTTGACTCGAGCGTAGTGCCTCCTGGCGCTGTCCTGCTGCTCTCCGCTGACCTGCTCTCCTCACAGCTCCCGCTCCGGTCCTTACAGCCTCCGGTGTCCTCTGCCCTTGACTGTCACCGTTCCTCCGTCGTCTTCCTCCTTTCTCCCTCCTCGTGGTCCTCCACGTCTTCTTCTTTCTCTCCCCCCTCCCCGCTCTCTGAGTCCGTCCTCCCACACTGCGTTGCTTCCGTTTTCGAAGCTGGAACGCTGACCCCCTCTTCCGGGTGTCCTACACCCGCCGCCATGTTGGAAATCCCGCAGGTGGACTCCGCTGGAATACAGGACACTTTATATCCGCGCCGTGCCAAATGCAGTAATAATTTGACCGTGGCCTTCCTGCAACCCTTTTCAGTAACGGAGGCTACAAGAAGGTCGTCCGCATACTGTATTAATATATTACCTGAGGAAAGAGAGAGGGAATCCAACTGACTTTTCAAGGCTTGACTATATATACTAGGACTTTCAGTATACCCCTGAGGAGTTCGACAGAATTGGAAACTGCTGCCCGCCAAGGCAAAACCGAAAAGGTACCTGCTGTCTGGATGGATGGAAATGCTAAAGAAAGCATTTTTTAGGTCAATCACAGAAAAGAATTTGGCTGTGGAAGGAATCATCGTTAAGAGAGCAGTAATGTCAGGGACCACCGGACACTGAGGGACCACTATTTTGTTAACCTACCGCAAATCAATCACAAAGCGGTAGACATAGGGATGAGCATCAGAGGAATTCAGGAGTGCATTTTTAAGGATGGGGAGAATAGGGCTATTGCACACATCCACTACTGTCTCCTCAACCACCCCCGATTTGATCAGGTCCTGTATAATCTGCAACAAAGCCCGTTCCCCTGCCTGTGGTATTTTGTACTGAGGAATACGAGGTAGCACAGCGCCGTGTTTAACCGTAATAGAGACTGGTGGTATCTGCAACAACCCTACATCCGTATCCCCTGTTGCCCACAACAAGGACAGCACATCCTTAAATTCAGCAGGAAGCGGCGCATCCTTCGAAAGACACTGTTTGGTACAAGCTACATTAGGTCCTACTGTCATATAAATGCCATCTGGAGAACATGAAATCGTACCATGCAACTTCTTCAACAAGTCTAGTCCCATTAAATTCTCTCCGCAATTGGTTGTTAATAAGAATGGCGAGTCCCAGTGAAAGGGCCAATAGTGAAAGCAAGGGGTTCGGAAATGGGGCTCACAACCGGTACGCCTGAAAAACCTACAGAGACATTGTTATGGCCAGACAGGGCTGCCCCGGGGACCAGTGAACGAGAAGCAGAGCTATTCATTGCACCTGTATCCACCAAATTTTTTTAGCCGTGCCATGCAAATCCGCTATGACATACGGACCACGCTGATCTACAGGTATCTGAACTGGTCCCTCACCCTGTCACTGGCTGTCTTAGCCACAGGACATCCCTGTCACCTCGTCCAGATCATAATCATCGTGATAGTACTGACTTCCCCGTTGGTTATAAAAATAGTTTTGATCAGAATGACCCCCTGAGGATGCACTAGCCTGGACCTCATCACGACCACTCTCACCACGACTCCGTCCACTAGAACCCTGACCTCTGGGGACCGCGACTTTCTGTAACAACTCTGGACACTCACTCCACCAGTGTCCCTCCTTTTTACAATACGCACACTGGTTCAGCCCCACAGGAACGCTGCTTCTGCCAGTGCCACGCGACCGCTGGGCCGGACCAGTGCCACGTCCCCTGCCAGACCCCCTTGTTGCCTGCAGCATTAGTACCTTAGTCTTCAACTCCTTATTCTTCTTCTCCACCCTTTCCTTCTCCTCATTTTCCCTGTGCTCATAGTACTGGGCCATACTCAATATCAATGATGGAGAGGAGGTAGTCCAGGTGCTTTCAGAAGCCTGCAACCGAGTCGCGATCTCGGGAAGCAGATTCGTGAAAAATCTGTTAACGAACAACCGGACACCCCCTTCTACTGAAAAATCTTGTCCACTAAAATCCAGAAACACCCCTTCAAACCGAGTGAAAAAATCGGACACACTTTCATCTTTCTTCTGACGACATGCTGCTAACTTATCCCAATCTACTCGCCTGGGTGGGATGAGAAAATGCATGTAAGTAATGATACGACTTGGTAAAGCTAGTATCTCAGCCTTAGGCTTTTCACCGGGCTTTCGCTCTTTATCCCATGCCCCAATCCCATCCCAAGTGCCACCCAACTCCACAACATGGTCCTGCGTATGCACCTGCCTCCATATGTTCACTGGTACCAACAACCCGAAAAATATCTCAATATCTGCCAGCGTCATCACTGTCGATGAGGCGGCCTCCGTTAATTCTTTATAATATGCGGTTGGGTTTTTCCTAGGGTCCGGCAGCTGACTCTCAAGGGCTAACACCTCACTCCTTTTCCACAGAGTGTAAACCCATTGCTCCTGAAAACGAGCCTCAACCCGTTGTTGAACAACAACATCCTGCGCATTACGCCGTTCTGGGATCTCGGGATGGAAAATAGGGTGCACCTCCCTCATCGGGAATTGGGACACAGTCGTCGGTGTTTTCTGATGCAACCTACCTCGATAACCAATCATTGTTGCAACATTACTAAAAACATCATTAGCGGCCATGTCAGTAGCGTATACGCCGTCTCGAATGTCATAATTTATTTGGGGTGCTACACCACCAAAACACTGTTCCCACAACCCTATCAATGAAGCCGACATATGCTTAAGGGCATGCTGCTGTACAAACTGCTCAAAATCTTTCAACACACTCCACACGTCCTCTACACTGTAGATCGGACTCCGTGCCCACTGTGCAGCCTGATCAGCTACCATCTTTTTTTCCTCATTTCCCACATCAGATCGAATCAGTACCCGCCCCATTCGCTCCCGTGCCGCTGCCCAATTCCTCTCATCCACCCCACGCACTGGTGTCCCAGCACCCAACGATGCCGGGGATGAAATGTCCAGAAAAGACACAATGGATGAAGGGACGGACACTAATGTTAGTAATGACTGCGTCGAAGGTGTGAGAGAAGGGGGAGAAACATGAGCGGGGAGAACAGACACAGCGGGAGGACCTGCAGCCACTGCACCCGCAGCTTGCGAAGCCAGGGAGGAGACAGGCGGGGCCGTAGCTGAAGCAGCCGGGTCAGAGACAGAAGGGTCAGATGCAGAAACTGGAGGGGCAGAAGACTGAGATGTCGGAACAACAGGGTATATCCTATGTGGGGTGTATGGAGGTGGGGGCCGAGCTTCTAATAGTTCTTCCATGAAGGCATCACCTTCCTCTCAGGCAACATAGGACTTATCACATTGCAATCGAAACTTCCTATCAGCACACTCTATACTTTTCTCTATTTTCTCTCTATCGTAGGCTACTGCTTTCTGAGTTATTGTTTGCATCTTCCCTCTCCTGGCCTCCTTTTCCGCCCGCATGCGCCTTTGCCTAGCTTCCTTCTGCCATACCTGAAGGGAATCAAACATCGACTGTCTGCTTCTTCTGGCGAACAATTTATCCTGCAAATAGTTCAATTTCTGTTCATCAAAGGTACCTGTCGGTGGCCACTGAAGCTCGGCATTGTCCCTCATATATTTGTGCCATAATGTACTAAACATAATAAGGCCAATGCCGTGCTTGGTATACATACCAAAATTCGTGGTGCCTTCCGGAGGCGCAGGTTGCCTCTCCTCCAGCCGAGCTTCGGCAGAACAACAACGGCACCCTAAACACCATAGTTTACTCAGACAAGGCATCTTAATATGACACGTTCACTGTTCACACGAAACAAATAACACATAAAACAAGAAATTCAAGAGGCAGCCCGTAGACTGCACCAAGACAAGACAGTCCGGAGACTGTACCAACACAAGAAGATAGGCTCTAGCCCTAGGCCTTTTCAAGAGCACATCAAATTCAGCAGGTGGCCTGGCAGAGCGTTCGCAAACGCTCTGTATCTCAAGGGTCCGCAGACCCACCAAGTTCAAACAAGCTAGGAATGGTCCTCAGACCATATTCAATATTATTCAAGATGGCGCCATATTTACCAAGAAGCAAGACAAACTCACCTGGTGCACACAGGTCAAGCAAAGTTATTCTCCACCACCGACTCTTCAGGTCAAACGGTCAGATCCAAGGGTTTCACCCTTTCAGGACCCCAGCCGGGATGACTGCTGGGCAAGGCACCGCCCAACCAGACAGGTGGAGCAGCTGCGAGAACTAAGCTCTATCGTGTGGGGATCCCCGATCTGCCGATCTGACCCGACACGGCCCCGTCCTCCACACCCGATTACGGGCGAGATGGGTCAGATCGATGGAGTCCCTGTTCAGGCGCCAACTGAAGGAAGTGACCCAAAATGGGCCACCTGGGTCACTCTCGACCACCTCTCGGCCTTCCCAGAAATAAAGAGTCTAGACGACAGTGGAGAATACAAACTAACTTATTTTATTAGTGAGTACACTGCAGCGGAGTCCAGTCTGGCCAGCCTCATGGGATAGCTGTCGAGGGACTGACTTCAGAACCCTTGGTAACACAGAATAAGCTTCCCAACACCTCCCAAGACCCGCCCCTGGTGGAAAAATACAGCTTGGGCAAAGGCTGAACAAAGGAAGGCACAGAAGGATGAGCTACCACCTGCAGAATGGGTACACGTTATCAGACTCTCAAGGTCGTCTTGTTCGGTCTCAGCTCTCTCTAGTGTGGGATCATAGCTACGACCAGGGATAGGCATGCAAAAGCAAAATAAGCTATTCATTAGTACATCTAGATTTCAACCTTGAATACGATAAGGAGAAACAACTGAACAGCGGCTTTCTGCTGCGGCAAGCAGAGAGGGGTACAGAGGCTTGATTTTGATCATAGTGCAATATGGCGGCTACATGGCAGAAAATGGCATAGTAGATGCTAACTTTAACCCGCACAATGTTGGAAGGGACTGGTCACACGCATGTGCAATAGCGGTTAATACAAAATATCTACATGAATGCTAACACAACACAGTATAAAGCATGAGTGATGGGGCAATAGCACATTCAATTCTAACACCCCAGGGGTATAAGAACAGCCCGGGGTTGTTTTCCGCCAGAGTAACTGAGTTACTTCAGAATCTGGATGAAGGGGCATTGTCCTATGTAGATGATATTTATCTGACGGATGATGACCTGGAGGAACACTTGACCCGGGTGAGCACCATCATTTTTGGATTCGCCTCTGAGGGTTACTAATTCAACTTCAAAAAATCAAAAATAGCCCACCTCAATGTCTTGTTTCTGGGATATAAGCTTTCAAGTGAAGACAAGAGCTTGGCAGCTAACTTTTCAGAAAAGTGTGCGCTGCTCCAACCTTCAAAATCATTAAAAAATGTACAATCCTTACTGGGATTCCTGAATTTTGGTAAAACATATATTTTGGATTACGCAGAAAGGGTTAAACCTTTCTACGACTTAATAAGACCTGATTTTTCAGTTAGGCAATGACACAGGAACACACAGATATCCTTCATTCCCTACAAGCTGACATGATAGCTTCAAAACACTTGCAGACACGCGTAAACGTACGCAATCTGGTGATCCGCGTTATAACGGGTCAATCTGGGTACACTAACCTAACCTGCAATGAAGACGAAACAGTACCCATAGCATACAAATCACACTTATACACAAATGCTGAAATGCGTTTTGCATCTACAGAGAAAATCCTGACAGCAGTACAGACTGCTGTAGTGAGAGAAAGAGCACTGGTTCAGGGGAAACGAATAATTGTCGTGACTCCAGTACCAGCCTTAGAAGCTGCTACAATGGCACACGTTCCTAAAGCTAAAGCCTTACATCCAAGATGGATATAATGGGCTAATTCTCTCACTGCATCAGATGTAGAACAGATATGACCCAACTCTGAAAACACAAGCATTTTTGCAATATGAACAAGAATATCCTCTCCCGAATGAAATAATGCCTCTAGATCAGTATGAATACATAATTTACACTGACGGATCTGCTCAGCCGGCCATTGGCAGTAAACAGCAATACATCGCTGCATGTGCGATTGTAAAAGGTCGTATGCAGGACGGAAAGTTCCATCCAAGCTGTACAAAAACACAGTCTCTAGGAGACTGCACGACTCAGCTGGCAGAATTAAAAGCACTATTACAGGCACTGATAAATACGAATCGAGAATTACCCACAGTAATTGTGTCCGATTCTTTTTACTGTGTCCAGTCATACAATGAATAACTTCACTATTGGGAGACAAAATGGGTTAAAGACTCAAAAGGTGGCACAATTAATCTTAAAATGCTATGGGAGCAGGTAGCTGAGTTGAAAAACGAACTACCAAGAGCTCACGTGATACACACGCTGAGTCATCAACGTGATGGCGTCCACGTTGAATGGTATTCATTGGCTGATGAAGCCGCGAAGGGGGCAGTACGAACTGCGTTCGTAGCTGCAATCACTCGTTCTAAAACGAGAATAGACGGACAGATAATGGTAGCTGTCATTGCTTCACGCAAAGACAATAAGGCATTGCCGAAAGGTTTTCCACTCAAGTACTCCTACAAGTTAGATGCAAATAACATTCCATTTGCTCAAATTCCCGGAGTGGGGGATAGAGTAATACCAAACATGGATCGCAGATTGGGCTTAATTTTAGCTGCACATGAGGGTCTAGGTTCTGCTCACGCAGGATTGTCGGCGACAGTTTCTTTACTGAAACAAACCTATTGGTGGCCAGGGTTAACGAAGCAGACCAAAGATTATGTCTTAAAGTGCGACATCTGTCAACAGATGAAGGGCTCCACCATAACACGACCAGCGCAGACACCATTGCTTATATCAGACAGACCACTCGCTTGTGTATATTTGAACCACTGCAGCCCCCTACAATCTGATGGGGCTTACAAATATATCATGGTTACAGTGGATTCCTGCTCGAGATTCCTATGTGTCTGGCCTCATCGCTTGGCTGACGCTCATACTGTTATCAAAGATTTGCGAGTCTTTATCGGGACATACACAGTTGGCACATTACATTCTGACCGTGGCCCCGCGTTTAGCTCTAGGGCTTACAAGGAAGCCATGGGAAGTTTAGGTGTTGCACTGCGGTACTCCTCTCCGTATCATCTCGAGGGAAATTCGTATGTGGAGAGGAAAAACCGGGACTTAAAACAATCATTAACAGCTAGAGTATTAGGTTCGGGTGGTAGTTGGGTCAATCACCTATATGGCGTACAACGGGCCTTGAATAACATGCCAAGAAGTTCTCTAGGGGGTGTCACTCCTTATGAGGTCCTATTTGGGACGAGAATGTGGGTACCTGATCTCGATTGTGAAGGCCCAGTGGCGGATGAAAAACCTTTTGACATCAATAAATGTTTGGCAGTTTTACAGGATCTGAATGAATCCAGGGCACTACAGAGCAATGTGTAAGTAAAGCGGACCGCCACTGGGGAAGTCAAGTCAGTCACGGCAAGACCTGTCTGGGTCCCTAAAGTTGGGGATCTGGTTAGAGAAAAGATAGTGGACAAAAAAGAATTTGGGCCATCATACAGAAAGACTGTACCTGTCCTGGCCGTTGAAGGGACATGAACTGTACTTCTGCCGCCTCTTGCGCAGAAAAAAGAGAAGAGATTGGTCTCCATTGATCTGATAAAACCACACTATATGGCCAATACTGAATGGTAGGCCTCGTGGACTTCTGAGTAGCCGACGCCCTCCTCTCGCTACCATACAGGAAGTTCAGACGGAAAGACTCATCATGTTTGAAGAGTCTCCTATACGGAATGATGGACTATGCAACAATGCCATGGAGCTAGTTCCTCTTGAAACGGAAATTCAAAATCAGAATGAAAGACAAATTTCAATTCGACCTAACACTGATGTCTACATAAACATGCCTCAACAAGAGCCATCTACAAGTTCAGGAAAACCTGCTGAGCTACCAAAAATAGATCGAACTGCATCTGGCTATTTCATCGACTTCGATACCTTTTCCTTGGATCCAAGTGAACCTGAAACAATGCCAGCCCCAATATCTCGTCAACAACAAATCAAAGACTTTCTCGTTTTTCTTAAAAAGACTTACCTGGTGTCACCTTGGCTAGAACTTTGGATAATCATTGGGATACTTTTCTTTCTTTTCTGGATAGGCTTAGTAACTGTCTTCAGCTTGCTTGTTAATGGAACTTACCTGCGCCAAAGCTCTGCAGCATCAAAAGTGAACTTGATCCTGAAACCTCACGTTTCATCACATCATGAACAAAGAGACTTGTCATCAGTAAACATTACAGCAGTTCCAATACCTGATGGTATAGTATGGGACAAGGTTGATTATGATATATTTGGTCCGACCGAACTTTTAAAAATACCTCATTTATTTAAAATTTCCTTAAATTATATCATTACTTTCAGTACATTTTCCGATGATTGGGATTTTGAAACTGTAAACAATATGTTGTCTGATTTAGAACAATCTGCCGCATTTTCTAGCAATGAAATGTTAGAAGACACATCAGACTTTAACACAATGTATTGTTACCAACAGTATGGTCATCATTTTTTACACAAATCCAGTACCCCTAGGAATATTTTCACATATCACCAATGGGAACATTGCCCTACACCACCGAAAAGTAGTTCGAAAGGTTGCACCAAAATCAGCACAGAAAAATATGCTGACTAACACCAAACAGATTTATTCTGCTTCCTTTATTACCCAACTGTCTGAACAGTTCGACTTATGGAAGGACACTATAGACTTAAAATCAGTCTGGGGTTCTAGAGATTGGCAAGTACAGGGAACTGAAGCACTATTTAGAGCATGCCTCATTCCTCAGCAGATAATATTTCTAAATGAAACTGTGCAACAGACTTTCTGGCTTGGAATAGCCAAGAACAAGGACTTGAACACACCTCGTATTCCAACACCATCACATACCGAGGAAAATTCTACATCACAAGAGGGGGCTACAATAGTTGACATTTTACAATACAATAGATCGGACCCCAATTGGAAGGGATGGTTGGTTTGGCCCACAGACACTAATAGATGTCAGGAAAGATTCAAGGGTACCACCGAAGGGTTCAGTATCCATAGGCCAGACCCACGCTATGTACAAAGAGAACATCCAGTGGTGGTGACATCATATAGTGTTGGGAAGTTATGCCTTGATTGGCTAAAGACCTCAACACTACCACAGGTGAAACAACACTTATCCTTACTTACAGAGGATGTGGACCTACGGGATTTTTTACTAGGTCCCAGAAAGTCATGTCAAAAACCTTTCTATTTACGCTGTCTATAATGAAATTTGGAAAATCTCCCAACAAGAAGCAGGGGAGAGACTACGCGAGATAGATAGGATTCACCTAGAAAAGGCATTAGCCGTAGTTGACAATGGTATGACTACGTTAACATCCAGGATTTATTCTCTGGGCAAATTGTATCTTCTTCTTTTGACGTACTAGAACAAGATTTGTCCATACTACAGCACTGACAATCGCAGTTACGTTCTATTATGTTATTAAGCTGGACGCTGCAATCACTGCGAGCAGGTTATGTGCCTTGGCGTTTTATCAACAGTACGTCCCTGTTTTCTGCTTATAATCTAACGGAAAAACAGATGAAAATGGCACAGAGGGGAGCAAAATATACAATGCTGCGCATTGAAAAACTGGACAGATTACCTTTTACTGTGGCAGAATCACCGTCCACAGAGTGGTTAATCCATGGCCATATAACTTTACTGGTCACAACTTTCCAGTTTCAGTATTGCCTAGAACAACAACAGGCAGGCAGATATGAAGAGATGGGTAGGGAATTCATCAAAGAATCTTGGGAATTACCATATAGATTTCGATGCAGGAGTGGGGATCTAGAAGTGCTTCTAAGTGGTACAAACTGTGAGAACTCTTTAAGTAGATCTCTCCTTTGCCAGGATATTATGCTACACGGGGCCTGCAATGGTTCAGTAGCGAACCTATCCTGTCACTTGAGGGGTACCCCAGCAACCGTGATTACTCCAGTTTTCAGGCTACTTTCAAATGGGAGTTACTTGAACGATCAAGGTTGTTGTGGGATGCTTCTGGGCATCGCATATCTAGTCACCGTGAGCTCCAGGGTTACTTGCTATATGCAAGTATTGTTTCTACCGACACACATAGTCAGGGAGGCACCGCTACGGCCTTCTTTGAATGTTTTCTTTATACTGTTTGATACTCTGAGCAGAATGAAAGCCATGCTTTTACAGAAAACCATGCCCTTAACCTCCGCCCGGGAGACTTTTGATCTCCAGATTGCAAGGTCCTCGGCTGAGCTACAGGCACTCATATGTACGAACTGCCCCTTCCATTTCACAGAAATGGTAAATCTATCTTTAACATGTCTGATACGACGGGTATAGTCCACCTATTTAAGACCATGGGCCATATTATCAAAGGCCTTATCTCTGTTTTTTTGGCTTTAAAAGCCAAAAAAGTGGAGATAATCTTTTTGCCCTATTTACAAGGCGGTGCTAACATGCATTAGCACATGTTAGCAGCCGTTTTCCCGACGCCTCGCTTTGCATCTCTAATGAGATGCAAAGTGGGCGTCACTGGGCGTACCTCACACAGAAAGACATGTAAAATATCACTAAGTGCACATCGCGATATTTACAAAGCGGCCCACAGCATATTATCAGACGTTAGTTTTTGGCGAAAACCGCGGTTTTCGCCAAAAACTAACGTTTGATAAAATGCTGACTTACCCTACTTATCGTATGGCAGGTGGATCATAAGGCTAAGTGCACCTTGGCCTATTAACAACGTTTACGCCATCTATGTAGTAATTTCGCTGGATTTCCAGCGATATCCCCTCGATAAAGCCGCTATCGCTGGAATTTTTATCGCCTCAGTGATACGCGTTGTTAATAACGCGCTAACCGGGCGAAAAATTCCAGGGATAGACGACGATAAATAAAAAAGCGCTAGGCGCGCTTTGCGATATTTATCGCCGTCTATTGATAATATGCCCCCATATGTTCGGGACTGTTAAGCACCTTTCAGACGGTCCTCGGAGTTATACCAAACTTTATACACTCTGTATTAGGAAGCATTTTTGGAGGACTTCCGCTGATCCTGTTTCTAATAGCAGGTATCCTGATTGTAATTTTTCTGCTACGCAATCGGCGTCCCCAGTCACCAAGGAGATGGAAACAGTGCTCCTGCAACGCAAATACCGTGATCGCATGGTACAACATCTGGGCACACCTCGCCTACGGGAACTAAGCGCCTCTTGGTTCCTGTCATTTAGACCAGTCTCGATGGACTGCATCCCAACTGTTCTCCGATGCCTGTTCTGCAGAGAAGAATGCGTGTTGGATCTCTGTCTGCCACTTCCATCAGTTGCGCAACCGTACGTTGATGCTTTACTGGACCCGATAACGGCCCATGTTCTGCAGTGTCCCCAGCGTATTCCTATGTTGATGGCATTCTTAGAGCCTCCACAGGAAGTCTCTGCTCCTGTTGGAATGGATACCGGCTCCTCCACTGACACCCAGGCCTTGGATGGCGCACAGGCTGCCCCAGCATCGGCTGCAGGCAGTACGAAAGATCATCTGTGCTCAATTGACGTAATCTGCGAGGTGTTACAGGGATCGTCGTCTGTGAAGGCAGGCAACAGCAATGTTGCGTCTACCAGCCAGGACACATAAACATTTGACTCTATGTTGGCTGGGAAAAAAAATGATTTTTTTAAACAAACTCAAATTGGAACTCCAAAACAATTGACACTTTTTATGACCTGCATGGCTTTCCGATGCTTGTAGTTGTTCAAACTATATATACGGACACATTAGAGCTATTGCTTGAGTGACAATTTTTCCTTTTTACATATTTTAGAATTTTTAACATTATTTAGCAGAACTATTGTTTTACTATAGTTGTTTGCGTACCAATGCCTAGACAGCCTAGTAGTAAGTTAGAATTTAATTATGTCATCCAGTCGGATGAGGAGTGGGTGTTATATTCCATATAGGTACCCCAATATAGGCTCTGGTAACATCCTAACCCTTCATCTATATTCTTCCTTACATTACATACATAACGGTTCTTAGGGACTGACCTTTTACCTAGATACGACACTGCACACCGAACGCATGATTTTCCCTGGTAAAGTCCTCGTACATTATGCATGAGGATTCTCGGAAACTCAGCAGGAAGACCATCTCCTGTATAATAACTATGTATAAAGTTAATTTCCGACGTCATTCTAAGTCCGACAAGTGTCAGAGCAAGGTAGAACCCCCAGGGAGACCTTTGGGTATATAAACATCACATCTTGCTGAGATAGTCAGAGAAGATCAGGACTTCCCTGCCGACACACTGACGTGATACGCTGAGGCTCCTGCATGTAGATACTCCAGCTCGCAGTGGTCTAACATCCTGTGCGGGGTGTCCAACTCGAGACCAAAACGGGGTCCCACAGTCTCTCATTTCAGGTAATGGGGTTGACTTTATCTTAGAGGGATTCTTGGCTCAACACCTACATACATTCTAGGTGCACTTAGGTACGTCTAGTTAGGGTAGCATCGTAGGAGTACCCATTTTATTGTCATGTATTTTATATACTTGCCTGTATTCATGGTTATAGCAAAATGGTAGAAATCTACCATCCTTTTACTTTCTTAGTGCTTCTAATCATTTATATCTGTTACTGTCTAGTGGTTGTTTCGGCACACCTATTTTACACTAGAATAACGACTGTTCAAAAAATGCTTATTGAAAAACGTCCATACCGTTTATTCTGTGTATCTCTCTGAGAATAAGTAAGCACGAGTGACTGAGTGAAAAGTATTACGCTGTTTCCACGGTCCTGAGGGATCAGCGTTGTCATGTTCGATAGTTGCCAAGAACTATTCTCTCCTTGGTAAGAGGAGTTTCTAGTTGCACTCTGAGCTAGCTGGTATACAGGCCAACATACCCGGTGGGGGTGTCTAAAATCAGTCTTACACCAATCCTACAGTGTATGTTGTCTAAACGCGCAGATTCTATATAGGTTTATAGGAACTACACAACAGCAATTTACTCCTTCATTTAGCCAGAGTAAGCCTCTAACAATTTCCATGGTGCAAATGGGCCTACTGGAAGTTTGTAGAATAACAACAAATGCGTATGTTTGCTGTCATTTGTAGGAAGCTGGCTCTGTATATACTATACCAAAGGAAGGTATACTGTGCGCAGAGTCTAGGGAGTCCCCAGAGGTATAGCAGAAGTTAAATTAGGTAAGTACTAACAGCTCTCTTTGTATCTTTGTAGTAGTGTGGGCGAGCAGTTAGGCTTGTCCAGATGGTGTGTTAAGCATTTATTGTATTCACTCACTCAAGACTGATGGCACACACTCAGAGACTGAATCCAGACCAATTAGGTAAGTACAGAAAAGGTATACTTATGTTTTATTTCTAGAACCAAGCAGGACTTGGCACAGGAAAGTGAAATATACTCTCAAATGCAAGACTTACAAGGAATTGCAGTTGTGCATGAATTTGCAATCGTTACAGGTTTGTATTGGATTTCAAAACAGGTTAAATTACACAGTAATTACTTTTGGAATACTTTTAGATCACTTTTTGATTACATCGACTACTCAGGGTGGTATGCCTAGATACCACACCGTGGATCTCACAATACAAGGTAAGTAAGACTTTTTAAGGTTTCCAGTTTAGTTACGTTTTCTTTCATACAAAGTTCAACTCGACAGGACATTTGTAGGAACAAAACTCGTAACATTGGTTCCTATCGGAGAAAAAGGATTAACGGTTCTCTGATAAGTAAACGACTTACAAGTGGGAGTTTTGGGGGTTAAGACCAAGGTTCCCCAAGGTCTAGGTAGGCACTCAAATTGCACCACCAGCGGCACTGGGGTGGCCGGGTGCAGAGTACAGGAGCCCAATGTTAGCCAGTGGGGCTAAGGGGGCCTTTGGTCAGGGACTGCTTACGATCAGGCCACTCGGATTTGGGAACAAAGCTCCTGGGATTAAGGTCAGCCCTGCAGGGGCCAACAATCAGCACAGGAGCAGAACCACCAGCGGCACATGGGCAGCCAGGTGCAGTGTGACAAGGAGACGTTGTGGACCCTGTGGATTCCAATGGAGACCTTCTGTTCGGCAAAGAGGCTGCATGCTTGGGCAGGGAGGCTTTCTGAAGGCGACCACTGGCTGGAGAGGTAAGTTGGGTTCCTGGGGGAGGTCGGGGGTCACCAGATCCCAGGCCAGAATCACTGGGGAGGCCTCCTTGTGGTGTTTGGACACTCGAACTCGGGCCGTGGGCGTCAGGTGCAGAGTGGTGCAAAATCGCAGAGCCGCCTGGATCTGGATTCCCTGAGTGAGTCTTTGGTTGAGCAAATCCGGTGCTCACGGGAGACAGAGTCTTAAAGATGGTTGCAGGGCAGGTCCTCCGGGCTGGGGGGCTGCTGGCTGCTGGACACTCCAGGGTTTCTCTGTAGTTAGGTCGGAGTCAGGACAGGCCGGTAGGGCTGGGGCCAAAGCAGTTGGTGTCCTCTTCTTCCAGGGTCAGCATGGCTCTTCGGCCCTTCTTCTTTCTTCCTCGAATCTAGGGAGGCAAGGCTCCCCCTAAATACTAAGTTTAGGGGTGTTACAGGGGTGTGCAGGTCGGGACCATTAGGTCTCTTCCCAGTTGTGAGTACACCCCATATTATGCCACCCTCCAGTGGGAGGGAGGCATGAGCCTCTCTCTAATTGGCTGGGTCCCCTCGTCTTTAAAATGGAGGGAATGAGATGTGTGCTTCACCTTGCCTTTCTGACCTGGGGGGTGGGGTTGGCAAAGGTGGGCACACCTCTCTTCCTAACTTGGTTTTCCCGCCAATTCTCCCACCCAAAGTGGGGGATAGTAATCGGTGGGAGCCAGTTGCTGGGGTAAGCAAAAGGCAGGGACGGCTTACAAAGGCGGCAGGCCTTTGAAGCTTCCCCTTCGTGGAGCCAGCCCATCCTGGGGGAGGAGTCTTCACACCTCTGCCAAGGATGGGCTTTGTTTCTGGACCCAGAGAGCGGAGGTCCTCTACCCAGGGTTCCAGAAACCTGTCTGGTGGTGGCAAAGGGCGGGCAGCCATTCAGGAACCACACCAGGGCTGGTTGTTTTTCAGGGGGCATCTCTAAGAAACCCTCTGAGTGTTTTTTACATTAAATCCCACACTGGCATCAGTGTGGGTTTCATGTGCTGAGAAGTTTGCTACCAAACTTCCCAGATTTCAGTAAATCCATTATGGAGCTGTGGAGTTTCTTATGACCAACTCCCATTCCATATACTCTTTATGGCTTTACTGCACTTACAATGTCTAAGAATGGACTTAGACACTGTAAGGGTACAGTGCTCATGCAACTGTACCTTCACCTGGGGGCATGTGCGCCTTGCTAGAGGGGTGACTTACCTAGGTCCCAGGCTTGTGGGTTGCAGGCATGGCACACAGGGGTGTGTGCCATGTCGACTCTTCACTTTTCTCTGCACCAAAACACGCAGCCTGCAATGGCAGTGTGTGGATGTGAAGGTGCAGGGCCTCTAAGGGTGACACAATAGGTGCTGCAGCCCTTAGAGGCCTTTCCTGGTCATAGTGCGCTTGGTACCCATAGTACCTTTTACAAGGGATGTACCTGTGGCCAGAGATGTGCCAATTGTGGGTATAAAGGTACAGATTTGGGAAAGAACACAGGCCATGGACTGCAACAGAAACCTACTTTCCTACATCATTCACTAACTTTCAGGGTATTTCAAACACGAAAAGCCTATTCACATCCCCATCCAGCAGAAGATTTACTCATATTAAACTTTCATGTGAGTACGTGAGGTGCTGTACAAGCAAATAAGTCAATAAATAATAAAAATATAGTAGGTACCACAGGTTGAGCAGGATGGTCTCCGTATGAAAAGATAAATGATTAAATGATGACAGAACAAGGAAAAGTACAAAGTCATATAAATAAAAACATAGAGAATTGCAAGGGATTTGCCTAGTCAGAGTGAAATCAGCACTGATCGAGATATGACTGCCTCAAGGGGGATGCTGTGCACATCGTATGCTGCCCATTGTGTTCTGTTTAATTGTTGGGGCCTTTCATACCATCTGCCTGTACTTTTGCCGCTAGGGGTGCTCTGACTGGCATCCTCTTCAATACTGCACCTTGCCGCATTCCAAGGGCAAAGCCATTGGGGACCACGACTGCTGGGGACCTCGAGTCCCAGAATCCTTTGCTGGGCTGCCACCTGATGTCAATCAGCGCTACATAAGCATGAAGGAGTCTCACAGTGCTGGACGTGCCCAGGCAGAGCGCGGGCCAAGGGCGGGCCCGTCTTCGCACATCATCGCCCGGAAGAGTCTAGCCTGGGCAACCACCCTTGGCTCCTCAACCGGTGGCCGAATCTTCATTGTGGTGAGGGGGTAACAATTCTGCCATTTGGACTCCTTTTTACTCCTTTTTACTTCGGGCGGTCAGTGTGGTATCTAAAGAAATAGACCTTGCAGGAAGGCAGCTGTCACTTGATAAAGGGAAGGGACTTGTGTTGATCCCTCATGCGTGAGCCCGCCCCATTTAGTGCCACAGAGGAGATCACAGATAGTGGCCCCAGGTCTGCACAGAGAGCAGTTAGAGGGGACTCTGCTGACTTATTTGTGGATGAGGAGCAGGAACTCCCAGTAGAAACCGGAGTTGCTATATCTGACCCCTCAGGAACAAGTAGAGGATGTGAACCCTCAGTTAGAAAAAAGAGGAAAACAAAGACAGGAATCACGCTGGGAACAATAACTAAACAAACCCCTAAAAGGAAACCCCGAAAGCCCGATGAAGTATACTCCCAAGGGGTGCTTGAATCCATCACAAACCCGGATCTCACTGAAGGAAGTCCCATTTTGTCCTGGGATAGAATCCAGTCTTTGTTGAATAGCATTGTGACTTCTGCGGTTGCTCCTCTCATGGAGAGGATCAGCTCCCTGGAAGGGGTCATTAGAGATTTATCAGTCAGGATTTCAGCAAAGTCCTTAACATTCGCCCTCATGCAGCCTGGCAACCATCCCACACTTCTAAATGCTGAGAATCCCAGAACTGAGCGGGGCACCTTAAAGCATGGTGGGCCTATAGGGGAGGTCTCTATGCCTACCTGACAAGCAGCACCATATCGCCCCCTGGGGAAAGGATCACAGGCAGTCCAAGGAGGAAAGGGCCTTTTAAACCTAGTAGTATTTGTACTCAGCCCGCTCAGTCCAACTCAGCAAAAGCACCAATGTCTCTGAACTTACCACCAGAGTGCACCCCATATGTGGCGGTCTTGACCCGGGTACCATCGGTTCAAACTCATGGAGGAGAAACATACATAATGGCAAGGAGAGTCAGATGGATCGGCCCTTCCCTAAAATCTAGTGAAGGAGACTGCATAGTGATAAACTGTAGATATTCGGATCTGACTCATGCGCGTTGTGCCATTGGGTTATTTTTACCATCACGCCAAATTAACGAACAAAGACCGGCGGCAAGGTGTGGTGCTCCATGCTCACGAGTGGCCTCACAGGGGGCCCGATTCACAGAACTAACTTACGACAAAATCCTAAACTTACTACCATTTTGGTATTCACAGAATGAACTTACTCATTTTGGTATTCACAGAATAAACTTACTCATTTTGGTATTCACAGAATAAACTTACTCATTTTGGTATTCACAGAAGACACTTACACATTTTGTGTAACTTACTCATTTTGTGTAACTTACACATTTTGTGTAACTTACACATTTGTGTAACTTATACATTTTGGTATTCACAGAAGGCACTTACTCATTGATGAGTAAGTGCCTTCTGTGAATACCAAAATGAGTAAGTTAATTCTGTGAATACCAAAATTGTTGTAAGTTCATTCTGTGAATACCCAAATGTGTAAGTTCATTCTGTGAATACCCAAATGTGTAAGTTCATTCTGTGAATACCAAAATTGTTGTAAGTTTAGGATTTTGACGTAAGTTAGTTCTGTGAATCAGGCCCAAAGAGTTCCCCTGTTTCCTATTTATAACAGATTCCTTCCACTTTCTGGATTGTGCTCTAATGATTGACTTAGCTACCCCGCAGTTCAGCTGAGGAGTTTTAGGTTTTATCTTGGGCTCCCTGGCTGGCCCAAGTAGGTTTGATCACATATATAGAGGAAGATGCTAACGTGGTGCAAAGGGGAGGTTATGTACAACATTTAGCTTGTGATGCCCAAGCTTTGCCCGAAAGAGTTGGTACATGGCTAGTCCAGATTCAAGCTCTCCTGACAGAAACTGACTCCTATGTTAAGACAGCACGCCTGACAACCATTGGTGCAATTCTACTCTCAGGTGAGGGGTCACAAATTCCCCCTAAGTCAGAAATGGTTGTACCTTATGGCAACACATTGAGAGGTCCAAATCTGGTTGAAGAAGCTGTGGCACCCAGAGCAGAAACCTCACTTGCTAATCAGCAACATGACTTACATATTCTCTCCTGGAACATTGCAGGAATGAGTTCGAAACTTAATAACAAGGACTAGTTATCTTTTATTGGAAAATTCAATATTATCTGCTGTCAGGAGACATGGGCTCGGGATTGTATTGCCCTAGACGGGTTTTGTTCCTTTAGCTACCCCGGTGTCCAGTCTAATGCAGGCAGGGGGAACTATCAGTTTTGGTTTCTACTTCGTTAAGGTGTTTAAATGTATCTTTCTTTACCGAAGTCCAATATGGGTTTTGACTGAGCAGGCCCTTAATCTATCCTTGATCTTTGGGAAATAGGTCAAGGCCAGGAGAGGAGCCATTCATATGGCTTTTATGGAGCTCTCCTGTGCCTTTGACTTACTTGATAGAGACATTTTTTGGGATATCATGAGCCGGGCAGGGGTTGACCAAGCACTTTTGTACACTATTAAGAGTCTAAATCAAGACACCCATATGAGGGTTTGGTATACCCAATAAGGTAACTACACGTCCCCATCCAAGCTAATCGAGGTGTAAAACAAGGCTGCATTTTACCCCATTTCTTTTTTTAGCCTATATCAATGCTTTAGAGTCTTTTTTAACATCCTGCACCTGTGATGTTCTCAGAATAGGCTCCCGCTTTGTCCCAGTATTATTCTATGCGAATGATGCAGTTTTAATCGTGCGTACAGCAAACAAGCTACAATAATTTTTAAATGGTTTTAACCTTTTTATTCAAAAGCTGAGGCTCAAGGTGAGCCACAAAAAACCTATGTCATGACATGTGGCCCCAAAAATACCTGATCGAAAACATTTTTTATTAGGGGAACTGAGGGGCATATTAGCAACAACTTGCGATAATTATCGCAAACCGCGCTTAGCGAGTTTTTTTTTATCGCCGCCTATCGCTGGATTTTATCGCGGAGATAACACGTTATTAGCAACGTTTATCTCCAATGCGATAAAATATCCAGCGATAGCGGCGAATCCCAGCAATAACGCGAGAATTCTAGCGATAAATTCCCATCGCTAAGGAAAATCTCGCTAATAGGCAGGTGGGGACTTAACCGTAGAATCCACCTCCCATAGACTATAATGGGTAAGTCAGGTTTCTACCAGGTGTAAAAATCCAGCGCTAATCGTGGTTAGCGCGCGTTTTTCTTTCGCTTCGAGGGCATTGCTAATAGGCGATAGGTATGTTAGCGACTGCTTTCAGTCGCTGTTAGGTTGGGAATGCCTCCTTTGCATGTCATTAGCGATAAATATCGCTGACATGCAAAGTGCCACCCAAACCAGTCGCTATCGCCTGGAAGCTGTCGCTAACACCTGTTAGCAACAGCTTGCTGATAGGGCGATAAAAAAATCGCCGCTTTTGCGGCAAAAAGTGCCGCTAAAGCGGCGATAAAGCCCTTGCTAATATGCCCCTGAAATTTTAAAGACAAAAGATTTTAATTATTTAGGTCCTATGTTTAACAAGAATATGCACTGGGAAAGGCTGATCGCCGAGAGTAGACAGGGCTTATAGGTCTCCTGCGAATCAATCTTCAGATTCGGCCAGGAAGTTAGGACGCAAGCCAGCAGCGGAAATTATTGCACTGTACAACACTAAAGTGCGGGCATATACAGAGTAGGAGTTTGGGGGCACATTACACCCAAGGCCCTACAGGGGGCAGAAAATCAATTCTTAAATAGATTATTAGGAACCCCAAGTTTTATTAATCACAATGAACTTGTGGTAGGTTTTTGGGAAGATAAGGTAGGACTGGTCCCCATCCAACTGTGGATTCAAATATGGACGACCGAAGAATTGGGCCTTACTAGAAATATAGTTAAAGATTGTCTCGCACAGAGCAATATGTTAGCCATTCCCTGGTTGAAGTACATTAAAAACACCTTTTGCAACTCAGGATTGACTGACCATTATGATGACCCAGCCAGGATACCCCACTTTTCTAAGAAACTGGTAAAGGAAGTGTTTAGTGCAAACAAAGAGGAAGCCAGGCTTGTGAAAGTCCAGGACTCAGTAACGGTTCAATCATATGTGCCACTTCCCAACCACTAATGGTATGGAGCCTTATCTAACATGAGTAAAGGACCTGGAGCTTGGATTTTATCTCACACGGCTGCGTGGGAATAAGATTCACTTTTTAGTGGCTTTTCCTATTTCAGGTACCTGGTTCCCAGTGTTACCGTGTTGTCCGTGTGATGGAAGGTCGCACCAGTTGACGAAGCACTTTATGCTCTTTTGCACTTTATATATGCCGTTTAGGACACAGTTTCTTTGCCCCATCCTTAGTGGAAAATACTTGAATAATCACCAGGAGGGCTTGCTTTTTCGCCAGTATCTTGACTCTCCACTGATTTGTTGCTCAGTTTTGAATTTTATCACACTAGCACTGAAACTGAGGGGCCGATTCCGATCTCGGTCGGAGGCGCACCCAATACCATTCGGTCGGGAAAAAAGCCATGCGAAAGCCTGTTTCCCGACCGATCCGTACAGCACACCGAACGAGCAAGTACGATGCGCACCACAGCAAAAAATCCGGCCGAGCCGTACTCACCCAAACCAGGTCCTGTTCTCCGACCGAGGCGAATCCGGAAACGCCGAATCGAGTCGCACGGAAGGAAAAATGCAGCCCCGTCCGGCCGGACAAGTACGATGCGCTTTCCGTACGCGCCGAACCCGTCGCTACGCACGGCACGTCAAAGCATCCGGGAGAGGCGCACATAAGCTCCGATTCGCGCCACAACACGATCCACGGCTACGAGACGAACACGGCAGCGACGAGGACGACGCGGAGCGACGAGGACGAGGCGAAGCGACGAGGACGACGCGAAGCAACGAGAAGGACGAACGACACGAACCAACCATGAATCCCTTCGTCCCGATCATACCAATATTCTACATTTACTACCGGAACAGGCACGGACGCGTACGGCGCAGAAGGTAAGCCAGACACCAACCACAAAACACATACAACACGTACCACGACACATCACACACACACACGGGGATGCTGAATATACTTACACCAGCAACAGCAGCACCATAGGGGAGGGATGCCCATCACCAATGCCACATATGCACACAGGGGCCTGAATGCGCACCACCACCCCTACCCAGGGGTGGCATGATGCCTACCACCACTACCACCCTCACCCAGAGGTGGCATGATGCCTACCACCACAACCACCCTCACCCAGGGGGCAGGATGCCTACCACTACTACCACCCTCACCCAGGGGGCAGGATGCCTACCACTACTACCACCCTCACCCAGGGGGCAGGATGCCTACCACTACTACCACCCTTAGCCAGGGGGCAGGATGCCCACCACTACTACCACCCTCACCCAGGGGGGCTGGATGCCTACCACCACCCTTAGCCAGGGGGGCAGGATGCCTACCACTACTACCACCCTCACCCAGGGGGGCTGGATGCCTACCACCACCCTTAGCCAGGGGGGCAGGATGCCTACCACTACTACCACCCTTACCCAGGGGGGCAGGATGCCCTACCACCACCCTTAGCCAGGGGGGCAGGATGCCTCACCACTACTACCACCCTCACCCAGGGGGGCTGGATGCCTACCACCACCCTTAGCCAGGGGGGCAGGATGCCTACCACTACTACCACCCTCACCCAGGGGGGCAGGATGCCTACCACTACTACCACCCTCACCCAGGGGGGCAGGATGCCTACCACCACCCTTACCCAGGGGGCAGGATGCCTACCACCACCCTTAGCCAGGGGGGCAGGATGCCTACCACTACTACCACCCTCACCCAGGGGGGGCTGGATGCCTACCACCACCCTTAGCCAGGGGGGGCAGGATGCCTACCACTACTACCACCCTCACCCAGCGGGGGCAGGATGCCTACCACCACCCTTAGCCAGGGGGGGCAGGATGCCTACCACTACTACCACCCTTACACAGGGGGGGCAGGATGCCTACCACTACTACCACCCTCACCCAGGGGGCAGGATGCCTACCACTACTACCACCCTCACCCAGGGGGGCTGGATGCCTACCACCACCCTTAGCCAGGGGGGCAGGATGCCTACCACTACTACCACCCTTACACAGGGGGCAGGATGCCTACCACTACTACCACCCTCACCCAGGGGGGCAGGATGCCTACCACTACTACCACCCTCACCCAGGGGAGCTGGATGCCTACCACCACCCTTAGCCAGGGGGGCAGGATGCCTACCACTACTACCACCCTCACCCAGGGGGGCAGGATGCCTACCACCACCCTTAGCCAGGGGGGCAGGATGCCTACCACTACTACCACCCTTACACAGGGGGCAGGATGCCTACCACTACTACCACCCTCACCCAGAGGTGGCATGATGCCTACCACCACAACCACCCACACCCAGGGGGCAGGATGCCTACCACTACTACCACCCTCACCCAGGGGGGCTGGATGCCTACCACCACCCTTAGCCAGGGGGGCAGGATGCCTACCACTACTACCACCCTCACCCAGGGGGCAGGATGCCTACCACTACTACCACCCTCACCCAGGGGGCAGGATGCCTACCACCACCCTTACCCAGGGGGCAGGATGCCTACCACCACCCTTAGCCAGGGGGGCAGGATGCCTACCACTACTACCACCCTCACCCAGGGGGCTGGATGCCTACCACCACCCTTAGCCAGGGGGCAGGATGCCTACCACTACTACCACCCTCACCCAGCGGGGGCAGGATGCCTACCACCACCCTTAGCCAGGGGGGCAGGATGCCCTACCACTACTACCACCCTTACACAGGGGGCAGGATGCCTACCACTACTACCACCCTCACCCAGGGGGGCAGGATGCCTACCACTACTACCACCCTCACCCAGGGGGCTGGATGCCTACCACCACCCTTAGCCAGGGGGGCAGGATGCCTACCACTACTACCACCCTTACACAGGGGGGCAGGATGCCTACCACTACTACCACCCTCACCCAGGGGGGCAGGATGCCTACCACTACTACCACCCTCACCCAGGGGGGGCTGGATGCCTACCACCACCCTTAGCCAGGGGGGGCAGGATGCCTACCACTACTACCACCCTCACCCAGGGGGGGCAGGATGCCTACCACCACCCTTAGCCAGGGGGGGCAGGATGCCTACCACTACTACCACCCTCACCCAGAGGTGGCATGATGCCTACCACCACAACCACCCACACCCAGGGGGGGCAGGATGCCTACCACTACTACCACCCTCACCCAGGGGGGCAGGATGCCTACCACTACTACCACCCTTACACAGGGGGCAGGATGCCTACCACTACTACCACCCTCACCCAGGGGGCAGGATGCCTACCACTACTACCACCCTTAGCCAGGGGGCAGGATGCCCACCACTACTACCACCCTCACCCAGGGGGCTGGATGCCTACCACCACCCTTAGCCAGGGGGCAGGATGCCTACCACTACTACCACCATCACCCAGGGGGCAGGATGCCTACCACTACTACCACCCTTACCCAGGGGGGCAGGATGCTCACCACCACCCTTAGCCAGGGGGACAGGATGCCTACCACTACTACCACCCTCACCCAGGGGGCTGGATGCCTACCACCACCCTTAGCCAGGGGGCAGGATGCCTACCACTACTACCACCCTCACCCAGGGAGGCAGGATGCCTACCACCACCCTTAGCCAGGGGGGCAGGATGCCTACCACTACTACCACCCTTACACAGGGGGCAGGATGCCTACCACTACTACCACCCTCACCCAGGGGGGCAGGATGCCTACCACTACTACCACCCTTAGCCAGGGGGCAGGATGCCCACCACTACTACCACCCTCACCCAGGGGGGCTGGATGCCTACCACCACCCTTAGCCAGGGGGCAGGATGCCTACCACTACTACCACCCTCACCCAGGGGGGCAGGATGCCTACCACTACTACCACCCTCACCCAGGGGGGCAGGATGCCTACCACTACTACCACCCTCACCCAGGGGGCAGGATGCCTACCACTACTACCACCCCCACTCATAGGATGGACAATGCATGACACAACCAGCACACCACAACCTAGGGAATGCAAGAAGGAGACATCCCCCCAACACCATGACAAGCGTGTGTAGACTGTGTCAAATGCCTACAACACCGAACATGACTTTGAACATACAATGTGACCCCCTAGCACATGTGCCACACATATATGTGTGTGGCACCCACAATGCAAGCAGGCCATGACCATTGTGGCAATGGGGTCCAAACCCCCATCATCACAGTGACCAAAATGTAAGTGTGGGGTCCATAGCTGAAGCACAATTTGAACATTGTGGCAATGGGGACCAAACCCCCATCATCACAGTGACCAAAATGTAAGTGTGGGGTCCATAGCTGAAGCACATTTTGAACATTGTGGCAATGGGGACCAAACCCCCATCATCACAGTGACCAAAATGTAAGTGTGGGGTCCATAGCTGAAGCACATTTTGAACATTGTGGCAATGGGGACCAAACCCCCATCATCACAGTGACCAAAATGTAAGTGTGGGGTCCATAGCTGAAGCACATTTTGAACATTGTGGCAATGGGGTCCAAACCCCCATCATCACAGTGACCAAAATGTAAGTGTGGGGTCCATAGCTGAAGCACATTTTGAACATTGTGGCAATGGGGTCCAAACCCCCATCATCACAGTGACCAAAATGTAAGTGTGGGGTCCATAGCTGAAGCACATTTTGAACATTGTGGCAATGGGGACCAAACCCCCATCATCACAGTGACCAAAATGTAAGTGTGGGGTCCATAGCTGAAGCACATTTTGAACATTGTGGCA